>JAGSMX010000034.1:1248984-1873476 GCA_029286785.1 Meandrusa payeni
TGAGGAAATTGAGCAGAAGAAGGCAGGTAGAGGAAGAGTTCAAGGTTGATTGGGTAAGCTGAAGATTTCCGAGAATATAATTTATATTACTATCACGGAAACATTATAAATTCTTATTGTTGCGATAAAACAATGCAAGATTATTGTATTGACTACAAAATAAATTAATAAATCGAGAATTGTTCTATTTCATTATTATTAATGCTAAATATTCGTATTGTTTTATGATAATAACTTCTTCGCCGACTAGCGAAGGTTGGCAGTTAGTTCACCATATTTCTCTCCGTCTCTTGCGAGGCGAAACAGATGGGCGGCACTCGTAATTCCGGTCCACTTTCTGATGTTACGCAGCCGTGATTTCCTTCTACGACCAATACTCCTTTTGCCAGCGACCTTGCCCAACAAGATATTAGCCCGCGTCTATCTCTCCCGTCCGATTACAATGTGTGTGTTTTTTAAGAGTAGAGTGAATAGTCATTTACTAAGCTTAACAGTCGGGATTTTGTTTACACTTCTGGTGGGATTGTGATAATGTGACTTGGTAAGAATAAAAAGTAGTATAAAAAATGATCTCCTTGAATTCAGCTGGTTAAGGAAAGTTAGTGAAGCCCTTGAAGCACGCTATTTGATAAGCGTTCCCGACGTCAGTGGGGAACCTATTCCAGAGAGATTCTTATAGCAACAACTAGAAATTATTTCGAGAGGGTAAATCTGTACCAATAAATATTTAGAAGATCCAAGTTTACATTGTGTTATTGATAGCCATTTAAAGTTCGTATAAAAGTATATTGTCGTCTGTGCTCTTACTTGTATAAGTGTGGTGTCTTATAAAGAAATATTTACATCTATACTATTAGACTTTGTATAAATGTCATGTAAAGTTAGTACAACATTGTGGTCACAGCTGAAAATTAGCGCTGTGGTAGCTTTGCAACACAGCACATGCTTCTGTGTGTGTTCCTTCTTACTTTAATTGTATTTCGTTTATTTTTCTTACGTTTTTTAATGTGTATTATATTTTGCTTGTAATGTGTTTGTATATTATGTGCAAATAAATAAAATGTGTGTCAAAGTCATTTACGACTGTATGTAAATCTGTTATTTAGATGAGCTAAGAACATCTGTCGATCAGTTGGTTGATTTTGATCGAATGACTTTGACTTGGTCGTCAATTTGTTTTTAAGTGTGCCATTATGTTAACGGCGGCATTGGGATCGAGATTAGATTACTATCATGCTGTTAACGTTAAGTTCACGGATATGTTATACTTATTGTATATATTAAAGGCATGAGTATGTGTGGCGGTGTTATTTTTATTTCTATCAATAAATCGCACAAACATTGCGCGCATTGTAATCGGTGAGTGACTTTTATAGTACGCGGAAGTAGTGCGCTTTATAAAGTGTCAGCGGCATGCTACGAGAACTATTTAAATTTTCATAAAAGCAGACATAACTAGAACAGAATTTTCCCTAGCACTGGCCCCATGAATATTACACTGTAAAATGTAGTATATAAATAAAAAATATGAGGCGAAACAAAAAGCTATATTGTAATAGATAAAAATATGATTCAGCCCTGTAATTCTGGGCTCGTAGAATAAGACTATGGTATCCCCTGCCTGTCGTAGCAGGCTAAAAGGGCATCGGGTTCACTGGGCTACAAGGGTGGAGGCCTTTGTCGTCCGCTGAAGTGGACCCGAGAAGAAGGCGACTTCGGATGGCCCTTGTCGCCTTGCACTGCGAGCGCACAGGGAGATTAACCTCCCTTCCAGGGGACGTGCTCTCCGAAGAGCACAGTGCACCGAGGGGTTTTAGTGGGTAAGAACCCGACATAACCCCGCCTTTTCATGAAAACAGGGTCTTATCTTGTTGAAGATTTCCCCCCGTCAACAAAAAAAAAATGGAATAGGTGAAAATAGATCTAATTACTTTAATAAGTGTATGTGAGTGGAGTAAATCCTTTAAGATCAAGTGAACCAGATGGTCGATTGCACCTTCTCCGTAAAAAAAATAGTTTAGGAGTCAATGAAAATGTCTTGTATGTAAGCGAATACTACTCACAGAATAAAACCATTTTTTTGCGAAGTTATCGCAACTGTAAACGTAGGTTGGAGCGTTTTGTCTGTCTGTGACAAGATTTCTTTCCATGATTGAAAAATTGTGTTGTAGAGGCCAGTACAAAAACATACACACACCACACATGCATTTGTATTATGGAATCACAGACGACAAATCAATCAAAATTTACAAATAAGTACTATGAATAAATTGTAAATCCGTTTAAAGGTAGTGCCAAGTGTTTTGGTTTCTGTAAAATCAGATATATAAATAGATGTGGCTAGGCTTTCAGATCGCTCGACCTTCATTATTGTTATATTATCTTACTTTGTTTTAATTAAGTTTTTGATCATTAAATAAGTCATAACAGTGATGGAAGCCTCTTGAGAAAAACAAATAAAAATAATTAAATTGTTCCAAAATACCACTACAGCGTATCGGTTTACAAAATACACAAATGTTAATGACTCGTTATTGACTACATACAATAAGTTATGACGTCATGTATTTGTGTTGTCTTTCAAAAGATCAGCTTGCAAGATTGTATCGTTATTGTATTACATTGGAATAGTTGGTTTGGTAAAAGAATTTGTATGGTTTACTCAAGTGTCTTATAATTCATTACGCGTTAAATTATATATTAATTAGCCTCGTTTTGTGTAGTTTATCTGTTAGTAAAATTTAAAAATAATTTCTGTTGAATCCATTCTGTTATTAATACATTATTACACCCAGCGAGTGTTCGTATTAGTTTGGCAAAAGTCTTTGTCTATCTGATTTTACACTCCGTCTAGTTTATGATGATTGAATTTAAACAGGATGTGCCGGCCGCACATACTGTTAACTAAGTTTATGTTTTTAATGAAATTTAAATATATATGTATACATAAAATAGAAAGTGTGTGAGTTTGTTCCATGTAGGCTCTGAAACGGCTGGACCGATTTAAATGATTTATCAGATTGACCTGGTGAGTAATCCTGTAAATTTTGGTGACGATCGGAGCACTCCTCTTTTTAAACTGTCAAACACAGCTTCTGTTTACTTTGATGATATTCTATTGTTTTATAACCAAAATTGACACATGCGTTGTGTATATTAATGTCATTATGAACCAAATTGAAGTACAATGGAGTATAATAAAGTATACTGAAGTATATTAAAGATACTAATTAAGGATTTTGAAGTATTTAAGGTAAGTTATAGCGCCGCGAATGTATCCGTTTACTGATGCTGCTGATATGTACATGGATGTACGTCACCCGCTCGAGAGGAAAATGAATACGGAGAAAATTGAATAATTTAATATATTGTGAAAGTTAAATTATTTATTTAATGATGTAAGTTTATTGTTTAAATAAAATAAAACAAAATCTAGTCCGATGAAGCGGGCTGGGTACGCTAGTAAATTAAAAAAATATATATTTTATTTTAAGGATATTTAATTGTCTATAATAAACAGTTTATTTCAGTTAGCGTCTTTATCTTCCGAGATATTCAAACATTCATAACCGACTCTTTATTCCAGCCCTTTGATTTTGCTCACGAGTGTAAATCCCAAAGAAATATTTTGAAGACTTTGCTTTTCCTTTTCAATCATCGACGGTGACTAATGTAATTCGAGTGTCAATCGTTGGAAAATAAACAAACTAAAAGTAACCTGTCAAAGTGTTAACGAGAAAAATGTTCGGTGAGTGTAACTCGTTGGCAAGTGAACTCATTTGAAAGTCAAATTCAAATTGAAAGAAAAGTCAAACAAACAATCTAAAACCAATGTTACTATATAATAATATAGATGACAACAGTAATGCCATACAGGTTTATATAATCAGAGACCAAAAAGAAAGGTCAATGTGGTGATCGCGGTAGAAGGAATAAAAGTATGTGAAGATGATTATGAAAAAATATATAATAGAAGTCTAGAGTTAGTTATAAATAAAATAAAATAAAAAGATATAGAATTTGTAAAAGATAAAAAACGAGTGTACTTTAGACTACGCGACTTACATACAATTGTTTATTTATGTATAATATATACACAAAATATAATATACGAGTACATACGATTGTTCAAGAAAAAAAAATGCGCGCGCACACTGCTCTCTCTTGCTCCTACAGCGTGATACATACAATAAGCCTGCACTATGTTATGATATACGAAACTCTCTTTTTATCTTTACTAACTTATATCTCTCTTTCAACTTGTATTCGCCTGGCCCGATCACATTTGTCGTTACGTATTCACCTTACTTAACAGGTCAAGCGTGCGTATAAAAGAAATTTTACTTCAAAAAATGTTGTTATATCATTTTCTTCGTTGTGTATTGTATAAATATTTTCCGACAATAACGTAATATATTTTAAGGCAAATTATTGAACAATACTAAATATTAAAGCATACTTTTTTATTGAAAATATTACTAAAATTCTTGTTAATCATTCCAACTAAGCTTAAGCTTGTGCTAGGAGATGGCTCACATCAATAGTCGAATGGTTGATTTGAACCTACGACCTTACCCTTCGCAGATCGTACCTCATACCATTAGGCTATTGACGCTTCAAAATAATTTACAATATTAATATCTTTCTATATCGGCTGCTGATAGCTGACGATACTCTCATCACGGTGTTTTCCAACGTCTCGTGTTTCCTGCACGCTTCAACGCGCTTTTTAATCGTGAAGCCATCCAATCACGTTTCACGAAACGAGACCGCCTCTGTGCCTGAGTTAATTTGGAACGTGAGATAATTCGTCACAATACGTCAAAGATTGCGTCGATTGTCGCTGTTTCCCGAAATCGCTTTGTTACGTGCTTTAGTCGCATAGAGCCGATTTAGTTAGATCTTGTGGATGTTTGACATCAGAATGCAATCTATCAAACGTGCACGTCAGGTCAACTATGTCTTTGATTTACTTATGCCTCTTTAACAAATCAGATTTACCATAACAAATACAAATTTTGGAAGTAAAACTGCTTTACGCAAGCTTGGCTTTGGCAGTAAGCTGGTGAATGCGTTACGAAAAGTGTTAGACGAAGCGAACAGAAATTGAGAGGTAGATATAAGTTGGTGAAGATAGACAAAGATAGTTAGGTTTCGTACTCGTATATTGCTGTAGGGGCAAGAGAGAGTAGTACGCGCGTATATTTTGTTCCCTTCTTGAATAATCGTATTTATATTATACATATATAAATATATTAAAAACATAGCTAAAGAAATTTTATTTCAATGGTCTAAACCACGCTGTTTTTTTGTTATTTTATAAGTCAATAGCAGGTCCAATAACCAATTCACCAAAACATATTCACCCAGAGATCACGGAGCGGTAAACAATTGCCGAGACTAATCGAATCTTCTCTATAAGACTGATGTGGATGGACGTGGGAACATACCAGGATCCCAGAGCCCCTCACCGTGCACCGAGGAAGGGCCACCGGGGAAATCTCGTGGGTAAAAACCCCACATAACCGCCGTCTTCCCCCCAGAAGGCGGGGTATCTTTTTGAAGATTTCCTCCCCGTTAACAAAAAAAAATATAACAGATTTGGCGAGGCAATTGCCATCATCAGGTTTAAATATGAGTTTAAATTTCTTATTCGTTCTTATATTTCATTTTCTTAAAATAAAATTTCCATCTAGTCGGGATCCTGTTGCCCATGATTATTATTCACGACGTGCGAATACGAGTTCTTAACGAGGTCACTTCAAAAGATGCAAAGGTTACCGTGACGTACTCGGTGTGACTAGTTCACTCAAGGTTTGCACCTTTTCGTATTCAATTGAGTAGTACTTCGATTAAAAAAAAAATTATTTTCTCAAAACAATAATTAATAGTTACTTTATTTGAAAAAAAATCCAGGTATCTGGGAGCAAGGCGCTCGGACGTTAAATTCGCGACAACGTATCCTAGGTACACACGTTATTCCAACAAAATTGAATTATTTTTTCTACTTCACTGAGCACAAATTTTGCGTTCTCTATCTCTCTCGTACCACCCTCTCGCATATACACGCGCACTACCAGCAATTCTGGGGAACTCTCGGCTCGAGCTGAACGGGTCATTTTACGCGAATGACATTTATTTATCAATTTATAATACGTTGTCACGTCAAAAATAACTGACATTTCAATATGTAAAATAGTATATTTACGAGTGAAAACTCTTCTGGACTGAAATTACTGCCATATTAATCAATGGTATTCTTGGTCACTCAAATATTTAATAAATGCCGGATGAGTGATTTTACTGTTTTTGGAAATCAAAAATCCAAAAATTAAAATCCCATTAAGTTTCGATAAAAAGTGGTTCTCACTAAATCGTCTCTGTCTATGGCCAAAGTTAAGAAATATAAGAACACTTATATATTCATAAATTTCTCAACTTGGTTTTTGGCAAGTTGAGATGAAGTAATTTCAATGAAAGCATGTTTCACCAAGTCCCCTACTGTTCTACATAAAGTGCATACTAAGTAAATGACTTTGCTGTCTTACCGAGGCTCCTAAGTTGAAGTCCATGACTTTTTGTCGTTAACCAGATACTTATTATACATATATTAAGGTACGTTCACATTGGACAGGGCTGGTAATACTAAATCAAGTTAGATTAAGTCGAACACTTAAACATGAGGCTGTTACTAATTACTTTCATACATCAACTAAATTTTAATACATTTTAAGTCCATTTAATTATATTTAAAAATAATATTTTCCCTTCACGCTAGCAGTAATTACATACCTAAGGTATTAGTTATAATTTTATCAAAAGTAAAGTGTGATTAGAAGGAAGGAAAGCCACGGCCACAATAAAGCTTGGCTCCTATGGGAATATGAGTAATACGAGTTTTGGTCAAATTATATTTTTGTTACATAAATAAAAGCAGGATCCGAGAAAATACTTCGTTGTGAACGCACCTTTGAAGTCATTTAAGAGACACGCTGGAAACAAGTTTACGTAACACCTCGTATAACGTGACATAGATACTGGAAGCCTAGCCGTGGCCTCCTCGGAAAAATTCTAAAGCACTGAATTAAACTACTCGCACGTTCAGTATTGAAGTTCATATTTAAAGGGCGGACTTTTGTAGTACTTCACTGTGCCAGAGATGACGGTGTCGAGTATCAACAACAGTTTTATTGTCATCATCATCGCCTCATATCAATCCTCTGCTGGAAATAGGCCTTCTTCAATGCAATCTCCAGTCCCTTCTGGCTCATACGACCTTATAAGGGTCCACCTGGAGGCAGGCCTATGTTCCAATACTTTCCTTTCTCATCTGCCGTCACAGACTCGACAGATGTGGCCGGCCCACTGCCATTTTCAACAATATAGTAATTGTTGTCAATCACCGTATTTTAATTGTTTTCATTAATTTTGAAGTGATAGTCTAGTGGATAAAGGGTCAGTCTTATAGCTTACAAATAAGCTATGGTATCCCAGCCTGTTGTAAAAGGTGTCTCGCGTTCACGGGCGTCAAGGGTGTCCCCACCTTTTGTCGTCTGCGAGGGTATTGGGGGAGGAAGCAACTTCCCCAGGACACGCTTCATGGCATTGTGCAGAGAGGCACGTGCATTCCTCGGGAGATTCCGGAGTCCCTCGATATAGGCAGAGGATGGTCACCGGTGGGTTGCAGTGAGTAAGAATCTCACATAACCGCCGCCTTTACCGAATGAAGAATTTCCCTCTACCAACAAAAATAATGGTTAAAGGGTATGATTTACTCGTCTAATGGTCGTGGGACCGGATCACAATCGGCTTGTACCAATAAATTGCCTTTCTTTTGATATTTTTATTTTTTAGGAATTGTCTTTCTTTTGGTTGCAGGCCTCACATGTTGTGTGTCACAGTTCGCAAAACATTATCATTCTTGAATTGAATTTAATTCAGTAATATTCGTATTATATAACAGTGATTTGTAGCAATTGTCGTAATATTTCATATTTTTAAACGCACTCGTAGAAAATTCAAATATTTTCACAATCCATTGTCACAGGTAACTAAGTGAAAGTAAGCATTCGTACGCTCCCGTAGTTGACGCAATAAATATTACATTTGCGCTAGGCTTGTGTGTACAAGTTACTTAGATGCGAAGGCTGGTAATCGAGCTCGTGTCAAATTTTACGATATGCAATCTTACTTAGTTTTGCTTAGCCTAGTTTGCTTCCCGATGCTGACTATGAAGATATATTATTTTTATTCGCAATCAGCTGCCTAGTATGTATGTGTGAAATAGATTGACCTCCACCGTGTATCTTTTAATTAACCTTTACCAATGATTAATCAGATACAATACGTAGGATGGTGTACTTTTTCGTTTTCTTATACGATGTAAGTCCGGTTGAATGTCATAAATTAAAAGATTATCTATATTAATAAATGGTGGATACGTATAATTTCTCTTTAATCAACAGATTATTTCTACACAAAGTAACCCAGTAACTTACATCTGACCGTAGATTGTAACGTCGAACGATTTAAATTTACATTAACTATACTGGATGGATTTTTATTTCTAGCTAAACTATAAAAAGGTCTAAGCTTATCAGAAAACTGTTCAAGGGGTCTGTACGTACACAAACGGGAATCTAAATGTTTTAGTTGGAATAGAGAGAGAATTCGTAAGATCCCTTGATGCACATTTGTCAGTTTTTAAACGAGAGGTTTTTATGTTTTAGTATAGAAAGAAAAGGACATGGTGCGGACTACTCTGCTAAACCAATTCGTTAAAATGATCGTTCGTTGGCATCATAGTGGTCGACATTTTGCTAGTCTTAGTAGTCTTTTCAACAGACTTAAAAAAAGAGGAAGAGGTTCTCAATTCGTCTGTATGTTGTTTTTTGTATGTTTGGACCTCATAACTTTCGTCTGGGTCAACCGATTTTGATGATTAAACCTTTTTTAAGCTGGTGCTTCCCGTGTGGCATTCATGTGAAAACGATATGTCTAAGTAGTTAGTTCGTAGTTTGATGAGAGTTGGGTTAGTTGCTGATTAATTCTATTTCATAATATTCTTATTATAATTCGGAAACACAAAGAGGACGATCGCGCGTGTTAGCGTTTATCGTTGGATTTGAATTGAAATCGGTTTTTCTTTTTATTTGTAAGTCATTGGTACCACTGCCGTATATGGTTCGCGTACTATTTGGATGACAATCGTATGTATGTTAGAATTTAAAGTATTTGATGTTGATGAAATGATAATGTAAATGATTAAATAGTATTCATAATGAAACATCACTCGGGCCCTTTTCCAAACCACAGTGCTATCAGTGTTTAATTAACATATGATCAAAAAAACACGGCCAATTTGCCTATCGGTCTAGTATAAGCGTTAGACAATCAATCGTTTTTGTTATGTTACAGACAATTTAACGAGTTTTGAAAAGCAAAAGTTTCGATACGTAATCAGTTTTATGTTTACACAGGATCTTTATTGGAATATGTTGGAATGAAAATGTGAAATATCTGTTTTAGTTTATAAGCTATAGTGTAGTCTAAATAATCAAATAATAATACCACTAACTTAAAAAACTTGGGTGTATACGACGAGGTAAAACACAAACGATTTCAAATAAGTACTATAAAAGTGTATCAGATCCAATGTCCGACCATAAAACGAAAGATAAAACAGGATAAACAGTCCTACTGCTAGCCACAAACCTTCCAGGCAACTGGCCTAGTGCCGGGTCTCCTTAATCAAGAACGTCAAATGATGTGCCTGCTTCTGGGCCTAGTGACAAAGGCGCTGGCTTTGAATCACAAGCAAACGAAAAAATAAACTTTTTTGCTCAGCGGGATGTCTTTCGTTTTCGTATTATTCAAACACTACTCATCTCGTTATGTTACCCCCGTACACTGCCTTCGACAAGAAGTAATTTGGAGGAATTGAGAAATTCAAAATTGGGAACGAGAATTAATGTCTAAATTATTTATCCTTAACATCTTTGCTTCATCAAAGTTTTGTTAGGGTGTGGGTTCGATTCGAGAGGCCTGATGAATCATTATTCCGCGTCCCACTGCACAGAGGCGCCTTACTCAACATGTTATGGATGAGTTATTATGATTGTAACTCAGTCTTGTAATTCTTGTAACTAAATCAGTGCTTCTCAATATCTTAATTCAGCTTGTAATGGATTTGATATTAAAATCTATTCACTCAACACTTTGTCTAATCAATTTTCACAATTGGACCATCGAAGTGCAACATTAACAAAGTTAATCCGTCGCTATTGTGATTGGAATTCGATTAAACTCTCGACTTATCTTTCGATCAACTCAAACACGTATCTCTCTAGATTTGCAGCGCAATTATCTATTGTGTTTCGTAATGTAAATATACAAAATGTGTATCTTGTTTAATGGCATACCATTGACACTGTTTCGCAAGTGCTTGTGTTGATTTATAAAATTTTGTTTACGCTTCGGTGATTATGTTGATAAGATTCTGTGTTTGTGATAAATAAATCCAGGTCAAAATATTAACAGAGCATGGTTTGCCTACCGTTAGGATCGTGGAGCCATTAGACGAAACGTGAATCTGATATTTTTAATGTGTGTAAATTTTAACACAGCCAAATATGGATTTGTGTACGAGTTTGACGTGATTTTCGAGGGTCACAGAACCTGATGAAGCAATGGCGTGGGTTTGATGACGCACGACGTTAGGTTCTCTAATTTAAGACATCGAGATCACATTTGGAACCTTATAATCTCGGTGAAGCATGGCGAATGTTTTGACAACTTTAATTTTACTTATTAAATAGCATTAGAATAGATATGAACGGATATATGCGTACAAAATTCAATTTATTAAAAAAAAGAAAACGGGTCTTAAAATTTGTCACTGTTTAAGAAAGCGGTATTTTCATGAATTATTTTGTATATTATGTACATTATATAATATATTACATTGCTGTGTTTCTGTTTCCAGGGGATAAGGCAAGTGAAATTACTGGATTAAATCGAGGTATCCAGAATGAACATTAACGTAGGCGAATTATATTTATTAAGCTTTGCAAATCGTGAGAATGTTATAACTAGGAGAGAGAAAAGCCTGCTTCGTTAGCTTGGACATGTAAATCTGCCAGATTGATAATATTAAACATCGTTCACTACTACATATATAATGGAGATTACCTACCTCTCTGGCTTGATGGCGTGAATACTTTATTGTTAGCAACTTCGCACAATTAATTATAGTATCGGAGGTATTCGTAGACACAAATCCATTCACTTGTCCTTGCATTCTCTAATTGGATGAAATTCACGTTCTACAGAATAGGAGGTAGCTAGCCTACCATATCTTACCTAACCGTAGTGAGCATAATAGGTATTCTCGTCACAACAGAATCAAGAGCGAAATTTACGATCACATCAAAGCATATACTATCTTCCTATGATAACATTCTTTGTTAGTAAAGATACCACAAGTATTGTTTTTCTAATACATGATTATATAAACAATAATCTTAAGCAACCCATTCATCAAAGCCTGAAAAAATGAATTGTTGTTGCTGCTTTTGACTTCCATCGAGGAATTAGCATCTCTCATATCATTACAGGAGAAGACAAACATGTAAATGACTCTGTCCTTATTCGGTAATCACCGTCCATAAAGTTTAAGAGAGAGTTAGAAGTTACAAATAAGTTGGCAGCCTTTAGAGACTTGCCAAGGACCAATTAAGGACCATAAGTATTACCAATTATCAGTAAGGACAAAAAAGTTTTGCCAATTGCGAAGTTTATATGTGAGGTATATTGTATATGTCGGAATAGATGGACAAATCTGCGCGGTTAATGGCTGCTTACTGTATCTTGAATAAAATGTGGGTATATCGATATTTACAACTAATGGTAAGTAATAAAGAGTTCCAATAATAAATAGCTAACGTGGCTCGACTGTGGTCCAGCATTAACGCTCTAAGAAGTTATTCCGGTAGAGATTCGAGACGTACGTGCCCAGGGTCCACACACTTTAACTGCCTAAACATGGCTAACACAAGTTATGTCGGGCCTATTTTTTCTCATTTTGTGCGCGTTTTGCACGCGCTTGAACTCCCAATTCGACATATATTATGTCGGATCGGGTCCTAAACTGAAATATAAGTGAAGCCACATACAACGCCACAGTCAGTTATCGATTACTCTATGCTAACACGTCACTTATAATATTTTTGTACCCTACTATGTACTACTGCTACTCTTTGCGCCATGTGTAAAAGAGAATGTACGTGTGTATGTATATTCTCCTAAAACTCGAGAACCGTTAGCCCAATTGCTACGAAGCTACGTAGAAATATGAAGGTCTATATGACCACTCTAACGAATTTAGTAACGTTAGTGTCGGATAGGTGGCGCTGGTGGTCGAATAGGTTGAATTGACATTGAGCAGTTTCCGGTTCGTTGGCTTTCGCTATGACAATCAACAAGCCCAAGGGCAATCTCATCGAGTATGCCAAACAAGGTTGGAAAATTATTGCTTTTCATACAGTCAATTTTATGTCGCATGTTCTCGTGTTTGTAAACCGACAGGCTTAATTGTGTTACTCAAGATAGGAACGCCAAAAGTATATAAAACCACGATGCTTTAGAATTATAAAAATCATAAGCAAACAAAAATCTTTTTATTTGCCTATTAAAAATGGTCGATTTTTAAGTAAAACGAATCGCACCGGGAAGCGGCTACTTAATTTATTATTACGATACTAATAAACTAATAAAAAGGCTAACGAAGATGGTTGTAAAACTTTTATACGCCATGAATTGCAATCTGTCCAATAATGCAGATTATAAATTTTAACTTTTTTTTTTAAGTGGGCGAAAACGCCTACGCATACCTGCTCTCGCGGGGAGAGAAGAAGTTATGTCGGACTCGCACCGGCTAAAACCCCACGGTGTTCTATTCTGCGCCTTTAAATGAAAACACGGGAACGCTTGCGCACACTACCGTGATTCCGCCGACGCTGGCCCCGACGAGCCTCATCTCCAATGGGGTGGAATTACCCCTACGTCCGGACACAGCTATCACCGCTCAATCAAATAAAAAGGTAACATTTGTAATTATCTACGTCATACGCGCTTTTATTGTTTACGCTGAGAGTGGTAACTTTATCATATTGTTTTTGTTTATTACAGGCTTGTAAGTGGACTGCATCGATACGAAAGAAAAATAAAAAATGTAGAATTAGAATGTAAGACTGTACAGACAAGCTAAATTGTACAAGGACTGCTTTGGTCGAATGCATGCTTCGGGCGTTAACTCTGCTTAAGCCAAGTTCCACTCGACCGACCACTTCGACTCGACATTGTACCTAGTGAATTTTGTTTATCGATAAGTTGATTTCTTTTCCATTGATTTCTACGAACGTAAACTTAATGTACCATATATTAAGTATACGTTCGTAGATAATATCCTTATTAATTTTCAATTTAAATAATTATCCTTATTAATTTAAATTGAAAATTAATAAGGATATAAAATAAATGTTACGTTAGCTATTTATAAATATTAGAGATAGAGAAAGAGAGAGAGAATAAATTATATAAGCAGCTTTTTACTGTTAGCGTCAGACTAATAATTGATGTAGGTTTTTAAGTTACACTCCTAGGAATAATTCTTATTAAACTAATCGATACATGCTTATAGAGACAAAGCAGAGCTGTACAGAATTTTGAGTTTGACAAATCATCCCGAAAGAAACGCACGATGGGTGATTTTTGGTTTCAAATGTAGCAAGTTGTAAGCTTATCGCAGAACTTACAAATTGTATTAATATGTAATGTGTTTTAAAGTCGGGTTCACTTTACCGGGTAAACCACCCGGTATAGTGAACAACCGATAATTTTTTATGTGGCCACCACGACCCCACCTGATATTAAGTGGTAATGCAATCCTATTTGGCATTCTTGAGCTCTGCATTCAACTCGCGCGTTGTCGAAATGTAATATTTTGTTAGAACATTAAATAAAATAAAAAACTAGGCGTTAATAATTTGTAAGTATAAAGATATACATATGTATGTGAACTGGATACAAAACAGTCTGATATAATGAATCACTAATTTGCAGTGGCAAGTTGTTGTTTACTCAAACTTTACGGTAAAACGAGGATGAAGAATCTACAAAGTAGTAGATTTTCCAATAATTACGAAACGTGCCACGAATAGTCTTACAAACAATGACATTATACGAAACCTTTGGTAATCGTCGTACACGTGTCGGTAAATACGTGTTTACGTCTAATTATTTTTAGTTTTATTATAACTTAACCGCCCGGTTTAGGAGAATTTCTTAGAACGCTTTTCTCTTCTTTATCTTTTCTATGTATCAACCGATTTTCATGATTCTTTTTTTATCTGAAAGCTGGTGTTCCCAGTGTCCCCTTTACATTTGGACCAGTTCTGACAATGGCACCCATTAAAAAACCATGTAAGTCATAAATTTGTATTTTGGACGTCCGCAACAAATGGACAAATTATTCATATCACACTAACCGTGTATATAATTTTTTTTTCGAAAGGGGGTTTATAGGGATCTTGGTTATCATCAAAAAAATTGTCGTGGCAATTTTATGTGCTGATTTATCACGCCCTTGGCGGTGAAGGAAAGCATCGTGAGGTAACCTACATATTTTAGAAAAACGTTCGAATATATGCGAAATCTACCAATCCGCAATATGATCGCGTGGCGGAGTATGCCCTATACTCTCTTTACAGAGAAAGCCTATGCGCAACCGTGGGACATATATTTACATATATACATAGCGCATAGGTCTTCATATATATATATATATATATATATATATATATATATATATATATATATATATATATATATATATAAATATATAATATATAGTAGAGAAGCTGTAACTTCAACAATTTTTGTTATTGAAATAAATGTCTTATTTTGTATTTTATTTAAAATGTAAGGCGCTCTTGAAATGACGTCTTCTCTCAAGAGCTTCTTGAGATTGATTCAATCGTACTCAGCAAATATTGAACCCTTGTTTGCTCATTTTCAATATCAACAATGTGTGAGTGTGGTTAGTCTTTTCGACTTTTCGATTTGGTGTTTTGGGATGCAAAATAAAGCCTTCGTTTATTTTACTTTCTTATCTGTCAACAAGACATTGAAGTAAACAAAAGCAGAGTGATTACTCAAATCCCCCAAAGTAAAGTGTAGTTTTCCTCCTTCCCCCTGGTGCTAGACAACACGTGAAGTATATTAGTTTTCAAATAAAAAAATCATCAAAATCGCTTCCCTCACTCGAAGGTAATGATGTAAAAAACAAACAGAGGAATTGAGAACCTCCTTTTTTGGAGTTTTATTTAATTTAAAGTCGGTTTTTGTTTTTGCTCGTAAATATTTTTTTTTTAAAGAAAGCTAGCAATATTTTTTTTTCAGAAATAATACTAACGTTCTTGTTAATCATTCCAACCAAGCTTAAGCTTGTGCTAGGAAATGGTTCACGTCAATAGTGAAATGGTGGATTCGAACCAACGACTACGATTCGCAGACCGTACCCTAAACCATTAGGCAATTGGCTTATTATAGTTGTCACAGTCTTCTTTGAAACGCTTTTACCGGTCGTACATTACACATCATATTATTGCCAAAAGCCTCAGTTCAGATTTCGTACACAGCGCCGCACTTTATTCCTTTATTTAACAAAATTGAATCCAAGCCTTTGATCATTCGTTCGTAAAATAAACTTACAATAAGAGCGTGTAAACTGCCAGTATAAATATAAACATTTGTGGCGTTTGCCTGAAAAATCCAGATTTTTAAAAAAAACTGCCCCTTGTTTTTTATATTTATAAAATAAGTTTTGTGCATTTTTTATCATTTCCAGGAAACTGACCACCTTTTGGCGTGGAATTGTGAGTGAGTGGTATATGTGAAAGATACATTTCCACATATTTTTCTCCTAACCTACAAATGAAATATCATCAATATTAGCAAAAGTTCTCCTATTAACTCTTCTTTTAGCGGAGTGGAGAGAGAAACAGTGAACACTGTCCGCTATTTAGTTCTGTCAGTATCAACATTTTATCTGGCTTAGTCATTTCTACTTACAATCAGGTCGTCCCGCGGTTAAGTAAACAAAACAAGGTTAAACTTAAAAATAAAAAGTTGTCCATCGTAAATCTTAGCACTGTTTTGTAAGTGAGAAACAGATAAATACAAACTCGTTCGATCAAATCGGTTTAAACAACCAACCGTAAGACTAAAAAGTCGAACGCATTAGGCAATTGCATAAGGTAAGCCTTTATATATAGACGAAGAAAAAAGATATAACTTTATTATATACTTACATCAAGCAAGAAGAAAATTACATAACTAAGGTACATTTTACAATTTGTTCTACAATGTGACCTTTACGCTAAGTGCGATCTCTCTCAGGCGACCTGAGTATAGACAGGAAGTATATGAACAAAACAGAACTACAGCCTACAGATACAAATATTATACTAACATATACATATACTAGCTGATCCCGCAAACGTTGTTTTGCTATATGTATTACTAGGTGCGCCACGCGGTGTTACCAGCGATTTAAAAGTATTAAAAATTGAGGTTTGGACCACTAACCTATTCTACAAAGAAGGATGAAAATATAGAGTTGTATGTGTTTTTAATGCCAAATTATAAAAAATAAAAATAAAAAATTGTCAAAGAAACAAACATTTCGGGAGGACCACCCTTAAAATTTACGGATTTAAAAAATAAATAGTTCCGTTTCGGAGTATGAACTGACATTGTGACACGAGAATTTTATAAATAAGATAAATATTCTGCACTAAATTTACCTCCATAAATGAGTCATCAATAATACTTATACATAAAATTACAAATACAGCGTCGATTGATACTGCTGCGTTAACAGCCTATAGAATAGGAAATGTGCATGAATTCAAAACGTTATTTAATATAAGATGTATTGAAATAACTGGCCGTACTCCTTGAAAACGGTTAATTGTATAAAAACAATTACATAAAAGAAGGTCTACGTAAAAAGTTTCAAACTGACTTCTCTTCAGATTTTACTTAAATTGATTTAAATTAGAATAAGCGTGCTCTGAGAATTCTATTAACTTTGTATAAATTAACGATGTTAACGGGTTTTTCTTTAATTAAAAAAGTCGAAAGCGAATAAGAATTGAAATTATTGCGGTACTAATACACTTGGCCGTGGAAGGATTGGCTTTGAGAATTTAGATTTATCAGTTTCACTTTTCTGATCTTTGTTTAAACTTAAAATTAAATAAATGAATTATTTAATTTTAAGATAAAATTATTAATTTACTTAATACCTTATAATTGGACTTTTCGTTTCGAATTCAACCCGAGTTCGATCCACAGTGTCGGTTACCAATTAAATAGAAAGTTGAAATTTTAAGTGCTATTTACTAAGTGTTGATCGGCGAAGGAAAACATTGTGAGGAATCCAAGGTCTGAGGAAATTTTTGAACCGACTTCAAAGAAACTTAAACGAATTTAAGCCAGATGGAAGCAAACAGTACTAAAATTTAAATAAAAATAAAATTTTGTTTACGTTAATGTTTTTAGATGAAATATAAACAAATTAATAAAAATATTTCATTTTATTTCAAGGATATTTATTTGTCTATGATGCACAATTTATTTCAGTTAGTTAGCGTCTTTATCTTCCGAGATATTCAAACTTTCTTAACCAACCGTTTATTTTTTCTCACGGTTATATTTGTGTAAGACATAGAAAGCCTACCATGGTTCTGTTAGACTATTTCCTAATACTGAATTAAATGAGAATACATGTTCGCTACATAGGGTGATAAAATGTTTCTTTACTTTCAAATTAAAAAAAAAGTATTTCAAATTTATAATGCACAAAAGCAGTGTTGAGTCATTTGAACGGGTCAGCTGCAAAAAATGCGAAGGTCATTCACTTGTTTGACTTCAGTTCCGTATAGCGTACCGACATAATGATTTGATTCAATATTTATGAAGACGTTTAAGCTCATGCAAAAAACCCTGGCATATAAGCAATTTCATCAATTTGCATGCGGAAAACAAACATAAGCTATAATATTGTTCCGTTATTTATAATGCCTTACGGTAGTAACACAAGCAATGAAAAGGAAAAGAAGCGTTCAAAGAGCATACACATCTAACGGTTTATATGACCTCTAAAATATATACAGGCTCTAACATAACGCCTTGAATATTTTTATGATATCCATATCCAGAGACATTGTTAGAAGAATAACAAATTCCTTGTTATAATTAACGATACCTAATTCTATCAACGAACGTACAAAGTACCGGTCCCAACACGCACGATTTGGACCCGTGTTTCTTCTTGAAACGTGACTTAAACGTTAACATAGGTAACAAATATTTTCAATGATGCAGTCATATCTTTGTAACTACAGAATTATTTTATGAAAACATTTTTTTTTCATATTATCGCCCGAGCACGTAAGACACATTTATGGTAAGACGAGATAATATAAAAACGATAAAAAAAAATTTCACGCCCTGCTACATTAAATGAGTACAAAGACAGCAGAAAATTCTAGCAATGGTATCCATGAGGAAACCGATTTGAAGTCTGTTCGATTTGTTCGTTTTTACTCGTAAATATCTTGTTAATTTCTTTATTTTTTTTTATTAATATATTTATAATTTCGACACCAACAAGTGGGTGATTGTTAATGGTTAGGCTTTTATAACCTAAACACAATAATCACACATTCTAATTTTCATAGCAAGTAAGGCCTCTAAAATATCTGTAATTTCTGTAACGAAAATCTTTCTCGTATCTTTTTGAACCAGAATCACCAGAGCAATAAGGGTAGTTAGAGTTTTTCTATACATAATTAGGGATGGTTATTCATTAGGCTTCTATTCAGACGGAATACCTTTTAATATAATTTAATTTATTTACGTATATTGAGAGTCGTGGCTTAAAAGCCGGGTGTACGTCTTATGTTGCACAGTACGCTGGAAACCCGAGTTCATTCCCCAGTGTCGGTATCAATAACAGTGTTGCAATTTTAAGTGCTTATTTATCACATGCTCAATTAAAGCTGAATATCGCGAGGATATCTGAATTTAAATTATTCTTATAAATATAGGCTGCTCCGTAGTAAATTGAGATGGCGACAGCCCTGCAAGACTCTGAACTGGATATTTGTCAGTGTTGTTTAATTATAAAACCAATCTTTACAGTCATATAAATTATTATTTAATTATTACCGAATACGTCAAATCCTAACACAGACACGACTGGCAGCATATAAATACAAGTAAATTTACGGGTAAAAGCAAAAACCGAGTTCAAATTGATCATAGGAATATTACGAAAAAAAATTAATCAGAACCTAATCAAACTTCTATCAAACTACCACTGAAGCCTCCTTTCTAATAAAAAAGGATCATCGAAAACGGTTGGCGTGATATTGAGTTATTTGTGCATTTGTGGCGCACATACCTTTATCATTCGCATGGATGCTATTATCAGAATTGGGAACATAACTACATGGGAATCATCAGCTTTCAAACAAAAAAATAATCATCAAAATCGGTTCACCCAGTCGAAAGTTATGAGTTAACAAACATAAAATAAAAACATACAGACGGATTGAGAACCTTCTCCTTTTTGATATCGATTATTGACGGATAGTTGGGCACACAAGTGATAATGGCTTATCGCGTTCAAAGTGGACTATGGCGGAAAGCAACTAGGACTAATCTCGTGTTGTCTAAGCACAGCGAGGGTTGATAAGAATTTCTACCCATGAATAAGTTTCTAGCGTGTAGGTACATTATGACTTTATTGCGTCACAAGGCCGGATATTCGCTTTGATGAAAAAGGGATTACGATCTCGTATCAAACGTAATTGCTCATTGTTTGGTACGTGGGATTGCCTTATAACGTTATACCGTATCAACATGTAGACGTGGCTGTACACCCTAATGGAATTTTACACAACTCGACTCGATTACCACGAAGGTAAAAAATAATAAAGTTATTCATAATGTATGAATTGAGCCTGAATGAAATTGGACCGAATTTGAAAATAAAATAATACATGGTTAAATACATTCACGAAAATTAGCCTACGTAATTATTCGTACGATAACTGGGTTGTATGTGTGCTAAAAATACATATATATATATATATATATACATATGTAATCATTTAATTAACTATTTGTTACTACGAATAAATTACAAAGTAGAACACAAATAAACACGTATTCAAATGTACGAACAAAATGAAACTGTGTATTACACAACACCGAAATTTTAGGTCGTTTTTTGAATTATAAGCGTTTTGTCTGAAATTGGTCCAGAAATAATATAGAAGACTTACTCTAGTGGACGCAAGATAAAGGGAATTAAGAATTCCTACAGGGACAGTTGACCTTACATGACTAAAACGTGGTCGAGAGACAACCTTGGACCGGGAAACTCTGGATATTATTGGGCTAAGACATATTGCTGACAGTCTATTATAACTAACTAGTTGCTCCGGCGATACTTTTGTATATGTTAGCTTTGAAGATATGGTTCGTACAGTTGCGTTAAATAATTTGATACCATTGCATATACATATATCTGCCTCCATAGAAAGCCCTGTCGTTGGGAGTAGTAATAGTAGGCTAAAAACTCTTTTGCCTTTAACAATGAATTTCTTTTTGATCACTATTTTATTGTAAGTCATTTCGAACAATTTACAGCTGTATTGATCACAGTTAGAGACGTCAGTCAATCCTCTGTCATTGTTGTATGCTACCGTCTGATCTTAATTATTTATATTGACAATTTTTATTCTTATCTATGCAGAGTGAGCTCATAGTATTTTATTTTACTTACTTTTTTACACACACTTAAATTACATACATTTTAAATTAATTTATGGTGTTATGAAATTAAGCGGTGGTGTGCTTAGAGTTACAGGCTATATATATGTTATCCGACTGTTGGGCGCAGGTCAGTGTAAAGAGAGTATACGAGTATAAATCGCCACGTACACCTAGTGTGGATCGGCAGACTTCACATCGTCATAGAAATTTTTCTAACAAATTTATTTATTTATTTCGTCTTTATTGCAAAAGATAAGTGAACAAAAAGGCGCCGTGTAGGTTTCCTTACGATGTTTTCCTTAATCGCAGAGCGCCTGGCAAATTACCACTCAAAATTCCAACAAATATATTCATTGGTGCCGTCACCGGGGACCGAACTCGGGTAACTAGCGTTAATATGCGACTTGAAGTGTCCGGACACTGAACTAACACGACTTTGACACAACACGGCTCGGCACGGTGCTTGGTTTTAGTTTTTTTTTTTATATCGAGATCCTAAGCAGGTCCATCTCCTCTGTTGAATTATCGCACGTAATAATCTCAGAAATCATCTATGACAGAAATCTGTATTACTTTGCTAGTAATTGTGGTATTTCAAAACTGATATTTAATCATAATTATAATTTTAAATTTCCTAATTGAAATTTTACAAGCTTGTGTAGTGTGTGCTAGAAATTTCGCAAACTAATCAGTCTCGTAACAACACGTTGTATGTAGACCACATGGTTTTTTTTTTATTTGATACACGCACCACGGACAGCGGAAACCGGTCTACTTCACCTACAAACCTCGACTGTGCGTCTGTGAATGCCTGACGTAAACTATGAATCATTCGAGTTTACTCACAAACCAAAGCGCTCCTACAGAATGTCAATATCGAATACAAATTCTGATTACGAGCGCAATACATTATGTTTTACGCTTACGAGCGATTTAATTATAATAACAATGAATCAATAAAAAATGTATGTTAATTTAACATAATGGAATATCTCAAAGTTTTAATATTGATGCAAAAACAAATATTATTTAATATAATTATTGTATATTGAAATAGAAAACGTATAGTTAGCAGAAAAAGAAGTGGTAAAGGATTTTAAATTAGATCGAAAATACTCTATTTTAAAATATTTGTCTTCATATTATTTACATCGTAAAGTGAAAAATAGAGTAATAATACATTAATAAAGCTATTCTTTATTTTCTTAAAGTAGTGAAAGTTGGTAGTCCATCATTTTTCTCTGTCTCTTGCGAGGTGCACCACACGACAAATGTGCGCCACTCGCAATTCCAGTCCATTGTCTGATGTTACGCAGCCATGATTTCCTTCTACTAAACTTCTAAGAGAAGTGTTGGCCACACTTCTCTTGCCAGCTACTATTAAAAGTCAAAGGAAAGTCATATCTCGCGAACCATAGCATATCACCGAGGTACGGTACTTTTCTTATCTATATAAAGCCCTAGAATATTTTTAGCCGTAGTGTAGACACAGTCCCAAATGTGACTAACGTGCATTGGGCATATATTTTTGCAAATTAAACTTGTAATAAACTGTAAAAAGGAATCTCATTAATACAAGCTTGATGGAATTCGAAACCTCGATTGTTCGATCGTTGTTCAGCCTAATGTTTATCTGATCGATGTCTTTAGGATGTCACTGACCAGTAATAATTACATATATATATATGATATAGTAGTAATAATAACACTTAAATGGTGTATACCTTTGTCAGAATTGGACCAAATTGAAATGGTGGTCCCATTGGGAAGCAAAAGCCTTCAAACAAGAATCATCAAAATCAGACCACCCGGTCAAAATGCATGAGGTAACAAACATAAAAGATATACAGACGGATTGTGAACCTCCTTTTTTGAAGTCGGGTCATAATAGCAGACTCAGTGCCCTAAGCGCTATGGGATAACTGTAGAGTTTCATAGTTAGGTATAATAATGCCGTTGTCTCAATTATGCACGAGTTACCTTCCGGAGTTCTTTGTTCGTTTTATTTCCATTATTGCCATAAATGCGTTTCACACGTATCTATTATGCTATTGACGGCATTACTAACAAATAGCTGTTCGACTTCTTTCCTGTTTTTTTATTGAAATAAACACATATTGAAGATTGCTATGTGACACATACTAAAATGGAGGTACCCTTGAACAATATGACCTTAACCGCATAGTGACTAGTAGACTACATATATTTTGTTGTGGTATCAAAGAAAAATATGAAGAAAAACCTTGCGATGCGTCACCTTCTATGATCAAAGTCAAAAGATATTTGAGATACGAATTAATAATCTAGACACGCTAAACTGTCTAATGAGAAAATAAATAGTTCAAAGCTTGGATTGTTCGATTTATGATCTCATAGTTGGGGTTAGAATCCTAGCTGGCATGAACCAATGAGTTCTCCTTTTTTAATCGACTTCAAAAAGGAGATTGTTCTCAATTCATTCGGTCTTTATCGACTGCATACAAATGCGTGGAAGGCGTCTATTAACTTATACGTTTCTCTTACATGCATTAAGTTGTGTACTATTTTTTTCTATATTTGTATATAGCTTTTGGTTATTATAACATGGAATTGATTTGTCTATAAAGATGTTTATAATTATGTTTTAAATAAATAAATGTTTTGACTGACGACTGTTTTACTGCTGTGTTTTATGTTTGTTTTTTTTTTTTAATAACGAACTACACAGATTGGTCAGAGAGGCTGGCCTTGACTGCTTCACCGGATTGAGAGGTGGCACAGCTCTTAGGTCGCTTAGCCTGAACCTCTATTGCTAGTAACTCGACACAAGGGTCCCCCCGGTGAGGGGTAACCTCGGCGTGGACGGTTACTATATTACGTGTAAGTATTCCGATCCGAGGGGGGCCGAGAAGGCCGAATCACGACTCGGTCGAAGTCTGTGTTTGTTAACTTATAACTTTCGACTGGGTGTATCGATTTTGATGAAAGACATTGATGAAAGTGTGGTTTCCAGTATTAACTATGGTATGTATGAGAAGATCATATAAGTCTTAATTCTATTTACAACATCCCCTTTTAGTAAAATATAATATAACTGATTTCTATACTTTTATTATATTTATAAAGTAATTGTTCTTTCTTTGAGTCGAGCATTTATTTTTCGGCTCTACCGAGCAACTTGTTAAAAAAATAATTACCAAAAGAGATAACAATGTAATCTTCGTTAATGAAGGGACCTCCAGTCGTAATTTACTGAAAAAGTATTTTACGAATTGAGAAATTTTATTTAAGGCATAATTTATATATCTACAGATATGAAGTTATAGTAACAAAATGGCTGACAGACCGGTAAGCAATCCTTGTGTACATTTTGTTGTCGCCATTTAGAGCGTGAAATAGCGTCTTATTACTATGCAGTACTGTGGTACATCTCTCAGTGATAAAGTAGTGTTATTCTATCTAAACGTTTGACTATATGAACAATCGGTCGGGGTTCGAATCCAAGCCTGCTTGTACTGAGCTTTTTTTTATGACAAATAGTGGCATAGCTCTTAGGTCGCTTAGCCTGAACCTCTATCGCTAGTAACTCGACACAAGGGTTCCCCCGGTGAGGGGTAACCTCGGCTTGGACGGTTACTATGTTACGCGTAAGCATTCCGGTCTCCGGCGCCCGACGTGCTTAACCTCGATGATTGGACGAGAACTACTGTACTCATCGTGGTATGGTATACGTTGGTGCTTGTGCTGAGTTGCAATGAGTTTTTAGGTGGAGGCTCATCCACCCCTGGGACGAAGACGTCGCAAGGCTTCCATGTCGCAGACAAGGCCGCGGTT
The DNA here is from genome assembly GCA_029286785.1 of Meandrusa payeni. Taxonomy (NCBI): domain Eukaryota; kingdom Metazoa; phylum Arthropoda; class Insecta; order Lepidoptera; family Papilionidae; genus Meandrusa; species Meandrusa payeni. Next base: position 1,273,708 of record JAGSMX010000034.1, read on the forward strand.
GTGTGCGCCAGCGATCCCGCGGCCCGGCAATCTGCGACGATTGTGGAATATCTTGTGGGTTTGGCCGATGAGGGCCCGAAATCTCGTCCATAACCCCGGAGGACGAGTACGCGGTTAGGTACGTTACGTTGAGGTAACCTCAAAACATTCGACCGGGTTTTGATGAAGTCGGTGTTTGTTTTTACTAGTAAATGAACTTGTTTGTACAAAAATATATTTGACTAAAAATGGTTTAAATTTGGGTGTCGATCAACTCATAGAAAAGTTAATGTTTTGTTAAAAGTTAGTATTTAAAGTACATGAGTGCTTATTTTTTTATTAATGTAAGTTACACTTTAATTGGCGCATAAGTGAAAACAGATTGTATTTAGCACGTGATGATTTTGCGTGCACCAGATATAATTTATTTTTATATGGTCACGTCTCTATGAAATAGCTATTTGAATGAGGATTGTTATTGTGACAATAAATACTGCAAAAATTATTTATGAGCTCTTTATGCGCTGTCTGAATTGACATTTGTTTTAATACCTCTAAAGTTCAAATACACACAACACAAACACACTCGGAAACACGTTTCATATTAAGGTATATCATATTTAGCTGTTTTGAAGTTTGGAGTTAAAACATATAAAAATACGTCTTCATGTTTATTAGTGTAGTACGGGGTGACGCGACCCTATAATGTGCAGATGTATGATTGTGAATGGCCCCAAAGAAGTGAGTCGAGACTGTATTATGTGTATGTTATCTCTGTCTCTTGATAACAGGCGTATGTCTTTATTTTTGTATGTATGTAAGCACAGTAGGTGTATTTTGACAAGTCGTGTGGAAAATTTTTCAGAAAATTTTTTCACAGTTTCTGCGTTATTCTTTACTTCTGTTCAATGTTGTAGTATTTGTACTACATGTGTGGATAATATCGTTTACATTGGATTTGTCGGTAAGCCGCGAAACCGCGCAGTGATCCATTACGTATCGGAATAGGAATATATAATAATAGAAGTGTATAAATATATATCTAATGGACTACAACTTAAAAATGGCCATGAGAAGCAGGGACGCAGCAGTCGTGGAGAAGATAATAGCAATGCAGTGGGGCGTTTGCGACGCGTAAAAATCAGGCATTATATACAAAAAAAGGAAAATAGTAACTGTACAGGTGGCACTCTATTAATAAATCCGGAGTGAACAATTAAAATGCACTGGACAAGAGCACGGACACGGGTCTGTGGTACGGTGATCATTCAACACCAGGCAAGCCTCTCGTTTACACATATTCGTACAAAATCAAGTTTATAAATATATACCGATGGATGAACAATTTTATGTATATAAAATACACTAAAATATTACGCAATCATTCGTTTTAGGCACATAAGTGTTAAATAAACAGGGTCTGAGAAATATGAATAAATGTAAACACGAGAATACGCATTCGATTTTAAATGTTAAATGTTAACAAAAAAAATATTGTGAGATTAAAAAATTATATGAGTCAGTAGATTTTTTTTAGTGTTCATCATTAAAAGATACCCGTCTTCAGGGAAAGCGATTGTATATTTTTTTGTATTAGATTGTATATTTTTTATTAATGTAAGTTACACTTTAATTGGCGCATAAGTGAAAACAGATTGTATTTAGCACGTGATGATTTTGCGTGCACCAGATATAATTTATTTTTATATGGTCACGTCTCTATGAAATAGCTATTTGAATGAGGATTGTTATTGTGACAATAAATACTGCAAAAATTATTTATGAGCTCTTTATGCGCTGTCTGAATTGACATTTGTTTTAATACCTCTAAAGTTCAAATACACACAACACAAACACACTCGGAAACACGTTTCATATTAAGGTATATCATATTTAGCTGTTTTGAAGTTTGGAGTTAAAACATATAAAAATACGTCTTCATGTTTATTAGTGTAGTACGGGGTGACGCGACCCTATAATGTGCAGATGTATGATTGTGAATGGCCCCAAAGAAGTGAGTCGAGACTGTATTATGTGTATGTTATCTCTGTCTCTTGATAACAGGCGTATGTCTTTATTTTTGTATGTATGTAAGCACAGTAGGTGTATTTTGACAAGTCGTGTGGAAAATTTTTCAGAAAATTTTTTCACAGTTTCTGCGTTATTCTTTACTTCTGTTCAATGTTGTAGTATTTGTACTACATGTGTGGATAATATCGTTTACATTGGATTTGTCGGTAAGCCGCGAAACCGCGCAGTGATCCATTACGTATCGGAATAGGAATATATAATAATAGAAGTGTATAAATATATATCTAATGGACTACAACTTAAAAATGGCCATGAGAAGCAGGGACGCAGCAGTCGTGGAGAAGATAATAGCAATGCAGTGGGGCGTTTGCGACGCGTAAAAATCAGGCATTATATACAAAAAAAGGAAAATAGTAACTGTACAGGTGGCACTCTATTAATAAATCCGGAGTGAACAATTAAAATGCACTGGACCAAGAGCACGGACACGGGTCTGTGGTACGGTGATCATTCAACACCAGGCAAGCCTCTCGTTTACACATATTCGTACAAAATCAAGTTTATAAATATATACCGATGGATGAACAATTTTATGTATATAAAATACACTAAAATATTACGCAATCATTCGTTTTAGGCACATAAGTGTTAAATAAACAGGGTCTGAGAAATATGAATAAATGTAAACACGAGAATACGCATTCGATTTTAAATGTTAAATGTTAACAAAAAAAATATTGTGAGATTAAAAAATTATATGAGTCAGTAGATTTTTTAGTGTTCATCATTAAAAGATACCCGTCTTCAGGAAAGCGATTGTATATTTTTTATTAATGTAAGTTACACTTTAATTGGCGCATAAGTGAAAACAGATTGTATTTAGCACGTGATGATTTTGCGTGCACCAGACACAATTTATTTTTATATGGTCACGTCTCTATGAAATAGCTATTTGAATGAGTATTGTTATTGTGACAATAAATACTGCAAAAATTATTTATGAGCTCTTTATGCGCTGTCTGAATTGACATTTGTTTTAATACCTCTAAAGTTCAAATACACACAACACAAACACACTCGGAAACACGTTTCATATTAAGGTATATCATATTTAGCTGTTTTGAAGTTTGGAGTTAAAACATATAAAAATACGTCTTCATGTTTATTAGTGTAGTACGGGGTGACGCGACCCTATAATGTGCAGATGTATGATTGTGAATGGCCCCAAAGAAGTGAGTCGAGACTGTATTATGTGTATGTTATCTCTGTCTCTTGATAACAGGCGTATGTCTTTATTTTTGTATGTATGTAAGCACAGTAGGTGTATTTTGACAAGTCGTGTGGAAAATTTTTCAGAAAATTTTTTCACAGTTTCTGCGTTATTCTTTACTTCTGTTCAATGTTGTAGTATTTGTACTACATGTGTGGATAATATCGTTTACATTGGATTTGTCGGTAAGCCGCGAAACCGCGCAGTGATCCATTACGTATCGGAATAGGAATATATAATAATAGAAGTGTATAAATATATATCTAATGGACTACAACTTAAAAAATGGCCATGAGAAGCAGGGACGCAGCAGTCGTGGAGAAGATAATAGCAATGCAGTGGGGCGTTTGCGACGCGTAAAAATCAGGCATTATATACAAAAAAAGGAAAATAGTAACTGTACAGGTGGCACTCTATTAATAAATCCGGAGTGAACAATTAAAATGCACTGGACAAGAGCACGGACACGGGTCTGTGGTACGGTGATCATTCAACACCAGGCAAGCCTCTCGTTTACACATATTCGTACAAAATCAAGTTTATAAATATATACCGATGGATGAACAATTTTATGTATATAAAATACACTAAAATATTACGCAATCATTCGTTTTAGGCACATAAGTGTTAAATAAACAGGGTCTGAGAAATATGAATAAATGTAAACACGAGAATACGCATTCGATTTTAAATGTTAAATGTTAACAAAAAAAATATTGTGAGATTAAAAAATTATATGAGTCAGTAGATTTTTTTTAGTGTTCATCATTAAAAGATACCCGTCTTCAGGGAAAGCGATTGTATATTTTTTTGTATTAGATTGTATATTTTTTATTATATCATCGTCGTTGCAATTGGGGGGAGCCCCTAGGTTATTAACAGAGGTTCACTGGGCGACAAGGGTGGGGGCCTCTGTCGCCCGCCAAGGTGGACCCGGGAAGAAGGCGACATCGGCTTTCCCGTGTCGCCTTGCACCGCGAGGCACAGGGCGGGAGCTGAGCGCCGCGCTTGTTACTTTTGTTTTGTAATTTTAATATTGTAAAATAGCAATAAAATAAAGACTCAAAAAACGAAATGGTTCTGAATGACACAAAGTAGATGAAAATCGAATGTCTCCCTTTTTTTTCTCCGTTTATACGACTAATTGAATTTATGCACCGTATCTGCCAATTTATTTTTACCCTAGTGGATATTGATCTTCTGGTTTCAGCCAGACGCTATTAACTTTTTATAGATGAATTATACTTAGCATGCATATCATTATATATGAAAAATTGAAAAACTAAAGAATTTACATTTAACTAGAGAAACTGTAAGGTCATTTGTAGATGGATTTTATTTAAAAATATATTTTATTTATAAATTAAATTATCTTATATTATTAAATAAGATTTATAAATATAAATAGTATGCTAAACAGTTATAATTATTCACTTTTTTCATAACATTAAATAAATAAAGTTGTCACAAAGATGTTGTGCACAATAAACATTATAGAACGAACTGTATTTATGTATGTACTTATGCTAATTCAACAAATAAAAATAAATACTATATATTGAGAATCATCCAAATAAAGATTATATATCTTTATTAAAATGAAGGTATTCAGTAATGGATAAATAATATTAAAATTGACTAATCTTTACATAACTAATGTCTTGTACGGACGAACCTACGTCTTATTTCTTATATTTATAACATTTGCTTATTACTAATCTTATTTTGTAACAATTTTCCTAATACTAACTTAGTTTTTAAGTCCAGTGATGGGCTCTCGACTCACATTAATTTTAATGTGTGTCTAGAGCTCCTTACTTGCTAGTCTTATTCCTAAAGGCTGCCTTTTCTGCTATTTTCTTGCAGTAGCGAAGAATATTTTGCTGACATCTTTGTTGCCTACTAATATCGATAGATTTTCCTTACTAATTTTGATACCTAAGACCATTTCAGTATCTGATCTTGGACTTGCATGTATAGGACACTCAGTGAGGAGATGGATAATGGTCTCTTTCACTCCTTCGTCACAGGCACACGACGGGCTCTCCTTACACCTGAACCTGTTCAAGTATTCGGAGAACCCGCCATGTCCTGTGAGCACTTGCACGAGCCTAGCATCCATCTCCATCTTTCGTACTGTACGATATGCTTCAGCAGCGTCCGGGAAGAAGATTTTGGTCACGGAAGCTGTCGCACCTCCTCGGTACCTCTCGTTCCATTCGTCAATCGACTCCAAACGGATCTGTCTCTTGACAAATGAAACTGGGCACCGATCGTAAACGGGGGCCCTCTTTGTCTTAGTTGCGGCCTCCTTTGCAAGTGCATCCGCTCTCTCATTCCCTTCCACTCCTACATGGGCCTTCACCCATGTGAGGGAGAAGGTTTTGCCCTCCTCCCTCATTTGGCCGATGTTCCGCCGGGCGTTGACCGCAAGAGGATGGAGGAATCCGGATTATCACGGTCTGGAGAGCGGACCTGGAGTCGCAATAGACCCTGTAGTGCCGTGCAGAATGCCGGAGTGCCTACTTAGTCGCTTCATTGAGTGCAAGCAGCTCCGCCTGGTAGACGGTGCAGTAATCGCTCAGCTTGAGTTTTCGGGTACTCGTCTCGGCAGCACCAGTCCATATGGACAGTGCCGCTCCGACTTTCCGTCTATTTTACTACCGTCGGTATATATACGGACGGTAGCCTCGCCTTGCCCAAGCGACTCCCGCCATCCTCCAGGCAGGGATCGTCCAGCTCGACCCTTTCAGCTGGGTGAGGCATCTCGGCGAAGGTGTCCTGGACTTATCAAGACATTCAAAAACCTTACAATTTAACTAATAACGTGTTGAGACACTGCAGTTTTTTACCAGGCTTAAGCGTCAATAGCTGGCTCTGGTCTGCGAAACTTAAGGTTTGAATTCGCCATTCGACTATTGACGTGATCAATCTCCGTACAAAACGTTAAAGCTTCGTTGCAATGGTTAAAAATTATGTTAGTAATATTTGCTAACAAAACAAAAATGTTAGCGTTCTCTTCACAAAATATGTTTTAGGTAACTTTATACTACCCATTTACAAGGACCGGAATAGTTTGCTCGCGTCTGTCTTTCCCTCCGATTACTATGTGGGTGTTTTCAAGAGTAGAGTGAATAGGAATAGGAATCTTTCTATCTATATCCATTTAACATCTTAGAAAGTATTTAAAAATATTAAAAAAAATAATGATAGTAAAAAGATAACTGTGTATTTGACAGTTTCTTACAGATTTTGTAAACGTAAATACAAGTAAAAATATGGAGTTACTATATCAGAGAGACGGAGGATAAGACAATACATCCTAATCTCACATCACAATCTTTTCTGTCAACTATTTAAAGATTTGTGGCTTGACATTATAGTGTTAATCGTCACCTTCACGATTCGATAGTTCTGGAAGTTTTTAGTTTATACTGTGTTTATCAGAACATAGCATTGGAATTTGCATTATTGTTCTGAGTGCACCAAACGTTTCCATTCCCACCGTACAATGTGCAAGACTTTCTGCGGTATCTACAGTTGATTTAATAAAAATAAATGTGTTTTTGTGTGTATATTTTTCTATAATAAGTAACCACACCTCTTGAAGTATATGCATACATATACTAAATATGTATATAAGCTTCTTATATCTTTAGTATGTGTATATATAACAGTTATATTTACGAGATAAAACAAATACCGACTTCAAATTGATCTATCGTAGAAATATTACGAAATAGAAAGTGGTTTTACCCGGCCATTGAAAACTATTTATTTAATTTTCTCTAAAATAAATGTAGTCTAAGTTACTCCGTATTATATTAGCTATCTGCCAGGGGAAATCCCGTCAAAATCGGTTTACCTGTTCCAGACAGACCAAAATTGTAAAAAAATCATATGCTTATAGTAAAACACGGTTATTGCAATATAACAAGCAGTGCAATTTTATTTATTTGTATAGATAAATTCTACAAGACTGATTTGACTGAATGCTTCTTAATTTTATCTTTTTTAACTTATCTTTTGTTACGTGGTGGTACAAATATAAATATAAATAAATCAAAACCTTTATAAAGTTTTCTAGGTTGCTAATAAACATGACCACATTGAATCTTTAGTTACTAGACGTTAAGATATTTACCGGTAAGACCTTCACTTATTTGACAGAATTAGAGTTAAATTTTTCCTACGTTTCAAATACAAAAAAGCGTACATTATATTTAAGCTCGATAATTGACAGCACAGTGAAAAGTATAATATATCTTAAACAAAGTTAATTTTGTAATTACATTTCATTAATATAGTTTTCTTTCTTAGCGACATACTGAACCCGTTTCTAAGAAGTAAAAGTTACGTTTGTTCTGTTAATATCTTAAGATACAATCGCAAGGTACGGCGCAACTTGGATTTCCTAAAACGATTGTAAAGAGCATGCGCAATGTTGCACTTTCCGACTCGCAAATCTGTCTACCCTATTTTATATTCTATCGCAACATTATAGAGATTATATTATCTCAGCAACGCACGCGGACGTAAACTCGAATCTATCACACGAGATCAAATATATAGGCACCGAGCACAACCTTTCCCAACGTAACCGGTTGAGAACTCGCGGTCTCTTTGATTTAATGCAGGTAGTCATTAATTTAATAATCGCTTCTTACTTTATGCAAACCTCTTTAATAAATTCTGCTTATACTAAATTACAAAGGCAACGGTCACACTTTAGCTAGAATATCATTTCGTTTTTATATAACTAAACCAAAATATTTTTGTCTATACAAATATTATTATAAAATTAGTATCATAAAAGTATTCTAAAATTAAAAAGAAAAATAAAAAAACAAGTGACATTCTTAATTTAAAAAAATATTATTAAATTTAGACTCACGTATAACTGCTTCAATAAAACCTTCATGTGCTAATCACTATGATGCGTACACAATTGCGTATGCCGGCGGTAACACTATCGCGTACGTCCCATCCGAACGTCTGTACCACACTGCATGGACGATTTGCAAAACTGCGCCAACGCAGAGTATAACGAGCAAGACATACAAGACCCCTGACGTTGGCCAATCGTGCCGCAATAGTACATCCCACCAAGGTGGTCTTTAATCAGGTGTACAAAATGTCGCATGACTTAGGTGAATTCTAATTTAGTTTTTTAATCTGTGGATAATGAATTCGTTCGGATTGAAATGCGCGCTCGATGCAAATTCCTAACGCCGTTATAATAAGAATTACGAGTATAATCAGTTTAAATTGTTCCGTTCTTGTTTTTCCTTTCACCACTAAGCACTGTTATCAACAGACTTCATATATTTTTTATGAAGTCTTCCCTGTGTGAACTACACAGATTGCCCAGAGAAGCTGGCCTTGACTGCTTCACCGGATTGAGAGGTGGCATAGCTCTTGGGTCGCTTAGCCTGAACCTCTATCGCTAGTAACTCGACATAAGGGTCCCCCCGATGAGGGGTAACCTCGGCTTGGACGGATGCTATGTTACGCGTAAGCATTCGATCCGAGGGCCTCTGAGAGGGCCGAACAGAATTCAATAGAAGGAGGTTGTCAATTCGTCTGTATGTTTTTTATGTTTGTAACCGCATAACTTTCGACAGGGTGAACCGATTTTGATTATTCTTTTTTTATTTGAAAGCTGGTCCTTACCGTGTGGTCCCATTTATCAAATCATAATTTTTACCAATTTTGACAAAGGGATGAAGAAAATATTATATATGTCTTAAATTTGCATCAAGTATGCGCCAGAAATGGACGAATAACTCAATATCACGGATTTGATTAAATTTTTTATTGGTCAGGATGTACTTTAAGAGTATTTGATGAAAGTTTGATTATGTTTTGTTTCGTAGTATACTTACGTTAATACGTAAATACAAAAAGGGCGTCCGCGCATAACAGCGTTTAACCTTTGATGTGAATTTTTGTTTTCCTTTCACCACTAAGCACTGTTATCAACAGACTTCATATATTTTTTATGAAGTCTTCCCTGTGTGAACTACACAGATTGCCCAGAGAAGCTGGCCTTGACTGCTTCACCGGATTGAGAGGTGGCATAGCTCTTGGGTCGCTTAGCCTGAACCTCTATCGCTAGTAACTCGACATAAGGGTCCCCCCGATGAGGGGTAACCTCGGCTTGGACGGATGCTATGTTACGCGTAAGCATTCGATCCGAGGGCCTCTGAGAGGGCCGAACAGAATTCAATAGAAGGAGGTTGTCAATTCGTCTGTATGTTTTTTATGTTTGTAACCGCATAACTTTCGACAGGGTGAACCGATTTTGATTATTCTTTTTTTATTTGAAAGCTGGTCCTTACCGTGTGGTCCCATTTATCAAATCATAATTTTTACCAATTTTGACAAAGGGATGAAGAAAATATTATATATGTCTTAAATTTGCATCAAGTATGCGCCAGAAATGGACGAATAACTCAATATCACGGATTTGATTAAATTTTTTATTGGTCAGGATGTACTTTAAGAGTATTTGATGAAAGTTTGATTATGTTTTGTTTCGTAGTATACTTACGTTAATACGTAAATACAAAAAGGGCGTCCGCGCATAACAGCGTTTAACCTTTGATGTGAATTTTTGTTTTTCCTCGTAAATATACTTGTTATCAATCAACCCATTCTAAACTGAGGCAATTTTTTAATGTTTGTTATCTCAATTATTGATCAAAAATGATATATTTCAATGTCAGTTACTTTCTTTACAGATTGATCTATAAGGGAAGTAAAATTTGCTATTTTTTTAATATATTGTCTCATTTATTAATCGATTTTTTTTAATTATAATTATAAAAACTGATACTTTGATTACTTTACGCTTACCCCCGGCAACCTCCGGTGTTGAACCGAGCATCAGCTATTTTGACTTTGTGTTATTGCTATTTTTATTAAACATTAGATTTTTTTAAACAGGATCGATTTTTTCCGTCCCATCATCTAGTTTCATTAGTATAGTACTACGTCTGTCTTTGTTTTCGGAAGCGGTCTCCTAATACCCTGTATAGTCCAGATATTCATATACACAGATACTTAGATCTTGATGATTATACACACAGACAGATAATACATAGATACTTTTTCATTTAAATAGATCTTAATAGTCTAGCAATATGAAAATGACGTTAAAATTACTCGAGTTGTGGTTACATGTATAGATTTGTGAAGTCTTTGCTTATCCCACTGGGTGAACGTTGCAATTTATTTTAGTCCTAGCTTCAGGAAACGATTAAAAATATTGATTTAATCACGGGTAGTCAACAAAAACAAAATGAATTCTTAGTCAATGACTCTCTTTTTGGGCAAATAAATGCCCCGATAATCCTAAACACGTAAAGACTCAAGCATTTAGAACATGTTCAAATTATTCATAGCATTGAAACTTGGTATAACGGTATAGTCATTACAATTGTCTTTTGATAAGTATTTTGATAACGAGATAATAAGATATTTTGTAACAAATAAACCTTCATCAGAATTGTGACCAAGAGAACGATAATAGGGTTGGAAATAAATGGACACAGCTTTAGTTCGTGGGTTTTAACTAGGGCGTATTTAACAAAATAATATGAAAGTAGTAAGCAAAAAACAATAACAATCCCACCCGATGTTATCTTTGAAAGTATAGTGGTTAGAAGATTGGATTATTATTAATAATATATAATTAATAAATTAATATTATTAATTACAATAACAATAATTTATTTATTCAATCACGTAACTTAGACTCATCATTAGATTATTCTATTTTTAGAATTTACAACAGAACTACACTATAACTATTAAATAATAACTTTAGACTACATTAGATTATATTATACTAACGGCTTGACTATGCTTATGTATACGAGAACTTTACCTTTATTCGACATGTGCGATGATTAGTTAATTAATTGCAGGTTAGTTAAATAACAATTAGTCTAATAGTTTTTTTTTATCCGAAGTCTCAGAAGAAATTTAAAAATGGCTGGAAGCTTTTTCCAATTAAAACATTTACATAATCTATAATATATTTTCCTTATCCACTAGCTTCAAAACTCATTATGGAACAATGACTTTGTTCAGGCTGTTCCAGTTCCAAATAATTTAATTATTATTTTATAATAATTTGCAATAATTATTCTTTATTTGATTATCCTGATAATTAGAAAAGTCAAGGCATTCTTTGTAATTTATTACTAATTATTTTCGTTTACAATCCACTTGATTTATAGATTTTTTTCTAAAACCACAACCTCGTTATTTTTTTATAGCAGACGTTATTACGACTAGCGGTAACTCATGGCAAATATTATATAAAAATCTCGGGCTTTACGGCAAAATACCGAAAACAAATTACAGATTATAAATAGAGCTATTAAACCAGTCATAATAAACTTGTGTTATCAAATTTGAAATAGTAAATTAAACAATTTCGGATCGAGAGATTGTGCAAATACTTATTTCGTTTGTATCTTTGTATTCTTAATCACGAGTCTATTAACGGTAATACTCGTATGTATTGATATTATACCGTTAAGATATTTATGTATCAGCAAAAAATATTCTTTAGTTACTTCATAGCCTCCGCCAATATTCACGCGGTCACTTGCTATTTTTAAATCTAAGCTGCGCTCATCTTTTGAGCAAAGTCTTTGAATATATACTATATGAATATATTTATGTACAATGTAAGTTTTGTATAATAAGGATGGCCATCTTTTTGCATATTTATGTTTATTTGTATGTGTTAACAAAAAAGTTTAGTTTGCTTAGTTTATTTTTTCTTGTTTGTATTTTACAGCGGCCTGTTTGTACCGTGGTGGTACTATTACAAATTGAGGATACCACCAACAAATATTGTGATATTTTAGCCAATTTATAGAAAAATTAACAAATTATATACTAAAACCTTCCTCGACAACCACTCTATCCATTGGTGAGCACGGCTCGATCAGTGTGGTAGTTTTTGAATTTATCGCGAACAGACAGACAGCGAGAAGCGACTTTGTTTTATACTATGTAGTGATTCAAATAGAGTTTAAAACTTGTTATAAACAATTCTTGCTGTTATTTATTTATTCTTAACTTTTCTTATTATCCTACTAATTAATTTTTTAGCTTGTACCGTACCGTAGATACATTCATATACATGTAGTAAAAAGCGGTTGTTTTATTATTACAAACAGACAATGCAATTTTAATTATTTGTATAGTTGTAACAATTTCTCAAGTACATTCCAAGCCGAGCTAGGAGATGTTTCATCATTCTTTGATTCAGATATTGATTCATGAAAGGTAAGCATACGATATCCCTCAAAAGCCAATTGACGTCACAAAAAACGGTGATGAACTCACCGTCAATCGCGTTCAATTGCGTTTTGTGGTATCAGATGACGTCAGTATTATATCCCAACCGATTCAACAAATCGATTGTACTATACTCGTAAATTTCAGAAAGAATTTGTTAAAAGTTAAAACAAACTTAGATTCAGACTCCTAGACTACCAGTGATCGTTTTCTAATTGATCTACAGTGATGTTAGATGATTTTTTTAATATTATTGACTGAAATCCTAAAAATGTTTTTTGCACTTAAAAATAAAATAAGTACTACTTTACTCTGCATTATTTACCTTTGAAAAAGGTACTTGAAGCGTAAATAATATTAGCGTATTGCTTAGAGTAGTCTGCGAATCCTAATTAAACTAGTTTGAATGGCTTATTGGAAACTAAGACCAGTTTCTAATTAACCATTCGACGTACGACTATTGACGTGAATTGTCTCCTAGCACAAATTTAACCTCAGTTCCAACGGTTAACAAGAATGTAACATTTGTCAAACAAAATACCGTTAGTATTATTTAATAAACAAATTCTGGCGATGATTTACTGTAGTACAATATTATTATGTATATTATATAGATAATGTTTATACAATATATACATAGTGTTTGTGTTAAACCCAACTCTTTATAGGAGGTTAGCAACACCATCCCTTTGGTAGGTGAAAAAGGTTACTAGCATCGCCTTTCCCAATCCGACGTAATGCATACAACTCGTTAAGGGCAGAGGTGTGAAGAGTGTACAAAAATTTTGAGTAATCGAGAGGATTTTTGATTTTTTTTTAAAAAAAATTATGACATTGCTTTTTTTACAAATTTTAGAAAATTCTTGCTATCCATTGTAAACTTTTTCTCTGTGTTATTTCCTAACGTCTTGTTTGTATAAAGTTTAATTGCCAGTGCTGTCTGTGTAGACACATTTTGTCATATGTATAAGATAAGTTTCCATTGTACTATTACTTATTGTGAGATGTATACCTATGATGTTTTAGTTACTTTAATTATTAAACCTAGCCTAGGTTTTTATACGATAAACCTCAACGCTATTATGGTAAAATATACTACATTTAAAAACGCCACAAATGGCCGTAAACTTAATATTAATTTCAGGTAAAAACCTACAATACAATTATTATAAACTAATTTCTCCCGTATTTTTAAAACTAACGGGGTAAACTTACCTTTAACCCCAACGGAGGAACAGTTTGCCCGCGTCTGTCTTTTCCTCCGATTACAATGTGGGTGTTTTCAACAGTACAGCGAATAGGCTAGTGTATGTCTTTAGCTATTCCACTTAACATCGTGTTAGGTAGACAGTATTATTCAAGAAGCACAATTCAGTTCAATTTAATGGGAATAACGCTTTGTTTATTTTTGTCTATGACCGGATTGGGAATGGGATCGTGACGAAAGTGAGTGAAGAACGACGCTCCTAACAAAGCTTAGCAGGGAGTCATTCAAGCAGTTAAACCATTCGGAGTTCCTGAGGTAATCGGTGGTGCCGTAACACTGAAGTTAAGAAGTACGTTAGTCATAATTGTCTTTCTCTTCATCTATACGTATTTGTGTCCTAAATACTTTGTTATTTGCTATGCTGACGTCACATTTTATGCGTATAGTGGGCTTTAAGTGAAATGTCTCAAGAAAGATATGGTCTTGGCATGGGTAAAGAAGTTTTACTTCAAAAATATTGTATTATATGTTTTAATAGTCCGTCATTATCTATCCGCTCGCTAGTAACACTGTGACGATTTGATTCGCCTCAAGTTCATTCGTATTTACGACAGCACTGCAAATATCATCACCTGAATAAGAAATGTGAAGCGATATTTTTTGAGTACCACTTGTTAGTGTTATCTGTTTTCGAGTTAATTCGTATAAAACATGTCATGGTTAATCGTCCGAGGACTTTAAACATTGAATACATAGAATAAATACAAATATTTGTATTATTAAAGCCTACTCTTAGTGCTATCAAGTTGTCCGTATAAAAGAATTAGTAATAACGGGATGTATACTTTATCCTGATAAAGTATACATCCCGTTATTATAATATATAGATAAAGATGTCCAGTATTGTTGTTTGTGAAATAAGAAATGATATAATTATGTAACATTTTGACCATAACCCTGTCTGCAATGCTGGCTTACATTGTCCACTGCGTTGTCGAAAATTTATTCTAGGCGACGCTAACATGAAACGTTGGCCGACGGATTGGCATTTCACTGATCGTGGCTCGTATGAAGATGAACTTCAAAGGAAAAATACCGTCACGATACGATGACGCGCCCCGTCCTAATTGCTATTGTAAACAAGGCGGTTGGAAAACAAAAGGAATTTGTTACTACTGCCTGTTCGATCATTAGTATTTCATAAGCGCACAAAATTGGTCACTCCGTTTTACTCCGGTTTGGTCTTTCGATAAAAGCTGTCGAATCGTGGTACGTCCCTCTTGAGTGCCCTTGGTTCGGAATTCTTACGTGATTAGAGAAACCGTTGAAGCTAAGGTCTTGAAAAAGATTATATTTATATACATCAACTAAGTAAAACTTTATATAGTTAGTATGACGAGAGTTTTATATTAATACTATTTCATTATATTCTTCCTTAGGTAATTCGGAAATACAAAAAGGGCGTTCGCGACGTTTAACGTTTAATTCAATTTCAAGTCGGTTTTCGAATTTGACGCGGTAAAAATACTTGTTTTTAAAAGTAATTACAGGTAATGGAAAGCGAAATAAGTAAAAGGATAGATAATGAAGCTTTCTAAAAAATACCTATTAAAATTAAGTAAATTTTAATAAAAAGAAATCAATAATAAGCCCTCGACAGACAGCCAGCTGTCCGCTGTCTTAATACACCGGGCACAAAATTTTAGCCGTGTTTTTGTACTTATGCTCTTAGGAAAATGTGGCCTCATAATATAATTTGCTTACTATTGTTTTCATACTTGTTGCAGACGTTTTTTGCCAACTAAGGTTCCGAAACGCTCCATATTCGTTCCAAAAACCAAAAAGTCTACAAGTACAAGTCTACTGGGATTGGAACTCACGAATATCAGATCGTTCAAACCGTTTAGCAAATGGCTATCACTCAATTTTATTTATTACTCATAATATTGTACTCGTGTAAATAAATTCAAACCAGAAAGAGTATTATAAATACGAAGATATTTTTTCAGAGCAACACTAATTTATTTTGTGAGAACATTGTAATATCATTGTGAATCGTCCGAGGACTTCAAACATTGAATACATAGAATAAATACAAATATTTGTATTATTAAAGCCTACTCTTAGTGCTATCAAGTTGTCCGTATAAAAGAATTAGTAATAACGGGATGTATACTTTATCCTGATAAAGTATACATCCCGTTATTATAATATATAGATAAAGATGTCCAGTATTGTTGTTTGTGAAATAAGAAATGATATAATTATGTAACATTTTGACCATAACCCTGTCTGCAATGCTGGCTTACATTGTCCACTGCGTTGTCGAAAATTTATTCTAGGCGACGCTAACATGAAACGTTGGCCGACGGATTGGCATTTCACTGATCGTGGCTCGTATGAAGATGAACTTCAAAGGAAAAATACCGTCACGATACGATGACGCGCCCCGTCCTAATTGCTATTGTAAACAAGGCGGTTGGAAAACAAAAGGAATTTGTTACTACTGCCTGTTCGATCATTAGTATTTCATAAGCGCACAAAATTGGTCACTCCGTTTTACTCCGGTTTGGTCTTTCGATAAAAGCTGTCGAATCGTGGTACGTCCCTCTTGAGTGCCCTTGGTTCGGAATTCTTACGTGATTAGAGAAACCGTTGAAGCTAAGGTCTTGAAAAAGATTATATTTATATACATCAACTAAGTAAAACTTTATATAGTTAGTATGACGAGAGTTTTATATTAATACTATTTCATTATATTCTTCCTTAGGTAATTCGGAAATACAAAAAGGGCGTTCGCGACGTTTAACGTTTAATTCAATTTCAAGTCGGTTTTCGAATTTGACGCGGTAAAAATACTTGTTTTTAAAAGTAATTACAGGTAATGGAAAGCGAAATAAGTAAAAGGATAGATAATGAAGCTTTCTAAAAAATACCTATTAAAATTAAGTAAATTTTAATAAAAAGAAATCAATAATAAGCCCTCGACAGACAGCCAGCTGTCCGCTGTCTTAATACACCGGGCACAAAATTTTAGCCGTGTTTTTGTACTTATGCTCTTAGAAAAATGTGGCCTCATAATATAATTTGCTTACTATTGTTTTCATACTTGTTGCAGACGTTTTTTGCCAACTAAGGTTCCGAAACGCTCCATATTCGTTCCAAAAACCAAAAAGTCTACAAGTACAAGTCTACTGGGATTGGAACTCACGAATATCAGATCGTTCAAACCGTTTAGCAAATGGCTACCACTGTTTTTTTAATTTAAATAGTACTCATAATATTGTACTCGTGTAAATAAATTCAAACCAGAAAGAGTATTATAAATACGAAAGATATTTTTTTTCAGAGCAACACTAATTTATTTTGTGAGAACATTGTAATATCATTGTGAATTTCTGAAGGGTTTGTTAGGAGTTCGCTAAATAGATTTGTGTTCCGCGGAAACTCTTCACTGAATTTCGTTTCCTTCAACTTTATTTCAAAGTGTTAATGGCGTATATAATTTAGCTATTTTAACTAGAAAACAATTTGTTATTACCGTTGTCTTCATTCTACTGATTGTAATTTTCTCCATATTTCTTCATATATATATATCTCATACTGATTTTATGCATAAATCTTTTACCTTTAACGCAATAAGACTCTGGAATGCGCTGCCAACAAATGTACGTACAGCTGGAACTAAATCTACTTTCAAACATTTACTATGGAAGCTTTACCTAAGCAAGGCATAGTTTGACAATTGCTGTCCCTATCCATCTAAAATTATATATATGTATATATATGTGTATGTATCTATTTATTATAATGTATAATTATTATGTTTATATTTTTAATTTATTTGTAAGTAGGTATGTATATTATATATTCATGCATTTATTATAGTTTTCTTTTATTTATTATTTTCTCACATAACTTGCACCCGTTACTTTGTCTCTACACAACCCCAAGGTAGACTGGCAGAGACTACTGGCATTAAGTCCACCTGTTTGTACCTTTTTTGTATTGTGTGCAAATAAAGAATAAATAAATAAATATTAATAAACTCTTTAGGCCGATTCCTAATATTATTGTCATACACTTACCACAATAAACATTTTACGTACGATTTTTAAGAGTTCCCTGGTAAATCTTCAGAGCAAAAAATGCAATATTAACAAACTTAGAAACAATAAATTTTGAAGCGTCGTTTTAGTACCATTCTTTCAGTACTATTCTGCGAAACGTTAGGTCATAGGTTCGAATTTACTATTCGTCTCTTGACATAAACCAACTCCTAGCTCAAGCTTAAACAAGAATGTTAGTGAATGTTTATGAAAAAAATTAGTGCTAGCATTCTCAGTAAAAAAAATAACGGGGGTTCTAATTGAAAGTTATAGTTTCTTTAAAAAAAATTAATTCGTCAGGAATTGACGGAGGTATGAAGGCACAAAGTTATAAAGATACAAATAAATTATTTTTTGAAGTCACCCGATAAAATAAGTCACCACTACTCCTCCTATTTTCTAGCAGAAATATGTAGGCAGCGGTGGTGCCTTAATACTATGCTCGTTTGTCTCTTCTAGAAAATTCCTGTATTGGATCTGACAAGGTATAAAAAGATCCTGGCCGGAGGACGTGCTATTTATAAATGTGTAATAATATATCTTCAACGCGTGTATAGACAGGCAGATGTTTTCTGCAATTCATAAGCGATAGCTATTACACATTATTCGAGCATTCGCCTCTATATTTTTTACGGGGTGTTTCCCCTTGCACTACCGTTGTGGTTTTCCCAAGAAATGAAGATCGGCTTAACTCGTTCTTGCCATTTTATCGTTTAAACTGGTTTCCTTGCCGCCGCAGCGGACTATAAATTGGACACAGAGTCTTTGACCACTCAGACGACTTAAGTAAAATACTAAACAAATACTTCTTCATTTCGAAAATTGTTAGCGGAAAAAACTGAGGTTATTTTAGAGTCTGCGCTCTGTTAATCCCCAACCGTGTATTTAAATACATTAGGCAACTATAAATACACAGTTTTTTTTCAATCGACTTCAAAAGGAGGAGGTTCTCAATTCGTCTGTCTCTCTGTTTACGTTTGTTACCGCATAACTGTCGACTGGGTGGACCGATTTTAATGATTCTTTTTTTATTTGAAAGCTGGTGCTTCCCGTCTCATTGAAATTTGATCCAATTCTGACAATGCGATCCATGAGATGAGAAAACCATATAAGTTTTAAATATGCATCAAGTATGTGAGCCACTCGTAAATGTACTTGTATACTTAAGTAATACTAAGTATACGTACTTACGTAAATATTCTTTATTCTTTTACCATGATTAAGTGTTAAATAATAATTTATATTGCGATTTAAAAATACTTAAAAAATAGAAGATGCAAGTATTTGCTAGCTTTCAATACATTCTAAGAAACTGGATCTTGTAACGACTTAATCGAACTGATTGTTAAACGTCTCAAAAAAGTGGTACATGTCATACTACCGTTATTATCGGTGCAATAAAAACATTAGTAGATATAAAGTGGGGTAAAATGTCAATGGCACGGGTGTAAAACAACGGCAATAAACGCTATGTCTAAAACAAAATTATTTTATTATATCAAATCTAGTGCAGGATACACGTAAGGTTCTACGTAAGGTTTAGCACTTATACGAGTATATTTACCAGTAAAAACAAAAACCGACTTCAAATGTTAAACACTATTACGCGTAGAAGCCCTCTTCGTGTTTCCGAATTAGAGGAGGAATATTACGACATATAATTTATCATTTTTTTTTTGTTAACGGGACGACATATAATTTATCAAAACCTAACCAAACATCATCTCATCAAACAACCCTTGATGTACATCCTTTCCATTAAAAAATGAATCATCGAAATCGGTTGCGGTGATATTTAGTTCTTCGTCCATTTGTCGCGGACATACTAAAAGCAAATTTAATTTATTATTATTTAATTTATTATTATTATATTTATATTTAATACATACGTGTATTAAATTTGCTTTTAGTATATTAGCCATTCACCTTAAAAAAGTCGGTTCACTCAGACGATTCACAGCTTCTGAGCTAACAAATATAAAAGACATAAAGACGAATTGAGAACCTACTCCTACTCCTTTTTTGAAGTCGTTTGAAAAGTAAAAAGTCTGTGAAACGCTACTTTGAAATGAAAATAATAAATCGACAACAAGAGTAATTTCGACGGTGACATCGTAATATGTGGACAGACAAAATGCTACGCCTACGCGTGACACCGACGTGAATTGGGTTTGAAATGTGAAGGCTCCAGTAGTTTGTACCTACCGTATAATTCAATGTCAACCCAATCTGAGACAATTGTTTTCTATCACAGTTGATCTTCACGAGAGCAGTGCAATGATATAAAAGTCCGAATGTTATTTCTATCGACAATCAGAACAAAAATGGTCAAAATGCTGACGGAAATACCACTTGTACGTCGTTTGGTACGTAACGACGGTTAATGTTGGAAATAGTTGTATTAATTCGTTACAGCAACAACAACAACTTGTATTTAAACGTTTAAATTTCACATTATGATCCATTTCACCGTATGAGGTATTTGACATTACAACGTTGTATGAGACTAAATTGTGTAAGTAGAACAAAACTGACATACATAACAATGTCTCGGAGATCATTAACAATGTAATAAATAAATATATAAAAAAAATTGTATATCATATAGATAGGATCATCTGCCAAGATTAACGACAATTATTCGTTACAATTTGCGGAATCGAAATGAACGCTCGGATGTTGATGGATACTTTAATCTACACAACACCGTTTAACAGCACCGCACTGTTCACTATTCTACGTATGTATGTATTAGTATAACAGTTATGCTATCTAAGAATCTCTACTGCTCAAACTCATGGCGCTCATACCGTTGAAAAACATACGACAGCAGATGCTAAGATGGTCCTAATGTCGGCATCACGTCATATTCGTCCGTCTTTCTATATGATGCCAATTAATAAAACTTCTACGTGTCCGTATCCGTCTACGGCTTTGCATACGGCAACGTGTCTACAGCTATGCCAGCGTGATCGTATACGTCTACTTCTCCGTATACGTCTACGGACACGTGTCTGTATACGTCTACGTCTCCAGTTGCGCGATCGTGAACGTGTACGTCTAAGAAGCCGTATGCGTCTACGGCTTTGCCAACGGCTGCATCTCTGTATACGTCTACGTCTACGGCTACAGCTACGTCAACGTGAACGTATATGTCTATGGAAATGTCGACAGCTTCGTCTACGTGTCCGTATACTTCTACGTCTACATCTATGTCTACGTCTGTCTTTAATTGAGTTCAGTTTGTAGTGACCACCACCATTGTCAAATATAAATTGAGACTTATGACTAATATAAATGAGAAGGTACAAAAAGTTAATTCTATTCTGCTATTCTATTACATGTCAGCCAGTGTCAGTATCTAAGAGGACGATACAGCTTGTTTTCACACATACTCGTATGTTATTGTATTTATATTTATATGTTTAAATTTGGATGAATAATTCCTTATTTAATGTATATTAATAATTTGTAATAATGTAAGTTTATATCTCTTTATGTGTTGCTTATATTTGTTTATTTCAAATATAAACAGAGCTCTGCTCTTAGTATAATAATTCTTGCTATTATTAAATTATTATTACCCTATTTGTTTTACCTGTTGTACCCTACAGGGTTGCCTGGAAGAGAACGCTCAGGCATCAGGCCGTCTATAGCCCTTTTAAGTGTAATTATTACTTTAATTATTTGTAGTTTATGTAAAATTCAGCAACAAAGACTTTATTTATCTACTATCTAACAAATTAAATAAAACGTATTTTATTAATGATGCCAAAGAAGTAGAATAAAGCGCTTACATAAGTATACGCATCCATTTTATTTATCTTAAATAATAATAATATGGTGTAATTGTTTCACTAATTACATTAGAACACATTAAACCCTATCTATTCAATAGCATTGTTCAAAATAATGTATTTTAAAAAAAAACACTTATGTGGATTTTATCGCGGTTTAAATTTATCTTATTCAATGATTAATATTGGCTAATACATAAGTGTTTAGAAAGAGTCATTGAACAAGCCAAGGCCATCGCCTTCAAGCAAGTTTATTACACAGATAGGCACGTCGAAATACAGGTGCGTGTAGATCTAAATACATTTTGTTTTTTTTCGAAAATGTCAGAAAATGGTGTCACTAATTGAGATGTTCTTGTAGCGTTAGTATATTGACGCTTTAATAGTCCAATGGTTTAGAGTACGGTCTGCGAATCGTAAGGTCGCGGGTTCGACGGGTTTGGGTTCACCATTCGACTATTGACGTGAACCATATCCTAACAGAAGCTTATTTGGAATGGTTAACAAGAATATTAGCATTCTTTTAAAAAATCTAAATGAGGCTTCATATTGACGAATTGTGAAAAATATATTGTTTTGTAACTGTTATATATCAGACATGGTCATATTTGTCATGTTTTGTGGTAATTCCATAGTCGAGTCATATTTTACATTATGACAAACCAAAAGTCATTATCAATTATAAACAATAGAATTACAAGTCAAACGAAACGAATTTCTAAAAGAAAATTATTATTTTATAAATTAAAAACATATACATTCTAGATATATAATCGACAATATAATATAAAATACACCAAAATATTCTTCGCAACAATCTGCATCTTATAGAATGCAATAGAAGAGAATTAGGGGCGGCTTGTTTATCAAACTTGTTTTGAAGTACGTCCTTTCCAATAAAAAAAACTTATCATTGGAATCGGTTGGCGTGATATTGAGTTAAACGTCCATTTGTAGCGCATATACTTGATGCAAATTTAACACATATTTTACTGATGACTCACGGATGCCATCGCCCGGACCACACGGATCAAAAAAAAAGAATTACCTAAATTGATTTACCCAGTCGAAAGTTATGAGGTAACAAACATAAAAAAAATACAGACGGATAGAGAACATCTACCTTTTTTGAAGTCGGTCAAATAAATTAGATTACAACTGCGATTAAATTAATTGTCAGTTGATTTATCTATGGTGGAAATTTTTAAAGGATAGATTTTATGTTACTGATCATGGAGGCTTTTACAACATCACCGGTTTGCCGAGCCGACCTCTTAGAGTGCTCAGCTACGAGCGTCTGTGAGTATCAGTTAGTTCCTTCGATCAGTTCCTTCAGTCCGTTCTTCATTACAAGTCTCCAGCCGTCGGAAAAAGGACTTCCTGCCATCACACCCACCAGGATATACGCACATCTAATACACTACCCTTAATAAGACCGTGTGATGTATCGAAAATGATGGTCCTGTATTATTCACTTACGAGTGACATTTAAAAAATAAAAACACATAACGTACGCCATTCATGACCAGGCTTTTTACTTTACTTTTGAAATAATGATTGATGGTTTTAATGGAATGGAATATTAAAGTAAAATATTTGATAAAAAATTTTAGATACGTTGTGGTAAAACACTGGAAGTAAATTACTTTTTCTCTTTTGTTCAAGTAAAATAATCATAATTTAGAATGAGGTAACACTGGCTGGTGAACGACTTCTTTCTCTTGCCGCTTAATTATATAAAGTGTACAAAGTCAGTTCTATTCCAAGAATCACTTGATTTCTGACATAATATAATAGTTTTTATTAATGTTGTAGCTTGTAAAAGAATATATCAGAAGCGTGATTATATCACGTTGTTTAATTAAGCTAATTAGTGATTTACAAGCGTGATAATCGATTCCCATATAATGAAACACGCTAAGCAATTTCTAATAAACGGGAACAAAATTGTGTCTTGACAAGTATCAAGTAATCGACAGTGCAGTTCTCACCACAAGGTTATTGACGGTATTTGAAGTCTGTTAAGAATCGATTTATGTATTCGCTAAATATTACGAAATAAATTGAGAGAATGTTCTCGTGAGCCGTGGTCGCTCAGTACGCTAAGTAATTTGCTTAGGTTACGATATTTCATCTTTAAATAAATTATATTCTAGTATTGTGTACTTAATCTTTGAAAATGTAAATAAAATTTTTGAGAATATTTACATATGTAATTTCTCACTGTCCTGTTTCCTTGTTTACGTGAAATCGGTCTCAGAAATATTTGCCATGGAACTGTTAAAACGAAAGTGAACAAGCGCTGTGTTAAATTGAAGGTGTTAAATATTATCGCCAACGGTTTCTCTCATTGGCTCCGCTTAACGGAATTTGCCGCGTAATTTGTGATTGTTGCATATACTGATTCAATAGTTCCGCAATGAAGCAAAATTTAAAATAATAAAAGAACATACTTCTTCTTATTTAACAGCTTTAATTGAATCAGTAAGTAAGCCCTGTCACCCTTATTTGTATTTAAAATTATAAGGAGAAGGTAACAATTTATTTAAACTTATTGTATATCCGAAAATTGCCGACTTATATTTTGTCGCCGTAAAATTGGACCCGGGAGGATGGCAACACGGAGTGGTCCTGTAGTCACAGCACTGCGAAGGTCCTAAGGGCGGAACTGGGACGTGCGTCAGCTCAGTGTAGAGGGGCACTGGTAAGTTCTGTTGGAGATACGAGAGCTCCAAAGCACCGAGGATAGCCAGTGTTTTAGTAAGTAGAATTCTCACATTAGCACCCCGCCTTCAGATCCCCCCTGAACTTTACTCGATCTGTTTTTTAAGGATTTCTCACTCGACAAAAATAGGGTAATATTTACAATTAGTATTACTCCTCGCTTTAATTTAATCGCGCCAGTAATAAACGGGTTAAAGGACGAAAGAGATTATTTTTTATTAATGCGACCGTATTTTATATACCTATATTGTAAGATTTTTTCAATTTCATTATTTTCGTATATAAATAATATCCTATTCTATTTTATTCTTATTATAATATGATGTACAGGATGTGAGAATTGGCCAAACGGTTGTGGCGAAATTCCAAGAAACGTTGAGGGAATTATGTCAATAGATTATGATATTATCATGGTGAATGGTACACATAATCAATGTGTGAAATGTTCTGCGTTATTACCCGACCCTTCGACCACTCAATTACGTGAATAGTATCGAAGATTATCTCCTAAACAATTGACATGTTAAACTTATTAACTTGATGATAAATTATCACTCGTTATTTATTTTACATAACATAATATTTTTATGTGTATTGTAATAACTATTCATTAGTAATGATGAAAACATTTACATTTAAAATGACAGCTGTTGAAAGTAAGTCAATTTAATGAAACTAGTCCGCACCGTATTGACTTATTGGTTCCACAGCGGCTATTTATAAAATTATTTAGTGTTATGTAAAATGATATACATTAATATTTTAGCATTTTATTAATGGTCACTTTATAAAGTTTGTGCCTAATGTACATGAACTTATTACCTGTCACCTAAAAAAAGACCGGTGAAAAGCGAATAACGACTACATTCCTATTTACGCCACTAGCGTTAAAATACGAGAGCGTATCTTTTTATTGTTTTTAGCCTGATTGCTACGTACTAGATGTAATGTTGGAATTTGTCTGTTTTTTTCTTAAAAAATAGAATGCTAGCAATCTTTTTTTACAAACATTGCTAACATTGTCGTTAACAACTCCAACTAAGCTTAGGCTTGTGCTACGAGATGGTTCACGTCAGTACCGACGGTACCCTAAACCATTAGGCTATTGACGCTGGTTGTTATAAACATATGTTTTAAATGGTATATACGTTGACGATTCGTATAAAATATTGTAAAAACAAAATTTAAAATCAAAAACCTTGATCTACTAAAACGACCTTTTTTTTAACGGCCATCAATTGTCATTATGTTAACAATGGCGGTGGTATTGGCGTATTGATTTAATTTTTTCTCTTATTAAAATTTTCTTTAGACTTCATATTTTCCTTTAAATTTGTGTAGACATTTTCTTGAATATGTTTTGATATTTAATAGCTTGGGACTTGAGAGAATTCTCTGCTCACTGAATTTAAATTCAAGCAAGATGCTTATTTTGGGAGCTTAATTGTGCAAACCCTTTGATACTCGAGAGGAGTTTTGGGAGACTGTAAGGGGTGTTGTTATTGTTTAAGACCAATGATAAAATAATCGTGGACAGAAAATTTAAGGGTTGGGCAAAGGTGAGTAGGCGATAAAATTGCGTCATTTGCGTTATTCATATAACATCTGGCCACAGTGTTACTATTCACTTTTGAAATATGTTAAAATTGTTTTGTAATATTGTATGATCTTGGGCAAACGAACTTACTGCTCACCTTAAGTTATCACCGCCGCCCATGAACATCCACAGCACCGGAGCTGCAGGTGGGTTGACGGCCTTTTAAATAGGACTAGGCTCGTTTCTTGAAGGTCCCCAAATCGTAAAGGTTCGTAAACACCATTGGTAACCTCTTGTAATTTGTCTCATGTAATATAAAGAAGTAGATAAGAGAAAAAAATAGAAGATGAAGTAATTTTAAATCATACAATCATTCAATATAATCACATTCTCATTGAAATTTATATGTCTTAATAAGACAATAAACTTTTCAAATATTTAAAAGCCAACATTTGATATATTTGTAATCAAAATACGGAAACAAAACATGCACAAAGCGATGTGAAAGTCGGTTCAGGGCTATTTTTTTTTTAAATGTAACCATTAAAATTTTGATAAATACAAACAACAGTATATTTTAAATGTAACCTTATCTTGTTTTTATATATAAAAGGAAGTAAGTCTTTATCTGTTGGATCAATTACTAATAAATAAACCGTATATTTGACGATAAATCTTATTCTGTGAAAAAGAATTGATAATGTCATAATTTATTAATTTAACACATAATTTATTATATTACTAGTGGTTGCAAGAAATTCGTGGATTCATGGATTAAATATTTTCATTTGATCTAGGAATATTATATATATATATATATATATATTGAATGCCTGTTCGTAATTATTTATCGTAGTTATTAAACCGTTACCAAACAACAATATAACAACCGTATTTAAAAATTTGTATACTTTTTTTATACTTTCTAAGCAAGTGCTTGACTACGATCCCACTTGATGTTAAGTAGAAATGCAGTCCTGGATGGTAAGGCGCACTAGTTTAGTAAATGCCTATTCATTCTACTCTTGAATACCCACATTTGAATGGGAAGGAAAGACAGACGCAGGCAAACTAATCCAGTCCCTTGCTGTACAAATCTCATTGTATTTCCGAGTTATCGTGGGAATATTACAAAAAAAATTTAATCAGAATCTAACCAAACTCTCATTAAACTACCCTTTAGTATATCCTTTCCAATTAAAAATGTATCATCCAAGTCAGTTGGCCTGGTATTGAGTTTTTGGTCTATCTGTGGCGCACATACTTGATGTAAATTTAAAACTTATAAGGTTTTTCTCATGGATGCCAATTGCCAGAATCGGACCAATTTGAAAGACGAAGCGAAGTGCTTCGTTCGTGTTTTAGGGATGTTCCCAACAAAAGGATAAAATGTATGTTTATGACGTATGGTAATTTATGTAATGTTTTTTCATTCATTTTGTATGCATAATTATAAAAACATATTGCATGCAGCATTCTGCATATGTTTATATATGCTGTCCTTCTCTATATAAACTATAAATGTGGAAAATTTCATACTCCTGCGTCCGCAGAATTTTCGTAAAAAGTGGTACAAAGTTATTACTTCACCTATGAATATAATGATGTCTTTCAACACTAATTGACTTACAATAGAAAAGCTTCTCTAGATTCTATTATTCTGCCTCTGTGCGTAGTTAAACGAACGATCTACCGTACAGCCACAATAAAGTACATGTCATGAGCAGTTCAAAGACTGAAAACTATGTCACGGTTCTTCATCGCAATACCTTCACATACCACGCGACCTGCGTCAATTATATGATCTGTTACAATAATTCTTATGTCAAACACATTTAAAACTCTTTTGCAGTGAGTACATATCATTATGATAATAAGCTAAATTTGGATTCAGAGAGCATTTTAAAAGTGCCATATATAATGTACAGTATAATGATGGTATGAATGTAAGTACTAAAGTTAAGAGACTTCACTGAACTGTTGACCTTAGAATGATTGTGTAAAGTGGTAAATAACGAGTATATTTACGAGCTAAAACAAAAACTGACTTCAAATCGAATCAAACGTTAAACGCTCTTTGTATTTCCGAATTATCGTGGGAATATCACGAAATAGTATTAATTAGAATATAACCAAACTCTAGTTTGATCAGAGTTTGGTTATGAAGTACATCCGTACCCTTGTGAAGTACCCTTGAAGTACATCTTTTCCAATAAAAATGAACCATCGAAATCGGTTGGCCTGTCATTGAATTATTGGTCCATTTATGGCGGACATACTTGATGCAAATTTAAGACATATGGTTTTCTCATGGATCCTATTTTCAGAATTGGACCAAATTTAAATCAAGGGATGGGCCCTTACGGGAAGTACCGGCTTACAAATGAAAAAAATCATCGAAATCAGTTGAAAGTTATGCAGTAACAAACATAAAAAACTAATTGACATCCTCCGCCTTCTGCGATATCCTCCTTATTTTGAATCCGTTTGAAAAAGTTTAAAAAACTAGCAACTAGTGGTTAGGACGAGATTGAGAGAAACTCGGCCATCTAGCGAAAGTCTCTTAATTATAATTTCTTGTTAAGAATACTTATTTACATTAAGTGTTGTAGAGGTAACTTTAATTAGCAATTTAAACTTATTTTATTATACAAAGGAATTCAGAAACTTCTATTTGTGAAGTCGGTTTAAAGGAGGTTTATAAGTATTTTTTTAAATAGGTTTAAATTATACTATTGTCGGCGTAAGATCATTGGTTCCGAAGATATTTCAAGAATGTCTATTGGAAAGGATGCACTTCAACAGTAGTTTGATAAGAGGTTCTGATTCATTCTATTTCTTCACATTCCTACGATAATTAGGAAATACAAAGAGGGTGTCCGTAAAAGCGTTTAACGTTTTTTCGTCGGTTTTTGTTTTTGCTCGGTCGTTCGGTAATACAAACTTATTTAACATGAATGTTTAACGAAATATACACGCAAGGCCTTAATACAAGATGTGAATAAAATAACAATTACTCGTGTTAACTGTATAGGTAAAAAAAAACACTTAGTCTTCTTTATTGTTCGTGACAGGGTTGTTGACCGTATTAAAGGGGAAATATAGATTAATTATATGTAGGTATATAGTGAGTGAATCATGGCCATACTACAGTACAGGTTTTATTACATTAGATACCGTTGTAAATGATTTGGTGTAGCAAAAAATTATGCCACCTATAAAAGTTATGTAAAATGGCGTTCAACATAATGCATTTAATTAAGTAATTATTATATAATAAAACAAGGCTAAATTGCCAATGAATGTATCTCTACAATACTTAATTTAAATAAGTATATAATTAAGAAACTTTCGCTAGATGGCGGGGTTTCTCTCTGTGTCTTCGTAACCGCCGGGTGCTTCGGCCCTGATTCTTTACTGGCGGGATCCTAGCTTAGGTTTTTATACTCATGCCTGTAGTTCTGGGCTCTCAAGAATAAGAGTACGGTATCCCCTGCCTGTCGTAGAAGGCGACTAAAAGGGTTCACTGGGCGACAAGGGTGGGGGCCTTTGTCGTCTGCCAAGGGAAGAACCCGGGAAGAACGCGACATCGGCTGACCCGTGTCGCCTTGCACTGCGAGGGCACAGGGGGGAGGGAGTAACCTCCCCCCGGGAAGTGCTCTCCTTGAGCACACTGTGCTGCAGAGGAGCTCCGGTGCGTACCTCGGGAGATCCCGGAGCCCGTCACCATGCACCGAAGAAGGGCATCCGGGGAGGTTTTGAGGAGGCCCACATAACTATATATATAATTATTATATATAATATATTATTATAAAATATTGCTGTATCCGATATGCTACAAATTTTATAACACAATGCCCTATTTGAATAAAACTTATATTGTTGCCTTCGACGTGTTGGTATCTCTTTTAAGTATAAAATATATTTGTGTCATACAAAATTTTGCTTTCTTAATTATTTTCCAGTATACATAAGGATAATATTTATGACAGTTCACGCTTAAAATGATTACGCCTTATAACCTATTAAGACTTTTAGATTTCGATATTGTTAGCTTTGTCTGCCATAACGAACTAACAATCTTGTTAACCATTCCAACTAAGCTTAAGCTTGTGCTAGGACATGGTTCACGGCAATAGTCGAATGATAGAATCGAACTCATGACCTTACGATTCGTAGACCGTACCTTGAACCATCAGGCTATTGACGCTTTATAGTTAATAAGCGCCTAGCACGTTTATATTAGCAAAATATTTATCTGAAATTTCGTACGCTATTAAAACACAAGGTAATATTAATTAGTATTAATAGTAACTAGTAATTTAGTATGAGTTAATAATTAAGTTTATTATGCTACTTAATTATGATTTTTAGCAGGCTCAGCTGTTTAAAGCTAATTAACTTTTCTATCGCATGATTGAGATGGTTTAACAGGGAGTCCCATTAGTTTAGAATACTGGTTTAAAAAAGTATTAATTCTTTTATAACTCTAATAGGGGGTACATTTTGGCTTCTTAGGTTCTTATCATTATCAACAACATCATGACTCTCAATCTGAGAAGTTAATGAGGGTATATTGATAATTAATAACATTACCGTATATTGAATGAATTATATGAATAGAATGTGGGTACATTTTTATATATATATCATGTTAAATTACTGAATTCGTATCCCTCCTTTTTTATCCAGGCAGCGCAATAGGTTTCCCTAATTACCACGGCGGAATCAAAAGAACAAATGGTGACGTTTGCATACGCAGTCAACGCTACAAAATATAAAACAACAAAAAATAACTTACGTGGGTCGGCTGCAGTTCGGCATTACGGCACCAAGTCGTAATTATTGAAGAACTGTCGTCAATCTGTTCTTGTCAGTCCAGAGGAGGTCCACACACTTTAACTTATTTAAACAATTTATACACAATAAAATAAAAAATTACACAATTTTTTAATCCACACAGATTAGCCGGAGAAGCTGACTTTTACAGCTTAACTGTCTTCCCGGGGTATTATTCTTCGCTCAAGCGTGAAATCCTTACTCCCGTTCCGGTCATGGACAGAGACACAAGTAAAAGTCGTAGACAAAGCCACAGACAAAGTTAGTTATTGATTATTCTATACTAAGATGTCACTTATATTATTTTTGTACCCTACTTTGCTTATATTGTATTTATAATAGTTTATTTACACTATGTATATTTATAAAGATGTTATCTGTGTACATATATGTCAGTGTATATTCTTACTTAGTATAAAACAAAGTCGCTTCCCGCTATCTGCATACAGCGATGAAACCTCGAACCCGACGGTTGGTCAAATCACGGCTCGTTATTTTTATTGTTGGATATTTCTCCATAAATAATAAATACAGAAGTTTTGACTCGCTGTACTAGTCATAAAGAGGCTTAATAAAGTTCCCGGATTGTTATATAACTTTTAATTACATTTTTAAGTACTTAGGCTCTATTTACAATAAGTTGCGTACGCATAATTATTTTATTGGGAAGTAAAAAAAGTTTTCACAGTGGAATTAAAAATGAGAAATGAAAGCCGGTTTATTTAAAAAAAAGATATTAAAATAAGCAACATATAAATATGTATACTTCACTATAATTTTTATCATTCTGGATTAATCAGAGACATTTTTGCTGTCCGCTTTTCACCAAGCTTATTAGTTGCCATATGAGACAAGTGGTGAGCCCATCTCCATACACCGGGCACAAAAATTTATTTTACTACAAAACTGTGTTACTACTATCACAGGATGGAGGCGAGGATCGTGTTCAGTGGCATACTTTTGGAGAGGCTGATGTCCAGCAGTGGGCTGTTGTTGTGTTTGTGATTGAAAGCTGATGATGATCACGATGAATCATTGATTAAATCATTTATGTTCGAGACATTATTTGAGCCATCTCAATGGGTGGTTGCAGGGGTGGGTGACATTGAAGATCTTGGGAAATGAGCAAGATATTCACCTAATGTTCTCTCATATTCTAGTCACGGACTTACGAAATGTGTTATATCTCAAGAACGTTTTCTGAAGAAGTTTCTACAGTCACTTCAAGTGACATTTATTTATTGGAAGATCAACAGGTAAATTTTACAAAATTAAGAAAAAAAATAATCAAATGAATTAAATTAAATTATGAAAAACAATAAAGAAACTAACAGCCGAAACATTAAAATCTACCGACTACAAAAAATGATGAGTTCGACTGGGTGAATCGATTTTAATGATTTTTTTTGAGGGCTGGTGCATCCCGCGTGTTCCAATTCTGACAATGACATGAGACCACGTGAAAACCATGTAAGTGTTAATTTCGTATCAAGTATGTGCGCCACATTGGACGAATAACTCAGTGTCATTCCAACCGATTTCTACGATTCATTTTTTATTGGAAAGGATGTACTTTAAGATTATTTTTTGAGAGGTTAGTTAGGTTCTGATTAATTATATTTCGTAATATTCCTACGATAATTCAGAAATACAAAGAAGACGTCCGCGTAGCCTTTAACGTTTGACTCAATTTGAAATCGGTTTTTGGTTTTGCTCGTAAATATGTGTTCAAGAAGAAATAGCCCATGAACACTAATAGAAAGTCTTATCGCTAACAATTTTACAATTCTTTTTTTCGATAAAATGACCGTCTGTATGCTACCTTGATGGCCAGATGATAATAACGCAAGAAGGTGTTCCTCTAGTTTTATTATCATCTTGCAAAGTGGATAGGTAAGAAATTTCAGAATTAGCCTGCGAATTATAAACCGTTCACTCTAAGCGTGTTTCTGAGTTTTGTAGTGCTATGAATAATTAATATCGAATGAGTACCACTAGTAACGTAAGAGCTTTCATATTCTAGGCCAAGCTGCATGCTCTGCTGAATTTAAAATTAGAGTCATTATACTCAGTTTCTTATAGTTTCCGGTGTGATGTGTTCTGAAGGTTTTAAGTCGCTAATGCTAAACAACATATATAAACAACACACACACACACAGACACTTAATTCTTATACTTCTTCCTATTCTTCATTTCTGAAGGTCATGCTTATCTTGAAGCGCCCTTACTGTAACGTCGACGAGCTGCCTCCACACAGCTCCGTCCTCGACTTTTCTCATGGCAGTCGGAATGTATCGCTATGATCGGCCCCGTGATCTTTTGCCCTCCATTTTCCCTACAACAACCATTATAACACTTAATAGCAATTTAATAAATTGAAAGACATTTCTACAAACTATTCTATTAAATTCTAGAATCCATTAAAGATTATTTGAAATAAACAACAAGATAAAACTAAATTGTAAAACAAGGAGACAATGTCATTAAATAGATTTCATCCTTTTGTTGTGAACATCCCTCAAACCTGCACAAAGCGCTTTGTTTCGTCATTCATTATTTGTACAATAAAGGATTGGAATAGTTTACCCACGTCTGTCTTTACCTTCCATTACAAGGCGGGTGTTTCCAAGAGTAGAGAGTAGTTTTACCATTAAGTGTTTTAACCTTAAAGTAAAACTTAATTTACACTGTAAAACTTAATTTACACTGTAATAAAACTAACTTTAATCAACCATTTTTTTTATTTTAAATCTTAAACATACACTTCATAGCAAAATTATCCGAGCATGATATGTAAAATAACAAGTTAAATAACGTTATATAATATATATCTCCAACATTGCAACCAGCACCAAGACGCATTATCCTAACACGTACTCTACAATTAAAATAGTTTTTTTCCCCGTCCCAATGTTAAACTTAGAATATTATTTTGTTAATTTGAGCGCATTTTAGTGTTGATTTTATTTAATTCCGGGTTTTGTATTAAAAAAAATGATTTACTTTTAAAAGAAATCAACAGCGTACGATATTACGCCAACAATAATAAAAAGTAATTGAGAAGTCCAGTTTTACAATTAAATGCATTGCGTAGAACTACGAACCTACGAAACTACGCTACGTTTCGTAGAGCACCACCAAACGTGCTACGTTTTTTCTATTATAATAACAAATCTTGAATTGAAATGAAAATTACGCCCTTGATTCTGACGAATGAGTGTAATTGTACACGATAAAAAAACTTCTTTGCGCTCTTCCAGATTCTCCCACATCCCTGTGTCAAATATGGCACCAATCAAGTTGATATTTAGGCAGGGATCGGCGACCTTTTGAGTCAGAAGAGTCATACAATTAGAATTTGCAAAATTTCAAACTTTTTAAAGAGCCACAATTTTTTTCTCCCCAACAATAACTAGTACTTGCATAAATAAAGTTAGTAGTAAAGAGTCGTAGCTTTAGCTTTACTCGCCGACCCCTGCCCTAGGGCGTCCCTTATCGCCAATTATCAATTATCAATTATCATTCACTTTTGCACCATATATGTTGTCGTCTCCGTTTCCTTATTCATCCTTTCCACATGCCCGAACCAATGAAGCATACATTTCTGACACGTCAAATTCAAGTGACTCTTTTTGCTTAAAACCAACACAATAAATTAATCAAGGCGATCTATCATTACACCTCTATATCAAAAGGATAATATTTAATGATCTAAAAAGTAGGACATTTTTATTTAGAAAAAAGTTTCAACATTATTAAAATCTCTCTTTTTACTTTAGTAACAATTTTATTGAACATTTTATACGCTACGTCTAACGCTTAATTAAATTAAATTACAATGAAAACTGTTTTAGCAACTAAAAATATTAAATATATGTTTAGTTTATTGAAAACTTTTTTACTTCATCTGAAATGAATAAATTAACTTTTTTTTTAATATATATAGTAAGCTGTCTTGTCGTCGTTTTTGTGATAATTTACGATAAAAAATAAAATAAGTGAAACTTATAAAATTAAGCTCTTTTACTTACAGAAAGACGTGATAATTGCTCCCGTTCGAAATTAACTAAGAATCAAATGCGAATCTATCGGGCATAATTTTATTATACGTAAATGACACCCTGAGAGGGTGTCCCTCGCAGGAAATTATATATACAAACCTAATAACATCGTCAGAAGTAGCATAAATATATAATTATAAGTTATACTTACAATTGTTAAGACTAATATTCCATTATACAAAAAGACTAACCGCCTATAGGCGAGAACGACTTATAAGAATTACGTATTTGTGCCTTGCCTTAAAAGGCTGTGATAAAACAATTAATATTAAATAACATTAGCATAATTGCGGATTTGTTTTCGTCACAGAACTGGCATATTATAATATACGAAATAAATTCGCATCCATACATTACACATATACTATATCTGTCCTTCGCTAACATTCGTTACATAAGCTTTCTTAAAATGTGTCTATATTTTTTTTCGTAGACGAAATCTATTAAACTACTCCTAACTTATTGTAGCCATGTCTGAACCATAGAAGCATTTTTTCCTATTCTGGTCGCAATATATTTTATTATTTTACACTTTTCGCTTATTAAACAATTGTTTAAAATGCAGACATTCGTTTGTGCAGCATTATAACTAACTTTCGTTAACATACACCGACATAAATCACAGTATTACAGACGCGATCACAATTGAATATATAACTCTCTACTACCTATGACTGCCTGGTACTTATTTTATTCCCTGAGCATTTCTAAGAAATCTTGGACTTTTTAAGTGCACTCGTTTCCAGTGATAAAAGGAATAATAAATGAACACACGAAGCTTATTTTGTGCGCACTAAATTTTGCATTATAATTGTGCGTTTGGAATACCAAAATCTTTAACAAATTCTACTACTTAATGTACCTGGACGTTTAAGTTTCTATCGCCTGTCAAATGTGACCATTTAACTTTTGAGAAAGCTCTGAAATTTCTTTCTCACTTGAGCTATTTACAGAGCCCTTAAAACTTTCTATAATAAAGGAAGGTCACGATTACAATTGTTATGATGACGTGTTTTTTTTCAGTAGCAGTACGGGCCAGTATACTGTGACGAATAGCAGGAACAAAGCTGGGAAGACGACTCGTGACAATTTATCTATCTCGCGCCACAGCACCCGCTCTTGTCCCGTGTCAGCGTCTAACCAAGCCACCTGTGCAAATTAAAAACTATTAAATTATGACTTCGTAGCCTGCTAGCATAGTAATTTATTTCGATATTTTTTTTTATTCATTATACTAACACGTGAAGTAAAAAATTTATACACCTTCTTACGAAAATAGCGTGGACTGAGGAGTATGAAATTTTACAACTATTATCTATGCAGTTAAATAAAATTGGAGTGTCTGTTTGTTATATTAAAATAACTAATTGCATGCATATAAATGTATATAGGGGGAATATGCCAATAACATATTTTTCAATTTTTGTTTGCCTTTTTCTGCTAATCCGACGGCACTTTCACTTTAACTGGATTTAAATGCTCAAATTCCTGGGTTAAAGTCAAATTTCACTTTGGAGTGTGACCATTAGTTTTTTTATAAATTATGTACGTATTAATAAATATAAGAATAATCAAATGCGTCGTGGTTAAAGGACTACGATGCATTTGTACGTCATAAAAATGAAACAAATATATGAATAACATTTCTAATAAGTCACATTATATAACATGACTGTATATATTATGTCTCTCTGTATGTGCATTACGGGACTAGGAACAACATTCAACTTAAAACAAAAAATATCATATGATTAAAATACCACCGAGTTATGTCGGAACTAATTACTTGAAACTAAATGACGAAGTCACAGTAGCGTTGACGATGCTATGAACCTGCCAAAGACAGAAAAAGTGTAATTCTTTGGAGGAGGCTTTTACCATACAATCGTTTAGTTAATTTTAATTTTATTTCCAGCTTTTTTATATTTAAAACTTAATTTTAGACTGAATGGAATATAATAAAGCTGTATAATTATTAAATGGCTGAAAATTCATCTATTTCATACCTGTAAAATGCTCTGTCGCCTCTCTAGACCAACTATATGTGCGGTGGGAATGGGGGGTGTGGTGTGCACCCCAGGTGTTGTCGCGGGGGGCGAAGTGGGGGATGTTAAGTCAACTTTACGGCATCGCACTCCGCTACCCTCCCACGCAGCAACGGTTCCGCAGGAACCTTTCTCGCCATTTAATCGCTGGAAGAAACAAAGTTAAAGGTAACATTAAAAAAAATATTCAGTCCTTTCCAACCGACTTCAAAAAAGGAGCTTCTAAATCCGTCTGTATGTTTCTTATGTTTGTTACCTCATAACTTTCGACTGGATGGACGGATTTCAATGATTCTTTTTTTATTCGAAAGCTGGTACTTTCCATGTGGTCTATTTTGGTCTTGTTAGGTTAAATAAGTGTGCCACATTTTCCCTAACTTATTTGTAGATTATATCTTTGAGGTTCTGTTTCATTAACAAAATTATCTTACCTTCGCGTAGTACCGTTTGATTCGATTTGAAGTGGGTTTTTGTTTTTACTCGTAAATATACTTGTGTATTAACAGACTTGACATTAATGAAATGAGGCTATAAGCTGATTTAATATGGCGCTGCTATTAAGCTGGCTGTAGCGGTCGATCACGTGGTGTTATATTAATACTTGCCAGTAAGTGGCAAGTTTGATCCGAAGTTGTTACGTAATTGATTGTAGTGAAATGAATGTTTTCACCTCCAAGAAATATCATAATCCTTATTTGTCTAGTTGTTTATTTGGTAGTGATTTCCTAGCAGATTTATATTATTTATTTAATTTTTGTTTGGAAAAAATAATATTGTGCAAATAGGCGGATTTAATGCATTTGTATAAACAAACTTTTGGGTTGTATGTACAAAGTAGCGAGTGCCAACTCGGGGCAAATAAATAGAGAAATATATGCATATGCTTATACATATATATAACCGATGAATAGGGACCGAAAAATTAGTCTAAATTTCAAAGGATCGTATGTAGATTCAACGACGTTTTCCTACTGAAAATACCGCGCTCCTAGCACATGATTTCATAACTGCTGTTAAAAACTATTTATTTTTCTAACAAAAGATCCAAAATTACTACTTATTACATCAACTGTCTACCAGTGAAATTTCCGTCAAAATCGGACCAGCCATTCCAGAGATTAGCAGGAACTAAGAGACTGACTGACATTGTAAAAAATATTATTTTGTTGTACCGTATATACATTCATATGCATGCAAAATAAGATTATTTTAGTATTACAAACAAACAATCCAATTTTATTTATTTGTATAGACGTAAGCATAGGTATTATTATAAAGATATTACCACTGGTATAATCCTCGGCATCGCCTCCTGAGCTTTTGTTTTATTCATCTGATACTGTTTATCGAGTACTTTTACCACAACGAATTCTCCGAGAGCTGCGAACACGAACATCATGCACCCAGCCATCCACAAGTCCAATGCCTGAAATATTTCAGCAACATAAGTCACGGGATACGTCAAAATCTAGCAAGAAGACTATCACGAATTATTAGAATTAACTACGAATACTGGAAGCGCCAACCGTTTAAGGGAAATAACGGCAAGGGCTAATTAATCCACTGTCGATAAATATTTGTCGCCAATACTAGCT
Organism: Meandrusa payeni; assembly: GCA_029286785.1. Lineage (NCBI taxonomy): Eukaryota > Metazoa > Arthropoda > Insecta > Lepidoptera > Papilionidae > Meandrusa > Meandrusa payeni. The sequence continues at coordinate 1,312,223 of JAGSMX010000034.1, forward strand.
TATTTGTCGTTAAAGTACTTAAAAATATGGTACAAGGAATTTTTTTTACAGTTTTCAGTAAAATGCTCATATCAAAAAAAAATTAAATTGATTTTTTAAATTATTTTTGTCGAGGCTGTCATACCATAGCTACCACCCACATACCGTTCGCGGTTGTATTAAGAGACAATCTATAAATACAATACAATAACAAATAGTTAAACAATAAACGCCAGTCTCAATGTTGCCAACAAATTGTTGTCAAATATTAAGAAAATGAATAGCTCAGATTTCGCAAATTAAGTTTATCTCCCGGAAGTAAAACAAAGTATTTCCATGTCACCGGAAGCAGCTTAATGCTAAAAGACAAATAAATGTGAAAGTTCATTATTTCATTTCAATTTCCATACTTATATTTTTGCACAACCAAATAGCGACCGCCTGTCGATAGGTTGAACAAGTTTTATAGCTGAAAATTAGCGCTTGTAGCACAGCACATGCTGAGCCAACTCCTCTTCGTTTTCTGTTTTTTTTTTTATTTTAATTTCTTTTGTTTATGTTGATTGCGAACTAATTGTTTTCGTTCATTATTTATTTATTGTTGTCATGGAAATAACTTGTAATGTCTTGAGAGAGAATAAAGTGTCTCCAACCTAAATTTATGTGAACTCAAAGTCGTACCTTAACGTAAGCAACAGGAGGGATGTCGGCCCTCAATCCAGTGAACATGGTGACCAACGTCAGCATACAAGTGACCAGCAAAGTCACACGGCCAGGTATTGCGTCCAGGTCTAACCAGAAACTGAACCACGATAACATAACCACGAGGGATGACGGCGCAAACGTCTGTATTAAATGGTGACCGATTTGTCGTTCGAATCTGAAGTATACTACTAATCTGGAATAGTTTCCTGGAACAAGATATTCTGATAATCATTCATATTATATTTAGTTATAATTGGCGGTAAATAACTTTAGAGCTGACCGTTAATGCACAAAAGTCGAAAATAAGGTATCCCGAAGGAAACAAGGGCGCTGGCGTGTATGCTTAATCGCTTATTAGGTCACCTGTTGTACTCTCCGCGTTTTTATTGACACTTTCAGTTTGTATATATATTATCTTGTAATAACCAGCTCAAACGAAATAGCATGGACATAAAAAGTACAAACTAAACTTATTTATTCGTACTTTGTAGAAAAGACGTGAGATTGAAATAATTGTGTGCGCGACTGTACACATGCGCGACTACCCGTTTCGCTCAGCGCTGGAGTTATTTGTCGCCAATTCTACCTTTTGGTTGGTTACGGGTAATTTTCATTAGGCTCTTCTATTTGTTATATTCACGTTCTAGCAGTGACATCGTACCCTATTGCATTCAAGCAGTCTGGCAGCTTATTAAGATATTCTTCTTCTTCTTCAAATGCCTCTCCAAATAGCGAAGGTAGGCCATTCACTTCAACATATCTCTCTCTGTCTCTTGTGATGGATACATATGGGCGGCACTCGCAATTCCGGAGCGCGAAAACGAGACCGAAAAGGTGAAATAATTAATATAATGCAAATCTGGCCAAGATACAAGCATCTGCTTAGTTTTGGAGCCATTGTTTACAAATATTGTGTACTGTTTGCATGTAATGTAATCGATATTTCGATGACGAGTACATACCATCCTTATCGATCATGTAACCGTTCGTTTCTTCAAGTCGTAGCGGTTGTCCAATGTGGTACTGAAGGAGTTTAAGTTCAGGGTTGATGGTGACTCCAGCCTCGCTCCAACGAAATCGTACCTTTTGATTGCTGTACGAAACTGAAATATTAACTACATGGTATTTACTCGTTTATTGAAATAACCCAACCCCAGTTAAAGTTAGTTAAAGTAACAGCCTTTATATATGTCCCCCGGCTGGGGACAGGCCTTCTCTGTAAAGAGAGTACAATGGCCTAGTCCTTCACGCGGCCCTAGTGCAGATGGCAGACTTCACATGTCTAACAATTTTTTTTGTAAGATATGTATGTTTATTCACGATGCTTTCCTGCACCGTCGAGCACGTGGTAAATTAGCACATAAAATTGCAACAATAAATTTTTTGGTGCCGGCACCGGGGATTGAACTCTATCATGCGACCGCACGGACAATGTATTATCCCAGTAGCCGGTATCTATTAACTTGTTGATTCATCAATTGACTTCGAAGTCTGCCAATTCATACTACGACCGCGTGGCGAACTGCGAGTATGCCTCTATATTGTCATTTTAGAGTAAGCATGTGCCCAACTGTAGGATATCGTTAGGCTGTGACTTTAACTTTCATATCGCGATGACTTCTACCAATTTCATGGACCCCAAAACAATCGGTATAAAGCGTTACGAATATCAATAGCTCAGGCTAAAATGACGCAAGAGCTCTTGTAGAAAAGAGTCTATTAAACAAGCATTGAAGGGGTACTTACAATAATCTCTCATCCATAGGTACTTTTAATGTATATACTTACAGCTTTCGATGTATATGGGACACGATTGTATATCCATAGGGTAAAGCTGGAACTCCATCTGACAGGCAATTATGGCGTGCATTCTGGCCGCATATCTCACTGTTCTGTTCCTATACAGCGTGACTGAAGAGAATTTGTGGGTTAACTCCGCTATCTCTGCAATCAAGCATAGGTATATATGACAAATAATGAAGCAGTAAAATTCATCCTAAGTGGATCTGTTTGTACATAATATAATAGATTCAAAGGAAAATTTCTAATGTTTTGCAATATTTAAGTGATTTGGTGACACAAGTTATTTGCAATATACACAAATTTAACAAATAAATATTTAATTAACTATTATATGCTTCTTTGTGGTAAAAGATAAGATTATATAAATCGTATTTGTAACACTTATTTGAATGTCTGAATTGAAATTTAAATTCACTATATAACTATTTAGTATTTAAAAATACCCCAACCATTGTGTTAAGACAGCGAGGCTTACGTAATAATAGTGCAATGAATCGTTATGTAAAGGAATAATATCTCGAGGAATAAAAATGTAGACGATGTTTTTTCAATTTATAATATATATTTTTGTTTCAATACAATACATATTGTATTATAAAATTCCATTAAATATAGTTTGAAGTATCGCCATCTGATTCAAGTTTTAATTTTTGTTTTAAAATTTTACAGATATATATATATATATATGTATAAAGTAATATTTTAATAAAAGCCCTCAACCCGAGCGAATGCGGTTTGTCAATTGTAAAGAAAGTTTTTCCCTGTAGTTTTGTTTGACACTGTAAATCCGGAATTAGTGTACAACTAGATGGCATGTTTCTTTTGCCTATTAGTATTTGTTTGCTATTTACATATAAGCGTATGTATTAAGTCCACCTATATATATACTAAATCATAACATAAAAAGAAAAAGAAATTTGTTCTGTTTGTAAAAATAATCGACAATTATTTGTTATGTGTCAATCTATACAATTTATTTAGCTAATTTAAATTTATTCATAATAAGTACGAAAGTTTATTCTAACTAACGATCAGACAGCTCACGTCTTTAACTTGAACAATTAATAACATATATAAGAAAATACATGTTCTTTAATTTGAACAAAAATTCTTAAAAAAATATTTTCCCTACAAAATAATGCGATAAAATACAAAACGAGTAAGGAGGTACATTCAAAGGCAAAACGGTATTTCAAAAATATTACGTTGAAAATATCGCGTTTGTAGTTTTAACAGTTCGGTGAGAAAATTTCTGTTTTATAATTTTTTTTGCCTAAGTAATTTGTATAAGCGTATAAGTTAATGTATTATTGGCCACCGTGGCTATAATTAGTGAAAATTTATGTATTTAATTATTTTTATGGGCAAAATGAAAGCGTACAAAATGCCAAACAGCATTCCCTGCCAATTCACCTTGGGGAACCTTTGAAAATTATTGGTAATATTCTAAATGAGATTAGAATTCGTGCGACAAGTTTTCATTGGCGCTCCAACTTCTAAAGCTGTCCGCTGGCCAAATTAATAAGATCAAAAGTTTATAACAATATTTGAATAGTGAAAACGTATAGGTGAACGTGCGATTTTTCGTGAATAGGCAATAAAAGGAGCGCTCATGTATACTACCGGCCGATTGATGACAAAAGTGGCAGGCTCCTCCTAAAATTAAAAAAAAAATGTTAAGAAATCTGGTCCAGAAACTTAACACACAGTTTCACTAACTAAATTCTTTTTTTCTTATTTAATATACTTTCATCTTATTTGAGACTTATTTTCCGTTCTTTCTGCTATATTTGTTTGCCTTCTTTCATTTTCATTGAGATAAAAACTATGACAGATTACATAAATAGAAATCTACTTATACAAAAATCTACTGTAAATATACTTAATACTTAACGTAAACCTTAGCTTAATACCTTTTTTTTGTTCGCGGTGGTTGGCCCCTTGTAACCCCTTAAGTGGGGTTCTGAACCCACTTAAAATCCCCTGTGGCCCTTCCTTCTTTCTTCCCTTCTTTGTCGCATGGTGAGGGGCTCCGGGATCTCCAGAGGAACGCGACGTGAGCACAGTGCAGGGGGGCTGCACTGTGCTCACCGAGAGCACGTCCCAGCGGGAGGTTAATAACCGACACGGGCCAGCCGATGTCGCCTTCTTTCCGGTCCAGTTTAGCCGACGACAAAGGCCCCATCCTTGTCGCCCAGTGAACCCGAGGCCCCTTTTAGTCCCCTTCTACGACAGGCAGGGGATACCGTAGTCTTATTCTACGAGCCCAGAACTACAGGGCCGATAGCTTAACATCCGACAATGAATCTTGGCGTATTGTCGGACACACAATGCGCAGAGGTAACGAAAGTCTAGAAAAACTGATCGTAGTTGGAAACACCGCAGGTAAAAGTAGTAAAGTAGTATCGTATAGTGTGACGTGAACGTTCAAACGACTGATTGTCCGTTGAAGTGAACAAAACACGCGCTATCTTCCCGCGTACAAATCTAAAATAACCTTTTGGTATTTGTATGTTTAAAGATGTGTGACAAAGGCCCTTTGCTACCGCATGCAATAGTATTTCCAGCTATAAATGTGTTTTTACTGCACGTATAAGGCTTATACAATACAGTATAAGGTAACATTTAACCCAAAAATGTGAGAATACGAGTATATACGTAGGACCCATCGATGTAAGATTTTTTTTATATTTTAATGAGGTAAAACAATTGTTTGGCAACTAAAGAGGTGACGGAAATAGAATTTTATTTAAAGTTGGGCTCGATTCCAAATGATAATTATTGGTGCATAGCGGCAATCTGACCTTCAAAATTTTAGTTAAAGACTGGAAATTTCAAAGGTGAATGTCGTGACTTATTCCACTTCTATAGGCGCAAAACTCACTCACTTCAATTAAATACATTGATCAAAGAACATTGAGAGAGTTGAAATTAATTTATTAAATGTATTAAAAGATTGCGTCAGAGGTTGAATAGAACACTGTCGATTATTTCAGAATACTAATTAGTTTTGTTACAGCACTTTGCATCGGGAGGGTAAATTAAAAATAATTTAATTCAGAGGACAATAAATAAATGAAGCGGAAACCAGACAAGCGTATCATCAAAGGAGTGCTTGTCCAATATTTCAGAAGGATAGGAAATATGTCTGATAAAGGAGAGGAGAAGATGATAAGAGAAGAAGTGTAGATAACGAGCGAAACGCAGAAGCGTATGTATTTAATTTTTATACTGGTACTTGGCGAAGTCCTACAAAACCCAGTCCATTTAACAATAGAGTCCGTTGCGTGGTACATCCACGAATTATTGATTGATGGCTAGTTGTAGGGAAAAATGGTTGCACTTTTCCTATATCGTAATATGAAATCATTGTTATAAATTGTAAGCACTTTTAGAGTTAAGAGTTAGTTACTGGTTTATAATACATTAATTTAAAAAAAACCTAAACCTAAATATATTTTGCTGTATAAGTAGAAATACTCAATTTGTTAAAAATTTTTTACAAAAAATATCTATACCTGTCACTTTTGAGTTCAAAAAATAGGGGTCTGGATGCCAAAGGTTATCAAAAAATTCTGGTGGTAGGGTCACGTGGTCATCCCCTTCTTCGAATATGTCGTCAGGAAGTTGTAGTCTGCTTTCGGTCCACGTCTGTCTGATGAACATGTCAACTCTGGAAGAAATAAAAAAATACAATCAGATGCAAATAATACTAGGAGGGCTCTAGTCTGAACGTAGTTTTGTATTGTATTATATTATATACTATTCTAGATTCTGAAGTCAAAGTAATTAGAAGAATAACGAAGAACAAGATGCACCAATATGAGAAGTTTGGTTCGGAATATTTTACCACCATCATATGATACCGATATCGCTGCTGTGAAGTTAACTTGCTTGTTAAAGTTGATTTTAATTAATACGGCAAATTGCATTAATTACGCGATAATGAATTACGAAATTAACTTATTAATATTAGAAATGCGTAAGTTTGGATAGATGTTTGTTACTGAATTACGCCTGATTGGCTGGAGAGATCTAGATATAATTAGATATTGACGAAAGTCCAGAATAGCACACAGGTTACTTATATTATAATTAGATACTGTTTCCGTGGTTTTCTTTGTGATATTTTTATGCAAATGCAATTCACTAACTAGATGTTAAAATTAACCTATTTTTGGTTCTTACTCAAAGCTCGCTCTGCGCTCAGAGAAGCGGAAATGAATCAACAAGTTATACGTAAAGCTTCCCAAATGTGTAAAATCTATCTAAGATGGATGACTGCAGATCATCAAAGTTTTTAATTATTTTTTCTATAATTCCCATATATTGAAAGGCCTAGGTTTACCACCACTACCACATATGTAGACCGACACCTCTGGATAACCTGTGTTTGTATATTGCATATAGGGCTTTTAGTAGTTGCAGGAATGCTGGTCGAGCGTTTAAATAAGCGATCTTGACTTCGAAATCAGAGTTCATTTGTTTCGTAACTTTGTATCTACTATATCTTATAAGACTCCATTATATCGATTAATGTTTCATTGTCTTCTCTATTGTGCCTGATTTTAGCACGCACGATTGAATATCTTTTGCAGCCTATATTAAAAACATTCATAACTTCAAACAATGCGTTGAGAAACTGCAAAGTAGCTTCACTATTAACATCTGTAAGCCGAGTGGAAGATTACTGTGTTGCTAGTATTGTATTCCCGTTTTCTATTTCCATATTTCAATCGGAGCTTTTATAATAGAGAACCGTTTTAAAAAAGAAATTGAGGATAATCGTTTGTTTTTCAACGTCGACCTAAGAAAACGATCAAATATTTTTAAACGAAATGACATAATTGGCTTAGCTTTAAGGTTTGATTTCATTTCTAAAATATTTTCTATGGAAATTCAGAGCTCCGAATAAATGTTTATTAAAACGATAGGTATTATAATGTGCCTTTTAGACGAAATTGTCGGTCTTTTTATCTTCTTTTTCAAATTACATGACATTAATTTAGTTATTCGATGAAATATGTTTCTGACTTAAATCGTATATGTCGATAAGTAGATGTTAGTTAAAAGTATACTACTATATCAATATTTGTATTTATATATAACTACTTATGTACTTATGTAATTAGTTACCTGAAATCCATATCTTCAACGTTGATCGAATTGACATCCACGACGTAGATACTAAATTCCACGACGACCGGCTGACCCTTTCGTGATGGCGGCCTTATTTCTAAAATGCACATAAAAGCTTAATTCAAATGTAAAAGTGTATTTCTATGGCCCACTGTTGAGGAATGGCCTTCTTTGCTTAGAGAGTAGTTACATTCCTCCAAGCGTTTTATATTTCCAGAAAATTCTAAATTCAAAGGTTAATCTCACGTGACTTCTATAATAAGAATATATAATAAATTGAACGTCTAATTATTACAACAGCAATTTTATTGGAAAAGTACCTTTTACATAAGTCTCCGGCAATACCACTCTCGGTTTCAGAGTATGATTTCTTTTGGACACGACATCATTGCAAAGCCTGAAAGTAGAAGTGATTGTATCTTTTATTATTATAAAACTATAACACGGAATATTAAAATGATATTTATAAAGATGTTGCAAAAACTGTCACTTTTCCATATACTTAAATATATTAAAGAAACATTATTAAAACTCATGAATTTTACAATTCACTTACGAGTTTAAAATTTTTACAACCAGTTACAAATTTGTGGTAATCGTAAAAACTGAACAAATTAGCAATAAATACCGGCAGTTATGAATTCGTCAAAAAAAACTAAACGAGTTTTTTCGACGAGTTCAACTTTATATGGCTCGAGAGCAATATTCAACGTAACCAATTTTAATTTCATTTTGTAATTACATTTTTTTTATTTCATTAATAGATGTTGTTTGAGAAGTCTTTTAAATATCTGCATCGATTTGGATTCTCTAATATTATCTGGAAAATTATTGTAAACTTGCAAGCCTTCGTACATTATATATTTTTGTCGACATTAGTTCGTGGTTTTATAATTTTATATTCTTGCACCGTCATTTCATTTTATGTATTGGTATATTTTTGGAGAATAACATATTTGTGTGTATTTCTCTAATATTTTTCTAATTAATATGCAATTTTGGTATAAATGTTTGTGTTATGTCCGTTGCTTTAACTTATTGAATAATATAATTGTCGGTGTCAGATTATCTAAATTGAACAACATTTTTATATCTTAAATGTTACACCCCATTAACTGAATAAATTTCTTAATCCTGTCATTATTCTTAATCTAGTTATTGGATTCGGCAGTCACACATTCGTACCATCTTCCACGAAAACGTGAATGAATCTCTCTGAAAGAACACTGACATGGATTGTAACATAAAGGTATCATTGTCGATACATAATTTATTATTAAACGAATCCTAACCATCCAACCAACATACTTGTTAATTTCCAACTTAACATAAGCTTTTGTCAGGAGATGGTTCACGTTTCACCTGAATAGTCAATTGGTGGACTCAAAGCAACGACCTTACAATTCGCAAACGGTGACCTGAACTATTAGGCTACTGACGATATTAAACGTCCTATGGTGGTATCGACATTGTGAAAGGAACACTTTGCTAAATCCCTAGGACTGTCAGGCACAAATTTATCTCCTATGTATGACATACATCAACTATGTGTGATTATTCTTTGCATAAATGTGTTTTTGTTGCATAAATGAAATACGCGTGAGAAATAACTTGATGACTTTTAAGCTTACAGTATCTAACATTGGGATAGCTTACAGACACAATAACAATTTTCTCATTAATTTCAGTAAGTTTTATTGGAATTTTGTGAAGGTCTTTTCAACAATACAAGGATTTAAGCCGGCTTTCTTGTGTGTTTCTTCCTTTGTGAGGCGCATGAGGGAATTACGACGACCGGATTCATCCATACAATGGAAATATATTATTCCCATTTATTTATTTCGTAAAAACGTATAACATTTAATTTATAAAATGTTATATTATTAAGATTTAAGCTATTCTACACCGCAACATTGAGTCGGCTCTATGACGTCAATGGGAATGGTTATTTGCTAAAGTAGCGTGCATTCTCAATTCGTATCAATACACTAGCGAGCTTATGACCCGAGGTTATTACAGGGTTACCTGCAATTATTGCTTTAAAAAAAGGGGAGAATCTCAATTCATCTGTACATTTTTTTTAATTCTTTGCTACCTCTTAAATTTCGACTGGGTAACACATTTCGATGATTCTTCATTTGATTGCTGATCCCATTTCAATATGATCCAATTCAAAAAATTGCATCCATGACATTAGTCCGTTCATATAAGTCTTTGCATAAACACGCAAAAAATTCGGAAATACAAAGAAGGCATCCGCGCGTAATAGCGTTTAAACTTTGATTTGATTAGAAGTCGGTTTTCTTGGTTTTACACGTAAATATTACATTTATGATTATACATCGTCGAGTGAGAGACGGCTGATGGGGGAGGAAGTAAAGTTTACGGACATGACCATATATGGATAACTGGAAGTGACTGTATACGGAAACCAGACGATCGTATATGGTGGAAGGTATTAGGGAAGAGCTATGCCCATCTGTGGACTGATACAAGCTGATGATGATACAATTTATTGCTTAAGTCCAAGTCTCGAAAAATGACAATACAATTAAAAATAGTCATAAAAGTTACTTATCGTTATAAAGTCTACTGGAGCGAGACCTAAGGTTTTGAGATTAGTGGATACGTGTAACAACTGGCGGTAGATGAGCTACAATTAATAAGACTCAAGTCGATCTTTAGATATATTTAAGCCGTCTAGGAATTTAGTTGGAGTTTTATACTTCACAGAAGCACTAAGCTTTATGGGAGATGAGCAAGATTATGAGCATTTTATTTTATCCGAGATATAACACTTAAGTATACATTTTCTACATCGGTTACCTCAATTAATGCGGTCTTTTCAACCGACTTCAAAAAAGGAGGAACCCGTCTGTATGTATTTTTTTAATAATTCCTACCATATCTTACTAAGTTAACTTTCGACTGGGTGAACCGATTTTAATGATTCTTTTTTTTTTATTTGAAAGCTGGTGCTTCCCGTGCATTTTGGTCTTATTCTGACTATAGATAGCATCCGCGATAAGTCTTAAATTTGCAACAAGTATGTGCGCGACAAATGGATGAACTTATTATCACGCCAATCAAAAACAAAAATTTATTGCAAAGAATGTACTTCAAAGATAGTTTGATGAGAGTTTGGTTAGTTTCTACTTCGTAATACACCTACGATAGTTCTGAAATACAAAGAGCATCAGCGCGTAAATAGCGTATAACGTCAGGTGATTTTAACTCTGTTTTTGTTTTTACTCGTGAATAAATTTGTTTAAAAAAGAATGCTGTTAACAATATTTTTATATCTGAGTTAAAAAAAATAGTTAAGCTTTAAGTAGAGGCTATTGTTTATTAAAAAATAGGAATAATGGAACTAAATCTAAATATAGAATCGCGTGCGAGTAATATGTTAATCGATGACGTCGCCTTGGCCTGGAAACTGGTCAGTTACGTCACTTGTAAATATAATTATATTTAACTACATCTGTCTGTGTGTGTCAAAGTGTCTTCATTGTATTCAAAGTCATTTGATAAAGAAAGTATCCTCACGTAAGTCAATTCAAAGGTTATGTGAAGAAGAAATTTACTTCTAATAAGACACAAAAGTATTACTACCGTTGTATGAGACGACGACGGTTTGGCACATTTATATTTTTTGTAAATATTTTGTAATATTTATTAAATTGTAAATATTTCTTTATTAGTTAGTATATGTTATGTTAATAATAAATAAATTCATCAAGATCGTCAATTAGATAATAATAAATAAGAGTAAAGATTACACCTATACTTATACCTGCCATGAGAATAATTAAAAAACTTAGAATTATTTAAAAATAGAATTAGGTCCCAGTACAGGAAATAAATCAACGAAAAATATATAACGATGTTTGTTATTTTGATACAATGCACGTGTTATATAAGCATATATTATATGCAATCATTTAAATCATAGTTGAAATAAGAAAAATAATACATGCATTACAAATAAAGTACTCTGTGCGTTAACCAGCCGTGTTTTACGACGCAACTAAACTAATCGAATAAAAGTCCCTGAAACACACATCCCGGGGGAACAAGAAAAAATAACCTACCGACTTAAAATAATAGAATACATATCAGGTAGAGCAAACAATAAAATAAACGTTAGGCCTGTTTTTTTTATAACGAACTACACAGGTTGGCCAAAGAAGCTAGCATTTTGACTGCTTCCCCAGATTAAGAGTTGACATAGCTCTTACGTCGCTGAACGTGAACCTCTATCGCTAGTAACTCGACGTCCTCTTAAGGTCCTTGTGAGGGGTAACCTCGGCTTGGACGATTACTATGTAAGCATACCGATCTGAGGTTGCCCGAGATGGCCGATCCACAGCCCTTTCGATAGATATTTCACGGATAATAGGGTACACCTAAAATAAGTAGCTTGCCTGAACAATTGTACGGCACCTCAATTAGCAAAGGCTAGTAATTATAACTTTGCTGCTGATTATGTACACGTGATCAAAGGTGTTAAATTATCCGAATATAATAACAGACGTCGGGCAGTTATAGATAAACTACATAGCCTCTGAACCTTATCTAAATGTTTCAAATTAATTGTAATAGCGAATTATTGCTTTAGGTTATTGGATATATTATTATCGAATAGCTTGTTAATAAAGACTGCTGATTTATTTAACAAGTATATGAATGAATGAATGAATGAATATTCTTTATTGCGCAATCACAGAAAAAGTAACTACAATTTTCACATTGGACAAGGTCATTGTATTGGTCATGCGCAATGGGCGATCTTATCGCTAAGAACGATCTCTTCCAGACAACCTTTGTATGGACAGAAACTTTCGTAGTTTTAGTGGGTCTGTGATTATATTTATTTTAATACAAAACAATAATATACATATATATAAACATACGCATTTATCAGTATATACACATACTATTAATAATAATAATACATAAATAAATATATATTCATACAAATACCATACAAGAATCGATTTATAAAATAGATAGTGCCTATGTACTAGGTTCTTAAAAGCTGTATATAACATATTTACTTTTAAAAACAAACCCGACTTCAAATGTTAAACGCCGTTACGCGCGGACGCCCCCTAAGTATTTCAAAATTATCGTAGAACCTAACCAAACTCTTATCAAACTCAAGACCAAACCGTTGGTGTACATATTTTAGAATAAGAAATGAATCATCGAGATCGGTTGGCGTGATATTCAGTCATTTGCGCACATACTTAATGCAAATGTAACACTTGTATGATTTTTTCATGGAGTTGAAATGGGAAGCACCAACTTTGAAATAACAAAAGAATCATCAAAATTGGTTCACCCAGTTTAAAGTTATGAGGTAACAAACGTACAGACGAATTGATATCCGCATCGTTTTTTTTTTAGTCGGTTGAAAATATACAAGAACCTGATTTTGAAGTTATTGTAGTTGTAGAAAGGTGAATGTAAATATGGTGTTACCAGTAATGAATGAGTAAATTATAAGTGGCGGTTTTGTTACCAATAACTTATAATATACTAGCAATCGTCAATAGCTTAAAGGTACGGACTGTATAAGGTAAGGTCGTAAGATCAAACTCACCATTCTAATTGACGTGAACCATCTTCTAGCTAACTTTAAGCCTAGTTGAAATGTGACCAGAATTTATAACAAAATTTGCTAGATTGAAAAAATTGTTCGAAAATTCTCAACCAAAAAGTTATCAGTTATCTAAATTAAAGAAAGTTGATAAACTGGTAGAAATGTGTTGAAGCTTATCTTAACAGCTCGCCTGACCTTAACTGATACAATGCGACAGGTAAACGCTATCCTCAAGGTTACGGCTACTTCAGTACTAATGGAAAATAATCACGCTTCCTCAAGCGTGGAGGAAATGTACAAGCGTATCGTACACCTGTTCCACGTCACGTAGTATATTAAAATTTCGCTAAATTTCATCAAGCATAAAGCCTACTTAAAACTTGCATAAAGTCTTTCTCCGTCCTTGTTACACAATGTAATTATAATTATAATTGAATTATTAAATATTTTACATTAAATTGATTAAATTTTTAAAATATTTATAAAGTAGTTACTAAAATGTACTTATTTTGATTATATTGCTATTTATTTGAATTCTTTGCCTTATTGCTTTGACTACCTTTTTCATATAAACAAGTACAAACAATACTCAGATGAAAAATCGTGGAAGCTCAGTGTCCAGGCGATCGCTCCAAATTGCATAGTACTCTAGCACGAATTCATTTGTTTGTTGCAATTTTAAGTGTCGCTTTACCGTGTTATAACATACACATAGTTAGAACAGAGACATATAAAGTCTGCTAATTCCCACAGGGTCTCGTGGCGGACAATGCCCTTATACTCTTTTCACAGAGAAGAACAGGCCTCCTAAAATATATATTTACTGTAACTTCTTTTTAAAATAATGCTAGCAATTCATTTTTTTCAGAATACTAACATTCTTGTTAACCATTCTAACTAAGCTTCAGCTTAGTTAGAACGGTTAACAAGAATGTTAATAGTAACAAGAATGTTAACAGTGTTAATAGTCGAATGGTGGGTTTGAACCTACGACCATACGATTTGCAGATTCCCTTAATCATTAGGCTATTGAAGGTTCACTTTTCCATGGATTATTTACCTGATATTTACGGATTATATTTTAGAATCATAGTATATAATCGATCTCCTAAAGAAATATACGTTTGGTTTTAAAATCACTATGTTTATCTTTTTTCCACTAAATAAACAGGTCGAAGGTTAAGTTTACTTTCATTTGAACTGGTCATTTTATAGCGGCAGTAGTCGTGTTTTCAGTGGCGATGGACTGAATAGCCGATACCATTAATTCCCAGCTTATCGGAGCAATTCATTTGTCTTCTGCGTTGACCCTGACCTTGCTAGCACGCTATGTTAACCTTGCTGATGTTTTGTGTAAAAAGCATTGTCCATCTATAAAAACCTATCAAGATAGTTAAAAATCTATATGTTATTTATTTTTGAAGTCAAACTTATGCATGCTTGGCTGGATAGTTAACATATAGTAATTCACATCAGGCAACCATTCTACAAGATCGTAGCACTTTTCATATCGTGACAATGGCAGATGCTGTGGACATACCATTTTTGGACTCTTTTCAATCGACATCAAAAAAGCAGGAGGTTCTCATCGTCTGTATGTTTTTTATGTTTGTTACCTCATAACTTTCGACTGAGTGAACCGATTTTGACGATTCTTTTTTTGTTTGAAAACTGGTGCTTCCCACTATATACAAATGCACCAACTATGTGCACCAATGGACTAATAACTCAATATCACGTAAGCCGATTTCGATGATTTATTTTTTATTTAAAAAGATTCACTTTAAGAGTAGTTTGATGAGAGTTTGGTTATGTTTAGCTAGACTATTTCTTTCCTAGGATAATTCGGACTTTGCTCGCAAATATACTTATTAACAACATTAATTAATTTTACGTTCTTATGAACTATAACAAAATCGAGGACGGTTTATATCAATTTTGGAAAAGTAGTTGGGGAACCTAGGACCTTTGTAACGTAGATCTTATACGAAGCCAAGAAGAACTAAAGAAAAGTGAGTACAGAAATTCTAGAATTTTTAACTCAACATAGGTCTTTCATAAAATGGTTGTTCACGTTGATAGCTTGCGAGTAAAAAAAATATTTATAAGTGGAAGTATTTGCAGAAAATATTTCGTAGGTCTGTACGTATGTATGTACTTATAAACTTAAACTGAATGATGAATAAAGAAACTAGCCCCGCTCAGTGTTATGTCATGGTCAAAAACTATCGTGTTCGTTAATCAGTGGATTTTCAGAGGCCTTCAAAAGCGGCAATAGCTTATTGCTTTAGGATACGGTCTGCGAAACGTAATGGTCATAGGGTCGAATTCACCAGTGACGTGAACCATCTCCTAACAAAAGCTTAGGCTTAGTTTGAATTGTAAATAAAAATATTAGAATTATTTGTAAGAAAAAATTTATATCAATTTTTATTTTTTTTATTGTTTAAATTCAGGATATTTTGAGCAGATTATATATGAACGAGTCTCCGTTTTTCATCCCAGTTTGATTACTTATTTAAATTTGTAAATATTTTCGTAGTACTATTGTACATTTTATGTCGTCTCTATATCTTGTGATAGATATAATTCCCTAATCACGACAGTAATTGTTCTTCTATTTATCTCTTTTACTTAACTTTTGGGCGGCAAAAAAACAAGTTTCTTTGCCCTTTCCTGGCTTGTTTTAGCCATTTACTTGATTTAATGTTTTAGTCAGGAAAAAGTTTCAGTAAATCGCAACTGTAAACTGTATTTGTTAAGTCGGTTGATTTATCACTAGGTTATAATTAGTATATATATTGTAAGTACTGTTATAAATAATTATCTGTGTATTATTTTTAAAAGAACATTAATAGTAATTGAATTTCGCTCTGTTCACTGAAGATTAATTTGATACTCGGTAATACAATACAAAGTGCAAATTTGTAATCATTTTTAGCGGTGGGGCTTTGCTGATAGAGAAAATAAAATATTATTTTCAGGATAAATTTAAAAGCCAAATAAACCACAAACATTTTTAATTTTGGGAAGAATGGAATGTATGAACAAAGGAATCTATACGAACTAATATTTCACGTTTCTGAAATAACGTCCATGAAATGTCACGCAAGGCTATCCACGGTCATATTCACATGAAACAAACAGTTAGCATAACTGAAAGTTTTATAAAATTTAAACATTTTTGTATTCCTATGAGTAAGCTATAATCTATTACAATCCCACTCATCTCTTGAAACTACTTAAGCTATATAAGATAGCATAACCGTTAAGACTTCGGCTTTACAACTGTATTCTCAGGGGCTTGTCGTACCGGGAAGGCTGCTCAGTAAACGTGGTACCAAACCACGTTGTAGCCAAGAGGAGTACTGGTCGAGGCGGTAGCACCTGGCGAGCTCTTGGAGTCCTCCACGAGTGTGTCGTTGTTGGCGGGGAAAGAGGAGTGTTGGTGTGTCGTTGCCACTATCCTCCGCGACCAAGCGGTGTCGCACCGCGGACGGGGCGCCGGTGTACCCGTCTTTGCCCCATCAATTTGACAATTGACGCAAGAGACCACACAAACTTTTATCCGTGTAAAAGCAACCGACCAAAACGTGTTGCGGCTCTCTCGGGCGGCCTCGGAACGAAATGCTTACGCGTAACATAGTAACCGTCCAAGTTGAAGTTGTATTTCATAATATTCCTACTATAATTCGGAAATACAAAAAGGGCGTCTTTACGTAATAGCGTTTAACGCTTAATTTCAAGTCGGTTTTAGTTTTTACTCGTCAAATATACTTGTCTCATAACGCGCTTAAAGAAGAATCTTCAAAACTTAGCAAAGCAAAACCTAGAGTGGATCGCACACCTGTGCGATTAGCGGTTACGAAAAATGTTAATATTAGAGTACAAGTATGAATAATAATTATATTTATCTCACCATATTAAGAAGAACAATGTTGTGAGCCAGATGCATGAATTCATCTTCAGGAATGAGAGCCGGTCCAAGAAACTAAAGTGGAATAATTCCAGAACCGAATTATTCATCTGTAAGGTAAAGAAATATGTTAGCTTTTACAATTTCTCATCAAAAAAATGATTTGTTTTTTATGAGAGAAGGGGTATCATCTATTATTAAGTGATAAATGTGAAGTGATTGAAGCGTCAATAATTCTAATGGTTTAGCGTACGGTCTGCGCATCGTAAGGTCGTGGGTCGAATCCACCATTCGACTATTGACGTGAACCATCTCCCAATACAAGCCTATGCTTATTTGGAATGATTAACAAGTGTTAATAATATTTGTGAAAAAAATATTGTTATTATTATTTAAAAAAAAATAGATCACCGCCGCCTATAAAATGGCAACGAAGGCGCTACACCAAGATATACAAACACATAGATGTAGATAGAGGGCAAAACAACTGAAATTTCAACTGGTGATATAAATCGACAGAATTTCTAGGATTAATGGACTTCGAAATGTAACTGAGTTGCTCCACAAACTTTGCTTTTACGAAGTAAATGTCTCCGATATTATGGATCCGCGCAAGTTTCCAACGTCTTGTAATTCCCGATGTCAAAACTTCTTCAAAAAGTCTTGGTTAAAATTTAAATTCGAGATAATCACTAATTACAAAGTAACCAATGAAACGATACTTTAATTAAACGTTTCTAAATTGTTGAAACTGTTTCAGTTATTATGAATTATATTTTATATACATAGAGAGAGATAGTATATATACGGCTCCACCGATTTTCATGAAATTTTGCCTCCTGCATTTTCTGGTTTCAAGTTTCGGAGTCGATAAAACGATCATGCTATTTATTATTAGAAAGTGTTTTATCCGGGTATAGGGTATACCAAGTATATTTCAATAGGCGTTGCTAAGCGGTAATTCAATGAGCTTAGATCAAGAAAATCAATTTCAATCAAAATCTATACATATAAAAGAAAAAGTGTGTATGTTCGATATAGGCTCCGAAAAGGATAGATCGATTTCAATGAAACTTTCAAGGAATCTTCAGATTGACCTGACGATCGGAGCACTCCTCTTTTTGAACTGTCAAATAAGTCATACGTCGTACTTTTATTTCTGACATTAACTTAAGCCCGATATGTTTTTGTATAAATAATAGGTATGATATTTACTGATATGTACATGGGTGTAGGTAATTATCTTCACCCATTCTAGAAGAGAATGAATACGGAGAGATATGAATAATTTAATATTTAATATAATTTGTGAGAGTTAAATTCAATATTTAATGATGTAAGTTTATTGTTTAAATAAAATGAAGCAAAATCTAGCCCGACGAAGTGAGCTGGGTACGCTAGTTACTTATAAAATACGTGTGTCATATGTTTGCTTAGAGGTGAATCTATAAAGTAGTCGATATTCACGTAAAAAAAATACGACGCGAAAAAAATATGTAATTTTATTGGGTTTCAACAGACAATGATACAGAATGATAGAGCGGTGTTTCCGAACCGAAGTTGTTTACGATTTAGGGACCTTCAAGAAACGAGCCTATTCCTATCTCAAAGGTCGACAACGCACCTACAGCTCCTCTGGTGCTGTGGATGTTCATGGGCGACGGTGATCACTTAAGATCAGGTGAGCCGTATGCTCGTTTGCCACTTTTCTTAAAAAAAAAGAAGAAATATAACCTAAAGTTTGAAATAATAACATGGTAGAGTCAATCGGTTACGGGCAGAAATCACTAACGGAGATAGAAGATCGACTCGCATTCAAATACACTAGCACGCTTTCATAAACTCACTCACTCACATAAATACTTAATTTTGACTGTACACTATTGTTTATTATTTTCTTAAATTATTATTTTTAACAATAAACAATATTATTATTAAATTATTACTTTCTTTATTTCATTATAACGTAATTTCCCCAATTGAAAGCAAAATAGAAAACAAGTTTAAATGAATAGTACAGTATTACATTTCCTTTTCACGTAGCAAGAACATTAATACGGTCGGACTTCTGTGTGTCGATTCAATTGAAATCGATCGTCTTATTAAATATTAAATTAGCCATGCTTCGTATCACTTCTGCTGACATGAATATCGTTGTTAAGTCGTCTATGCTTCATTACATAGACTAGGTGAGCCTCGCGGTGTTACCCGATATTAATATATGTACTTTAAGATTTTATTAGTTTGGTTAAATGCCGATTTCTTAATTTCCAAATATTCCTATTCGATTAGAAGTCGGGTTTTGTTTCCACTTGTAAATATACTGTTTTATATAGGAATGTAGTCTGCGTAGTAGACCTAAAAAAAGGATAAAACATTTTTCCCATGGAGTTGGACCAGATGGGAAGGTTCAGCTTCTAAATAAAAAAATAATTATCAAAATCGGGTGACCCAGTCGAAAACTATGAGATAACAAGAATAGAAGAACATACAGACTAATTGAGAATCTCCTCCTTCTTTGAAGTCGGTTGAAAACGCGGTTAAAGATTAATTTTGACTCCAACGCCTGCCAAAGAACGTGCCGCAAAATATACGCATCGAATTGTTATCGAACATAAAGGCGTAGAACAGATGTGGCATAAGGGCGAAAACAAAGGAGCGTTCTATCTGTAGTCTTATGAAAAATTCATGCGTGAAACCATAGTCCAAAATAATCACGATAAAAAATAGGTCGTGTTGTGTAGGACTAATTTTTTACAAAGCTTTTTTCTATGTACAATTTGACATTATATGTGCTTGAATGTGACAGATAAATGAAATTTTAGAGAGACTGCCGAACTCTGTATTGTATACTGCAAAAGATGGCAAAAGATTGTGGATCGTGAGGTAAAATAGTTAATCAACTAAATAACTATTCATTCTTCCATAGCACATATGACACATAGATACAGCTAGTCAAACGAAACAAAAATTATCACATTCTTTTTTTTCTGTATGCCACAAAATATATTTTTATTATATTTGATCAATTGTATTGTGATGTGAAATAACGTCCTTGTCGTAATAAACGCGGGGGAGCCATTCGCATTTTAAGATAGGTATGTGACGGCTGCGGGACACGGAGGCTGAAATATTTGCCCTTTTGTGGTATGACCTCTTTAAATTTTAATATATCCTAACTATTAACAGTGGAAATTTGTGACATGAAAGGCTATAAATATACTTAGGACAGGTATACAACTAAATCTCCCCCCCCCCCAGAAGGCGGGGTATCTTGTTGAAGATTCCCCCCCCCCCCGTCAACAAAATAAAAGTATATTATCATTTTTTGGGCATGTTACGAATAAGTAAATAGAATTTTTTACACGGTTAAAGCTGGAACCTCTCTATGTGAGCTAGTTTAACTTCAATGTAGTAACAAACTGTATGAAACTGTATGCTTAAATGTATGACTGTGACTGAACGGAAAAGACAACCCTTAGAATTTACAATGTTCTCCATTTCAACTACAAGACAAAGATAGTACTATGTTAAACACTATATTTACTATTTTGCTGATGGGCATCTCTTATCAACATGTTACGAATTCATTTTTAACGAAAGATACATACGTCCATTAAAAATAATTTTGTTCATTATAACTACGTGAGAGAAATAGTAATATTTTAATCATTATATTTGTTATTTCGATAACTGACATATATGTCCATTGTGAAAAATAAATTCATAATCCACGTAACACTATTTGATAAAATAATTTATTTTTGAATTCAAATTACATTTAAGTTTCAAATGAAACTGAGAAAGGAACCTCGAAAACATTGTATTCAACCGCAAATAGACAAATTGTGTAACAGAGCGTTGTCGAGAGGCTTACAGTGTGAATCTGAAACGATTCATTTCGTATAATACACTGTTGGAACTCTCTTCGAATTTAGGAAAATGGGCAGTAGAGGCTACAATTATATGTTGTTACTAGCTGCGCCCCGCGATTAAAAATTATTTATTTCAATTTTTCTAAAAGAAGTACTCGTAGCCTAAGCTACGAGTACTTCTTTTCACATTACCTGTCTGCTAGTGATTGCGCGTCAAAATCTGTGTAGCCGTTCCTCAGATTATCCGGAAAAAATAGACGGACAAAAATTGTTATTTTGGTATATTATATGTACCTTATATACATACCTTCATATGAATATAGAATAAAGCGATTACCTTAATACACACCAAACAGACACTTCAATTTTATTTATTTGTATAGATTTTATAAAATGTATCGTTTTAGATTATTTGCCCAATTTTAATATCTTACCCGTAATCTCAAAGCCACGTATTCAGCCGTCACCACTGTCTTTGTGTACCACAAATTAAAGAATAGCACATTTATTATATTGTCATCTGAATATTGCTCGATCATAACTGATTATTTAATGCTAACTTAGTCACAAACCCGTGACTAAGGTAATTATTGCAAAGAAGTTAATGAGGGAAATGATTAGAAAAACAATCCATGAAATTCGATTTAATTACTTTGAGATAAACGTTAAATCGTAGTTCTCTGTATGACATTATAACGTTTTTAATTTTATTGAAAAAAATTGTGTTATTTATCAAGAAAAAGTTAATTTCACTGACGATTTTTATTTTCATTTCAATTATTTTGAGATAACATAAATACATACACATTCATACGACGGTGTTTACGTTTAAACTCAGACGATATACATGTGTACGTGTGGCAATATGCTGTTTCCCGTACTTGGTGAAGAGAGTATAGATAAATATATCATGACACCCTTTATTTTAATTATTTTAAACAGATAACGGTCGCACACACCTTTACAATTAATTTAATTGCTATTGTTCTGATCATGTTCAAAGCTTTGTAAAATTATTATTGGAAACAAGAGTGCATCAACTTGGTAAATGGCTGTTAATTCTTCTTTTAGTTCTAAATTTTTACCCGAATCCATAGAACTTAAAATAATTAAAATTTAACAATCTGTTTATTTTTCTAAACGCGCCAAAGAGATATAATTTCAATATATTTATGATAAGATAATCTCAAGAGCCAAGATCTACACCTAGATAGTCTTGAGCACAGGCGCAAGGTGGCCAGCCTTTCGGTGTTTTACAGATTACACTTTGGAGAGTGTGCACAGGAATTACACGAGTTAATTCCCCCATCCCCATTCTACCTTCGGACGTTTAGACACTCGGCGGGTCTCCACCCTTTTATAGTTGATGTTCCGCGCGTCTGAACGAAGCGATTTGAGTCATCGTTCATCGTGCGTACGGCAAAGGAGTGGAATAAGTTGCCGGCGTCAGTCTTTCCGTCCAATTACGACGTGGGAGCCTTCAAGAGTAGAGTGAATAGGCACTTACTAAGCTAGCGCGTACTATCTTTCGACTATATCACCACTTAACACCGGGTGGGATCATGGTCAAGCGCTGGTTTAAACGCATAAAAAAAAAAAAAAAAAGATACATAGATATATGGAGATGCAATGTATGTCGCAAAAGACGCATAATTCTGAGCGTAGAACTAAATAAGGGTAGATCAATAATTATTTCATTACCGTACCGCAAGTTAAATAGAATGTGGGTATATCGATATTTACAACAACGGTAAATAAGTGAATTCATTCCTCTCCTCTTTTATCCGGGCCAGAGATCGTCTGTGCAATAGGTTTTCCTATTGCTCTGGCAGAGTTAAATGGGTGTCGTTAGCATACGCTAAGTCAATAACGAATTCTTCATACCAGCCTCGAGTTCACTGGACGAGAATGGTGGGAGCCTTTATGGTCGGCTGAAGTGTACTGCGGAAGTGTACATCGGCTAGGCCGTGTTGTGATATATCGTAATATGACCATTATCGAGAACCGGTGTGTACTTATAGTACGGCACTTCGGTCTCTACAAGACCGCATCGAAGAGCAATTTGAAAAATAATCCTGGCTACGAGGTTTTTATTATTAGGCGTCTTACCAATATTATTAAGAGTTTATTTACCTTTATTACTTGCTAAATGCACTACGTCTACTCACGAACTGAATATCAATTATATCAGAACAGTTACGAGCTCTGAGCACGTAATGCTGTGCTCGTGTTTTGTTACTGTACAGTAAACGTCATTGTTAATGACTTGGTGGACGGCACCTGCAGGCGGGTCACCGCAGTTTTTAATTAGTTACTCTGGTAATTTATTTTAAGTGACCTTGTCATGAAGTAAAACAAAGAAAACAATGCTTTTTAACGTTCAAAACTGTATTTGAACGCGAATAGATTCAATCATTATAGTTGTTTTCATTACACATTAATTGTTAATACAGATCTGAAATACTCATCGAAATTTTTAAAAAAAATATATATTAATCAAATTTAAAAGACATAGAGAAGTATTAGGAACAAGCATGCGAAAATGCTTGGATGCGCAAAAAACGCGAGGGGTGAGCTAAACATAACAAAAAAGGAAATCATTTATGCTTTCCATTTTTTTTTGCGTTAATGTCATTATCCACGATAACTAGATAATTCGTTTCCTTAGACATGATATATTTTTTAATCACTTTGTGGCCAGGTGAGAAAGTTCCTTTGCTAATAATTAATAATGTCCTACGTCAATGCGGCACGTAGCATGCTAGCTGGGACGGTATTTTTGTGTACGTTATTGGGACAAGACATGCATGTCCATAACACGAGTTGTTTAATTCATTTGTTGCAAACCGATAGCCAATCATAATATGAAAAACACTTTGAATAGCGTTTTGTCTATGTGAATTAAATAGCGCGAACTAAAATTATATGAAATATTAAAACAAAATAAAACATTAGTTACTAAGGCTAATAAGTCGCAAATGTCATATAAAATATTTTAATCTTTTTTATGTTGGTTTAACTGATATTAAAACTTCAGATCCATTATTAAGAATACTGCACGCACGAAAAAAAATATTTGGCATTGTTAAAATTTAAATAGAGAGGAACTTCTTCTTTTGCAGTGGGATAAAAATATATCAATTAATATTATGTTTCTATATATATAAATCTAAATTATATATGAATATCCTTTATCAAAACAAATGCCTTTGGATTCGTAGATGCCTTCAAGAGTAGAGTGGATAGGCACTTACTAAACTAGTGCGTACCATCTTTCGACTATATCACCACTTAACACCAGGTGGGATCATGGTCAAGCGCTAGTTTACACGTATAAAAAAAGAGATTAGAAGTATTTATCCCTTTCTATGCGAAATGCGATTTGAGGAATACGCAGGGAGGATTTTGAGGTTGCTTTGCTTCTTCACAAGATTAAAAATATCGTGTCCAATGGTGACTTATTGTAGATCAGAATTGAAAAAAAAACGAAACAAGCTAATTTCCAAAAGTACTTATCAATAAGTGTGTCACTTTTAACATTCTTGTAAAGCATCGTCAAAATTCACATATTAAATTTAAATGCATTTTCTATAGCAAAAATCTCACCACACGTAGAAGAGAGTCGCATATGACTTTCATACGCCAATATTTTTTCTATTCAATAAAGATGACCATGACAAACATGAAGCTTGGAAAAATAATTTTATTAAATTACAGAGATATATCTGAATATTAAAAATTGTTTTTGACTTTTGGGCTCCTTTTATAGATTGGTGACTGGTGCTCCCCATTTCAATTTGGTCCAATTCTGACATATAAGTCTTAAATTTGCATCAAGTACTCGTATGCGCGCGACAAATGGACGAATTACTCAATATCACGCGATACGATTTCGATGATTATTTTTTTATTGGAGAGGATGTACTTCAAGGGTAGTTTGACGAGAGCTTGGTTAAGTTCTGATAAATTATATGTCGTAATATTCCTACGATAATTCGGAAATACATAGAAGAAAGCCGGATTTGAAGTCGGTTTTTGTTTTTACTCGTAAATATACGTTCAACAAATGTTTCTGAAAAGTTCATGTTTTTCACTTGCGGTCTTTTTCCACCAATAGTGCGAAATGTAGGGTAATATAAAACGTGGATAATAAGCTCGTTGTGGATGAAACGTGCCAATTAGACGCCTGACGCGTGCTCAGGAGACGTGTTCGGATTTCAGCGCCTTTTTCAATTGGCAATAGCTGTCTTCAATACATTATACATTTTACAGTTGAATATACAAATTGAATGAAGGATTTAAATGCAGATATAATAACGCGACCGTGATCACATAAGTACATATTAAAACACAGCATCGGAGGTTAATGATTAACACCATTCTAATTTAATGTACAGGCAGGATTTGTGAAATTGGCGACTATCATACATATTTACGAAAAAGATTGCACAAAGAGATCCACGTTTTTTTCACAATATTCTTAATTGTATCTATATTAAGAATTATTTTTCACTTTTGTTGTGCTATAAAAGCGTATTTTTCAACCGACTTAAAAACCTCCTTTTTTTAAGTCGGTTGAAAAATACGCTTTTATATAGGTTATAGGTTCTCAATTCGTCTGTATGTTTTTTTTATTTTGTTATCTCATGACTTTTGATTGGGTGAACCGATTTTGATGATCCTTTTTTTATTTGAAAGCTGGGGCTTAGTGTGTGGTCATTTAAATTTGGTCTAATTCTGAAAATGAGAAAACCATATAAATCTTAAATGTGCGTTACAATTGGATGAATGACTCAATATCATGACAACGGATTTCGATAATTCGATGGACTCCAGTTTGATGAAAGTTTGGTTAATATTCCTACGATAATTCGGAAATAAAAAGGGAGGGACCTTGAGTTAATCGTTTGATTCGATTTGAAGTCGTTTTTGTTTTTGCTCGTTTAAATCTGTTTATTTTTTTATTTCCCTATAAGCTCAACAATTTACAGTCTAACAACTTGATCCGATGAGTATTCCATTTTTCGGTTTCCTTAGTACAAAAAATGACTTACTACAATTTAGTCCGGACATAGAACAATGAAAGTAATCTAAGTTACATCTTATTACATCGGCTATCTGACAGTAAAAGTCCCGTCAAAATCGGTCCAGCCTTCCGTAAATTAGCCGGAACGAGCATTCGGAGGTCGAAAAAATATTATTAAAAATATTGGTAAATTTACCGTACTTAATTCATATGCGTGTAGTACAAAACCAGTTATTCCAATATTACAATCAGATGCTACAATTTTATTTAGATTTACAGTACTAATAAAATTTTAGTGAAATATTTTTTTTATTTTAATTTTCTTCAACAAATTTATATACATAAGTATGTTGCCAAAATACAATGTAATTTGATGGCGACAAAAAACAGTTATTCAATTGTTTTACCCACACAATATATTTGTACACTTTTAAATTTCAAAACAATTTCGTGCATTGCTTATTATTCTTAAATTGGTCTTCAAAGAATTTTTGTTTTTGTTCATTTTTTTTATTTTTTAATCAACCATATATGTCGATTCTTAGTAATTTAAAATCGTAAATTTTTTCGGTACTAGATATTTAGTGCATCTGTCCCCGTAGCAATTAGTTGCCGATGTCAATACGTTTTGCTCCTCTCTGACACGTTTGGTGTTGTAAGTACTACTTAATAAATTTAAAATTTACATTTTTCCTTGTAATACTAACTGAGAATTTTACTAAGAAGTTTCTTTTCAAAAAAAATCGATATAGTCTTTTTAATTTTTTTATATCAGTTAATTCAGTGTGAGCAAGGGAGTTTTTTTCCACAAGTCCGCTGATTCAATCAAGCACAAGACCATAAGTCATCGTACCCACTTGAATCCACTTTAACGACCCGATTATCCTTCCGGTAATAATTCAACTAGCCACTGGATGTGTAATTGGCTATTACACCTGGATCTAACGCAAACCATAAATAATTGACGTCGGTGACAACGTGACAAACGTTTTTCGTTAGTTCAAATCAAATAAATCTCTTGCGTGTTTCTTCCTCTAACGATTAAATCATTAGAACAAGAACTAGACCAACTTTTTTCTGTTTTGGAAATACCTTCGCAATAGTTAATAAAACTCGTATTTAAATAAATTAAATTCAAAGTTTAGTTAAAGTTACAGCTTTTAATATATCATATATGTGTCCCACTGTTGGACGTAGGTCTTCTCTGTAAAGAGAGTATAAGGGCCATAGTCCACCACGCACACCCAGTACGGACTGGCAGACGTCACATGCCGTAAAAAAAATTCTAAGATGTGTAGGTTTCCTTACGATCTGCCCTGTAGTTCTGGGCTCTCAAGAATAAGACAACGGGCATCCCCTGCAGCTCGTAGACGGCGACTAAAAGGGACTTCGAGTTCACTGGGCGACAAACGTGGAGGCCTTTGTCGTCCGCCAAGGTGGACCCGGGAAGAAGGCGACACGGGCCAGCCGATGTCGCCTTCATCCCGGGCTTTATAGTATATTATATACTATAAGTACATTTATAAAAAACATTTTCTTTCTTAAACGTACTTAAATTACATCAAAAAATGGAATACAATCACCCCAAGTCTACTGGAAACAATCCCCAAACCATAAAATTGTAAAGGCGAAAGCTTAGGGTAATTAGTAAAAATCAACCAATTAAGCTATTACATCCTTATAACCCCAGCAGGGTAGATGGAGACAGCTTTACAGTCCGCTTTCCACCAAACTTATTCGGTTCTATATGAGTCAAGTGACCCCATTGCCATATACCGGGAAAAATCTTTTACCAAGTGATTTTTTGTACATAAAAAAGTCAAATAGAATTCGAATCCTCGACTATTAGATCGTAAGTCGAACTGCTTAGCCTTTAGGCTATGAGTGTTTATTTATTTTATTTTTACTAAACTCATAAACCTACTCGTACTTATTTGAATGTGTGAATTTCTATAACATTGTTTGTAATTTGCCATAATTAAAATATAAAATATTATTAAACAGAACACTAAAATATTTGTAAATTTTTAAGTAAAAACTACTTGAAATATAGGAAGAATTTTTTCACTTAGATTACTAACATTCTTGTTAACCGTTCCAACTAAGATTAAGCTTGTGCTAGGAGATGGTTCACGTCAATAGTAGAATGGTTGTTTCGAACCTACAAGCTTACGTTTCGCAGTCCGTAGCCTAAGCTATTAGGCTATTAACACTTGAAATTATAAAGTATCTATTTAGCAAAAGCATATAGTGCAGCCCTTATAACCAAAACATTAAATTTAAAAGCGAATTTTTTTTTATACTTCTTGAAATACTTAATTAAATAATTACGTATTTTAAAAAAGTTTAAGGAAATATATACATTGGTGGTATTAATATTTACATATTTATAAGTTTAATATTATTTAATGGAAATCAAATTTCTATTTAAGTTCTAAACAAGTATATTTACGACTGAAAACAAAAACCAACATCAAATCAAACGTTAAACATTATTACGTGTGGGCGCCTTTTTTTCCGAATTATCGTAATATTGAATTATTCGTCCATTTGTGGCGCACATACTAAATGCAATTTTAAGACTTATTGTACTGATTGACTACTTAGTGAAATCCTCCTCCTTTTGAAGTCGGTTGATAACGGTATTAAAGTGCATCAGATAAAAAAAGTTAATTAAATTAATTCACAATCATCGAATCATATGTCCTTCGCATGTTTACAAACAATAAAAAACTCAATATTACTCATTCGAAATATCGCATTTGAATATAGCAATATGAAAATAATCCATTACACAAAGGATAACTTAACACGAAAGCTTAAAAAATAATTCGAACCCAGTACCTTTCCGACATGTTGGTCACAATCCTAGGTCACACAGTCTCGAGAGCACAACAACTTATTAAAGCTTTCGAAAGCACGCACAAACTTAGTCACGTGACACTTGTTTTTTTTTCCAATTTGTTATAACAGTCGGAGTGCTGTGAGCGATTGGGTCGGGCCCCGCGGTAGTTTTAACTGAAAAGTCGCCAGCGAGCGCGGCTTGCGTGTTTGGTTGGTTCCAGACACCCACCGGCCGCCTTGTCAGTTATGTTAAACATTTTTTCCTTAAACCACGTATAAAGGTAATTTATTTTTAGAGCTTTTAAAATGATTTCCCTGTTGGGCGATAAGCTGTTATTAGTGAAGACGGTGTTAAAATAATTTACTAAGCCATGAATACGTGAAGATTTAATCTCTTATTGCATTAATACTTCTTCTTTTGCATAGCGATA
Source organism: Meandrusa payeni (assembly GCA_029286785.1). Taxonomy (NCBI): domain Eukaryota; kingdom Metazoa; phylum Arthropoda; class Insecta; order Lepidoptera; family Papilionidae; genus Meandrusa; species Meandrusa payeni. The sequence continues at coordinate 1,341,546 of JAGSMX010000034.1, forward strand.
TACCGGCCTACTGCCAGGGTCCGCTCTCCTACTTAGTGTGTCTCCGCTGTGCCCAGCATTCGGAATCCTCCTTTGAGAGATTGTTCTCTAAAACGTCCCCTTTTACGACATCCAGCGTTTCTTGGGCCGTGTACATTTCAATTTAGGCATGTTTCCGACGTAGTCTCGAGGACTGCGGCTTATATCTCGTTTATACTACTATAGTAAAAATTTGCTAATGACATAAAAGTTCCAAAATAAGCTTTCCCTTCATATTTGTCGTTTTCTGTCTGTATGTTTTGTTTTATATTTGGTACTTCATAACTTTCTGAGTGAATCAGTTTTGATGATTCTTTTTTTATTAGAAAAGAAAGCTGGTGTTTCCTATTTCAATTTGGTCCAATTCTGACAATGAAATCCATATGAAAACCATATTAGTCTTCAATTTTCATCAAGTATGTGCGCGACAAATGGACAAATAACTCAATATCACGCCAACCGTTTAGCACGCAAAAGTTTGGTTACATTCTGATTAATTCTATTTCGTATTCTATTCCTATGATAATTTGAAAAATACAAAGAGGGCGTAGGCGCGTAACAGCGCTTAACATTTGATTCCATTTGAAGTCGATTTTGTTTTTGCTTGTAAATAAATATACTTGTTTCTTTGGAACTACTATTTTGACAGATACTAACAGAAAGAATATGTTACAATTATGTTCTGTCATAAAATAACGAAACGACTAAATCAATGACAGCCTTATCGTATAACGGTATAGTGGCCGAGTCGATCAGGATTTCGAATCTCAGCCGGTTTATATTGATCAGTTTTTCGATTTCCAGAGTCGACATACATCCCATTCGTGACAGTATGACAAAATGTAAAAAGTTACTTTTTCGCAAGTTGCAATATAAAATCGGTGACTCATAAACAGTGTAAGGCCGGCTTCGATTCGTTCCCCCACAGTCAGATCTCAACTTGAAAACATTGTAGAAGCTTTAATTCTTTTCTATTTCTGTACTACTAGAAAAGCTTTGCATGCATGGAATCATAAAAATATTTGTCATTTAAAGCAAGATATCCAATTTGCGTCCATAATGCTCATGATGCAGTGTTACCTCGTTATTCAATAATTAATTTGAAATCTGAAAGCACTATTAATACAATGTCTGAATGATGTCTTTACTTCAAAGTGTCATTTATTATTTAAAATCAAATCATATTTAAAATTAGAGCTAAACTTATTCAGGTGGCGTTACTTTGATAATTTGTTATATTAATGGACCATTTATTAAGGGAACAAATTATCCTAGTCTTGATTATTCCATTGGGGTGTAATTTTTCGGTTCGTACGTTACGGGTAAAGGAAAAGTTTATAGGTCACAAAGATGTCTAGACTCTTATATCCTTTCATAGCATATTTACTTTGAAGTAATTACTCGCCTTAGATTATGAACTATTTTTAGTTAATAACAAGTATATTTACGAGTAACGAGAAAACCAATTTCAAATCAAATCAAAAGTTAAACGTTATTACGAGCGGACGCTCTCTTTGCATTTCCAAATTATCGTGGGAATACTACGAAATCAAATTTAATCAGAATCTAACCAAACTTTCGTCAAACTACTCTTAAAGTACACCCTTTCCAATAAAAAAATAATTATCGAAATCCCTTCGCGTGATATTGAGTTATTCGTCCATTTGTGGTGCACATACTTGATGAAAATTTAAGACTTATTTGGTTTTCTCATGGTTCCTATTGCCAGAATTGGACCAAATGGGACTAGGCGGGAAGCATCAGCTTTCAAATAAAAAAAGAATCATTAAAATCGGTTTACCCAGTAGAAATTTATGAAATAACATAATAAAAACATACTGATGAGTTGTGAAACTACCTATATATATAGAACTGTGGTAGTTAATTGATGACTTGAAATAATTATACCATCACAAATGATAACATAATGGACTGTGTGTTCTATTTATGACGTTGGGTATTCGAAACGCAGCCGGCATGAACCAATGAGATTTTACAGTTACACAAAAACGTTAGCTAATTATGTAAAATTTGTTTTCAGTGTATAACGCTTGTCTCAGTTCCTGACTTATATAGATTTTGATAGGCGTATTGTTATTTATGCTTACCCCGGTAGAGTTATAGAGCTTGAACGCCTGTTATTTTTTTTATATTAATTATAAAGATATTTACATACTATTGTACAATTTAATAAATTAAATAAATTAAGAATTCTTAGGTATATTCGTCTTAGTGGTTTTTTCTCACAGTGGACGAGTCATATTTTTTTCTACAATATTAAGTGATGATATGACAACTACGTTCATCTCTGGCGGAATGCGTCAAGAACGAGGCTCGGAGAGTATAATTGATAGCTAAATTTAAGATCAACCGCAAATATATTGAGTTTTGCAACAGTGTCCTAGCTTCTCCAACTATGGCAGAAGTTGGGCACTGCATAAAATTGTAAGAAAATGTTTAATATGTAGCTTTTGTTTTCCCTGAAATGATCACTCTTTGTTATGTATCGTTTTCAGGCCTATGAGAAAAATTCCTCTAATACAAATAAATTAAAAAGTAACAACATGAAGCAAATATAATATAGAAAGTTGAGCCCCATTTTAGCCAATAATTAATTTACTCTATCATTTGCATATATCATTGCATCCCGTTTCTCGGTTGAGTACAATTTAAGTTCGGAATCGATAAAAAAAATTGGAAAAGGTTGCCTATAAAAAAATGTTACACACCCCGTTCGCAACCAACCGCCGACTGTTACTAATATGACATTTGACTGCGGCACTCGCGACGTAAGCGGTACGGTTACGTGACGAGTCCGGCGACGTAGCGACATTGACCACGGAGCGACAACCTTGTCTGATTGGGATCGGTTCACCCTGTCCGTTTAGGTAGGCGTTTGAAATTTTGTTTCTTAACCTTGTATATAATCCCTAACCTACACGACGCTTATTGCAGTAAAAGATTATTCATCGCATTTTTCAATTCTTTTTTTTAATTCAAATTCGAGAAAGTCTATAATATACGTTACTATAGAATTACTAAAATAGAAATGTCAATAGCTTAATGAGTGTACGGTGTGCGAAACATAAGGTCATAGGTTCGAGTCCACCATTCGAATATTGACTTGAACCATTTCCTAATACAAGCCGGTTTAACAATTTTGATATTTAAAGAACACTATTCTTCCGAATTTTATTTTTTTGTGAGCCCATTACTGTATCAGATACTAGTTTTAGCAAATGATTTTTGTGCGCAAAATTTGATAGAGCGAAATTCATTGACCAACCATTTCGTGGTTGTTAGTCGTATGTGTATCATTCTATTAGCGCGCTCTCCATTAAACGTCCTGATATGATATTTAATTATCGTAATATAATATATTTTGTTACTAGGATTATTATTATTTGATCACTGTCGCCCGAAACAGTTTGGGAGGAGTAGACTCTTTTCTTGAAGGTCCCTAGGTCGTATCGATTCATAAAAACCGCTGACGAATGCTGAATTCGCAGAACAGTTGTGGGCCGTAATATATTATACGAAATAGTACAAAAAGTAAATAGTTACGAGCGAAAAATAAAATAGTAATAAACAGTACCACAATGCCGATAATAATAACATCTTAGCTGGATACTTGGTTTTTATATAGAAATTAAAAGATAATCGTGGTTACTGTAACTTTATGTTGTTTTGTTGTGTTTGTTACTAAAAGGGGCCTCGGGTTCACTGAGCGACAAGGAAGGCGACATCGGCTGGCCCGTGTCGCCTTGCACTGCCCGGGATGTATTTTCCGATGAGCACAGTGCCCCTCTGCACAGTGCCCCTCTGCACTGTGCTCCAGGGCGTTCCACTGGAGATCCCGGAGCCCCTCACCGTATACTGAGGAAGGGCCACCGGGGAGGTTTTAGTGGGTAAAAACCCCACATAACCCCGCTTCCCCCCAGACGGGATATCTTGTTGAAGATTTCCCCCCGTAAAAAAACAACTACTTTTCTTTAAAACATAGCTCACCTGGTCTTAAGTGATCACCATCGCCCATGAACACTGGAGAAGCTGGATGTGTATTTTTAAGGAAGGAGTTCGTTTTTTGAACTACTAAAGATTAATATAGTTTAGTAGATACTTTAGATATTTTTTAGTATCACATACATCAGATCAGACGGGAAAGTCAGGCGCCTTGCTTAAAGAAGGCATGCGTGTTCCTGCTGATAATAAAGTTAATTTATCGCGGGATTCTTACTAACAAAATGCTTATAAATTTCTCGGAAGCAACTTTAACCGTATTTCTGCCGTACTCTTTCCGAGCGGTTTTCTGAAAATTGATGGTCTTCTTTTATTTAAATTTGCCAATCGCGTGGGTGTTGTAAAGTACTTATTTGTTACCGTAGGTATAGATACATACATAGTTACTGAATCGCGACCGTAGGAAATAGAATAAATGGAGTTTTGAATTGTGGAATTCTAGATTGTATCAAAATACATTTATGTACAGCAAAGCTGCAAGGAATTTTGTCTCTTCTCCTATAAAAAATGAGGTGTTTGTCTTGGTCGCAGAAATGACCTATGATATGAATACTAATATATGACACTTGAATTTAATTCATAAGTACCAAAAATGAAAAGGTAATAATAAATACATACCAAAATTTTGGGCCTTTCTCGTCCGCTAAGGTGGACCCGGGAAGAAGGCAACATCTGCCCGAAGTAGGGCCACCGGGGAGGATTTAGTGGGTAAAAACCCCACATAACCGCCGCCTTCCTCCCAGAAGGCGGGGTATCTTTTTAAGGATTTTCTTCCCGCTAACAAAAAAAAGGTACAGTCAATTTGAGTAAAAACCGAACTTATAGCCTGAATGTTGGCTAAGGCTTTATCGCAATGAGAAATTTCTTCCAAGCAACCATGTAGGACAGAAGTAAACAAAATATTAGGACAACAAGAATAAAGAACTCTCTTTTAGAGATTTATCCAAAAATAAATAAACAATACGAATATTTACAATTTCAGGAATATTAATGTTTTCGTCATTCATTAATTATTATTCTGTAATACGTTTATTAAAAGCTTATAATAGTGTGATAGGACACGATTTGGAATTTACAAAAGGGGTTATACAATTAATTATTGCTGCTAAATTGTCATAAAACGAAGAATGGAAAACATGGCAACGTTGTAGAGACATTTACATTTCACCGTTCTAAGAATAACATGCGATGTTCACGACATTACAGCGTGTTACTGAACTTTGTTTTCTAAGCTATTAGCAAGTTTGTTTGATATTCAAAATCAAACCGCGTCAGAAGCCTTAAAATTGTGTTCAACACATTCAAACATACGCGCAAATATTAGGAAACGGTAAGTTTATTTTAAATGTCAACTTTCTTGATTGAAGTAAAACAATTGCCCAACGTAACAATGTTGCCCATTATAATTTCATCTTACCCAAAATTTTAAAATACAAAAATGATGTCAAATTATACGTTTTGTTAGCCTAAAGTGAAGGACTTTATGCCTGTATTACCTCAATTGGGCCGAACCATTATTGCCAGCAGTAAGACCTCTGCAATGGCCCTCGTGGTGTTGGTTCACTTACTATATTGAGATTGCACCAAAAATGAAGATATTATTTATGGCAAGAAAACAAAGGAAAGTGGTTCGAGACAAGAAATTGTGAAAAGAATAGATATATTTCGCTTGATGAGAATCGAACGCAGAACCTGTGACTCACACAACTGTATGACAATATTACAGAGTGAATTACCACAGATCTCGCTCGATTCTCATTTCCTTGTGTTTGTTTGAAGGTTCATATGACGTACGCGTTACACAGCCCTTGAGTATACGTTAACAGCTCGATTCATTGTCAAGATACAATTATTTATTTACTTAGTAACCGAGGAAATGTTATTTTATTTGTAGTTTAGGGTTTCTCGCTTCGGACCCGAGGCCACTTTTACGACAGGCAGGGGATACCGGACTCTATGACTGCGAATGAGACTACGGGGCTCTAGTTCGAGACCACGTTCCGCAAAAATCCGAATATCGACTCCTCACTCCTGTCCCATGGTTGTTAAGCAAGAAACATGTCATAGACAACGAGGCGTTCACTAAAGCGGGCTCTACCACAGCTAAAGAACCCAAGCATATTCACTTTTATTAGTTAGGTAAGTTTTATGTTTAGTTTGTAGGTGCAGGTTTAGGACATGTAATCGTAAAAGTCATAATATTAAAATTTCAGCTTTGTGCTAACATTAGGTATTGTCAGGTCATTGTCATTGTCTCAATTCGTCAGTATGTTTTTATGTTTGCTACCATAACTGGCTGAACCGATTTTGATGAATCCTTTTTTATTTTAAAGCTGGTGCTGTGAGTATATGGGTATGTGGTCCCATTTTTGGTCCAGTTCTGACAATTAGAAATTCATGTAAGTCCTAAAATTACATTGACTATGTGTGTGGTAAATGGACTCAAAATAAAGCTATTTAATTTTGAAATATTCGTATTCCATTTGAAGTCGGTTAAGTTTTTACTCGTAAATATACTTGTATATTTACGTTTCACATTATGATTGCATTTATATTACAGGGTCATTGCAGAAATTTTGGCTTGTCTGTAGCATTATTCCATTTATCTTACCCGTTAAAACCAATTTAAAGTTGGTGATAGGAACAAATGACAGCTTTTTAGTTTTGTAATTTTTTAACATTTACAAATCAAGGCCAATACCTTAAGTTATCTTAAGCCCATTGAAATGAGTAGAGGCGGTATATTTTATCTTCACGGGACAAATGATAAAATACTTATTTACTAAATGTATAAAACATACAAGTATATTTTCGAGCAAAAACAAAAACGGACATCAAATCAAATAAAACATTAAATGCTATTACACGCCGTCGCGTGTGATACGGACAATAGCTCTGCACTGTGTAAGATACACTAATCGTAACTCTCTTTCCTTCTACCTTCACTAACTTATATCTAACTCTTAATTTCTGTCCGCCTCGTCCGATCACACTTTTCGTAACGCTCTCGCACTCATTCACTAGATTACTCCCAAAATCAAGCGTGCAAAAAGTGTATTTCAATAATATATGTCTATAAATTGTGATTATGATTGTCCCTTTCCACACATTCTGAAGACTATGTCCTAATGACTACACTGCGGCTCGACCTTGGTGTGCTGATCGATCGCCACCACCCACCAGAACATCTTCAACGAGTGCTAACCTTGTTCATATAACGCTCGGCATTACTCGATTCATATCTGTTATAATCGACCTTAATGTTATTATGCAGTGGTTTGCCTTTAGTGTGCAAAATTAATTTATTTTTGGGAAATTTAGTACAGTCATTTAATTTAGTTCAATACGTATTTTAATATTCTTTAAAATATACTAATGAATTAAAATAAGCTAATGGACTGACCAATGCAAATTGTAATTTAAAAAAAATGTATTTCCGTATTATCGTAGGAATTTTGCCAAATCCAACCTAATTAGAACATAACCAAACTTCCATCGAACTACTTTTAGAGTACATCCTTTCCAATAAAAAATGAATCATCGAAATTCGTTGACGTGATTTTGAGTTATTCGTCTGTCTATATGTCGCGCACATACTTAATGAAAATATAAGACTTGTATGGTTTTCTCATGGATGTCATTGTCAGACCGAGACCATATTGCAAGCACAAGCTTTCATTCAAAATAAGGATCATCAAAATCGGTTCATGCAGTTGAAAGTGATGACGTAACAAACATTAAAAAAGACAGACGAATTGAAAGCCTCCTTATTTGAATTCTATTGAAAAATAATAAGATTGTTTTCATTGGTAAAATGGTAAATACCTGCCACTAATAAAACTGCTATTAAATCAATAAAAAAAACAAAGACACTATGGTTGAAAGCAAATTGCGTAGCTCTAAAGGTTCGACCCTGAACTTCTGTTAGTTTTGTTCGCTGCATTTCGTTATTAGGAATTGTCGAGTCGACGGGAAGCGCTAGATTGCTCGCCGCCGTTATTCAAAAGGTGATGCTTGCGTCAAGGTACATCGTTAGTCAAAGTCTACGTACATACATACGGACGTACAGAGATCGTTCATTTGTATTAATTCGAGTATACCTGGTTACAATAGGATGGAATACAAAAAAAAATTTTTGGACACAAATAACATAAGAATAAAAATGTAATATTAAAATCATTTTGAGCCAAAAAACCTATTAAACCCTACGGAAGGACGCTATTCAATTTTATTTTATTAGTTCAATGTCTATGGTTTGATTTCCATCTGCGGACAACAATCAAATAAAAATTAATTGTCAAGAATGATCTATAGATAATACTAACCAGGCCAGATATTTTTAGCGACAATCTATTAACATAAAAATTTCTTTTATATTTGGAATTGATTGATACAAAAAAAAACAGAAACGATCTTCAAATCAAATTACGGGCTAGTACGTTTGGACGCCCTCTTTGTTTTTATAATTAATAATTAGGAATAATATGAAAAACTATGAAATAGAAACTAATCAGAACTTAACTAAACATTTATCAGGCTACGTTTAAAGTAAATTTCCAATTAAAAAATGAATCATCGAAATCAGTTGGCGTGATATCGAGTTATTCGTCCATTGTGGTGCATTATACTCGTAGTTATTGCAAATTTTACACTTTATGGTTTTCTCATGGATGTCATTGTCAAACAAAAAAAGAATCAATAAAATCTGTTCACCCAAAGTTATGGAGTTAAAAAGCATAAAAATTACGGAAAAATTGAGAACATTCTTTGAAGTCGGTCAAACAAATACATGTCCATCTGAATTGATCCATTAAATTTTAGAGGATCATGAATTAAAAAAAAATTGCATTGTCTTACCAGAAAGGTAACCGAAAACGTATATTCCGTATGACCGAAAATAAATGCGTAGTAAATAATGTATGATAGAATATACGGATAAATAGGAGCGGAGATAGACGGTAGGTTGATAATAATTAACATTACAGTATGTTGAATAGAATGTGGGTATATCGATATTTACAACTATTGGTAAATTAGTGAATTCGTTCCCCGCGCAATAGGCTTTCCTTATGCTCTGGCAGAGCTTAAATAACAGATAGATTTAATTGACAATACGAAATAACTTACCTGGCTCAGCTCTAGTTCAGCATTACGGATCCAAATATTAATTCTGTTAGAGATATGTTGTTTTTGTCAGTACAGAGGAGGTCCACACACAGTTAAACTGCACAACTAACACAAGTTCAGTGTCAAACGTGAAATCGCTGCTACCAATCCGATATTTATTAGTCCCTCTGTCCACGACTACGACATAATAAAACACAAGTGAAGACATAGACGAAGCCACAGACAAAGCCTTTTTTTAGCCAAAGACTTTATACTAAGATGTCAGTTATATTATTTTTGTACCCTACTTTACAGTATTTGGTAACTGTTCAAGGTTCGAATACCGTCTTTGCGACGACATGTACTATAATTTCAAGATGATCGACCAATGTTACATTAATTTTTCATTATTTGATATTTATTAATTGATTTGAAATCATAACGTAATGTCAACGTCATATTTGGAAGATGTCACACCATTACAAAATGCTAATAAACTAAACAATATTCGAGTGTCAATGGTACGCCATTAGAAAACCATAAGGATGCTACGGAAGTACGAGATTGACATAATTTATAACGTTTCTAGAAATGACAAGCGATTGACTACTATAGTGTCACTAAAAAATTTTATTTTGACAGCAGCGGGCATCGAACTATTTTGGACTCGACACTGGCTTTTATAATAGGGGAAAGGAAAAGGAAGTATTAGACATTTAAAAATTACAAGAAAATTTGGTAGAAAGAAAGCAGTGTGCTTTAAACCATACGAGTTAAGTAAAACTTCTAAAAGCTTCATCTATTTATATATGTTAATGTACGTATAATAATTACACGATTGTTCAGGGGCGAAAGAAAATGTGCGCACGAACTGATATCTCTCGCACCAACAGTGTGATACAGACAATAGGCCTGCACTGTGTCTTAGGTACACGGAACGTAACTCTCTTTTTATCTTCACTAACTTATATCGTCCTCTCAACTGCCATTCGCCACGCCCGATCACACTTTTTGTAACGCTCTCACCAGGTTACTCCCCAAGTCAAGGGTGCGTAGAGAAGTTTTATAATAATTATCATTTTCAACTTGAAAGGACGCAGTGGTTAATTTTTCCTAAAGGTATAAGATTCCTAAGGAAATAAAGTCTTTGAATATAGTATCTCTTAAAAGGAAACTACAAATGGCTCATTCTTCATAATTTGAATAGGCTTCGCGAATTTTTAAATGACACAAAATCAAATGAATTTCATTTTGTGTCATTTTACCAAATAAATTGCAACACCTACATGTCAACATGTTTTTGGCAAATAAAAAAATTCTATAGATATTTTCAATACTTGCTGTTATGTCGACGTTGTTAATCTTTGACCCATACAGAGTGACTGTTGAGCGTACACTAGCGCCGCTGTAATAAGGATATGCCGCTCGTCTACCGCCGATGTTATTAACTAGCAATTACAGTAACGTCTAATTGGTCTGCCTACGTAATACACTAAGCGTATCGCGGGTATGGGGGGGATGATAATAGCTTTTTGTCATTTGATTTCATTGTCACTTTGAAACGGTTCATTGTTCCAGCTTACAAGAATTTGCTTAAAAACCTAACTCAGAAAAGAGAAACACAGGTTAATCTGCGTTTATCTCAGTAGTTCTTTTTGTTCATATCTTTTGTCCTGAAACCAATCTGCTCAGTCTAGAGCACAGGCGTAAGGCAGGCATTACAGATTATATACATACACGTATTATACAGTTAAAGCTATAACATATAGATTGCATTGTGGAGAATATACTCAGGATTACATGATCTAGTTTCTCCATCCCCGTTTCACCATCGGATTTAAAGAAAAAGGATTGAAGATACTGGATTTCATCGTTTTTTTTTTATTTTTGCTTCGTCTTACATTACAAACATTCTTCGCTTCGTCTTATAAAAATTCCATTACAATGTGGATGGTTACATGGTTATGTGGAGTAGGGTGAATGGGCATTTACTAAGCTTGTGCACCATACCATTCAGTACTGCATTTTCACTTAACATCAATTGGGATCGTGGTGAAGCATTTGCTTATTATGAAAATGTACTTGAAAAACAGATATAAGAATGCAAATCGGATACAAACTAAAGTTGACCTCCACGATACCGTTAATCCTGTTTGTAATATTATAGTGTAAAGTATTTAGTAATTAAATTAACACTGATCTCTCCGTAGTGCGCGAGGAAGCCTTTTATTCGCTCGTGCGGCCAGTACGGCTCTGACATGGTTGACGGTAAGAATTCATTGTATTTCTAAAGTGTTTTTAATTGTAGTGTGTTAAAGTTTAATGTGCATTTATAAGCTTATCTTGAAAAAATAACGAATCAAATCGATTTTCGTTCATTGGAACACATATTTTATTTTAATAAAAAAAAACAAGAATATTTACGATTAAAAACATAAACCGACTTTGTTTTCGGATTTGTGTTTCGAATTATCGTAGGAAGTTTATGAAATAAAATTGATCGGAATCTATTCAAACTCTCATCAAAATACCCTTGAAGTAAATACCTTCGAAATTGGTTTGTGACATTGAGTTATTCGATTATTTGTCGGGCACAAACATTAATGTAAATTTGACACTTAAATGGTTTCCCTATTGTCAGAATTGTACCGAAATTTAAATAGAACGATACGTAACGAACATAAAAAAGTCGATAGAAAACCGATCGATATTTTCCACCGACTTCAAAAAAGGTGATTCCCAATTCATCTATATGTTTTTTTTTATGTTTGTTAACACATAACTTTCAACTGGATGAACCGATTTCAATTCTTCGATTTATCTTCACAGTCATAGATCCCGGTGTAGTGAAGTCAGGAGCTTATAAGTACGAAGATGGCACCAAGTACGTCGGTGACTGGAATTCCAAGGGCCAGAAGCATGGCATGGGTCACCTTCTACTCCCGGACGGGACTAGATACGACGGTTGCTTGGCAGGGGGCATGTGTTCCGGCTTGGGGGTCATGGGTTTTCCCGATGGTGCCAAGTATGTATATTGGTACTTTTAAGTTTTGGAAATACAAGAGCCACTAGCGCTCGTCGATACTGTTTATTATGTTGAAATTATTTAAAATTTCTTGAAACGTGTACACTGATTTATATGTGTGTTTAAAAGGACGGCTTTTGTTCTCCTTAAATCGTGGATGCGGACCCTCTTAAATGTGGTTCCCTATTCAAACAAGATCCAAACCAAACGTTCCTGAAACAATCCATTAAAAGGGTTGTCATGTTCTGTGTGACTATGTTTAGCTTTAAAATAGTAATGAATAATAATAATAAATTGTGTAGACCACACGACTGAAGTAAAACTTCTTTAGCTCTGTCTATATGTATGTTACAATTACAATTGTTTAAGAGAATGAAAATGTGTGCAGCGCTTTCTATGCGAAACGTAACTCTCTCTCTTTCTATCTTCACAAATTTATTTTTTCCTATCAATTTCCGTTCGCCTATAACACTTTTCATAAAGAATTCACCAGCTTACTTAAGTGAGCAGTGCATTAAGAAGTTTTACTTCAAAATTATAACAATAATTCAAGGTATGAAGGAGAGTTCATGCAAGGATGGTTTCATGGTCACGGGGTCTTTTGGCGGGCGGATGGCATGAAGTTTGAAGGAGAGTTTCGTGGAGGTCGCGTTTGGGGCTTAGGTATGTAAGATAAGTTATAGCTAGTTAAAAAAAATCAATTATGTTACAGTTTATTGCTTTATATCCTTGAATATCTTCAACATCACGGATTTGTAATGTATGCCCAACTCAATACAAGAGTTCTCGAGGGGGAACTTCGATCTAGGATTTGCTTTGACACAAACCTTATTGATTTGTCTAGTTTATCAAAATTTATAGATCACAAAGTTTGAAACAAAAGATGGTGTAGTCACTCGGTTAAGGCTAGGAATTACAAACGGATCGAACAGCGAGATGAATCTAGAGTTGGACGAGCCATACAATCAGGAGGTAATTAATTTTTTTTTTGACCTAAAATTACAAATTTTAGGGCAGCATTTTTTTTATTATTTTGTCGGGCAGAACGAAAATTATTTCATAATTATTTAATTCGTATCTAAATATAATAACTAAAAACATGATTTTCAAAAAATATAGCAAGCAAAGTGTTGTCACCCTGGTTCTGAATATTTATTTGAAGTGATTACTTGATTTCTAGGTCTGGTGACATTCAGCGACGGCAGCAACGGGTTCCCGAGGAATGAGGGCTTCTTCCAGGACTGCAAAATGGTGCGCCGTAAACGATGCCCGGAAGTGGTGCAGAGGGCACAAAAGGTCGCTTATATGGCGCGTGCACAATGCCAACAAGTATAACGATCTAGACTTCCAATTAAATCATTTATAACAGAGATTTAAATACTTAAATCTTTTGAGAAACTTGAAAATTTATGATACTATGCTATTGTACTGCACATGACGAGCTGCGCGTGTTGCCCGATGTGTTTATTTAATTTTCTGGTAAATTTAAACCAATGAAACTGTTTCTTTATATTTTCTAAAATAGATATATAAGTTACTCCTTATTACATCAGCTGCCAGTGAAAGTCACGTCAAAAACAATCCAGCCGTTTCAGAGATAAGCCGAAAAAAAATGACGAAAATTGTAAAAAAAATATTTTGGTCTAAAGAGACCAAAATATGTTTTAAACATTCACTTGTATGTTGTAGTAAATCGCGGTTATTTTATTATTACAAACATATACTCCAAGTTTATTTGTTTGTATAGGCGTATGTTATAAATTTCGATTAAATTAATTTCGGGAATCCAAAATTAATTTAATCAGGTTATTTTAATTTTGTGACTCATTAGTATTTGAAATTGTTTTGATTTTATATTTTTAGTAGTATTGGTAATTAGTACAATGACAAACACGAAATTAAAAATGTATGTTCATACTTTTGGTACAATATCTCTACGGTTTAGAAACACAGTTTGTTGGAATGTTAAATATGAATATTGTGTTTGATTTTTACATATTAGCTAAAACTAACATTAGAGGTTTTTTTTAATAACTGTAATGTTTTATCTGATAACCGCCGTGCAGGATTTGATTTGTTTTTTTTTTTGTTATGTTCAATGCTTTCTTTCAGATAGAAAGATATTTATTTATTCATGGTTATTGGTAAGTCGACGTACATCCGTCAGGAGGTAATAGAGGTGACTATCGCCCCAAAATATGGATCCCAGATATATCTTCTTTTTTTTATTTGTTCTTTATTTACACGCAATAAAAAAAGTAAGTAAGTAGCAGACTTAAAGCCAAATCAAATGCCCAATGCCTTTCTCTGTCAGTACACCTCGTTTTGTGTAGAGACAAAGTATTGGATGCAAGCTAGAAAAAAACGACTATAGAATTATAAATACATGAATATATACATAATAAAACATATGTAAATAAAAAAATATTTAAATATATAACAATAATAATTATGTATAGTAATAAAAACACACATATAAATTATTTATTCTTGACATTTCCTGTTACCCTGGTATTTATTTTACCTCTCCTGTCCGACAGTTGCCTGCTTCGCTAATAGAGTAAAACTTTTGCCCACATTTAGGTTTTTTAATTATTACTTAAATTGTCTGTACCTACTTTTATGTGTGAAATGTAAGCATTGAAGAGTATGTATCTTTCGTTATACCTATATCTAATGTTAGCCGGCAACACATAACACCCAGCTATTGTTATGAATAATAACTACTTCCAATGATATCTTAATAATTTGATGATTGAACCTGAACCTTATTGTATCTTTAATTCATAATTAATAATTTAGTTGATCGTCACATTAATTGGTATTGTAAACAATAGTTTAACTTTATTAGTTCGTAATCTGACTTTTATATAATTTTGTATAAAGATTGTGAGGACGCGCAGTTGTGACGGTATTCGTTATTAATAATCTTTGTACAACGTTACGATGTCTCAATAAAGCGAGTGTATTAGTTATTGTACTATATTATTACACAAGACCTACAAATTATAACACTAAATATATCTATATACGCACAGAAAAAGGATAATGTGAAACTATTCCTTGTCTTGTTGAAGCTTCTAAAGTAACTGCTTGAAAATAGGTTTAATTCCAGCATTACATTTGTTGGTAGCACATTCTAGTGCCTTCTTTTCAGACCCAACAATGTGTAATGTCTATACGGTATATATAAAATTCTAAGCTTTTTAGTGTCAGTTTTCACGTCTAAAATTCAAGCAAGTATACATAATTGCTTTGTATTAGTAAAAAATTGGACGGAGAGTACAAAATAAATAACGCGTAGGCGCGTTTCAAACCGCAGCGAGGCTAGGCTATATAAAAGTTTGTGTTTTAAATTTGTACGCAGAGATCCAACTTCGTAACCTAATCAAACACGATATAATTAGTTTAGACAGTCGACAGTCGAAAGTCCATTTATCTGTTATAATTTAATTAGTTCTCTCAACAGCCTTTTCACAACGAAGCGATCTTTATAACAAGATAATCACGATTAAGTCATGATAAAAAAATATTTTCAAATTACATCCGAGCAATATATAGCTGTGAGCAAAAATAAAGGTTAATTTCAAGGATATTTAATTGTCTATCATGCACAATTTATTTCAGTTAGCTAGCGTCTTTATCTTACGAGATATTCAAACTTTCTTAACCGACCCTTTATTTTTGCTCACTAGTGTATAAACAATATACAAATACACCCTATATTCAATGGAATCGGATTATCTGAGTTTTTTTAATCTATACGAATTAGGGTAACTAACACACACAGTGGACTTACGGTAAGCGCGCGCGGTGAAGGAAAATATCGTGAGGAAACATAGAGTTTCTTACAGAGAAGGTCTGTGCCCAACAGTGGATACATAATAGGCTGCTACTTATGACTTAAGGACCTTCAAGAATACTCCTTTGTCTTAAACTTGATACATACACTCAGACACGAAAATTTGATTATCTGCTTAAGGATTACTATAAAAAAAGGGATCTTCTGGCAGAAGTTTATATTACAATTAAAAGAAGATCCAAACACTATTCGTGACATTAAATAATAACTTATTGGTTATTGAAAACTTTTATTATCACTTGATGATAACTCCAAGATAGGTAATGAAGGCTATGTATTAATAATATAATTAGTAGCTGTTATCGTTTAATTGATTTGCATCAAAGTACAATTTATATATTATCTATTTGCAACGATAAATAAGAACGGGTACCCAACAATAAAAATGGTTTATTAATAACTTTTAACAGTTTAAAATATTAATTAAAAATTATTCTATTTTATTCTTATATTCTAATGGTTTAAATAAATTAGATTATTAAAAATAAACGTTATGGACAACTTTTTACTTCAACTTCCTGCGTAGCGTCGTCTCTTCATCGTCTAAACACTGGCCGTACCTCACTTCCATGCATTTGCTTCCCTGTAAGAAAATAATATCTTAATATACATAAATCACTGACACAGTATCTCTCCACTTCAAGAAAATACATCAGTTGCAAACTATTTTAGTTAAGAGAGACATATAACCACTAAATACGGTTTCTGGCCTGATGTCTTAAAAGCAGATTAAAGTAACCATTTATTGCTTTCCATCTTTTGAACTCATTGATGGATGGAAGTTATCATTTTTAAACTATGTACTAAATAAGTTTAATTTACAGGCTGTTTAAATACCAATGTGTTTTTTAAAATAATATTCCAAAACGAAAATATTTTATTTACAAAATCAAGCTGTTATTACAATTGAACAGTTGAAATGTGACTGAAATACCTTTACTTATTCGTCTTGTCTATACTGGCTGAAAGATTATAGATACTAAAAGATTAAAATTTAACATCTACCAACAAAAATTTCAGACAGAATCTTTAACCGAATACGTTCTTAAATAAATACTTTCTTGTAAAATAATTTAAAATACAAAATCAAGTGTTTTACCCAAATTTAGAAGAAATGCTATGTATAAATTATACAAGACAACGAAAATGGCGTGACGTATTTCTTAATAATCGTTAGGTGGAAACAAATGTGGCCCCACATTTAATACCTGGGACACTCCTGAACCCCGAGTCTGCTAAACCAATTATTGTCTAAATTAACTCTCACCAGTTTACTTCTTTTACTTTTGGAGGTCAAATACTTCATTGGACACACTATTGTTATATAGTAAGGCGTACCAATTGTCCGTGTTTACGTATTTGGTAGTCTCGTACTTATTGCGAGTTTATTTGCATCCATTTTCGGTAGTGATAATTTTAACCATTCTTTAGTTCTTTGCCGATGAGCTTAATGATTCGGATGTAGGCCTTATAAGTTGCGAACATTGTGCATGAAAGTAAAACTGTCACGTTATGTAATCTCACTTGTTACAAGGCAGTTACATCGTCACTTGCTTTCACTCGGAACTTGCGCTTGCATAACGCGGGTCGTAACCGATACTTATGTTCAGTCGAATGCTTTTCTCATTACAGATACCCACTGTACATCTTGCGCAACTTGATTGCTGTCTATAAAAATATTTTGATGTACTTATGCTAATTCTGCGGCGTATAAAATTACAACGTCGTCGGCTACATTTATTTGGTTTGTAATTACCGCTCGGATAATTTTACGAGCTTATTACTGGGCGGACGGTTTTACTTCGTCTTTTAACGCTTACGATTCTAATATTAAAATGGTATCAGAATTTGAATATTATAATTTTTGTGATTTATATACGAGGAGAAACAAAAATCGACTTCAAATCTAATAGGAATATTACGAAATCAAATTAATCAGAACCTAAATAAATTCACATCTTAAAGGACATCCTTTAGATTAAAAAATGAATCGTCGAAATCGGTTAGCATGATATTGAGTTATTTGTCCGATTGTCGCGCAAATATTTAATGCAAATTTGAGACTTATATGGTTTTCTCATGGATGACATTGTCAGAAGTGGATAAATTTAAATGGGATCACACGGGAAGCATCAGCTTTCAAATAAAAAAAGAATTATCAAAATTGTTTCAGCCAGTCGAAAGTTATGAGAACCTCCTCCTTTTTTGAAGTCGGTTGAGTATAAGATAGACGTACTAAGAAATATTAACCATCATCATGACTTCTAGGTACAGAATGAAGTCATTGTTCTCATAAAAATCGACGAATGATGAATACATATGTTAAGTTTTATAAATAACTACCAACCCACCACACTAAACATTATCGTGTATAACTTCCAAAACTCATTTTATATATAAGGATGCTGCTCGTCTAAATATCAGTTAATTACCTTAGCAATATAGGCTTTCATGTAGAAGTTGCCAAAGAGAACTATGAAGGAGATCATATAGATAATGAGGACGTAGTGCATCCAGAGCGGGAACTCACACCCCGTCCTTATGCCGTTGACACCGAGGATGAGCGCACACGTGAATTGAATCTGTAACATATTAACAAACAGTTCAAATAATTAGTATTTATGAAACCCAATTTAATCTAAAACAAAAATTGTGTCTGGATTAATTTATTAAATTTGAATACAAATTTAAAACCGGATGTAGCTAATCGGACGTATAGATGTTCTGTCAACAGGCGAAACTACACCATCGAAGATTCTCATATATATTTGTTCTTGAAGCATTTCTTAAATATTTTCCTGCCAGTCTTTGAAATGTAATATACAGGAATAGCATCCTCAATTCATCAGGATTATATTTTCTCATGTTCAAATAGTGCGATGGTTGTGGATGCACCTAGATTGCTGTCCTATAAATTTCCACCCACTAGACTACGAATAAAGGTAACACAAACGGTACAAAATTATCTAGAAATAGACAACGTTAACATTGAACATAAAAGTCTGAAAGATATGTGGTGTAGGTCTTTTATTTTCAATTTTCCAAGTGCTATTTATTTATTCCCACTCGCTGAATTGAATGTGAGTACCATAGAGCATTAGAAAACCTACTACGTTTTTATTTCTTTTAATGTATACGTCCGCGACCTCTTCATTAACACGTTCTTCATTAAAGAAAACAGCCTTTGAATATGTTGAAAAATGTGTCGTTACAAGCGAGACAAAGCAGTCAAAAGTCACACGTAGACAGATGTAACAACATATGCTAAACTTTAGAGATCATATCTCAAATATACAATCGTGAGCAAAAATAAAGAGTCGGTTAAGAAAGTTTGAATATCTCGGAAAATAAAGAAGCTAGCTAACTGAAATAAATTGTGCATGATAAACAATTAAACATCCTTAAAATAAAATAAAATATTTTTATTGATTTATTTTTCTCTTATTTATGTAAAGTGTAGATTATTTATATGTATGTATGTAGTTTAGTTAAAATTTGTATCGATGTGCCATCATCCAGGTTTGAACCGATTACAAAAATGACGGAGGTTCTCCATTCATCTTTATTCTTTTGTTTGTTAACTCAAGACTTTCGATGGGTAAACCGAATTTGATGTTTTTTTGTTTAAAAGGTGGTGCTTCACATGTGCTTGTATTTCAATTTTGTTCAATTATGACAATGGCATCGAATAAGTTAATCATGCCAATCGTTTCGATGATTCATTTTGTATTGGAAAGGATGTTATTCAATAGTTGTTTAATGGAGGTTCTAAATAATTCTATATCGTAATAGACCTATGATAATTCGGAAATACAAAAAGGGCGTCATCGCGCAATAGCGTTTACATTTGATTCGATTTGAAGTTGGTTTTTGTTTTTGCTCGTAAATAAACTAGTGTTTATATATTTCCCGTCCATACAAAAGTTAATTTTAAAGTAACAAAAAAGACTGGTCAGAATAATTCACTAAAAAACAGCACCTTTGACATTTCATGCCTATTTAAAACTTAAAAAGAGTTTATTTTCTGTGATGGTAAAATTGTTTAGGCATCCATAATTTCTTTTGGACAATTACTAACGCCCACTCCTTCAAAGTTAAGATATAAAATTTGATTAGTTTTTACTAAATAAGCAATCAAGTCAGACAGAATATTTTAAAATTGCCGTAAGTGAATAATAGTATTACAGTTAGTAGATGCGAGATTAAATTCAACTGTGTAACAACAATTCTACTTAACGTTGAACACAAAAGAAGCTGAATTACCAATGAGATCAGTGAGGATGCTGGAGGAGGAACTCTGGCACCATTCTACCTTCGGACGCTTAGACTTATTCCGGGTCTCCACCCTTTCATAGTAGATGTTCCGCGCGTCCGAACGAAGCGATTTGAGTCATCGTTCATCGTGCGTATAGCAAAGGGATGGAGCAAGTTGTCGGCGTCAGTCTATCCAAGTACGACGTCGGGGCCTTCAAGAGTAGAGTGAATAGGCACTTACTAAACTAGCGCGTACCATCTTTCGACTATATCATCAGGTGTGATCGTGGTCAAGCACTAGTTTATACTATTTCAGTGAAGAGGAACGTAGACGCTAGACATCTCGGGGCCCCTCACAATGCATCGAGGATGGCCATTGCGGGGGTTTTAGTGAGTAAAAATATCACATGAGCGCCGCCTTTCCTGTAGAAGTCGGGTTAGCTTTCGAAGATTTCCGCTCGTGATGTTAACTTACTGTATCTAGGTCCATTATAAAATACAGTTGTCTATGCACTTAATAATGTTAATTATACGTATAAAAAGTCGATAGAAAGTCGAATGTACGATGTGTCCGCAGATGCATGGATGTGAATAAGGAAAAAGAAGCGCCTCTTATCTCTGCATACTTCTTTGGGGCATGAAGGAGAACTTTCCGAATGAAATAGACATAGGTATGATTCGGGTAACAGTTTTGTGGTACTAATTGATTGGCAGTGGAGCGTCCTAGGCGAAGGTAGTAAATAAATAAATAAATTATATAATTCATAAAGCGACGACGTAAGGATAATTTAACCGACATGCATAAACGTGTTGTCGTGGAAAAAAAGCGGGAGAAGTCTACACGTATTAATCAACGGCGTGAGTTTTTTTCTTAAAAAAGAACACTAGCAATTTTATTTTTTCACAAATACTACAAACATTCCAATTAAGGTTAAGCTTGTGCTAGGAAATGGTTGTCAATAGTCGAAAGGTGGATTCGAACCTACGACCTTACGATTTGCAGACTGTACCCTGAGCCACTAGATCAATAGTCTAGTGGCTCAGGGTAACTACTAACTACTAAAGCATAAGTAAATCTCAATTCTGTTGAAACATTATTTTTTAAATCTCATATTTCTTTTATTACGCCGCATTAAGCCCTGTCATTTTATATCATACGTAGCGTACAAGTTAAGGACAACATGTACGTTATACATTTTAATAAATAAATGAATAAAAATATAGCGAT
Organism: Meandrusa payeni; assembly: GCA_029286785.1. NCBI lineage: Eukaryota > Metazoa > Arthropoda > Insecta > Lepidoptera > Papilionidae > Meandrusa > Meandrusa payeni. Next base: position 1,363,059 of record JAGSMX010000034.1, read on the forward strand.
GGACACCGATTGACATTGCTGTCTACAAGCAACGGTCATAGGAACAGCGAACGTGACAGTTTATGATATAAAAATGTTAGGCAAACTAAAGAATGACTTACTAGTTGTAAAATGGTGAGGTACTTCTTCCACCAGAGGTATTTGCTCACCGTGGGCCCAAACACGGACAGACCGTAGTACGTGTACATGAGCACGTGAATAGCACTGTTCACCATGGCCGGAAGGAAGGCTGAAATTTTGTTAAGTATGTTAGAAAGATGTATGGAAGTGCAAGAAGTGAGAGAGATCTGCTGACTGCACTATTGAACACAAGCCTTCGCAAGCAAGTTGAAACAAAAAAATATATCAATATATTTTTCAATATAATATATGGTAAAATATATCGATATATTTTTCAATATAATATATGGTAATGTTGTATCGATACTATATATCGATATTTTCCTTGTGCCGAAAAAAAAACAAAAACGTGGCACATTTAAATATTTATGCTATGCCATCACGGAGAACAGAACTATAGTAACATACTACAATGTACTTTTTGTGATGGCAGTAAAAGTAAGGGCTTTATTTACGCTTGAATTTAGTAAATTGTCAAGTAAAGAGAGTACAAGGGCATAGACAGACAGCCACGCGGCCCTAGTGCGGGTTAGCAGACTTCATATATTTTAGAAAATTTTCGAAGACATGTAGGTTTCCTCGCGATATTTTTTTTCACCGCTAAATGCGTAATAAATCAACACTTAATATTGCAGCTTAAGGTTGCCGGCCACTAAACTAACGTGGGTAAATTGTATTAAAAGAAACAATTTTATATTTGTACTATCACTTACATCTTGGTACATCAAAAGCACACAAAATTAGCAATTATTTTTATGATATAGAAACCGAAAATTTAAGCTCGTATTAACGTGCCTATTATTTATGTAAATTTTCCCTACGAATATCACTTTAAATCTAATTTTCATTTACTTACTGGATCCACTAGGCACCCATTTAATTCCAATCCACCAAAAGCTGAACATCGTTGAATGGTGATATACATGCAGGAAGGTCAGCTGTTCGTCCTTCTTTCGTAAGATAAAGAAGAATGTGTCACAAAATTCTAGCAGTTTCGAGAAATAGTACCACCAAACCGCATCTGCGATCTAAAATTATAAATTAAAGAGATGTCAATAAATATAAACATTAAGTAATTGAGTAATAAAAGCTTTTATGTTTTTTGCCTATTTTTAGTTATACTCACAGAGTTCCAAGATAAAATTTAAATTGAGCAGTGTCACACACTCACTTTGAGATCGAAATAAGGTGTAGTAAGAAAAATTTTGCTAAATTCAATTTATTATTATTTCTTTCTACCGTCTTATTACATTGAACTTTTAATGAGAATATAGTTAATTATTATAACATATTATAATAGATATTTATAAACGTCTGTATAAGTATAATATGAGCTAGTTTTATATTTAAGAAGGTTCAGCGTTTTATTTGAAAATGTGCACAAATACTAGACTAGAGCCACAAAGCTTTAATACTTTTAAAAGATTTATAATTAGCACTTTGCTGGAATTTAATCATAAATACAATTAATTCTTCCTTACAAGGTTCGATGCAAAGATTTTTAAATAGTTTTCATAATTTTCTACATATTATCTGGCATAATATGGTTTAACCATTTATGATATCCTAATATCTTAATTTATTAAGTTTACTTTGTTTTCTTTAACTAAAAGTATAACTACTACCTAAATTATCTACTAATCATTAATTTGTGAGTGTTCACAATTTGTCTTGTTATCGAAACTTCGCAACAGTGCACCTAGGTTACCTACTTGGAATAGAAAGATGGGCACTGTAGCTGTGGAAATTCTAGGCTAGCATGATTTAAAAAGCATGTTTACTTACTTGCAGTTCATCCGCGTCATATTTTTGCCGACACGGTTCACATATATAACTGTATCTCAATCTAAACGAGGCAGTCAGTAGCCTTACTGCTATGTACGCATTGAGCGCTGCCATCGCCAAGTTATAGGGCACTAGGAGCCACGTCAGCTGGAAGGGACGTCGATTCTTCATTAACTTTGGCCCTATCCAGACTATGAAGAGATACAACAGGGTATATATAAATGTTGGTAGCGGAGAATCAACTAATGGCCATCCTTTTGTTCTATTATCTGGAAATAAACAAAATAAAACTTAATCAAAATTAAACTGCGTATTGCTGCAAACCGTCAAACTCAGAAAAGCCTATCAATGCCATGTCTTGGAACATCAAAAATATCAACTTCTCCAACTTGTAATTGTGGGCAAAATAGCAGGGAAGAGGCGCGCTGAATGTAGGAAAAAGTCGTGGCTGAGAAACATCAGAGATTAGTCCAGCGTTGCCAGTGTTGAACAACTATTTCGCTTTGCAATTGAAAGACCACGTAGTTTTAAACCATTTTAACGGGGAAGACAGAGACAAAACTCGCTGTTGTCTTTTCACCAAGCTTATAAGGCCATATGTGACAAGTAGAGAGCTCATCACCATTTTTTTTCATTTTGGACGAACTAACACAGTTGGCACAGAGAAGTTGGCAGAGAGCCCGAACCACGACTCGGTCGGTAGCTATTTTATTAACAAAAATCTATTGGGACAGAAAAAAAAGGAATTTTTATTTTATTTATTAGTAAACAAACTATCTCTTGTTGGTTAAATTATTTATAGTAATGAAATTCTGGTCTTAGAAGGTTTATTGTATATAATCTATTCTACTCTATTCTATAGTATTGTTATGACGCAGTGTTACAACTTTCTGAAGTATTTTGACAGTTTCCGCGCTTTACCTGCTCGAAAACTTAGTTAATTCATTTCAAAATTCCACCCGAATAAGGATTGCTGCCATGTTAACTGAAATGTGGTGAAATTCACATTTATTTTAATGAAAAGTGTATTGCGATAATTTTTTTATAAATCCATTTACACAAATTAATTAAAATTTGTTATATAGTAACTGACTAACTTACTACATGCATTTGAATGTATATACGGCACATATACTAAAAAACAATTTACAATTTTTGCCTGTCTGTTGCCTCAGGGTAACTTAGGAGAAACTTAGGCTACTTTGACCTATGTCCAGCGAAGCTTGTGGGATCAGCTCGTATTAAATAATAGCTGTTCATAATCTCCTGTTATTATTCATATCATCATTAATTTGTAACAGTTTCGGAGCTCACTTTAGTGACCGAGATAAATACATTTCAGAAAAATAATTTATATACTTAGTGACAGATTTGATCTAGAATCAGTAGGTAAAAAGCAAATATGCGTTTCCGTGTGACAAAGGAAAATGGGGCCTCATTTTCTTAATTTATATAACATAACGGCAAACAGTTGTGCCTTTACATAGGACAAATATTTGCTTTTCCTGTTGTTACAATAATTATGAAGCTTTTTGAGGTAATTCATTATTTATATTTGTATACCATATTGATGACAAGTAGGTTGAAACGAGCTATAAATGCGTGTATATTGTGGTTTTATAAACGCCTCAATGAAGTTAAATCTAGTTCTGATTTTTGCCATTGTACTTTATAAAAAAAAATTAAAACTTGTGTTGAAAAAAACCTTCAATAATTAATTTAGATTATTTGGAATTTGCATTGTTGATATTAGATATGTGAAGCCGTGGTTCGGCCCTCTCGAGCGCCCTCGCATCGGAATGCTACTGGTTTTACAGGTTCAGGCAAAACTACCTTTGAGCTATGCCATCTCTTAATCAGGTGAAGCCTAATCTGTAATAATAATTACCAATAAAAATCTGAATCTAAACCTGTGTAGTTCCGCACAAAAAAAAAAGTATTCAAAAAGAAAAACCGAATAGAAAAAAAAGAATTTGGTTACTTGCATACAAAAAGTATGCTAAGGAGAGTCATGTTAAAGATCATTCCTACAAGCGAGAGCGATTACAATTTCATCATTTAATGTTGCATTCTACAGATTCGATCCACGGCTGTATCCAGCTTCACTTTTAAAATCGAATGCAAGGTGCATTAGATTCTAGTTAGTTAGTTGTTCTACTTCTTAAAGTGCCTCGCCGACTAGCGAAGGTTGACTTTTCAGGTTGAGTCACTTCACCATATCTCTCTCTGTCTCTTTAAAGGCGAAACACCAATAACGATATTACCTTTCTTATCTGATTTATTACAGAGGCTTTGACAAATTATATTCTCAGCTTACCTGAAAGTGACAGTGTCCATAGATAATAATCGTAAGTGTCTTTCAAAACACTTTGTGTTGAATTCACCAAAATTTTCGCCATGCTCTAGCTGGGATTAACTGATTATCTGCAACAAGGAAAAAGGAGAATGTTATACACTATCTAGATTTTGAACACTCTAAATCAAATGACCAAGATATCTCATCTAACTGCACCTGTGAGTCCAAATCTCTTTTGTTGCAAAAACGAGCACAGTGTTCATATTTCCATTGTCCCTATTGACATCTACGTCCGTTCTCTATTTATAAGGAGGTAACTAATGTACGGATAGAGGAATATAGTGTATTACTGGTAATTGAAGCTGGTCACTATCGAAAAACAGCAGCAACTAATATAATATTTTTCCTACTGGATCCTAAAGATGACAGCTAAGAAGTAATTACACTGATTCGAAACGTTCTGTTCTTTATATCTCCTGCGGCAGTATGTCTGTTTTATGATACCTATGATATTATAATTAAGATTCACAAAATATATCCTCAATGCAAATGTTCCATAGAAACATTTAAAAAAAATACAGTTTTACTCTACTATGAGTAGCGTGTAAGCGGTTAATCGTAAATTAAATAATATATTCCATCAATTAAAGTTAAAGTTACAGCCTATATATGTATATATATATATATTAGTTAGTTCCACTGTTGGGTACGGGCTTTCTCTATAAAGAGTGCATAAGGGCATAGTCTGCCCCGCGGCCTCAGTGCTGATTGCCAGACTTAACATTTCTCAGAATTTATTCTAATGGTTCCCTCACGACGTGTTCCTTCACCGCCGAGCATATGGTAAATTAGCAGATAAAATTGCAACAAACAAATTCATTGGTGCCGGCACCTGGGATCGAACTTAGGTAGCTAACGTACTATGCAACTTGAGGCGACCGCCCGTACACTGAGCTACCACGGCTCTCTTTCTGCGTGCGATCTATTTATAAGAGAAGACGAAAACGTTTAAACGGTTCATTATAACTTATGCAATATCTGCCATCCATTAAATTCTTTTGAAAATGAAAGTCGACCCATCAAGTACTTCACGCAGCGGTCTACTGTGAAATCGACGTACTTTAACAAAAGATGCTGCGTGACTTTGCCAGTGTTAAGACTATTAGTATAATAAATCTAAGCTTTCAGTTGTCATATGACTGAACGAACAATGATATATAAAAAGTTAGTCGCACGCAAATGTTATCACGACTACAATAAAATTTTCACTGTCTAAATATTTCTGTAGTTATTTAAAAAGGAATGAATAACAATACTATTAAATATCAAAAAATGTGTATTAGATATCTTATAATTATATTATTTTATAATGCAGTAATCATTTTCAAATAAATTGCCAATTTTATTCACATACAAAATGACTTAATAGCTCATTTTGGATAGTCATTGTGAATTTCGTTACACACTGTTTTCTGAGCACTCTAAATATTGGATAATTGGGTAATTAGATAAATTATAAATTCAATTTTGAGGCGATTAAGTCATTCCGTATCTGAAAAAATTGGCAATTGATTTGAAAGTTATTATTGCATTATAATATATCTAATAAACATCCTTCTATTTTTTTAAATAACCTGTTCTCTTATTCATCACCTTCTCCTTTTGGATGAACTGGAGTAAAATGGATAAATGTGAAAATACTACTATGTTTTTGAGTGAGTGAAGTTCCAACGGTAACTATTCATAAAAAGTTCAGCTATGTACTTGTAATTCGTCTAGTTAGTGTCAGTGACGTAGTTCGAACGCTTCTTATGTAAATAGAAAAAAAAATAAAGAATCTACGGAGATATATCAATAAGCATAAGAACAGGGTATGAATTGTATTTGGTAAGAATTTGAAGCCACCACACTAAGTAGACAGGAACAATATTTCCAATTCTATGACTAGATATTTAGTAAACGAAAGTACGTTCATTTCATGATAAGTCACGTTGTTTGCTTTATTTAATGACTGCAAAGACATACATAAAGACAATAAAAGTTTGTAGAATATTTAAGACGGAGCGTCGACCGGGCATATTCATGAGGAGATACATATATAGTTAAGAAACTGAATGAAATGTCAAAACGGATACTTGAATTTTATATAATTTGTCTGAGAAGCATTTATGAAAACTCCAATACAAAATAAGTGACGCTTAGCGGATTTCCATAATAATCGCTTACGATACAAGAGCTGGGCTTAAAAGCAGTGATAAATTTAACAAAGGGGTACTCTACAGGAATTTATTATACGCAAGCCTGTGTAGTCCTGCGTTTGGTCGTCATCTTAACACACAAGTAGGCGCGTCTCTTTAGACCAGTAACTGATTAGTAAATTGAAACTGTATGTGAAATAAAATCAATGATAGACTAAGTTTTATCAATTACTATAAGGTAATATTATATAGGGTATTTATTATATATAGAATATGATGTAGAAGTTATTATAAAAGGAATTCTGTGTATAAGATTCTAAGAAATGATAGCCCTTAAACACACGTAAACTATAATATGGACCTTTTCTTTCATTTTCTTAGTGTAGGTAGGTAAATATGTTATCATCAGGTTAAAATCTGCTGAGTCACACTGCTGTTATTGGAAAGAAGCAAACAAATCCAATTTAATCAATGTTAAAGAGAACAAAGAATCTTTTGATCGTATTTTGTCGTAGGTGTTTGAAAACCTTAAAGTTAAAGGTGGAACGAAGGTTAGAGTAGTTAAAGTTATAAAACTGTTATATTTATTTTTTAACTTGCTGCGCCCTGCGGCGCTAACCACGATAGAAAACTATTTATTTAATTTTTCTACAATAAAGGAGCGTTAGTTACTCCTTATTACATCAGCTATCAGCCAGTGAAATGAAAGTCCCGCCATAATCGGTCTAGACGTTCTAGAGATTAACCGGAACAGAGAGAATAACAGAATAATAAAAATATTACATACATTATACAATTAAATGCAAATTAGTAAAGTAGTTAAAAGCGGTTAATATTAAAATCACATACTTCATTTTCATTTTTATAGATGTCGCACTATTTTTTAATAAATTTGACAAATACTTGAAATAATGATCGTCGATGATAAAATTAATTGATATATTATTGTTGATTTGATATAGTCAATGATATCGAATTGAATAGCACAGTCCCTTAAACCAAGCGGGATGAGCAGAAATATATTTTATGATTAAGATGAAAAATACAATTCAAACATTTTGAGACCACAGATAAAGCGAAATAAATACAAAAGAGATGTACAGACATTACAATCCTTCAAAACTTGGAATGAATATCTCGTTACCAGTAAATAGTTTTTTCACTTTCTTAAGGAAGGTAGGCTTGAGGCAACTAACTATAACCTATTCGTGTAGGAGCCTATTTTAGATTATGGCTAAGCTCTTAACAAGTACTTTGAAATAGCATTTTAAGTACTAGGTCACGTTATCAATGATTGAATAAGTCCCCGCGTTATTTCTGGTGTCAAGGACGTAAATACAATACGTATTAAAGGTAACATTGTAACAACAGTAAGTGCTTAAGCAACGATGTTTTAAACATATTTCTAAATGGTTACTGAAGTAAATAAAACGCAAGTTATAATCTATGCAGTAATAGCCTGTCTTGTCTACTTAAAGTCGACTTCTTAGGTAAAAATTACTCAGCTCAAATAAAGACTTGATAGATTTTTACTTGCCTAGAACATCGATGTTTGTGTTGGTAAAAAATCTTGAATTATAATATTAATATCTATCTCTTTTAATTGAGAACTACCTGGGCCCTGGCGTGTTACCCGCGATTTAAAACTGTTTACAATTTTTTTGTAAAAATTATAAGTACCCCTTATTACATCAGCTGTGTGTCAGGGAAAGCCCCGTCAGAATCGGTCCACCCATTCCAGATATTAGCAGGAACAAATAGACAGACAGACAAAAATTGTAAGAAATGTTATATTGGTATATGTACTGTTATTTAAATTTTACAGACAAGTTTTATTTATTTGTGTAGATATCATATCCTACAACAGCGAATTAAACGTTTTTATAAATTCCTTCTAGTATTTTTTTTCTTACAGCAGATGTCTGAAACCCTACTTGTCTTAATTGTTATAAATTTTAATGAAATAATAAATCTGTCCTTGACTTGGCTCAGGAGGTGACCGCCATGTCCCCACAAGGCGGTACTTTGTGAATTTGACGATTATTGTCCCTATAGTTTCTGCGAACGGTCTTATAGCGAAAATTCTCGGACGATACCTCGAGAAACTGGCGTTAGATGGCTGGGCTGAGCCCTTGGTCAGATACAGAAGGCGGTACTCCTGGATACGGCACGTATCATCAGGAGGTTTCTCTCTATGTCGTCCCAACCACCGGTTGCTTGGGTCCTCCTTCGGGGCCCGCGGCGTCCTCTGGTTGGTTTTTATAATGCTTTATATTTTGTATGGTCCTTTTATTATATATTAAGATTGAAAAAGAATTAAAGTAATAAACAATTAGTATTTTATATGCAACACCACATTAAAAATCTTTGACTAAACAGTATATTAAGTAAATGTTTTTTTGGTTGTGATTGTCATTGTAAATTAATAATGCACAAGGATTTCTCTCTCCGAATGTGTTTTAAAATAATTTCTTTGTTGTCAGTCAAATGTATTGAGTTCAAGCTTTTCTAACAAGCAGATAGGAGTCTTTTGTGTAGTTAGCACATCTCAATGGTCATTCAATGAAGAGAAAGTGAAGGTACGCGGTACGAGGCGCGCGTCTGCGTGCTGGAGCGGGATAAAAGATGCCCTCTGTACCACGTACCGTTGCTTTGCGAAACGTTTCCGCAATGCCATTTAGATATTGTTTGCACACCGTCCAACCGCGAGAAACAGTGATTGTATGCCATGTGATAAAAACACTTTATTGGCTACACGGATCACGTTAATTAACATCGTAAGAATAAAAGCTTTTAAATTTAGTTTCTCCAATGACATCCGGTTAAGACAAATTTCACACCTTTATTCAAAAAACTTCGCCCGCCTCTACTTACTAATTTTCAACCGACTTCAAAAAGGAGGAAGTTCTCAATTCGTCAATGTTTTATTACGTTTGTTACTTTATACACGACGTGGCGTCGTGGGTATATTACAAAATAGAATTAAACAGAATCTAACCAAACTCTCATTGAACTACCTTTGAAGAACCTTTCCAATAAAAAAATGAATCATCAAATCTTTTGGCGAGATATTGAGTTATTCATCTATTTGACGGGCACATACTTAATGATTATATGGTTTTCTCATGGATGCCATTGACTTGGAGAATTGGACACGGGAAGTACCAGCTTGCAAATAAAAAAAGTATCATCAAAATTGGTTCACCTAGTCGAAAGTTATGAGGTAAACAAATATAAAAAACATAAGGACCTCCTCCTTTGTTGGAGTCGGTTGAAAAAACCAAACCATCGCAACCCCTGTCTATTTCTATATCGTAGTTGAAGATATACATAGATATATAAGAGGAAAGGTAGCTCAGGGTCCGGGCGGTCGCCTCGAATTGTATAATCCCCTGACAACCCGAGTTCGATGCCCAGTGCCGGCACCAATAAATTTGTTGTTGCAATATTATGTGCTGATTTACCAAGCGCTCGGCGGTGAAGGAAACCATCGTGCGGAAATCTACATGTCCTAGAAAAAATTCTAAGACATGTGAAGTCTGCCAATCCGCACTAGGGCTGCGTGGCGGACTATGCCATTATACTCTCTTTACAGAGAAGGCTTGTGCCCAGCAGTCGGACATATATAAAGGCTGTAACTAACTAGATATATAAATTTGATCCCCGATACTGGCATCCTTAATATTGCTTATTGCAATTCTAAATCAATATAGCACGTACTACGCGGTAAATGAAAAATCATAAGTAAATCTATTACGAAGACTTGAAAAGGCCAGATATACTATCTGTCTACCCTCATTCCAATACTGTTTTTTTCTACAAACTTTCAACTCTTTACAAATAATCATACTAGTGAGATAATTAGTATCTGTCTTTTTCAGTTATATTTATTTATATTGGTTCACATAACTTTTTAAATCAATCGATACCGCTTTGGTAAAGTCAAAATCGCATTTGTGGGTTGCCTTAGCGAAAAACCAATGAATGTAAATCGTAACGGTTGTTAAGATTACGTTGTTTATCACTATACATTTAACCGACATCGATAAATACGCCTATAATTTCTCGAATATAGTTGGGCCATTTTTTGTTAATGTCCACTATGTGAATAAATAAGTTGTCGATGTGATGGTAAGAGTTTTAGATGAACTAGAGATGGCTATATCCATCAATAGCCTAATGCAGGGGTCGGCATCATTTTGTCGGAAATGTCAAAAAAATTTCAAATTTTTTTAAGATCCGCAAAAAAATTTATAGTACTTGCATAAATAAACTTAATATCAAAGAGCCCCATGTGATGAGCAAACCCCTGGTTGCCGACCTCTGACCTAATGGCGGTAATCAGTTGCGGCCTACGAAATATAAGATAATAGGCTGTTCAATTTGGTATATTTAATCAATTGCCAATTAGTTTCGTAAAATAATTTTTACCATTAAAAAATTGAGAAAAACAAAATAAAAAAATCCATAGAAGCGGGGCCTCTGTTTTGGTTTCTGCCATACCAGTAATGCATCGTAAATAAATGAACTTTTATGTGGGGTCGCCACAACTTAAACGCTTCAATATTAAGTCATAATTTGTCATTGTGTTGTAAGCCACTAAATTCAAATTAATAATCTGTTTATTTTGAGTGGGTGGTTTGTATGTGATTTCAGACAAAGATTTCCTCTAAACCATTCCATATTCATGATTTTAGTTGGGACGTGTTAAATAATATGAACTTGAGATATGGATCGTGTTTAATGGATGGATTAAATTCTAAAATAGAATAGATATAACCGAGTTTATAATTAATTCATTTACCAAATTATTATACTTAATAAATTTAAATGTAAACAACACTGTATATATGTATAAATTGTGTATAAACGTTGTCTCATAAGTGGCCCGACAAACTGAAAAGGTAGCTTAAGGGGTCACCTACTAGACTAATGAATGGGGTATTGCTAAACATACAGCCTCGCAGCGGTTTTGGCGTTACGGTGAAGTTTGCCGTAAAAAGACGCATAACTTCAAACTCTTGAACTCGATGCGGCACGGTTCAACTTCACAAAATCCAATCCAAAAAGCGAAACAAGTGGCCAAGCGAGCGTCAAATCTTTTACCTTAAAGAAATTGCCTTAAATTATTATTATTTTAATAAAAACTAACACAGAAAAAATAACCCAATTAACTTTTAATTAAAATCACTTTGACACAAAAGTAGCTGTAACTTTTTTTTAAAACGTGGCCCATTTAATTTTAGGTCATTTTGGATGCAATATCAGGGAACCAATATCTGATTTTTTGTACATACAGCATCAAACGATAGCTCGTAAACGGGGATTTTATAAAGAAAATTAAAAATCTCAACGACTCGGAAACGATGACACTTTTATTGAGATCGTTTTTTTTCTCAAGTAGGTGACCCCTTTAGCTATTTTACTTTGTTGTTTGTCGTGCTACTTACGGGACATCCTATATATATGATTAGCGCTGAAAACACAATTTAATTTTTTTTTATTTGAATTCCCTAGCAGACAAGTATGTTTAAGAGTAAAAACAAACATCAACATCAAATGGGATCAACCGTCGAACGTTATTTTACACAGGGGTTATACTCTTTGAATTTCCGAATTATCGTAGAAATATAACAAAATAGAATTATCAGACCCTAATTAAACTCTGATCAGGCCACACTTGAAGTACATCCGTTCTAAGAAAATAAAACATCGAAATCTATTGGCGTGATATTGAGTTATTCGTCAATTAGTCACACACATACTTGATGCAAATTTTAGACGTATATGGTTTTCACAAGAAGCATCAGTTTTCAAACAAAAAAGAATCATCAAACTTGAAAGTTATAAGGTGTTTATAGCGTCGATAATCTAATGGTTTAGGGTACGGTCTGCGAATCGTAAGGTAGTAGGTTCGCATCCACCATTCGACTTCTGATGTGAACCATCTCCCAGCACAAGCTTGAGCTTAGTTGGAATGGTTAACATAAATGTTAGCAATATTTCTGAAAAAGCCTCCTAGCATTATTTTTAAAAGAAATAACTTTTAATTGTCAATGTACACGAAAAACGTTATAAAATCCGAACATGTCAATTGTTATCGGTAACTTTCTTATGTCCCACGCATTTATCTAATATTCAATTCTAGTACACAATGTCCATACCAATCGAAATGTATTAAATAAAGTAAGGAATCTTTACGACATGACCTATGCTGTTGATTAAAGATTTGAAGTTGAATTGGTACCCCATTTTATAAAAAATCTTCGATAAAAGCTTTTAACTGTCTTATTTACCCATGCCAATGCCTTCTCAAGAAATTAGAAACGATTCGCTTCCATTATTGTTTCTTCAAGACTTTTATTACTTAAGTGGTTTAAATGCAAAAAAAATAGACGTGACAGTTTTTGTTGTGATAGAATGATTAGAATTTTGATGTGAAGTTGACACCACCTTTTTAATGTGATAGCTAATAAGTTGGTCGACACATCTGGTGACCAGAGGGCTGGCTTATACCTAGCACAGAGGCTAAGCATTGCCATACAACGTGGCAATGATACCAGCCTTCTGGGCACGCTGCCATACTATGACGGTTTGACACAGTTATATTTTTTGTAAATATTTTGTTATACCTATTAAATTGTAAATATTTCTTTTTTAGATAGTATAACAATTGCCGTAATTAAATGTTAGCTTTGTGCACTTTTTGTGTACAAAAAAATTAATAATTAAAATAATTATTATTACATAGCACTTTATATATAAAGTTTATATGCATGTGTTATACCTACCACGAAAGTATTATAGACTAGATTTTTCATATACTCGTACTAAAGAAGTGGCAATAAGAAAGTAGTAGAAGTTTGTGAAATTGGCATAATGAAAACTCAGAGTACAAGGGCATAGTTCGTCACGCGGCCTTAGTGCCGATTAATCAGACCTCACATAATTTAGATATTTTTCTAACAAATTAGGTTTCCTCACGATGTTTTCCTTCACCGCCGAACGCGTGGTAAATCTGCTCTCAAAATGGTGTTAGCTAGCAACATTAGCTAGCAATTGTTATGCATAATAACCACTTCATAGTGATTTATCTGAATATTATTGTATCAAAATTAATAATTTAGTTGATCATCATATTAAGTTGGTATTGTAAACAATAATTTAACTTTATTAGTTCATAATCTGACTTTTAATTAATTTCGTATAAGATTATGAGGACGTGCCATTGTGACGGTATTCGTTAAAATAATTCTTTGTTCAACGTTACTCCGTCTGAATAAAGCGAGTGTATTAGTAATTGGTCTATTTCATTCCACAAGACCAACATGTTATTACAATTGCTACTGGTACTATAGCACTGAGCTACCACGGCTCGTAGTCAATTGTATAATTTCAGTTAATTCAACTAGGTAAAAGTCAATTTATAATTTTGATGTATATGGTTGTAAGAAACTTGTTATTAATAAAATAAGATAAATATTTCATTCCCGCTCCGCCAGTTCATTCGCTGAGAGCGCCCTGCAACTGCAGTGTATGTAATGACGTAATAGTAAAGTTATGTCATTACGTGTAACGGATGCGGATATGTATTTATCAACTTCGAAATCTCTACCAACATTTTTAACACACCCCTCTAACGTCTACACATAAACAACACGAAGTTACACATCTTTGTTTCATCTTCAGCGAAAAGAAAACTATACACGTAATTTTTTCCTGTTCAGACGTGGATGTTTTTGAATTATAACGAAATTCCCTTTTATTATACTTTCTAAGCGAGTGCTTGACCACGATCCCACCTGATGTTAAATGGAACTGCAGTCCTGGATGGTAAGGCGCACTAGCTTAGTAATGCTTAGCTTAATGCCTATTCACTCTATTCCCTTACTGGTTTTTGTTTACTATTTAAACTTTGTACGTGGAATAAAAATGTATTAAATTAATTATTTTCGACACTGTTAGTCAATAACACTGCCTTGGAACGAAGCCGATGGAGGCAGTTTGTTCACTTGAGGGGCTCCAGTGACCACGATCCCTCAGAAATGAGGGAACGACAGAGAAGAAGTCAATAACAACTTGTTAATACGCTTCGTTGTACCAAAATAAACAATAAGCACGGTTTGTCGCTAAAATTAAGAGAAAAAAAAAGCTAATAATATTCTTCTTAAAATGTATTCAAGTATCTTTACACACTAACGTCTATAGCCAGGCCAATGGTTTAGGGTACGGTCTGCGAATTGTAGGTTCGAATCCACAATTCGACTGTTGACGTGAACCATCTCCTAGCACAAGCTTAAGCTTAATTCGAATCATTAGCAAGAATGTTATTTCTATTGCTAGTTTCTTTAAAAAAAAAAAACTATGATTACTGACTTTTATTAAATACCTATGATTTTATGGGAATAAATTCATTCGAAAATTCCATACTCAATACATTATGTTTACAACTTGAAACATTTCGTAAAGTGCACTGCAATAGATTTTATAGTTACATAAATGTGACATAAACATGACATAGAATATCGACGTCAAGTAATTATAATAATAATTATGTGGCGCCATATCCCTATATCCATAATGGCGCCTATCGGGTAACCCTCATTTTTATGGGTGATTATTTAAAAACCGAATTCAAATCGAGAACGAACATACAGAACGAAATAGAATTAATCAAAACCTAACCAAACTACCATTGAAGAATGTCCTGTCCAATAAAAATAAATCATCGAAATCGGTTAGCGTAATATTCAGTTATACGTCCATTTGTGGCGCACATAGTTAATGCAAATTTAAGTAAAGTTTATAGATGCCATTTTATCATCATAACTGAACCAGCTTTCAAAAAAAAAGAATCATCAAAATCGGTTCACCCAGTCGAAAGTTATAAGGAAACAAACATGCAGCAGACGAATTGACAACCTTCTTCTGTTTGAAGTCTAATGAAAAACAATTTATTTGTAATACATGTGCGTCTCGAGGAGATTGAATGAATAATTTGAAGTAAATAATACTTATAAGCTTAATAAAACTTACATATAAAAATAACGACCTCTTCAAAATGTGTTACAGGGAACAACAAAAAAGTCCGCTGCTTTAAAATATAAATTAAATATCTCACCGTTTACTTAATGGGTCATAAAGTTGCACTTAACACACACTGGGCGTAATGTCTCGCGCGCACGGTACGGGATACGATCGAGACGCGAACGGTGCGCGCTGCACGAACGACTTTCTGCATCCAACTGCTGTAAGATAATTCGCGGTCTCGTAGAGGCAGTATCAGGGGACAGTTTAACCCAGAAATACCCCCTACATCTTTTGTGACAACTGTCAAATGTCTATCGGCTTATTTGTCACGCCTTCTTTCATAATATATAAATTGCAAATTTACGTTTTCGTCGTTTGGATTTAATAATTCTAGTAGTAACCTTATAGTCGAAATTCTTTAATCCGTAAATGATTCTTTATCTATCTGTTAATTATTTAAAATAGTTACTGTAATAATTTGTACATTTTGTGGAATTAAATAGTCCATTAACTAATAAACTCGCTTTATTCAGACGGTGTAACATTGAATTATTTTAACGAATACCGTCCAACTGCGCGTCCTAACAATCTTTATACAAAATTAATTAGAAGTCAGATTACAAACTAATAAAGTTAAATTATTGTTTACAATGCCAAGTTAATATGATGATCAAATTAATTATGAATTAAAGATACAATAAGGTTCAGGTAAATAACTAACTAAGATATCATTGGAAGTATTTATTTCACATAATTATCGATGGGTGCCATGTGTTGCTAGCTAACATTACTTAACCGTCCCTTTGTGTGTATTTTTTTTATTGATGTAATGCATTTTGTATGCATAATTAAAAAAAAATTAGATGTTCTTGTATTCTGTACTCCTGTATATAAACTATAAGTGAGGGAAATTTCATATTCCTCCGTCCGCGCAATTTTCGTAAGAAAAATACGTGAAGCACAAACTCGCAAGCAAAAACTTTTTGCTTCACGTATCAATTTAATAACCATTTTGACTACGGTTGGAAATATTTTTGGCTGCATTTATATATTTTTTATATTGCAATTCCAATAAGTGACAGCTATGTTTTAGAGACAGACTAGCGATCTAATAGCGGTCGATCGAATTACATTCTTCATTCGAATTCGTCTGTATTTTTTTTTGTTTCTTACCGCAATCCTTTAACTGGGTGAAGCGATTTTAATGATTCTTTTTTTATTTAAAATTCTTATTTATTTAACATCCCGTGTGGTTTACCAGGCTTTCCGCGTACCCGGGAAGAACCGGCTTTTATATGAAAAAATAATTATCAAAATCAGTTCACCCAGTCGAAAGTAATGACGTAACAAATCAAAAAAACGTATAGATTACATAGAATTGAGAACCTCCACCTTTTTTGAAGTGGGTTGAAAATGACAAACGTCAGCTTTAGGTTATAAAATCCATGAAGTAATAAATGTCTACGACGGGTAACGGTACAATGAGATACCAAGATGAATGTAAATTAGTTGTTTGGTAAATAATGCACAGAGAATTGCGCGAGTGAAAGCTTTTAAAGCTTTATCAACTAAATTTAAGCTTTTTACTGTTATCGCCGACACTAATAAGATGCACTTTGTATAATGAACAAATCCGGGAATGATTATGCTAATGAAAACTTTTTAACATATTTTTACATACATTTTGTTAGCCTTAACCTCCACTAGGCTAGAGCTCAACTTATGATCTGATTGGTGTTCGAAACCCATTCCGCCTGTACCTTAGTTCACCGTTTTTCGAAGTCTGTAGTATGAGTTAAAGACAATAGTTATTCACCGCCATTTGTCCAGTGAATGGTGACACATGTTTTATAAATCTTCCTAAAGTACATGTGGAAATGACTAATGTCCATATTACTTGCTTGAAAATTGATTGGGGTCATTTCAAAGCGCTCTTCCCTGAGCACCTCTGAAATCTACTTTGTCTATAATGTTCTACTTCTCCAGACAATGTTTTTGAAGACCGCATAATATATCAAAATCAAAATTTTCTTGGTCTCAGGTGTGAGACGTGGAAGGTGACAAAAGTAACAACGCAACGAGTTTTCTTAATCGCTGCCTTCGACAGATTCTAGGTTCTTCTGGACGCAAAAAATCCGGAAAGAGTTGAGAATCGCCGGTCAGTCAGCAAATAGAGCGCCGCAAATCGTCATGGATTGGTCACACCCTTCGGCGGGATTACACTCACATTCACAGGCAAGTCATGAACTGGATCCCACAAGGAACGAGGAAACGTGGCAGCGACCAGTGGCAGTGTACGTGATGAAGATTAGGTTGATATGGGCCGGGGCAAAACTATGAGAAATAGCGACGGACTGTGGACATTCTGCCCCACAACAGTGACTTAGGACTAAAAGTCAAGTAAATCATAACATATCCAAAGAAGATGATTTGGTGGTAGATTTTGGAGAGGCGTGTGGTAGTCTTAAGGTCCTTCAATATGTCATATTAATCTTGCTCAAAAGAGTTGCTACCTTATTGGTTTAATAAAAACGAAATAAGTGCTGCAATAACTTGAAGATAATTTGAATAATTCAACCTAGCGCGATAATATATGTACAGGAAATTTTATTCAGTATTTACTTCTAATCTTTATTGCTTGTAATGAAACGAACAAACAAAAATAAAAATAGTGCATTCCGAGATCTGAAAGTCGGCCTTGTGAGGCATTGGCGTGTTTCCACCAGCGTCTGCGCCAATACGTCTCGAAGTTTACCCAGAGCAAACATATGTTTCCCACGACCTCTAAAGTTATATCTTCTACCATAAATATTTAACTTCCATAGTTTCCAATAGCTTCCCCATTTCACGAGAAACTTAACATTACGTAGAAGCTTTAGTGATTTCACGAAACTCAAAAATACAGAAATGTGTCATAATTTATAGACAAAGTCTACTGCACTATTTAAACCGACTTCAAAAACAAGAGGAGATTTTCAATTCGTCTATTTGTTTTTTTATTTTTGTTACCTCATCACTTTCTACTGGGAGAACAGATTATTATTATACTTTTTTTATTTCAAAGCTGGTGCTTGTTCTATTTCAATTTGGTCCAATTTAAACAATGGCATCTATGATAAAACTAAAAATATAAGTCTTAATAATTATTAAATATATGCGCGACAAATGGACGGATAACTCAATATCATGCCAACGGATTTTTAATATAAACCGAGAAAAACAATCTGTCTATATATATATAAAAGAGAAAGTGTGTGGGTTTGTTCCATATAGGTTCCGAAACGGCTGGACCGAATTCAATGAAACTTTCAGGGAATCTTCTGATTGACCTGGCAAGTAATGCTGTAAATTTTGGTGACGATCGGAGCACTCCTCTTTTTGAACTGTCAAATACAGCTTTTATATTCTATGATACTGCTACTACGAGTATCATATTGTATATACTGAGATGTACATGGGTGTAGGTAATAATCTTCACCCGCTCGAGAAGAGAATGAATACGGAGAGAAATGAATAATTTAATATATTGTGAAAATTAAATTCAATATTTAATTATAAAAGTTTATTGTTTAAATAAAATAAAGCAAAATCTAGCCAGACGAAGCGTACGGTGTACGCTAGTATGTTTAAAAATAAACAAACACTTTTATAAATAAATAAATTAGAAAAATGAGTATAATAATTGTATGTAAAATTATATGATACACATAACTACATAGATCTAGATATAGATGGATAGGGATAGAAAAAGCTTGGTTTAAAACTGTTCTTTGTTTAGTTAAGTCTTCTAGAGTAGACTTTGAAAGTAGCATTCCAAATAGTTTAGCGCATTTTTATGAATATTTATTTATTAGTGGTTACCCTGTAGATTACTGCGGACCCACTTTTAGAACCTTTCTCACATTTATTTCGCAGGTACCGTGATTAATAAAGACAATATTGAATTTAAATGCATCGTATTTCAAATGATATATGTATGTACGAGTATATCTTAAGAGCAAACGTAAAAATTAATTCATTTTTACATTAATTAAATGAAGAACATTAATTTGTAAAACTTTAGTCTCGTTATATTAAAACCCAAGCATTTTAGCGCTTTAAGTAGAAACCTAATATTTCAGTAAACGAAATTTAATTAAAAAAATCCCACGGCCGGAAACTCGTTGCTACGTACCGGTTAAGATTCGAATCCTTTCACTACTGCTCCTTTTTAATTATGGATAAAATATATAAATACATATATCCGCTGACACTTTTTTATTTCTACATTTGGTCTATTACATGTAAATAAATGAATTCGCTTCAGCGATGTAGAACAACAGCGTTTCAGGAGTGTTTTGAATTTTAATTTTAATGAAATGAATTTATGTAAATATTAATATTTATATATATATATATTAATAGTTATATATAAACTACCTTATTTTTATTACATTTAATTTGTAAATCAATTTAATGTATTGCAGTGGGAGAGGGCAATGATTACTGAGATACAGGTTTAACTACTAGTTCAGGAGTCACGGACTTCCTATATTTTTTTTAAATAAACTTTTGAATGAAGTATTATTATTATATTATTCTTATTTTATTTATTTTTAGACCTTAAGTTTTTATAATATTTATATAAAAAGTAAAATCACAGAAACTTCCTGACGATGCGTGCCGTGTCGAGTATGAGTCGTATCGAGACTTTTCGCTAGAAGATCGTTTGCAGAAACGACTATCGGAACAACGATCGTCGAATCCAAATCCCACATGGCGGTCACCTCGTGAGCCAAGTCGAGGATATTATTCTTTAATTTGTGCAAGTTGTATGCTTGATGCATTAATACCAATAAATAATTTATGAAATATTTCTTTGCAAGTAACAAGAGCGCGATTTATATAACAAATAAAAATAAACGCAAATCTGAAACAAGCATAAATGTTTATTATTATACTAACTAAAAAAAAAAAATATTTACAATTTAATAGATATTACAAAATATTTACAAAAAATATGACTGTGCCAAACCGTCATCGCTTGGCAGCGTGCCCAGAAGGCTCCTAGCATTACCACGTTATATGGCAATGCTTACCCTCTGTGCTAGCTATAAGCCAGCCTTCTGGTCACCAGATGTGTCAACCAACTTCTTAGCTAACACATTAAAAAGGTGGTGTACACTAGGACCCCATAGACTCAAAGTTTCTACCCCAAACGGCTCAAATATGAAACCTGTATCGAGGTTACTATATTTCCATAGTTTAATGTAGTAATACAATTTGAAAACATTCTCTATAAAGTTTGGAATATCCTTTGAGCTTTGAATTCAAGCAGCTTTCCCAGCGCAGCATTCCCGGTACAAAAGCTCAACGTAAAATACCGTTGCCTCTTGTAACACTACGCGTTGACGTTTAAATTTTTGTAAATAATTTCATCGTCACGATTCATATTATTTCAACCAAACATAAGTTGCCACGACTAAGTTAAAACATAATCTGTACAATAGACAATAGTAACTAACCCAATTAAAACAAAGGAGGTACTCAATTTTCGGAGGTGCACGATAGCACCGTCATAAATGTTGCGGATTTCGACGTCAAAACAACACAACATGAAAACAAATCTGAGTAAACGATAACGGAAGATAGTTATTCAATTAGCACACATCCAATCTACACGTGATGTAGCAGGTTAAATAAGGTCATGTAAATTATACTATGAAACGGGTTAATGGCAACAATTTGTCACGTTTTAAAAACTTTCTGACCTCTTTGAGAAAAACCGTCGAGCATACGTCAATTGGAGCAAACCTGGCCAAGAATAAATATTTTCGGAACCCCGGAATGATTCAACGTTTTTGAATTACAGGCATCAGTAATAACGCGTATTTTGGTTTTATAAAAACTAAAATAATTATTTTTACGAAACAAAAAAATATGACAATCATTTCTCGGAAATTGATCACCGAGTGTGCACATCTCGAGCGGACATCAATTACCCAACCAACGTACCCGTGAATCGCTAAATACAGGTTTCGATTTTGTAATCTTTTGAGAGTCGAAAGCAAGTGGCGTTCGCCTTTCACTGCACGCGAAGAACTGAGCGAGTTTATGAGTATGTTTAGTGAACGCACTTCCTCATTTCCTCCTCAAAAATTATTACATATTTAATACATATGTACATATGTATTTAATTATCATCTACATTTTATACAAATGGCTAAATCTAGAAGAGTCTTTTAAATCATTTATGTGCAGGAGATAAACGGATAAGGTCGTCTCAAGGACATAGATAAAACTCGCTGTAGCACAAATGACCAACGAGGAACAAACACGTTTTCACGGAATATCCGACTCATTTCCTGTCACATGGAACATAATAAGCTTGGTGACAGATTGGTGCTTCCTTCTTCGTGAGGGCCTCTTCCGTTCCCCTCCGCGATCTTCTTCAGGATCATCACGTACAAAAAAGGAGACCAACACTTTCGAGTATTGCGTTTCCTTTTTTTTTGTTGACGGGGGCAAATCTTCCACAAGATACCTCGTCTTCTTGAGGGAAGGCGGGGCTATGTGAGAATACTCACTACACCCTCCCCCCCACCGGTGGCCTCTCGGTACATAGCTCCGGGATCGAATAAATTATCTCTAATTGGATTGATCTTCCTAAACCTGCATTCTCAAGCATCCTTTATCGCATTTTGAGAAGTAAATTGTTTGGAACTATTTCGTCTTCTGAATTTCGCATTAATTAATCGTTATATAAGCGCAGTAGCTCAGTGTGAGGGCGCTCTTCTCACATTACATAGTACGCTAACAACCAGAGTTCGATCCCTTGTGCCAGTCACCAACCAATGAATTTGTTGCAATTTTTAGTGGTGATTTATATTGACCAAGCGCTCGACAATGAAGAAAAACATCTGCATGTTTTAAAAAAATTCTAAGGCATGTCAAGTCTGCAAGAGGAGGGAATTTTGAACAACTTTTTGTGCGGTTCTTACTCCTCTCCTCCCGGGTGGCCCTTTCTTGGTGCATAGCGTGGGGGTCCAGGATCTGAAGTGAGACGCACCGGAGCCCCTCTGCACTGTGATGTTAAGAACATCCAACAAAGGAGGTTAGTTTCTCCCCCAGCACGGTTTTTCCAAACCCATACTAATGGATCTTCAAAAAAATGCGTCCAACCTGCTTTCTCTCTTAAACTTTGAGGTTGGCGCCACAAGCGCTAATCTTGTGGTGCTCTTTGTATTTCCGAATTATTTTAAGAATAATACAAAATAAAATTAATCAGAACCTAATCAAATTTTCATCAAACTACTCTTGAACATTTGTGGCGCACATACTTGATGCAAATTTAAGGGGGTAATTATAGGGTTTTCTCGTGAATAACATTGTCAGTAATAGACGAAAATAAATGGGACCACAAGGGAAGCGTTAGCTTCAAATAAAAAAAGAATCATCAAAATCGGTTCCCCAGACCATATTTATGCAGCAACAAAAATAAAAAGCAAATAATAGATATGATTATGAACCTCCTTCTTTTGAAGTCGGTTGAAAAAACTTTAAAAGACTTTTCTTAGTACGCAAATAAAAATATTTTAAGATAATAAAGCGACATGATATGAGCTATTTGGAGCAATTTTAAAAAAACTCAGTGGTTTTAGCCGGTCTAGGATTCAAAACCGCGACTATTAATAATAGGTTGGCACTGTTTATTTATTTATTAAGTTATTATTAAGTTCAATAAGTATTATTATACCAGTAATTACGATAATTTGTTGACATTATTATATCGCCGTGGTGTGTTGTTAACGGTATATGAAATCAAAATGTGAGTGTCGGTGAGTTCTTTTAAGGCCCTTCTTCACAGAAATAAGTGATGTGTTAACTTATGCTTCTGTCATACTAATAATATTTAAGAGCAAAAACCAAGACTTCATATCGAATAAAACGTTAAGCGCTATAACGCCGTTTTATATTTACGAATTATCATAGGAACGAAATAGAATTAATCAGAACCTAACCAAACTCTCATCACACTATTCTTAAAGTACAACCTTTCCGATAAGAAATGAATAATCGAAATCTGTTAGCGTGATATTGAGTCAATCATCCATTTGTGGGGCACGTACTTGATGTTAATTTTACATTTATATGGTTTTCTCATAGATTTATACATAGATCAAATCATACTTCACCAAAACGAATTAGCTTAAAATTGTGTTTTAATTGCTATGTATACTATTTTTGATAATGTAATGGGGTGGAGGGTTGATTACTTGAGAGACAGGATCCGTCCTTTTTTTTTTTGTTGACGGGGAGGAAATCTTCACAAAGATACCCCGCCTTCTGGGGGGAAGGCGGCGGTTATGTGGGGATCTTACCCACTAAAACCTCCCCGGTGGCCCTTTCCTCGGTGCATGACGAGGGGCTACGGGATCTCACGTGGAACGCACCGGAGCCCCTCTGCACTGTGCTCAAGGAGAGCACGTCCCGGGGGGAGGTTACTCCCTCCTCCCCTGTGCCCTCGCAGCGAAAGGTGACACGGGCCAGCCGATGTTGACTTCTTCCCGGGTCCACTTTGGTGGACGACGCAGGCCCCCACTCTTGTCGTCTAGTGAACCCGAGGCCCCTTTTAGTCGCCTTGTACGACAGGCAGGGGATACCGTCAGGATCCGTCCTAGTTCAAGTGTCAATCCACCATAATCTTTCTGTTATTATGTCTCTTGTTCCAAATGTATATATGTTTGTAATTATACAATTTTCTTAAGTAACTACTGTGGATTATGGTGAGGAATAAATGATTTATTATTATTATTATTTTATTGATAGAATCGGACCAAATTGAAATGGGACCACTAAGAAACCAGCACCTTTTAATCGAAAAAAGAATCATCAAAATCGATTCACCTAGTAGAAAGTTATGAGGTAACAAAAATTAAATAAAAAACATACAGACGAATTGAGAACCTCGTCCTTTTTTGAAGTCGGTTGAAAAACATGGTTTAATTATTATTAATAAGTAAGTCTTCGCACACCTATATTTAAAAATAATAATTATGGTGTTTACATAATTTGAAGTTAGTTCCGGATGTTAACAAAACTACACCGCCTTTCTAATTTCGTTGCTGTTACGACAGCTAGAGTTATGAGAGGAAATCTTTTTAAATTATGGCGTTCAACTTTTAGCAATACAGTTATGCAAGATATGCGATTGGATAATATCATTAGGCACTAAAGTTATTTGTTTTAGTTATTGTAATATTTGTTATATAGTTATAATAACGCCAAAATGGTTACCAAATTTGTTTATTGATTGTTACCTGAAAAGTATTATATCTTTGACTGCGCTACAAAATTTAATTCAATTACTTATTAAACAGTCCTGAAATTATAAGCTGTATGTAACCGTTCCATCACATATAAGCAAACGCTCTTAGGACCCAGAGTAAGATTATAGTGTACTGCAACATATCGTTATGTTATAAACATTACATGTCAATTTATTCCAATTAATATTAGACAAAACATATTGAAAACTTTAGATAGATAAGATGAGGCTAAGCTTACATGTGATAAATATTATTTTTTGGGGAGTTTTACCCTTTGTCAGCCCCATCATACCCTTTTTTTTCTTCTCGGGGAGGAAATCTTCAACAAGATACCCCGCCTTCTGGGCCGAAGGCGGCGGTTATGATGGGCTCTGAGATCCCCAGAGGAACGCACCAGAGCCCCACACACGTCCCGGGTGGGAGGTTGCCACTATGCCTTCGTTGTGCAAGGCGACACAGGCCAAACAATGTTGCTTGTTCTTCCCGGGTCCACCTTGGCAGACGACAAAAGCCCCCACCCTTGTCGTCCAGTGAACCCGAGGCCCCTTTTAGTCACCTTCTACGACAGGCAGGGGATACCGTAGTCTTATTCTACGAGCCCAGTAACCTAAATACACACACATCGGTCGCATGAAGCGAGAAAGAAAGTCATCAATATTGCATGGCCATAGCCACCAGCTTCCTCGCTCCCTCGAGGTCGGGTCAGACAGCAGCATTAAAAGGGCACCCACATTTTATGCTTATTGTTGCTCCCTTAATTTTATGTTATCGATTAATGACTTTCTTTCCGCTTCATGTTTAGCACATTCCACCAATATGTGGTGCACATCATCCAACACTTGGCAAATCTCACAGTTCGGTGAGTCAGCCTTCCGCATTCGATGTACAAAAAATTTTGCAGGGAAATGTTCCGACCTCAATCTGTGCACCGATGTGATATGCATTCTACTTGTTTCTTTCAGAAACCAAGGCAAATGAGAAAATATGAATGGGTGACCAATACAATCAACACAATACAAATTGCAAAATTTCGGATGCATTTTTTTTATACGTTTCAAGAAAGTGTTTCACCACGATCCCTCTTGATGTTAAGTGGAAATGCAGAAGAGGGGGTAAATGGTGCACTAGCTTAGATAATGCTTACATTGTGTAATAACTTGTAGGTCTTGTAAAATGAAATAGTCCAATAACTGTATTAGTTATTACTCGCTTTATTTAGACTGCGTATCGTTGTACAAAGAATTATTTTAACGAATACCTTCACAATTGCGCGTCCTCACAATCTTCATACAAAATTAATTAGAAGTCAGATTACAAACTAATAAAGTTAAATTATTGTTTACAATGCCAAGTTAATGTGACCATCAACTAAATAATATTATGAATTAAAAATACAATACGGTTCAGGTAAATCACTATGATAATATTGGAAGTTGTTATAATGCATAACAATCGCTGGGTGCCATGTGTTGCTAGCTAACATTTGTTTGCTGCGTTTGTTTTCGGATGCATTTCAAGCAATTATATTTAATATTTGGAAAGAAAGCCACAACAGCAACGGCCAATAAAAAAATATATATGTAGTAAATAATCCCCCACGTTCCAGACCTTTAAATTGGCATATATAGTCTTATGAGATATAGCGTTCAAGGTCAATTTGCGGTAGTTCGGTCACGTCTGCAGATTCAGAGCGCACGTATAAGTTAACAGGTGACTCGACGAATATAGGATTGAGACTGCGATTTTCATTTTGAACTTGGCTTTAACACTTCGCTCGTATTTCGATTTCAATAAAGCAGGAGGTTCTCAACTGGACAGTGTTTTTTTTTTGTTTGTTACCTCAGAACTTTCGACTGGGTGAATCGATTTTAATGAATCTTTTTTTATTTAAAATCCGATTCTCTGGTCTGACATAATTCGATCCAATTCTGACAATGGTATCCATGAGAAAATCATTTAAGTCCGCATAGGCTTTAATGTTAAATCCAACAATGACTTCCCGAAGTGGCACTCAAAGTTAGTTTTTGAATGTCCCTTAGATTATCCGTGAAATAGCAACCGTCGTGTTTCAGCCCTCTCGGGCGCCCTCGGATCGAAATGCTCACGCGTAACATTGTAAACGTCCATGTAGGTCGTAACATAGTAACCGTCCAAGCGGTAACCTCGGACCGCTCACCGGAGGGCCCTTGTGTTTACACGTTAATAAACTTGTTTCTTTAAAACATACATTACAGGGATACGCTTCCGTCACCTGTTTAATAAGCAACCGATGGAGGAACAGATCCCGCGTCTATCGCAGTGTATTGGCGCTCTGGTGGACCTCTCTTGTTGCTCCTCGTCGTCAGGAAGTGGTGCACTCGTCGAAGACTTCTGCTTGGCAATGCCAAAAGAAATCACTGGCTAAAAGACTAAGCTATTACAGCTTACGTTTTGTTGTTTATAAAATTCTTATTGAAAATAGTGGCAAGGGCTGATCAAAAGCAATTACAGAATGCATTTAGGAAAGTTCATACTCATTATCTGTGGAGAACTACGATATATCGATTATAAATCGTCAATAGCTCGACTGTTATGTAAAAATAATGACATTGAAATAGAATTACCCGAGTTTCCTTTATAACTAATATAACATACTGTCGACTTTGGGAATTAAAAAAAACAACTTTTCAAATTCTAATTTCAAATATGTAAAATAAGTTTTGCACAAGTTTTCAAATATGTGCAAAAATCTTTTAGATATAGTCAAATTTACTGATAACAGATTCTTTTCAATTTATTACAGACACCGTATAAAGTTAATAGTCTTCAACTTAAATAATAAAATAAGAATAATAATTTAACATGTTTAAATATTTTTTATTGTTTGTCGTCTTACGTTTAAAGGTTAAAACAATATTACTAATGTAAACATAATTCATTTAAAGTTATTACCGACTTCTTTATTTATTTACGTGAAACTCAGTCTAATCTAGTTCACAAACACACAAATTTTCAGTGAAAAAACAGTTCTAAAACCACTCTATTCTACGCAACATAATCCCCCAACCTTCTATTTCAGAAACTGACTAAACAATTTTATATAACAAGTGTACACCATACGATATACGAGAGCCGTGGTAGCTCGGTGCCCGGTCGGTAAACTCAAACTGCGTGGCACGCTAGTAATCCGAATTCAATACACCAGATATTAAATTCGGGTTACTAGCGTGCCAGCACCAATTATTTATTTTGTTGCAATTTTAAGTGCTCATATACAAGATATACAAGAAGGATGGTGAAGGAAAACAACATGAGGAAACCTACATATTTTAGAATTTTTTTTACGACATGTGAAGTCTGCAAACCCGCACTAGGGCTTGCATGCATACATATATGCTCTTGTACTCTCTTTACAGAGAAAGTCTATGCCCGTAAAGTAACTTTAAGAAAAATTCAAATAACATTTTCTAACACTATTATTTCAAAAATTATAGCTGTGATTAGACGAGAGTTTGGGATTAGGGTGGTAGGGTTTGTTTTATAATTCAGCAGTGTTTTTACAAATGTAAATACAATTGAACCTACTTGTGATTTAACTATGAGCAGTTAAGACGGACTTAGTATGATATAATCAGCCATTGTGACTATTTTCCTCGAAATAATCAAATAACATCGTCACTATGTAGTTATATCAAAGATACCTATATAAATAAACACTCGTGTTTTTTTACGCTAGCAATGCAGACAATGGTAACAATTGCTATTAGATTTTTATTAATATCATTACGTACTGTTTTGTGTACTATGCCGCATGATCTTGGATTGGTCACACCCTCCGTCCGGATCCCTCTTACATTCTCATCTGAGTTTTGGAGTGGATCCCACCAGAAACAAGGAAACGTGGAGGCGAACATGAAGACAGAGCAAATTGCAACCCTCTACACCACAACGCAAAATAGAGACTATAAGTCATGCAAGTTATATGAAGGTGTGAGTCCAATACCCGAAATTTGATATTTTTTGAAGTAAAACTTCTTTACGCACGCTTAGCTTAGGGAATTAAGCTGGTGAATGAGTTACGAAAAGTGTGATCGGGGGAGGCGAAGGTAAGTTTTAAGGGGATATAAGTTAGTGATGATAGATGACAATTCATACATGCAGACACAGTGCCGACCTTTTGTCTGTATCACGCTGTAGAAGCAAGAGAGCAATGCACGCGTACATTTTCTTTCCCGCTCGAACAATCGTGTATATGTTATACATACACGAACATATAGATGAAGCTATAGAAGTTTTACTTCTGAGGTGTGGTCTAAAACACATTCGTTATGTAAATACGCCTAGCTCGCTTGGACACTTAATTACTAGGCTAATACTATCATATAATTTAAAAGTTAAAAATATGTAAATCAAAGTTAAATTATACGTATTAATTAATTATTTATAACAGCTATCTCAATTAAAGCTAATTTCTAGCGTTGGGTTGCATTATTCAATTAAATATGTATTTATATAAACAATGCCTTATTCTATAATCAAAACTATCTACAATTGTGTAATATTATGAATAAATAGTCTTTGTACCCTATATCGTCAAACAGTAACATTATGATGACCAGAATGGCCAGATAGATCCTCAATCATCCCCACGACAGATACGTAGGAGCCCGATACGAGCGCAATGATCGAAATAACCCCAATGATGAAGTTCTTGATAAAGACGTAATTGAACTTGCCAAGGTCCCGTTCCCACAGGAAGACGGTGTCAACAACTGCCGGGATCAGTAGACCTAAGGTTGAGAAGAAGATGGCTCCGACGAAACTGATGACCAGCTCCAAGTTTGGGAAGGCAGCAGCTATTGCAACTGTATTAGAAAAAAAAATAAGATATTAACAAATAGAAATGCGCCATCACCCAAAGGTGCTAAATTCTACTAGTCTATCGATCAGCTCAATTAAGGTACGGACACGTATCCCAGATATCTTTGACGTTTTTGCTAGATTTCATACGAAAACCGGTTAAAAAAAACATTTGAAACATGACTCCCTATTAGTGTATGTAGGTAACACTGAAAGAGCAGCTTTAATTCAGTGTAGGAGAGAAAAATAAGAGCTTTTACTGTAGCAAAAGTTATATCTATATGATACCCTCGCAGAATTCTGGCAAATATTTGAGCGAGTAACTTCTATTTATCTATTTTCTTCTAATATTTGTATTTAGATGAATTGAGAAGCTCCTTCTTTTCTTGACATCGGACGCGTGACGGACTAAGATAGTAAAGGTCACCTTTACTATCTTTACAGAGAAGACTTGTACTCAACAGTGGGAAATATATATATATATATATATATATATATATATATATATAATTGTAACTCTTACACTTACCACTTAATGTGACAATAAAAGTTCTAATACTGATTTGAATAACGTTCTCGTAATTGTTGGAATTTCTATTCTGCAGCAGTCGAGTTATCATTTCCATTGGCACGTAGAATTGTAAAGTGTAGGAGAAATATATAACGATGGCCATTATTAATTTTGCACTTTGCGCCATACTGAAATGAAATATTTATATTTAAAAACAGAATACTGAAATTGAAAATGATATAAGAAAACACTGTACTGAAAATTTCTTTTCATCGAAGGCGTTATTTATCGTATTTTAATGTATAGCGCCTACTGAAATATTCATCGCATCGATAAAGCGTTAATGTTAAAAAGTGTTATATACTTTTAACGTTATCCACTGAGGTTATTTGATCTCGTACATGCCGTTGGTGAGATAATGCTGATGAACTGGAATAAAAACAGTCTACATAGTCATGAACTAGAAGTAGTGTAGGAAATTGACTGCCAACCTTCAAAGATGGAAAGGCATATGAAGAAGAAAAAGCATATACTATTTTATTAACAAAGTCACAAATATATTTTTGTCAAAATGCGCATAAAAAGACTTACAGTTCATCCTGGGGTAGATTTAATGTCACGCTGCCTTTGACTTCATCACCAAACTGGACGTATCCGAAGAACCCGAAGATTCCATACAAAGTGATGACGATTATCATAGCTGTGTTCCACACGCCGGGACATCCGAGAAATTTCTGAGGCTTGGCCATCTCGTTCTCCACGGGCATAACGACCCCAATTCCTTCCATTGCAAATATGACGGTGCTGAAAAAAGTCGTTTAATGTTTAATAATATATTTTTAATATGTATGATACATTTTCTAAATTTTTCAACCGACTACAAAAAAGGAGGAGGTTCTCAATTTGTATGTATTTTTGTTACCTCATGTCTTTCTATTGATTTGAACCGCTTTTGATGATACTTTTTTTATTTGAAAGTTGGTGCTTCCCGTGTGGTCCCAATACAATTTGGTCCGATTCTGACTTTTTTTCACCACATGAAAACCAGCTAAGTATTATATTTGCATAAAGTATGTGTGCTACAAATGGACGAATAACTTAAACCTTGATCGTCCATTTTTTATTGGAAAGGATGTACTCCAAGGGTAGTTAGATAAATAAGAGTGGTTAGGTTCTAATTAATTCTATTTCGTAAAATTCCTTTTCGATTCTCATACATTTTATTTTTTATAAATATTACTAACATTCTTGTTAACCATTGTAACTAAGCTTGAGCTTGTGCTAAGAGATAGTTCACATCAGTTGTCGAATGATAGATTCGAACCTACGACTCTATGTTTACTGACCGTACCTTAAACCAATAGGCTGTTTATAATATAAGTGTTACGCGCGTACGCATCCATTTTTTTAATATTGTGAACAAGCGAGCTCATACGATATTAAGTGCTGCCCGCAAACACATTTTGCAAGTGCGTTTTAAGCCTATAATGAATAAATGGGCCCCCAGCACTTCACTCTCTAGTCGAAACATAGAAGTTTATAATGCTCTTCACTCTGGTACTCCAAAGGTCAACAGGATAAGCATTGGCGATCATCTTCCTTTCGCACGAAGGTTAACCCAGATGTTTCAAACACACGTCAAATTTGGCTAATAAGTTTCAATCCGACATCGTTTTATCTTATCAAATGTAAATTCGCTTATTTTCACTTATCAAACACCAGTGCGGATTACTTTATTTAAGCACGAAATCCTTAAGTAATTTTACTGTAAGGCTTATTTTTTTTGTGATAGTAGAAACCGGTGTCAAGTAAAATACAGCAAGAGATTTATGAACAGATTTTTTGATATCTTAATTACATTTACATTTGGAGCATCTAGAGAAATAATTTATATTATATGTAATAAAGATAATTTTTATCTCATATATATTCTCTCGTATACAAATATACATATATATATATATATATATATATATATATATATATATATATATATATATATAAAACCTAACTCCAACAACAACCAGAACGAAGTGCTTTGCTTCGTGTTTCATAGTTCTTACAGCAAGAGACTAGAAAAGTTTGCCCGCGTCTCTGTTTCCCTTTGATTACAATGTGGGTATTTTCAAGAGTAGAATGAATAGGCATTTACTTGGCTAGTGCGCCTTATCATCCAGGACTGTATTACCACTTAACATCAGGTGGGATTGTGATCAAGCACTTTCTTAGAAAAAAATAACTCTCAGTCAACGTTGTTTAGGAAATGTTCTCGCTCGTCCATTAGAGAAAGGAAGGACACAGACGGTTCTCAGCTTGTCAATCTGTACCATTGTGGATTGATAATAACAAATAATTGAGACAAGCGCGCTGATAAATGCTATATCACTCTGACCATCTTGTTTATTGTCATGTTTTTTCAATTTTTATAGTAACGTTTTCTTTCGTAATTACTTCATTAGTTAGTTTAGTAATTATATTATTTATATATGACATTTAAGTAGTGTTTTTTTGTTGTATGTATTTGTGCATTCTGTGCTTTCTTACAATTAGAATGTGTTATGGTTTTAACCAAATTAATATAATTGTAATCATTATTGGAAAATCTTAATAATGACAATATACCAATTAAAAGCAAATCATGTCCTCTTTGAAGGCTGAAGCATTCTGGTCATGAATGACTGTATTACCCACACACAAAACCAACAATTTGTATTTGAATGTTGCATAATTAATAGATATGCCTTTATTGCATAATTCCACATGTATAAAATATATATATATATATATAAATATTTTTTTTTTGATGACGAACTACACAGATTGGCCAGAGAGGCTGGCATTGACTGCTTCACCGGATTGAGAAGTGGCACAGCTCTTAGGTCGCTTAGCCTGAACCTCTATTGCCAGTAACTCGACACAAGGGTCCCCGGTGAAGGGTAACCTCGGCTTGGACGGATACTATGTTACGCGTAAGCATTCCGATCCGAGGGTGCCCGAGAGGGCCGAACCACGACTATAGCTAGCTATAGTATAGACTATAGGTAGCTATTTGACGGATAATCTAAGGGACATTCAAAAGCTAAACTAACTTTGAGTGCCACTTCGGTGCCGATAATATATATGCCGCATATAACTGTATGTCATAGTTACCTCAAGAACAAAGGCCACTGTGCCACCGGTGCCACCATTTCTCTGTCACTGGGAGGTGGCAAGTCCACGAAAACGTAGTACATCGTAATAGCGAAGACAATTACGATCAATACATTGGCGATCGCTGAGAACGGAACTAAGTATTTTAAATTCCTGATCTGGCATATGAGCACTAACGGCACTAATGTTAGTGCGCAGTACGTTTGTATGGAAATATTCAAATCCGGCATATACACGTCCAAGACCTAAAACAATTAGAAGTAATAAAATTTGAAATAAAAACATATGTTTTAAATGCATGAAAATTTAAAATTACACATGTATTCAGTAAATACAAAGCGGAGGCTGGTTAAAAAATAATTAACGACAATTGTGAGAAACAAATACAATGAGAATATAAAAAACACAAGTCATTTTATGCGACCAAAATCATATATTTATACGTGAAGCAATGACTTTGTACCTTCTTACGAAAATTGCGCGGACGGAGGAATATGAAATTTCCCATACTTATAGTTTACTAGGGTGCCCAGC
The DNA here is from genome assembly GCA_029286785.1 of Meandrusa payeni. Classification (NCBI taxonomy): domain Eukaryota; kingdom Metazoa; phylum Arthropoda; class Insecta; order Lepidoptera; family Papilionidae; genus Meandrusa; species Meandrusa payeni. The sequence continues at coordinate 1,396,830 of JAGSMX010000034.1, forward strand.
CCGCTTCGTCCGACTAGATTTTGCTTTATTTTATATAAACAATAAACTTACATCATTAAATATTTAAATTAACTCTCACAATATATTAAATTATTCCTTTCTCTCCGTATTCACTTCTCTTCACTTCTAGTCTCTTCTCGAGCGGATGAAGATCATTACCTACACCCATGTACAAATAAGTAAATACAATCTCAGTCTCATCATTTAAAAACATATGGCTCAAGTTAATGTCAGAAATAAAAGTACGACGTATGTCTTGTTTGACAGTTCAAAAAGAGAAGGAGGCACCAAACTTTACAAGATTCTGGCGAGAAGTGTCCCTGAAAGTTTCATTGAAATCGGTTCAGCCGTTTCGGAGTCTATATGGAACATACCCACACATTTTCTCTTTCATATACTATATAGATATATAGAAGGAATGCATAATGATAATTCCTTTTTAAATTATGGATACAAAATGCATTAAATTAACTACCATGCTTTTGATAAACATACACGGATTTTATACGGTTGCTTGGCAGTTAGGTAACTTTAATAAATAATGACGGACAGATTCACCGAATAAGTTACGAACGTGTGATGTGTTATATCAATGCTTCCAATTCCTGGGGTAAAGTTGAATTTAGACTTTATAGTGGTCACTAATACGTTTAATTGAATAAAAAAGGAAAATACCTCCTTGAACGATGAGCCAATGAAGACGACGTAGACGCAAAGTACACTGAAGTACGTTAAAGCCATTGAATAGTCAATTAAGGTCCTACAACAAAAAGTGACATGTTAGAAAAAATATATTCACTAACAAACATTTAAAAATATTTTCTAAAATTGGCTAATAGCTTAGCGATCCAATTACTTTTTATATTGTGTGTGTATATAGTTTTTTTTCTGTTGGGCCCCGCGGTGTTATCCGAGATTAAAAACTATTTATTTTTACTTCATGAATCCAAATACATGCAGCAAAAAGTGTTTATATTAATATTACAAACTGACACTACATTTATTTATTTTTATAAATATAAAAGGAAAGATGGCGTCTTATACCTCAATCGCCGTGTAAAACAAACTATAACAAAACGGGTAATAGAAAATAAGGTAATAGAAAATTCAAAAGGCAAACACATTTGATGTTATAAAATATAAACTGATCTGGAATCTAACCAAAAAAACAGAAACAAAATGACATGAGATAGGATTAATTTATTAACTGAGATTTACTTCACTGCGCCTCCCCATGATCGAAGAGGTTTCGGCCCATGGGTAAATGCAGCACCGCAAGTTTCCGCAAAGCCCATTGATGGTTTCTTCGCTATCACACATAGCTCTTGTGATGCTCTTACCTGTAATGTAACGAAAGAAAACTTATATTTACTATGGTCTGTTCAGTCTTGAGCACAGACTGCCTGTCCTTTCGGTCTTCTGCAGAATGCATTTGGAGGAGTTTGCTTAGGAATGACATGGACATGACCTAATTCGGCATAACCGTTCCACAATCGGACTTCAAGACGCACTGTTGAATTTCATGTTTTTGTTGTGAATATCCCTCAAAACCCAACGGAGCGTTTTGCTTCGTTTTTCATTATTTGTATAGCAAAGGACTTGAATAGTTTTCCCGAATCTGTCTTTCTCACCGATTACAATGTGTGAGTTTTCAAGAGTAGCGTGAATAGCCATTTACTAAGCTTATACGCCGTACCACCCAGGACTACATTTCACTTGTGTGGATGGTTGGATAGTGGGGTAATGGTCAAGCACTTACATACTTTGCAAGATTAAAAAAACTCAGATTTGTAGTATAATCTACAAAATGATAGTTAGAAGACAAAACAAACCTTATGTCATTAGTAATATATTTTTTTATATTTAATGTTTTGTTATATCATGATAAAGACAGCTATGTTTAAGTGGTTACACAATTATATATACTACAAAGTTTTATTTACCATGAAGGGTTTTTTTATAGAGTTTCAGGCTAAGCGGCCTAAGAGTTATACCACCTCTCAATCCGGTGAAGCAGTAATGGCCGTCCTCTCTATACAACTTAATAAATCGTCCATAAAAAAAAACAAAAAAAGGAGGGTTTGATCAAAAGGTGATCATATAAGAAACTTTACAATATATTTTACAAAACGATGTAATACCACATAAGTGTAACAAGAAGAAAGAATAAATAGAAGTATACTAATCATCTCACACTGCTACCACAAATCTATTAAAAATATTAATCCCCAATTACCTAGGTTTCAAATTAACATTATAAAAAAATTTATGAACACTGTAAAACCTTGGAATCAATAATTTTGATGAAAAATGACGACAAAAATCTACCTAGGATTGATGAAATAAATTGAGAAATTATTTTTTAACTTACCAACATATGAACTGTATGAGTACAGACAAAGCCAGCTATCAAAGTTCCTAGTACACCAGTAACAAGTCCTGAATTCTTGAAAGCAGCCGGCATTGCGAGTATACCCGTACCGAGGCATGCTTTGAGGAGATGTAAGATTGATCCGAAGGTACTGCAAAAATATATTGTCTTTTATGTTATCGATATTTTTAAGCTGTGTAAGTACTTCATTGGAAATCAAAGTTAAAGTGTTATTCTATTGCCTGTCTGTATTTATAGATTTGTTTAGAATCATTAACTGTTCATAAAATATTTTTTTTATATTTTTAAGTAAAATTTATTAAAGAAGAAAATAATTTATATGATAAAAAATATAATAAAATAATAAACTAACTACTAAAAAAGTATTATTTTCAAACATTCTCTTTAAATATAATAGATTTTTTTTCTCTAGTAACTTATTTTAAACAATATTTGATAATTTGTAATTTAAGACCAGACCAAACTGTAAATGGTGTCGTTTACGGTTTCGGCATTAAATCGTTCACCAGGTCGCTACCTAACTTCTTACTAACTTTCAATAATTCTTTCAAATAAGCGAGTTTTTGGGACCTTAAAGAAACGAGCCTACTCCTATCTCAAAGGTCGGCCACGCACCTTCAGCTCCTCTGTTGCTGTGTATGTTCATGGGCGACGGTGATTACTTAAGATCAGGTGAGCCGTATGCTCGTTTGCCACTTTCCATATAAAAAAAGCTTCGGCTTTCTCTTGACAAGATTGTTGTTTCTTAATTATTTTTTAAATTCTGTGTCACTCTTTACTATGAAAATTGAAATTAAAAGTTTTATCCTATTCCCATAAATTAATTATTGCTATACTGCTGCCAATTTAGAAATAAAGTATAATTATAATTTTTAAATGTTTACATTTATGTGATGCGATACATTTTGTGTAAATAAATATTTCTAAAATCTTTATTCCATTGAAAACTTAGTCTAAATACATACGTCTGCAACAATTTTCCATAGAAATAATACAAAATAGTGTGCAGGTATTTTTAATATTTCGCTAATTTTCAATAACAAATTAACTGACTACCTTACCTACCAGTAGTGCGGCCAGTATATTGTTCACTTTTAAATAAGTCGATATGCAATAACACTTACGAATTCGGATGCTCAACTTCTCGATGTTCGAAAGGATTGTAAGGTTTATCATCTTTAATATCTTTTGAAGATATACTCAGAGATGATGGAAATGCTGCATTGGTGGTCAAGTTCGCTCTGAAACAGAATAATACTAATATTTTAGTTACAAGTTACAAAACACCTTACATCTGCACCACAAAGAACACAATATTATAAAACGTTTGTACTAAGAATTGTGGATTCTGTAAGGTAATAATTAAATTTTAAAAATTTAATTTGGTATTGTCTGCACCGTTGCTTGAATTGCGACGAAGGTAGATTAAGAAACGCTGGTAAGTATAACGCTATAAGTTCCGAAAAATAACAGGATACGAAAATATGGATGATTTTGAAGGAACATAGAAATGTTTTTTACGGCTTATAATACGAAAAACCTGAAAAAAAATCACCTCGTTTCTGTAATTTTTTTGTCAACCGACTTTAAAATGAGGTTCTTAATTCGTCTGTTTTGTTTTGTTTGTTTGGGTAAACCAATTTTGATGATTCTTTTTTTATCTGAAAGCTGTTAATTTGGTCCAATTCTTACAATGCGATTATTATTATGAGAAAACTATTTAAGTCTTAAATTTGCATCAAGTATTTGTGCTACAAATGGACGAATAACTCAATATCACGCCAACGGCTTTCGATGATTCATTTTTTATTGAAAAAGATTTACTCTAAGAGTAGTTTGATAAAAGTTTTTTTAGTTACTGATTAAGTTTGATTTCCTAATATTCCTACGATAGTCCGGATGGGCGTCCGTGTGATAGCGATTAACGTTTGATTCTATTTTTGTGTTTACTCGTAAATATACTTGTATTTTTGTTTATTATTTTCATTACTTGTTTATCAATAACAAATCAATCGAGATAACAATGGAAAGCAATTAGTCCGGATTTCTCGATGAGGTTTTTCACAAAAGCGTTACGGTCGACTGGCCCCGTCACGTCATTGCATAGAAAATATCAAGGTGAACGAATAACAGATATCTCGGTTCACTGCATTCGTTTGTGGTTCATGATTATCCTTAATAAAAATGGAAATTGATTAATTAATTACTTTAAATTGTCAACGATTACTGCTGTTTCTTTCGATTATTTTTGAAGAAAAAATTCTTAACGCTCCCTTGACTTGAAGAGTAAGCTGGTGCGTTACAAAACGTGTGATCAGGCGAGGCGAAAAGAAGTTGAGAGGCAAATATAAGTTAGTGAATATAGAAATATAGTTACGTTTCGTTTACTAATACACAATGCATGCCTAGTGTCTGTTTTACACTGTGGGAGCAAGATAGTGGAGTGCACGTGCAGTTTCTTTCTCTTTTGAACTATCTCTTAATTACTATACATATTTAAACGTATATAGATAGAGCTAAAGAAGCTTTACTTCAGTCATGTGGTCTAATGCACACGCGTTTTTTCAGTAAGGTACATGTTATAAGTTGTGCAATAAACTTTATTCTATTCTGTAGCAATCACTCACGCCCTTGAATCTGGTTAAGTACAGCTTACATAATTTCCACGACCTACGCATTTATCGTACAATTTGATATTAAAGCATTCCCAACCCGAATCGACTTTTATTTACTTTAGTTCTTTTGTTTACTTTTCTTCATAAATCGTTCTATATGCAAAAACAAACATAGCGAATTAACAAATGAACGTGACGAACCAAACAGTACTCACAGGGGACTGAGAATAATAAAGTTCATGTCACTACTACATTAGGTTTTCGTTTAATTTTCAACCGACGTCAAAAAGAGGAGGTTTCGTGTGTTTTTTTTTATGTTTGTTACCATAATGCAAAAATCGGTTCACCCAGTCTACTGTCATGAGGTAACAAACATAAAAAAGAAAACATACAGAGGAATCGAGAACCTCTTTTTTGAAGACGGATGAAAAGGAGGCGAACAATTCCATAGAAAAAATATTTATTTATTTTCTCCGCCTTTCTTTTGTAGGCGTATTGAAGGAGGCCTTTGTGTACGCCTAGAGTCTCCTTCATCTTATTGCGTTAGATTAAATGAAATGAGAATGGTTTAGTATTCTCAGTATTTTTTTGGGATATTATCATTAAAAGAATGGAAATAATAAACTGAAGCGTCAATAGCTTAATGGTTTAGGGTATGGTCTGTCAATCGTACGTCGTAGGTTCGAATCCACCGTTCGATTATTGACATGAACCATCTTGTAGCACAAGCTTTACGAGTAGCTTAGTTGAAATGGAAACAAGAATGTTAATAATACTTAGAAAAAAATATAGTGTTAGCATTGTTTTAATAAAAAATAGTAATAAAGAGTACTAACGACGATTGAAAATTCTCTGCGGACAAATTTTCATTTTTTTCCTGTGTCATTTTGTCAAATCTGAAACAAAAAATACAATTTGTTAATCACGATCCATGACAACACTAGTAGAATAAAAAAAGATAAAAGACATCAGTTATTAATCTATAAATAAAAAAAACAAGCATAGAAGACAAAGTCAATGTATCTATCGCTATAGTAGTTCTAATCAAATTGAAAACAATTAGAATAGACTAGAATAGAATATTTATTTATTAACACAGATTTGGTTACAGTTATATACATTTTACAAGTTTAACGGACATCCATGTAACCATTGCAGCACACATTTTTCGTAATCAGTAACTCCCAAACTAAGCAGACGCTTGTACTCGTATCTTGGGAGCCAGAGTTGCATTTTAAAATTTTGGTCTTTTAACTTTGTTGTTGTGGTTAATAAATATATATATATATATATATATGTATGTATATATATATGTATATATATATACAGGCGCGTGTGTGGTGTGTATAGTGTTCATGACTGTATATGATATTGTGTGTATGTTTTTTTTTGGTATTGTATCTACAAGAGGATCCTTTAGGTCTGATCGCAGTTGAGGCTGAGCAAACATTTTGTTACTATTTAACAAATATCCGAATCCGGATATCTTTTGATAAAGTTATAAATATTTTGTGGTACACTTTAGTACAAGATCTCTAAGAGCTCACTCCAATGTATTTGAAATTATACCATGCTATTTTATATTGACACCGCTATATTATATGTATAAATACGTAGCATTATAAGCATTATCTCAAGTTTAACAAACTATTTGAAATAAAATTGTATTCCCAATTCATTTTAGATTATGTCTACGTCAGTTATCTCATCTCAATGAAGCCGCACTAGTCATAATCCTTGCGCATTACCGCTATTTTATGGGGCGGGCCCTTATATGTTAGGAGCGTTGCTGAAGTTCCTTCGGCCACTTGTTCTCCCAGCGACAACGCTTCCAGAAGTGGCACAAAAAGTTAGTTTAGTTTAGAATGTCCCTTAGATTATCAGTAAAATAGGAACCGTGGTTCGGCCCTCTCGACCGCCCTCGTTTCGAAATTCTTACGCGTAATATAGTAAACGTCCAAACCGGGGTTACCCCTCAATGGTGCTCAGTTACTAGCTATAAAGGTTCAGGCTAAGCGAACCTAAGAGCTATGTCTCCCTCTCAGAAAGTGAAGAATTAAGGTCAGCTTCCGTGGCCAATCTGTGTAGTACGTCACAAAAAATACCGTAGTACATATAGTAGATAAGCTTGAGTGACTTGAAAACTTTGTAGCAGATTCATATTTGTCTTGCGCAAGTATGATTACGTTTCATTTTATCGTTGTAATCTCAAGAGGCTGTATGGTCCAAGCAAACAGAAATGTTTATTAACAAAAGCTAATTTGAACTTGGACTTTTTTTCGTTATGTATTCTTTTATTCTTATGTTAATATCTTTTGCATGTTCTTGTTTATACGGAACGCCCACTTTCTTATAAATCCTTAATTATATATAGTTGATTGGAGGAGATTGCTGTCAGTGATAAGACTGGCCGTAGCTCAAATTGAAGAAATAATTGCATGACCCATTTATTACCCCAAATCATTTTGCGCACCGTTGCCCATTTTTGTCTGGCCGGCGCAGTATGTAATTCCGTTCCATTCATCCTTTTCTTTAGTCTATTTACTCCTGCCACTTACGTATCATTCTTCACAAAATCCACATATGCCTTCTGTGGCCTGATAATTATTTTCTGTCTAGCCCAAATGAAATGTATTACGCTGATATCTGTAGTGTTCGGTCTTAATTAATTTTTCTTTTTTTACAAATATAACCTATCAAACTCGTGCCAGGAGATGGTTCACGTCAATAGTCGAATGGTGGATTCGAACTAACGACCTTGGGTTTTGCAGACCGTACCCTAAATCTATTGCTATTGACGTTTCTAATAAATTGAAGGTTTTTGATTATTCGTATTACCTTGTTTTTTAGAAATTTTTAGAAAGAATTTTAAATAAATACTTCGAAAAGTTTGAAAAGTTTTGGCGGGATTTTAACTCATGTAATAAGGAGTAGCTATGCTTCTTTTGTTTCCGAATAAAAAAAATAAATAGTTTTTAATCGCGAGTAACACTATGGGGCGCAGCTATAAGTATTTGGAATACATAAGTCTTTGGTTGGGTACTAAGTAATTAGACACGTGATAACATTGTATCTGCTGACTTGTCATTGTATAATTCTATGACTAGATTTTGTACATATTACATTAACTTATCGAGGTCCTAAATTAGCGGTCACGAATGAAACTGATACTGATAATGTCATCCATGAAAAAACCAAACAAGTCTTAAATTTGCATCATGTATGTGTAATGGATGAATTTGAGCTATTCACGCCAACTGATTTCGATGATTCGTATTTTATTGCAAATGATGTATTCATGCAAATTCTATTTCGTAATATTCCTATTGGATTTTAAGTCGGTCTTTTACTCGTAAATATATTTTTTCGTTGTATAATTATGAAAGCGATGTGTGTGGCTCGTAACGATTTGTACGAATTCAAACCTGGCCTTGTGACGCACTCGTGTCAATTGTTTTTATCAAACGATCGGCGACTGAATTGGTTTCGTAAGCCGTTCTACGGCTTATGAAAATCTGTCGCTGTTTTTTGATTAAATATGACAAAGTTAAAAGATAAAAGATAACTTTTATCTTAAAAATGGATGAAAAACAAGTTTGAACGATTGGTTAGCGTAATAATATTAGTATTTATAACTCGCTGCACTCCGCGGTGTTACCCGCGATTAAAAACTAATATTTTTTCTAATAAAAGGATTCTAAGTTACTCCTTATTACATCAGCTAAATGCCAGTGAAAGCCCCTTAGAAATCGGTCAAGCGATTAGCCGGAACACACAAACAGACAGACGGTAAAAAATTGTAAATGTTATTTCCACCCGACTTCAAAAAGAAGGAGGTCCTCAATTCGTCTTTAAGGTTTTTTTGGTTGTTACCTCATACCCTTGGAGTGGGTGAACCGATTCCGATGATTCTTTTAATATTTAAAAGCCGGTGTTTCACGTGTGGTCCCATTCCAATGGTCCAATTCTGACATTGGCATCCATGAGAAAACCATGTAAGTGTTAAATTTGCAACAAGCCACAAATGTACGAATAACTCGATATCACGCCAACCGATATGATGACGACTCATTTTTTTATTGATGTACTTGTATGTACTTTATGAGTAGTTTGATGAAAGTTTGGTTACGTTCTGATTAATTCTATTTCGTAATATTCCTATGACAATTCGGAAATTGGAAAGGAAGATGGCATCCGGGCGCATTAACGTTTATAAACGAGCTGTTATACGTGTCCGATATAGGTTTAAAAAAAAATACACAAAAAAAAACACTTTAATAAATTTACAATGAAGTTAAAGATTAAAGATGTAATTAGAACAATGATTACTATACGGAGTCTGGTCTTCGACTGACTGCTCGCTTGGACACATACAAGAATCTTTATGCTAAACCAGCCCTCTCTATAATGTTAGGGATGTGTCAGCTCTATACAATACAACATGTATGTATATAACAGAGTTCGATTCGATTTGAAATCGGTTTTTGTTTTATTTATGAGCAATTTTTCTCATGGTACAGGGTTTATACATTCATATACATGTAGTAAAAAGTTTATATTAATTATTAATGTTATAAACAGACACTTAAATTTTATTTACATGTATTGATATGTGTTCACGGCAGAATTCCGATGTGCATCGTTTTTATTACCGAGAAATCTATTCACACATTTCGTAATGATATTATGGTTGGCGGCAAATTAAACCGAAATGATAGTACAAATATATTCCCTTACAGGGAGGGTAACGATCAATAGAAAAACATTGCCACGTGTCCCAAAATAGAGTTGATGTCATATTAAATAAGGTTAACGTTATCGCTATCTAATTATCTTCGCACTTATTAGGCCTCACATCAAAAGTTTTGATGAAGGGCGCATAAAGGTCATCATCATTTCAGACGAAGTACACCACAACATACACTGCTACTGCCCGTAAAATAGTAGTAACGCGATAAAATTATTCGCAATCTATGACAGTTACGAATGGACGCTTTGTGTGCTTGTTGCAGTCTAGCTAGTGCTATTATGATCGCGTCGTCCAGATCGTCGAGAACGGGTCTCGGCCTTTGGACGACGGAACGGAATTTAGGTGAGGCTTATAAGTAATCTGTAAAGTCTAAAGTTTCACAACATGAAGGTATCGTCGACCTATTGATGTGACGTATTGACGACTATGATCTCTACTTGTTTCAAGCGTTATCGAGTGGTCGCTTTGGAAAACATTTCCGACAAAGGCTTGATTGCAGCAATTATGTCATGTATTTATAATTACACATTAATTATTGTTAACATCGCAAAACCAAAGTAGGCTAGCTTTTACGAGCACGTTTACCTAAGTTGAAGTAATACAATGATCCATTTATTTGTTGACGTTGTAGTTGGAGTAATATGAATAAATGTAAGCGGAGACATTTGCCTTTATCCATTACTCATATGCAGACGTCTGCAAGTTAAAAAACATCGATATCTTTATATTTCACAATCATTTAATTGCGAGCAATGTTGTAATCGTGTAATTTATTTATGTAAATAAATTGCACAAAATAAAAATAGGACAAAAACGTGGACTTAATGCCAAAAGGCATTCTCTGCCAGTCTACCTTGGAGTTGTGTAGAGACAAAGTAACGGCTGCAAATAGAAGAAAAAAAAATGAAACATAAATACATGCATATATTCATAAAAACATACGCACATACAAATAAATTAATTATATAGCCATAATATTTATGTAAAGTCAATAGACATATGTGAATACATAGATATTAATACATAGATGGATAGGGAAAGAAAAAAAAAGCAATTCCTTGGTATAGATTCTACAGTAAGCGTTTGAATGTAGCCGCGCGTTCCACAGTCTTATTGCGTTAAATGTAAAAGAATTATGTAAATCAGTAGGAATATGAAGAGAAATATTTTCAGTGGAACAAGACAACGGACGGGAAGTACATACAAATTTACATTTTAAGTATTCACGGACAAATGGATCACAAGTGTACTGAATGATCTTTGATCACATAATTGGAAGCGACTTAAGCTGAAGGATGAAGGACCAAAGATGAAGGAATAGAATTGTGAGTCACAATTTCTGTCCACTTAACTTGAGTGTATGCTTATCATCACATCGTTTAATTAATTATTAATCGACATATCACTACATACTATGAAACAAAGTCGCTTCTTGTCCATCCGTCCTTATGTATGCTTAGATCTTTTAAACTATGTAACGAATTTTGAAGCAGTTTCTTATAATAGATAAAGTGATCCAAAGGAAGGTTTATCTATATAATACATGTATAATATAATAGAGAAATACAGATAATTTTAGCGCATGTGATGTAGATACATTTTGTTGCGCTTACATTGTAAACGTTGACCATAAATCAAAATAATGTTCTACAGTATTATACACCTTAAGAAGATCTACAAAAACTACTCGTACTACCTCGAAGGTATAAGTCTATCTCTTAGGAATAACTAAAACAATAACATATTTAAAAATATCGTAAAAAGATTTTTCATTGTTTTTAGTGAAATGCTCATATCAAAAAAAAATGACATGGAATTTTTTACTAATTTTGTCGAGGCTGTCATACAGTCACCACACATTTACCGTTGGTCGTTGAAATACAGGATAACATGTATCTAGAATAGAATAAACATTTATTCGACACAATAAGAGAAGACAAAACTAGTCGAATAAAATGAAATTGTGGACGCTATTGTACGTACGTATATTATAAAAATAATAATACGGTTGCTTTCATAAATGACTGTAAGATGTTTTGTCATAACATGTTATTTTTAATTTATCTCAGACATCAGTAATTTTGCAATCAAAGGTATTTTTCCTCTATTTACGTTGCTCGCCATTCTTCAAATAACATATAATTGCAATGTTTTACCTGGACACGTTTAATTGTGATAACTAATGGCACAATGGTTAAGCAAGCTATTATTTATGTTTACTACTACATATATGGAGTGATTTTCTATACATAACATTCCGGTTGTATGTTTATTATCTGTGGTATAAATAAAATGCCTAGTAGCATTGTGAGCATGAATATCTTAGTTGCTTACTTAACCATTAAGTTTATATTGCATACATGTAGACTGGGAAAGATTTTAGTTCTAATATATTTATGAAATAAAATATTTATATTTGTTGGATATTATAATTAAGATTTTTTAGATTTGTGAATAGCGGATATTATGTAATCTATAATGAAATAAATTTCCGTTTTCAACCGACTACAAAAAAAGGAGGTTCTCAATTCGTCTGTCTGTATTTTTTATGTTTGTTACTTAACTTTCGACTGTGTTAACCGATTTTGATATTTCTTATTTGAAGGCTGATGCTTCCCGTGTGTTCCAATTTGTTCCAGTTCTGACAATGATACAAATATACAAATCCATGAGAAAACCGTATAAGTCTTACAATCTCTCTCTTACAAAGAGCCAGACATGATTATTACGATGATTATACAACTCATGATTGCAGAGTAAAACGCTCAACCAAATCATTTATTGTGGTGACATCAAGAACAATCTTGGTCGTTTTCTCTGATTTGGTAACTGTAACCTTGTTCATTGCAAAAACGAAATGGCACCGTCATTGTCCGTCATTAACAAAGGTCTTGTAATTTTAAAACTATAAAAGGTACTGTAATTATATTAACAAGTTAAACCAAAAATAGTTTTCAAATCAAATTCACGTTAAAAATATACTAACTAAAATATTGTGTGTGTACTAAACATTAACGTATTTCGTTAAATTTTTCTATACAATTTTAGGAATTCCCTGGTATACCTTCGAAACCCAAGATAAACTCAAGAAGGTGTCATGCCAGATATCAACGGCGCACGGTGGCCAGCCTTTCCGAGTTTTACAGATTACATTTGGGAGAGTGTGCAGGATACCGTCTTACTTAACCAACAAATTGCCCGCGTCAGTCATTCCGACCAAGTACGACTTAGAAGCCTTCAAGAGTAGAGTGACTTACTAAACTAGCGCGTACCATCTTTCGACTACATCACCACTTAATATCAGGTGGGATCATGATTAAGCACTAGTTTATTAAAAATAAAAAAAATATTAGCATTTGCCAATAATATTAGCACGGCATCTTTTTTAATTTGGGGAAACGCCTACTTTCTTCGGGAGAAGTGCGAGATTTATAAAATCCCAAGATGTTCCATCATTATCGCATGTTAGCGGGGCTACGGGAACGCTCTCACATAAGTAAAGTAAGTCCAACCCTGGAAGGATGAACGTTCCCAAAACATCAAGAGAATCCTCCAGGGGAGAATTATAAAAAAACAACCCTTTTTTAACTGCGTAAGGGGATCAATAGTAGAACCAAGACTTTTGTAATTTCAGTAACAGAGCTTATAATTCTACTATACTATAACAAATAACATCAGTAGAAAGTAGAAACAGATTGTTAACACTGTCTATGCCATCACCGCTTAAAGGATGTGTAACGATATTTTGTTGGTATATAAACCTTTATTGTGTCTAAAAGCCTTCTTTATTAGTTATAAAATTACGGTTACAATAACTTCTTAAAAGAATACTTAATTAATTTATTCTTCCTCGAACGCTGGATGCAAGAAATAACATTTAACAAAGTAGTCATGATACAGCAATCTTTACGAAGTGATCTTAAGACGCAATTGGCTGGACCGGCCCCTTGAAAGAAAAAGTTTGTTTCTCCCCCGCTCAAGGCTAAGGCGAGTACGTTTAATGATGAAAGATAACCATTTAATTTTTTTGTTTCAGGAAAACGTTATTTATTTCTGCTATATTAATTAAGCACACAAACAAGAATATAACACTTTTTGCACAATAAATAATACTCGTTCCACAGAAACGTACACTTTATATAAAAAAATAACATAAGCTTTCACGTTCTTATAACCGTAAGGAAAGACAGAACGTTCTCACTGTCCGCATTTCACCGATCTTATTAGGTCCCATATGTGACAGGCGGTAAATCCATCACCATATAACGTCCACAAATTTTTAATATGTGATTTTGTGTACAAAACCGAAAAAAAGCAATTGAAACCACCTAAGTGACACTAAAACTATTGAATTTTCATCCGTATGGCAATTTTAGTTCCATATTATAAATATGATTCTATATTAGAATACAAATCAATTACGCAGGGGTCCAGGTATGGATTACGAATTTTCATTCTGAACAATCCCAGCACGCCACACCATTATACGTAATATCGTAATACCATATCCAAAATATAGAAGAGTTGAAATGAGAGGGAGATTCACCTGACGCATGAGCGTATGACATGCTCATCAGCACTTCAATTGTGGATCTCATCTCGAGACTTATACACTGTAACACTCCTTAAGCAGATTACTAGATTACGTAAATGGCCTTGTATGTATTACGGTATACTGTTTAATTTACCAACGATTCATTTTTTTATAATTACACTTGAACAAATACACATATATTATTTTCAGAATTAATATACACTATTAATATTAAAACAGACATTTGTCATGTAATGAAACTAATTAAAAGACCACATTTCGTATAGTTAAATCCACGTAATAACTCTTTTCACTGCAACGCTAAAAAAAGTAGATAGATACAATAGTGATGGCCACATAAGAAGACAATACAAACACTCAAGCCTATCACCCAAAGGGGTAGGAATATTCCACGGACTTCCGCTTTGTACGATTCCGAGGCCTCTTCCGTTGATACACATACGTATATCTTTTTGTTATATTAATATACATATATATTATATATTAAGGTATAATGGTAAAGTTCTCGACTTTAGGAATTTATAACGATCCCTGATCTCAGCCGGCGTGAAATAAGCTTTTATTTTCCAGTTTTATGTTTACAAAACAGAAATTGCTAAAATTTTGTTCCTTGTTTTGGCACTGGGTGCAAAGCGTGCAACGATTTCTGTCTTTGCTTGGGGAAAGGACGTCACATCTTTCTCAACAAACCGTAGTTATAATTCGCGCAATTAATTTTTCCGCCTTTTCTTGCCCCACGAGACAAAATCTTCTTCGAAACAGTAACTAACTGGAGTTATTGATTACTTCCAAGTATTGTAACTATCTTATGACCGGCCAGAAAACTAAGACCTCTCTTTGTCTTGTTACCAATTTATTACTAGAATTCCTCGAAGTGAACCAATTTACCAAGTGTCAAATTGCATAATAAACAATAGAATTATACTTCAATCTAGTAGAACGAAATTGAAATTAAACATATATTTAGTAATATATACAAATCAATAAAATTGGAGTGTCTGTTTGTAATATTAAAATAACCGCTTTTTACTATATGCGTATGAATATATACACGGTACATATACCAAAATAACATTTTGTGCAATTTTGTCTGTCTGTTTGTTCCTGCTAATTTTTATTCTATTTTTGAGGAATTTTTTGGAACTTAGAGGAATTTTCACTGGCAGATTGTTGATGTAAACATTTATTTTAAAACATTAAAAAAATAGTTTTTAATCGCGGACAACACCGCAGGGCGCAGCCAGTCTATAATATATTATATTACACTTAAATCTTTTTGGAAATACGCTGCATCATAATTTCCGTCCCACGTACTTTCAGACGTGAATATACTCGAACAAATGATTTTATGCATGTTGTACGCAACAACGAAATCTTTAAAATAGTTTTTAATTGCATGCAAATAATTAATTAAAATAGAATAATAAAAGGACTGGATATAGTCAACACAGTCAATAAAGTTCAGTTTAATTTGAAAATTAATTTTCGTGTAGGTGGCTCCTTCTCGGCTATTGTTACTCTTATGCGTGCAATCCGTCTTAAGACTTCTAGAAAAAGAATGCCACGTCCCAATCGCTATTATATAGATACATATAGTTATATAAATAATCCGAAATATATATAATAATATACCTTAACAGTTTGGTTGGTCTGCTGTGTCTAAACTATTACTAATATTATATATAATGTCATTTATTAGGACTTAGCTTTTTATTGTTGACGTGCATATGGCCGCCTGTTTCTGTAGGATGCTGATGTTTATTTGTGCATCAAATCAGAACTTCAGAACAGCAGCGTCTGTCATCGTATAGAACAAAGAATGCTATTGAATATTTTGCAATATATTCCGATACAATTGTTTGATCCGCCGCTGGACACGGACATGAGAAAATGTAGAAACGGTTATCGGGTTCAAGGTTATTTGTTTACGCCAGCACAGCCACGATCTCGTGCTCGGCGGTGGAATGGAGAATAAAGTAGGAAATCCACATGTCCAAGAAGCATTTCAAAGATTTGCTTAGTGTGTGTTAGTGTTTTAGACTTCAAAACAAAGGAAGTTCCCAGTTCGTCTGTATGCTATTTTGTATGTTTGTTAGCTCATAGCTTTCGACTGGGTGAACCCATTTTGATGATTTATTTTTTATTTTGATTTTGATTTTTTATTTGAAAGTTGCTGCTTCCTGTGTAGCCCCATATTAATTTGGTCTAATTCTGACAAAAGCATGCATAGCAAAACCTTATTCTCAATTTCCATTAAGTCTGTGGGCGACAATTGAACGAATAACCCAATATTACGCTAAATGATTTCGATTATTACTTATTATTTTTTATTGGTAAGGATGTACTTCAAGGGTAGTTTAATGAGAGTTTGGTTAGGTTCTGATTAATTCTATTTCGTACGATAATTCGGAAATACAAAAAGGGCGTCAGCGCGTATTAGCGGTTGATTCAATTTGAAGCCGGTTTTTGTTTTTACTCGTAAATATACTTGTTGCAATTTTTTTTGGGTTCGTGTAAGTTTTTCAGAACTTTCCCAGCTCGTAGAAGGCGACTAAAAGGGGCA
The DNA here is from genome assembly GCA_029286785.1 of Meandrusa payeni. Classification (NCBI taxonomy): domain Eukaryota; kingdom Metazoa; phylum Arthropoda; class Insecta; order Lepidoptera; family Papilionidae; genus Meandrusa; species Meandrusa payeni. Next base: position 1,413,705 of record JAGSMX010000034.1, read on the forward strand.
TCGAGTTCACTGTGCGACAAGGGTGGGGGGCCTTTGTCGTCCACCAAGGTGGACCCGGGTAGAAGGCAGTGCTACGCGACATCGGCAGGCTCGTGTCGCCTTGCACTGCGAGGGCACATGGAGGGAGGGAGTACCCTTCCCCTGAACGACCCCACGATTGTTAGATCGTAAGTAACCTGGACCCCTGGACTTGGACCTATAATCTGCTAAACCAATTGTGTACAAAATAATCGTTCATTGGCATCATAGTGGTCGACATTTGGTAGTTTTAGAAGTATTTTAGTTTACTGATGCCACTACATACTGATTTCGTACTACTGGCAAGGTAATTGTGTTTGTTAGTATTTTGTAAAGATGAAATGATAATTGATATAACTGTAATAGATCGGTTTCATAATGAAAAGGCACTGGAACTGACACCCAAGCAATAGTCCGCACCACTTATACAAAGTAATTTTTAATTATTAGATTGTTATTCATTGATTTGATCATACTTTACTTTGACGACCTTTGTATCGGAAGGAAAATATAAAACTGGTAATCATAAAATAGACCAATGACGTGCTTAGGCAATTCGAAACGTACAACTTTTAACTTCCTGTTAATCTTCAGACGCCGGGACTGAATCATAATGTAACCGGAAATGAATAATTCTATTGTTAATGACAGATACAAATAACAGTCTATGTATAGCGCACACAACAGTTTCGCTGACGGAATACGCTGATGATTTCCTTCTAAACGACTGGTAATTTAAAAATATCTTGTACGTATGCACTATGTACAGAAAGTTAAAAATCAGAGCCGTCGTGCAATTATTTCCATTTTTTTTTATGACGAACTACACAGATCGGCGAGAGGAGGCTGGCTTTAACTGCTTCACCGAATTGAGAGCTCTTAGGTCGCTTAGCCTGAACCTCTATTGCTAGTAACTTGACACAAGGGTCCCCCCGGTGAGGAGTAACCTCGGCTTGGACGGTTACTATGTTACGCGTAAGCATTCCGATCTGAGGGCGCCCGAGAGGGCCGAACCACGACTCGATCGGTTGCTATTTAACGGATAATCTAAGAGACATTTAAAAGCTAAACTAATTTTGAGTGCCACTTCAGGAAACGTTGGCGCTGGGAAAAGAAGTGGCCGAAGAAACTCCAGCAACGCTCCTAACATCTAAGGGGTGGGGCCTGCCCATAAAATAGCGGTAACGCGCAAGGATTATTCGCAACCTCCGACGGTCGCGAATGGACGCTTTGTAGATTTGTAGAGATCTAGCCTGTGCAATGGTAATCGCGTTATCCGGATCGTCTCGGCCTCCGGGCGACGCGACGGAATTTATTATAGGAAGGCTTATAAGTGGCGACACTTACAAGAAGTTTGTTAGAATGTTTGGTGGCAGTCTCGAAAAACCGTCGAGATGCCTGCTTAAAGAATTGGGGTTAATTTTTTCCATTATTCGCAACGAACTCCACAATTTTAATTTTTATTAACTATTAAAACGCATGCGCATCGACATATTTATGCAAAAAATAATAAGGAAAAAGATAACAAGTATTTTTTTAAAGAACCATTCCAATTTAGCTTAAGATTGTTCTAGGAGATGGATCACCACAATAGTCGAATGGTAGATTCGAACCTACGACCTTACTTTTCGCAGACCGTACCATAAATATATAAATATATTTTTTATTTTATATTGTAATCAAATAATTATAATAATAATTTTATATTTTAAACTTATAATTTAGTCTAAGGTTGTTATTTAATAGTTATTTAAAATAAAGATGAGTCTTAGTTACTTATTTGAATAAATGAATAACAATAATAATAAACCAATTAGGCTTTAATTACTTCCCAGCAACAGGAAGATCGACTCACCCCATTATATATTTTTGCATGATTAGTAAGGGATTTTGTTGCCAAGTTTCAACTGCACGTTTTAAGGTCGAGGTAATCTAGAAGGTATCACTTCGTAACAGTGATTATTTGATATCATCTAATGCAGACATAGCAAGAAACCCGTTTTGTAGAGCTGTAGAATATACCAAAAGGTAACAATAATCATTATTTGAATATTTCATAACGTTTGAAAAAAAATATTTAAAAAGGAAAGGACAAGTCGAGCAAGGGTAGGTAAATCGTTCTTAACAAAAAGTTGTTTTTAAGTATTCAAGAGATGTTATAAATTGAATTCTAATAAGAATCACAACGATTGTTTACAAGTTTTAAACAAGAATAACATATTTATTTTAGGATGATCACAATTTGCCACGCAGGTAATACGATTTGTATATGGTTAACGTTTCTATGATTGAGTATTTATGGTTGTATTCGTCACACAGGATGAAGAAAATGTATCAAACATTATTCATTGCATTCTTTCTGCTTCCGCTGGTTTCGCTTTCCTATTAAATCTCAATTTCCCCGTCTTTAGTATCCTCTTTTGTAAGGTTCTCTAACATGTCCACTTTCACGACGTCCAGCTAGCGTTTCTTGGACTTTGTAGAATCAGGTCCAGACAACTGTTTCCGACTGTATGGTCATATCATCGGATACGGTTTTCCTGCAGCTCGTCTGCTAGTTCACGGATACTAAGGCTTCCACGGATATGAGAAAATTGTGTGCAAACAAACAAACATTTTTGTTACCATCCTACAATAATTTCAATAGCAACTAAATCTACTAAGTACTAACAAACTATCATAAGTTGGACACTGTCACATGCACCAATGGAACCGACTGTCCCAAACTAAGTTTCCGGATTGAGAAATGATGTCTCTTAATCAGCACATAAAATTGCAACAACAAACTTATTGATGCCGGAACCGGGGATCGAACTCGGGTTGCTAGCGTACCATGCAACATGAGGCGACCTCCCGGACACTGAGCTACCACGGCTCTATCACAATTCACTTACTAGATGTTATTTGGCATAAAATAAGGTGCGCCGTAATCTATGTATCGTTGCCTATTTCTCAAGTAAATAATAATTTCATAGCTTAAAATTAAGAACCGTGTTGCGATTAAAATGCGAAATGTAAATTAGCGATAAATATTTTAAACTTTCACGATTCTACATTAGAGTTAAAAAAATAGTGCCAACATATCTGCAGTATAAATCCATTTAAATGCTAGGCTAACTAAAACAATCACTTTGTGCCTGATGTATGAAGGTAGCCTGAATTTGATGCTCTTTATGATCTCTAACATCTATGGCTTAAAGGCGAAACCCTATTTTCAATCGATTTCAAAAAAGGAGGTTTTCAATTCGTCTACATGTCTTTTTTTTGTGTTTGGTACCTCAAAACTAAGTGAACCTATTTGGATAATTCTTTTTTATTTTTAAGCTGGTGCTTCCAGTGCAGTCCCAATTTCCCATTTATGAAAATGGCATTCATAAGAATATATAAGTCTTAAATTTGCATCAACTATGTGCTCAACAAATAGGCGAATAACTCAATTACAACCCAACCGATTTCGATGATTAATTTCTTGTTAGAAAGGATGTACTTCAAACGAAGTTTGTTAAGAGTTTAGTTAGGAACTGATGATAACGTTTAACGTTTGATTCGATTTGAGGTAGGTTTTTACTCGTAGATATACTTATTAAAGGATATGCTTAAAACATAAGTTAACCGTAAATTAAAGTAATTCCACTAGTCAAGATTAAAAAGTTATATTTTTTGTAAATATTTTGTAAAATACCTATTATATTGTAAATATTCCTTTTTTTAGTAGTATTATGTAATGTTTTATATGTATAGTTAAGTTATATTTTCTACTTTCTAGTAATAACAAAATTACGGAATGCCAAATTCATTTTATCAGATTAAAAATATGTTTAGATTTTCATTTACAGTAATTGGAATGATATCTTATTTATAAAATTCCTGTGTCACAGTGTTTGTACGACATTTTTCGTATATATTAAGTGTGAGAATAGGACATAAACTTAATTTCATACCCTAAGTTTATTTCCACTTAACCAATACCATATTATTTTTATTTTTTTTTAAACTTTGACATTAAAATGCATACAACCGTTAATGTTCACTCTACTACCATCAACCTTCATTTTTTAATATCAATATTACAACAAAAGATTTTTTTACTTTCCAAGCAAGTGTTTAACCACTATCCCACCTGATGTTAAGTGGAAATGCAATCCTGGATGACGAGGCGCAATAGCTTAATAAATATCTATTCATTAAGCTATTCTCTACTGTTAAAAATAACCAAATTGTAAACGGAAGGAAAGACAGACGTCGATAAATTATTCCAGATATTATGCTACGATATTGACATTGTTTTCACAATCACTCATCATAATTATGACAATCTTTTTTACTGTCTGTATAAAAAAGATAATAAAAAAGATGAATAAAATGCCTAGTGATATAAAAGGTAAAATATAAAATAATAAAAGTTAAAAGATATGTAGGCCGTCATCGTTCACAGTACTTTATTCGACTTTCAGTCATAGACCTAATCCCCACACACAAAAATTATTTTTTTAAACTTTGACTACCAAAATATTCACTAGAAATAATATATACGACAAAACAACGTTAGCAAAAAGCTAGTTTGTATATATTATTATATTATTGTCTATACCAATAACTGGCTGCTATAAAAGTAGTACAAAAAAGTAATTTATGCATTCTAAATTAAAAATAAATACTTACCAAGGATATGTCAATAAAACAAAGTAAAATAAAAACACACGCTCATTATTCGACACCAGATGCGACAGCGACACCTGTGCTAGTGTCGCGACATTTAGAGTTCAACTGACCTCAACAAATAAACACAGCCATGCGCAAGAGTAGATTGTTCGTTTGTCGCTGATCAATAAAATATAAACAGTTCATTTTGAACCTTATCGCAAGGAGCACACAGTTTAAATTACACAACCGCTTAACATCATTTCGTCAAGGTCCCTTAATCGAGTACTATCGAGGTGCAGTAAACGCCTGATTTCAAGTTTCATGAATAAAATGCCTATTGATTTAACCTACAACTGCTAAATTGCAAATGTTAACAAATTATCACATATCTTTTTGAAGTCAAACTTCTTTACGCACATTAGGGGAGTAAGACAATGAGAAACGAGAGCGTTGCGAAAAGTGTGATCGTGTGAGGCGAATGGAATTTGAGAGGGAGATATAAGTTAGTGAAGATACTAAAAGAAAGAGTTACGTTTCGTATATCTAAGACAAAGTGCAGACCTATTGTCTGTATGACACTGTAGAAGCTAGAAATTTTTCATTATCTATTGAACAATCGTAGTTATATTATACATATATAAATAAATTAGTTTTTCTTATCGTTTGGCCTAATGCACACTCGTTTGTTTTTCTTATAACAAAACAAGCTAGGAGATTGGTCTTGTCAAAAGCAGAATGGTGGGTTTGAATCTACGATGTTGTTTTTGGCTGACCGTACCTGAAATCATTAGGTTATTGACTCTTAAAGTTGTTCAATAACCATTAAAAAAAATAATAAAAAAAAACAATTTTTTTTATTTATTTTATTTTTATATCCTATATCTCTAATCGTAACCTGTTATTTGATTAACTTCAATAAATATATAACATAATTGGTACTAACATTAATGAATTCAAGAAACTATTTCTTGAAATCAATTCGTGATATTAATTATTATAATTTAAATAAAACTGTACCTAGAAATTAAAATTAAAGTAATTATCGTGAATTTTTTTCAACTGAACGTCGGCTTATTTCATATGTCAGATACGTTTTTTTTGCTCGATCACGATCCCACTTGAAGATAGAAATACAGTCCTTGACGGTAAGGGCACTAGCTTTTTAACTTATTATTATACTTTTTATACTATTCATGCCTATTTATCCTATTATATATAACTATTTATACTGTTATAAATATAATGTTCCCAAAAAATATACAACTGCATTAAATGAAATTAAGTTGGACCAAGTATATTAAATTATTGACACCGCGAACTAATATCGGAATTGCTTACGGCTTAATCTACAATACAATGTTCGATACTTGATGTATAGATTGTTCGTACTCTTATTCTTATTTTATCAAAAAATGTAGTAATGCTTGCAATTTTGTAATAATTTACCAAAAAATATTAGAGAATCAAAATCGATTTATATTTATGCACATATATATAATGTTCCTCAAACGATTAACTTTAATATTTACGTACTAAGTAAATAGTCTTGTTATGTAACGTTTTGGCGTAATGCAATAGAAGAGTTTATCCGAGGCTCTCTGGACCTCTTGAAAATCGTCAAGTAAACAAGTTAGAGGTTAAGCGACTTAAGACCTGTGCCACCTCCAAGTATATTTATGAGTAAAAATACTTCTTCTGCCTAGCCATTTCCCAGCCTACCACCAGGGTTTGCTTTTCTACTTAATGTCCTCCACTTTTCCCGGTCTTCGGCATCGTACTTTGTTAAATAGTTTTCTAACATGTCCTTCACAACGTCCAGCCATCGTTTTTTGGACCTGCCGCGGGATCTTGGGCCTTGTAAATTGAGAACTAATCATCTATTTCCTACATAATCAGGAGGCCTGCGGTATATGTGGCCAAACCATCTAAAACGATATATACTAATGAAACTAAAAATGATTATAATAACTACATTGTTCCTAACTGCCGGCATTAATTCCTAATTTTGTATATTTTTAACGAATACCCCAAATTTGTAATGAGTTTTGTGAATTGAAGTGAATTGTAAAATTTTTGAGGTTTTTAATAAAGTTTCTTAACCCCATAACTAAATGGATATTCTCTTGAAAACAGCCACATTGTGATCGGATATAAAGACAGACACGCGCAAAATATTCCATTCCGGTGTGAAGTGCGACGTACTCGTAGCACTTGTTCGCCTCGGCCAACTTTGTGTGGCAAACAACTTAGCGTCTGTCCACTGCTACAGAGGCTTTCTCTAGTCACTTCAATATTTACGTACTAAGTAAATAGTCTTGTTATGTAACGTTTTGTCGTAATGCAATAGAAGAGTCTATCCGAGGCTCTCTGGACCTCTTGAAAATCGTCAAGTAAACAAGTAAGAGGTTAAGCGACCTAAGACCTATGCCACCTCCAAGTATATTTATGAGTAAAAACTTTGCCCGGTCTTCGGCATCCTCCTTTGTTAAATGGTTTTCTAACATGTCCTTCACAACGTCCAGCCATCGTTTTTTGGACCTGCCGCGGGATCTTGGGCCTTGTAAATTGAGAACTAATCATCTATTTCCTACATAATCAGGAGGCCTGCGGTATATGTGGCCAAACCATCTAAAACGATATATACTAATGAAACTAAAAATGATTATAATAACTACATTGTTCCTAACTGCCGGCATTAATTCCTAATTTTGTATATTTTTAACGAATACCCCAAATTTGTAATGAGTTTTGTGAATTGAAGTGAATTGTAAAATTTTTGAGGTTTTTAATAAAGTTTCTTAACCCCATAACTAAATGGATATTCTCTTGAAAACAGCCACATTGTGATCGGATATAAAGACAGACACGCGCAAAATATTCCATTCCGGTGTGAAGTACGACTGCGACGTAGCACTTGTTCGCCTCGGCCAACTTTGTGTGGCAAACAACTTAGCGTCTGTCCACTGCTACAGAGGCTTTCTCTAGTCACTTCAATATTTACGTACTAAGTAAATAGTCTTGTTATGTAACGTTTTGTCGTAATGCAATAGAAGAGTCCATCCGAGGCTCTCTGTACCTCTTGAAAATCGTTAAGTAAACAAGTAAGAGGTTCAGGCTAAGCGACCTAAGACCTATGCCACCTCCAAGTATATTTATGAGTAAAAATAAAAACAGATTTGAAATAAAATCAAATACTTTGTTTTCCGAACTGTAGTTCCGTAGGAATATTACGAAATTAATCAAAGCTAACAATACTCTCATCGAACTACCCTTGAAATACATCCTTTCCATTAAGAAATGAATCATCGAAATCAGTTGGCGTTATATTGAGTTATATGCGCATTTGTCACGCACATACTCAAGGCAAGTTTAAGACTTACGAGTATATACTCGTAGTTTGCTCATACATTTTAGAATTGACATATTAGAAAAGACATTAGCAGAATTGAAACAAATTCAAAAAAGAATAATCAAAATCGATCCGTTCAAATTAATGAGGTAACAAATATTAAAAAATATACAGGCGAATTAAGAACCTCCTCCTTTTTTGAAGTCGGTTGAAAAGTACTATCGCGTCTGGAGTAGCGACCAATAAATCTAGCGGATCTCTCAGTTTTTTTACCTACTACGCTGCCTTCCTACCATGCGGCCTCTACATTGTGACCGGGTTTTTGAGAGTTGGCTCTATATCTCACTTGCGTCATTTTTCTCCAATCGAATCCATAGTCTTCGTAAAGTTTTATAGGAGTAGGGGATAAGCTGATATGGTTTTAAAGGAAAAAAGGAATTGCAGGAGCATATTTAAAAAAAGAATGCTAACAATTTTTGCTGTCAGATATATTACTAACATTCTTGTTAACCATCTAGCTAAGCTTTAGCTTGTGCTAGAAGAAGGTTCACGTCAATAGTCGAACTGTGGATTAAAACCCACGACCTTAGCATTCGCAGACCGTACCCCTTATTGTCAACCTATTATGAAGAGTTGGACCGCGCCTATCTCATCTGGGGAAACGCAGAACTATAATGTTTCATAGACATGTTTCATTCGATTAGAAGAAGTAGTCTTGAGATTTTTTTTTGTTAGAATTGTTTTAACACAATGAAATTCTAGTGAAACTTGACTGGATGTTAAACGCAAATAATTCTTATTGATGTCCACGTATAAATAAAAGTCTATTTTACTTGGCAAAGCTATTTATTTCAATAACGGCAGTTTCAAACCCTTAATGTCTTCTGACTGAACAAGTTACGAGGTTTAGTTCTAAAGTTATTGTAAGTTTCTTTTGGGTACAAAATTATTGTACCTACGTTCGTTTGCCACTCTCCAGTACTACCTTTCTGATTTTATTCACGAATATTAAACACATAATGGTATACTCTAACCTCATTAACCTCGTTTTTGACATGATAGACATACCAAGAAGCTGGTCTTGATTGCTTCACCGGATTGAGCGGTGGCATAGCTCTTAGGTTGCTTAGGCTGAACCTCTATCGCTAGTAACTCGACACAAGAGTGGTAACCTCGGCTTGGACGGTTACTATGCTACGCGTAAGCATTCCGATCCGAAGCGCCCGAGAGGGCCGAACCACGCCTCGGTCGGTTATTTTACGGATAATTTAAGGAACATTCAAAAGCTAACATTGAATGCCACTTCGGAAAGTGTTGGCGCTGGGAGAAGAAGTGGCTGAAGAAATTCCAGCAACGCTCTTAATATCTAAGGGCTGGGTCGCCGTAGAGGGTGGGTCTCCTCTGATTTTGCGGATGTTCATGGGAGACAGTGATCACTTATATGTAGATAGAATATATTAAGAGTCTATAAAATAGAGTATATGAAGGTATGTATATGTGCAATCACAATATCGGGACCACTGTTTATGACACGTGGTTTATTAATGGAAGGTATTATGCAGGTAATATTTACATAATGTTCAATATATGTACAATATAATGCATAAAGCATTACATGACTCTTTTATACATTTACAAACATGTCTACTATATACGGTCCGTGAAGCAGAAATATTAATGTATGTATACAGGATGTTAGTTTTATTTTTTTATTTAGTTTCACTGAATAATAAGAATGACTATTTTTAATGAGAAGGGCGCGAGAGAATTTGAAATGCCATACAGTGTGGCCAGAGTACGTTAACGACTTATTTGACGTGAAATCATTCAACGATTTCCAAATGAACCGGTCGTAAGCGGCTTGCATCCAAGTTCGTCCTGCGCCCTTTATGAGCAACTAAGTTGAAGTGGCAACGACCGTACATACTCGTAGCTCGTAGAACAGATGGCCGAATAGTAAAAAAATCTTGGTTTGAAGAAATAATCACCTCATCAGTCTAGAAAATCTTGGTATCGCATTTAATATAAAAAAGTTTAACTTTAACTAGGCGTGAAAGACAAAGTTTTAAAAGTAGTTTCACAGTCCATTTAATATTCAAAAGTTATAGAAGCAAACACATTTAATGTTTTACGTAATCAGCTGTAAGATATCTTGTATATTATTACATTTTGTAAAATATTATAACAACAAAATAAGCAATTATATAATAAGAGGTAAAAAACTATACCAAAATTTACTGAAAAAGAAAAAAATGTACTTGATTTGTTTGCATAACAAGCAAACACAAAAACCGACTTCAAATCAAACGATAAATTATTATGCGCCTTTTTAATTTCCGAATTATCATAGGAACATAACTTTGTTAACCAAATTCTCATCAAACTACTCTTGAAGTACATCCTTTTTATTAAAAAAATAATCATCCAAATCAGTTGGTGTGATATTGAGTTATTTGTCCATTTGTGATGCACATACTTAATGCAAATTTAAGACGTATATGTTTGTCTCATGGATGCCATTGTCAGAATGGATCAATAGTGTGATACACGGGAAGCACCAGCTTTTAAATAAAAAAAAAATCATCAAAATCGGTTCATCCAGTCGGAAATTATGACGTAACAAATATAAAAAAATAAAAATACAGACGATTTGAGAACCACCTCCTTTTTCTAGTCAGTGGCGAAGGAGGAGGTCACAGTTCAATTATATTTTTCAACAATAATTGATTTCGCATAGCGTCCACATTTCTGGACCTGAAGTTTTATTCGTGCGAAAGTGCATACTTTCAATAAAGGCCTATGTTAATTTTGAGGGCATCCGAAGATATACTATGTACCTACCCTGATATTGATAAGTTTATGACAATCCAAGAGATAAGTAATTCTTAACGATACAGAGCACGGATGAAGATGAAAATGTGACGAAAATCAAGACGAAAATATTTTTTTTCGTAATACAACAAACAACACATACACAACAAACAAGAAATTTTTTAATTTTTTTTGGAGAAACATTTTGAACAGCCTGCAGTACCTATTCACACAGAGGAGGCGTATTTTATGTGTGAGTGAAGCAGCACTAGTTTTCTAAAAATGATCACATCTTTATTGTGTAGACTTTACGGGATAAAATTTAAGATTTTCTTACGTTTAGTGAAGTCATCACTGTACTCTGCCAATATGAAATAATTAAAATTTTCTGTGTGAGAACTGCACAAAACTTGAATAGGTTTTATGAGAAGTTTCCTATCGTATAATTTAATAACTTCGTAATATAACTACGGTAATTCGGAAATAAAAGAAAAACGTCCGTGCGCCCTTTAATGTTTAATGCGTCACTTATCGGTTTTCGTTTTTCCTCCTATATATATGTGTCTGTCAGTCAGGTTTCCACAAAATGATCACTTGGTAAAATGTCACGTTCAACCCTGTCATATATTCGACGTATGTTTTTCCCGCTCGAATATTAGATTAAAATCAATTGTACAGAAAAACAAATTTCGTTACTAGAATACGCTTATCAAAACACTCAATTTTATAAATTACGAAACCACCCACATATCACAGATATCTGTATCAAATCTCCAGGTAACCTTGAGTTTTTAAAGATGTTGTGTACAAGATTGTCAAGTATTTTGTTTGTGAGGTCGACGAACTATAGTCAATGTATGCTTGATACCAAATTCTGGAGTTGGTAACTTAAGTTTAGTATCTATGTGACCGTTGCATATTATACTTGGCTCAAATCTTACATACATTGGTAGGTTTATGACAATTAAAGTTAATTGGTAAGATTATGAAAACTAAGGTGGTGTACTACCTTAGTTTTCATAATCTTACGGCAAAGAGCACAAATGTAAAAGAAGTAAATATAGGCGCCAGAACTTCGCAACATAAATAAGATATTTTGAAATCAACGAGAAAAGGAAAAACAGACAAATCAAAACAAACGTTAAACATTTTGCATTTCCGATTAATCGTAGATATAAAGGAAATAGAATTATTCAGAACCTAACCAAACTTATCAAACTACCCTTGAAGTACATCAAATAGAAAAGGAATCATCAAAAACGGTTCACTCAGTCGAAAATAATGAGGTAACATACAAACAGATGAATTGAAAACCTCCTCCTTATTTAAGTCGATTAATAAAAGAGCATCCGCGAGTAGCAGGTATTTGGTCCGTCACGTTTTGCGATTGTATTTGAAGACGGTTTGCAACTTTACTCTTAAAAATACTTGTCAGAAATTAGAATTTATTAAAGATAGATCCATCCAGGATCTATTACCGCATGTTAAATAGAATGATATTTAAAAGCAATGGTTATTATTTAATGAAATATTACAATTAGCAAATTCGTCTACTTCCTCTTTCATCCGGGAGCACTACAGGTTTCCCAATTGCTTTGGCAGAGATCCAAAAGGTCGACGTTAACATATGATATACTATGTACCTACTCTACAATATATCTACTCCACAAAATCGTTGAGAAGAATGTTTTGATTGTGATATTGATAAGTTTATGACAATCCAAGAGATAAGTAATTCTTAACGATACAGAGCACGGATGAAGATGAAAATGTGACGAAAATCAAGACGAAAATATATTATTTTTGTAATACAACAAACAACACATACACAACAAACAAGAACTTTTTAATTTTTTAAAGAAACATTTTGAACAGCCTGCAGTACCTATTCACACAGAGGAGGCGTATTTTATGTGTGAGTGAAGCAGCACTAGTTTTCTAAAAATGATCACATCTTTATTGTGTAGACTTTACGGGATAAAATTTAAGATTTTCTTACGTTTAGTGAAGTCATCACTGTACTCTGCCAATATGAAATAATTAAAATTTTCTGTGTGAGAACTGCACAAAACTTGAATAGGTTTTATGAGAAGTTTCCTATCGTATAATTTAATAACTTCGTAATATAACTACGGTAATTCGGAAATAAAAAGAAAAACGTCCGTGCGCCCTTTAATGTTTAATGCGTCACTTATCGGTTTTCGTTTTTCCTCCTATATATATGTGTCTGTCAGTCAGGTTTCCACAAAATGATCACTTGGTAAAATGTCACGTTCAACCCTGTCATATATTCGACGTATGTTTTTCCCGCTCGAATATTAGATTAAAATCAATTGTACAGAAAAACAAATTTCGTTACTAGAATACGCTTATCAAAACACTCAATTTTATAAATTACGAAACCACCCACATATCACAGATATCTGTATCAAATCTCCAGGTAACCTTGAGTTTTTAAAGATGTTGTGTACAAGATTGTCAAGTATTTTGTTTGTGAGGTCGACGAACTATAGTCAATGTATGCTTGATACCAAATTCTGGAGTTGGTAACTTAAGTTTAGTATCTATGTGACCGTTGCATATTATACTTGGCTCAAATCTTACATACATTGGTAGGTTTATGACAATTAAAGTTAATTGGTAAGATTATGAAAACGACGAAATAAGGTATTTTGGAATCAACGAGTAAAAAGAAAAACAGACAAATCAAAACAAACGTTAAACGCTATCATGCACGGACGCCCTTTTTATATTTCCTATTAATCGTAGATATAAAGGAAATAGAATTATTCAGAACGTAACCAAAGTTATCAAACTACCCTGAAGTACATCAAATAGAAAAGGAATCATCAAAAACGGTTCACTCTGGCGAAAATAATAAGGTAACATACAAACAGATGAATTAAAAACCTCCTTTTTTAAGTCGATCCTCGAGTAGCAGGTATTTGGTCCGTCACGTTTTGCGATTGAATTTGAAGACGGTTTGCAACTTTACTCTTAAAAATACTTGTCAGAAATTAGAATTAATTAAAGATAGATCCATCCAGGATCTATTACCGCATGTTAAATAGAATGATATTTAAAAGCAATGGTTATTATTTAATGAAATATTACAATTAGCAAATTCGTCTACTTCCTCTTTCATCCGGGAGCACTACAGGTTTCCCAATTGCTTTGGCAGAGTTCCAAAAGGTCGACGTTAACATATGATATACTATGTGAAGATATAAAAAAACAACAAATTAAAAAAGCGACAACAGTAACTTACATACCTCGCCTATAGTTCAGCATTACGGCCCAACAACTAACCCATCAGGGATTCGACTCGTTCAACAGCACAACTATCGACACTGAGGACATTCACACAATTTAACTGCTAACACAATTATCGCCTGCTAGCAATCCGAAATCGTAAAAGCCCTATTCCCGCCCGAAATAGGTTAGGTCATGAACAAAGTCATAACTTCACCCATAGAACAATCCACAGCCATAGATAAAGTAAGTCTCCGTGATTTATTATATTAATATTATTTTTGTTTTTTTTTTCATTGTTTGAAATTCGAATACCGTTTATGCATCGACATACTTATTATTTCCAGCCATCGTTGTTTTCTATCTGCCTACTCCGATTATAATAAAAATAATGAGATCATATTTAAATATGAAAGTTAAATATTATTAAGGCTCAGTTGAAAACGAGAGTAATCTTCAAGGTTTATTAACACAGAGCTAGCAGTGTTCATTAAAAAACTTAAGCCATCTACAATGAATGATAATTAAGTCGCATTAAAATTACGCTCCTTATATATACAATATATTTTACCTGAAGTAGGCCTATTGCAAACATATTATTAGATTAAAAATAATGGAGGGAGATAACATTTTTTTGGTAGTTATTAAAATTTTAATCTTGTTAAATACCACCAAAAATTAAATTAAACAGAAATATTATTTTACTATATTAATCATATATTATTATTAATCATTTATTTCGCATATTACTCGCTGTATAAACATATAATGTATCGCGATTTAATCTTATTTTGAATTCCCAACGTTTCGAATACTTCTGAAACAGCCGTCATTTTCTTCAATCGTCACCTTTATTTCATATTTGATAAACTTTTAATCTTCGCGAAAGAATAAGGATGATGCGGGACGATTGATATAGAAAAAAAGTTGTTAATTTCAATTTGAGAAGATACTGCCACCGGATTAGGATCATGTAATATATAAAACTAAAACTAAAACGAAGCATAATAATGCGTGTATCGGAACGGAACTTGACAACAAAATACAGACTAGACGGTAACCTTCAATAATTATGACATTTATTATGTCAAACGTTTAATTACCCCGTATTAATATAAAAAAATCTATTTATAAACGTCGGGAATTCAAAAATTAAAATAAACTGCGTAAAAGTGGTTTTATTCGATTAAATAATTTTATACCTGTGTGCTATAATTCTTCTTTGTACATGTAAAAGTGTTAGTAACGAGAGATTTATTAGTGATGCGGCTAAAACCATTATTTTCTGTCTAAACTATGAGAAGTTGGCTAACATATCGGTATTTTATTGATTTTAAAGAGTGTAATCACATCGGAGAGTATTATCGATTGCGACTTTTGACCGTCCGTTCCGCCTCGCAAAAGACAAAAAGAAGTATTGTGAACTGACTGCTAACCTTTGCTGATCAGAGGGAATCAAAGAAGAGAGAGTGCATAGAAATAACATAATTGATCTTCCCTTAACAAGGCGCATCATGTTTTTTTTTTATTATGACGTGAGTGTCGTGGATCCAGTCAACAACTTGCTTGGTCATTCCTCCGAGTGCAATGTGAGTATTTTGAAAAGAATAATTTTCATTTCCATTAAAACTGATCAATTTGAAGTCAAGAACGGTAGCTTATTAAATTATTTAAAGCTCTTGTCGCAATACAGCCCGTATATTAGCCACAGTATTACCAAAAATTGTCATCATTGTTATAAAAAAAACGAAATACGGAGGGATCACTAGCAGTAAGATACAATTTACATAGACATAGAAACGAACTCACAATTATTTTTTTTTATTGAGACTGCTTTTTTGAGAAGCTAGTCGTAACAGTTTGAACACGCCAGGGCCCCAGAGTTGAGACCTCGGCTCGGAGCTAAGGGCGGCAAAGGCCGGCAATGACCGCGTGCTGGACTAATCCTCTATAATCTTTTTAGAGTCCAACGTGTATACGTACGTATTTATTTTGCCTCTCGCCAAGATATGTAAATCCTCGATGGATTAGGTAACATTTCCAATTTCTTATCTAAGCGTGCCATTTTGATAAGAATGATGTTACTAACCAGTGGTCTGCTTTTGATTTCAACTCCTTAAAATGTCAATTTAAACAGATATGTATGAGATAGCAAGATACTGGCACTCACAAATTGACAAGTTACTTATATTTTATCTCCATATTTATTTTAATAAAAAGGGAAAACGAGCTTACGGCTCACCGGATTTTCCTGCATATGTGACGGTCTTTGAAAAAGGAGTAGGCTCGTTTCTTGAATGCCCCCAAATCGTTTCACATTTTTCACGATTTTTAACTTATCCTAAACAAAAATCTTGACTGGTTGCGTTATCGATATCGATAAACAAGAGGTTGGCGACAAATAATTGAAATATAACACGAGGATATCGAAATATTTATGGATTTAATCCTGTTGTTATCCGGATGTTATCACCGGAAATTAAAATATGAATGTGTTATCCCACTCTCTCTCGCTCTCTCTCTCGCTCTCTCTTTCTCGCTGCCCTTGTCTCAAGTGGTCCAAAGTCTTGGTCTCGCGCGTGAGCACCTGGACACTATGCTCTCCAACCATGTTTTTCGTCTTCTTCTGAAGGGAAAGTTAACAACGTAGACACCTTTATACTTTCGCAGAGTTTTTCTTGGGTCGCAAGGGGGTAAATCAAGGGCCTCCGAGAAGGGATCTCAGCTTGAACTTATCGCAATAGTATACACCAGGGCGCCAGTGAGAAAGAGATTACAAGACTGATCTTTATCGGTACTATAATCAGCTTCATCCAGCTACTTCCTGCGGCCTTTAAGCCCTTGCGAGTGGACGTTTTACGCTGCACTTGTCGATAGACATCAGTTATTTTATTTAGTGATTCTTGAATGATATCTACATACACGACAGGACAGACGGACATTCGATGACAGATGTACAAGCATTGTAAAGATTAATTGCTGCCTTTGTTCTGTATATAGCATAATACACACTTAGGAATCTAATTTAGTGAGGTATTGAATTCTTGCCCACGGCACACGTGGTATCGCAATAAATATTGATATGGTTATATTCGTTATGGCGTATGAATTTAAATATATTCCTAGCTTCAAATGACTCACATTTTAATCTGCACAACACGTGGTACGATTAATTTTTATAAGGTAAAGAAGATCACCACAGTAACGTGTTTTGAAATAAACGACTTGAAAGCACAGGAAAAATTACAGTTACTTGACTTAGTACCAAGAGTACCGAAGACACTGAATCGATCCTCTATATACTTATTCCTTAGAAGTACACTGAATCTATTGTCAAGTTGTGGAACACACTACCACATATTAGGATAGTAGCACTCGGTTTTCTATAGATTGTATTTTGAAGAGTGTGCTCAGGAATTAAATGATCTATTTCCCCCATCCCCGTTTCACCATCGGACTTCAAGACGGATGCGCTGCAGGATTTCATCCTTTTGTCGTGAAATCCAACAAACCCGAACGAAGCGCTTTGCTTCGTCTTTACATCTCTCTACATTATTCTTACAGCAAAGGACTGGAATGGTTTTCCCGCGTCTGTCTTTTCCCTTGATTACAATGTGGGTATTATCAAGAGTAGAGTGAATAGGCATTTACTAAGCTATTGTACCATTCAGGACTGCATTTCCACTTAACATCAGGTGGGATCGTAGTCAAGCACTTGCTTAGAAAGTATAAAAAAATGTCGTAAAAGAGTCTGTTCTTTTGCTGAGGATCGTGACTCTTTTTAAACTGACTTCAAAAAAGAAGGAGGTTCTCAATTCGTCTTTATGTTTTTTTTTGCGTTTGTTACCTAATAACCGTCGACTGGGTGAACCGATTGTCATGTTTCTTTTTTTTATTTGAAAGCTGATGCTTCCGTAATTCTGGCATCCATGAGGAAAGTTTTAAATTTGCCTTATGTATATGAACGAGAAAGGAACGAATAACTCAATATAACGCTAACCGATTTCAATGATTATTTTTTTATTGGAAAGGGTGTACTTTAAAAGTAGTTTGGTTAGCTTCTGATTAAACCTGTTTCTCATTTAATTTTACAACGATAATTCGCAAATACAAAGAAGAAAGACGCAGGTAATAGCGTTTTATTCAATTTGAAGTCGGTTTTTGTTTTACTCGTAAATATACTTGTTGGGTGATCAATCACCAGTCTTTAGGCATTCCGGTCCATGGCTGACCATGATATGGAGAAAGAGTAAGCAGACATAACATATGTGTGCATGTGTGCATATATGTATTATCCTTTGTGCGTTTTTTCTGTTGACTGGGGGGAAATTTTCAAAAAGATAGAGGTTATGTGACGTTATTAATAACTAAAACACCCCGGTGGCCCTTCCTGATGGTGGTGGTCCAATTTTTTTTCCAACAAAAGACATGACTACTGATTTATACATAAATTTAGAGTTGTATTACCCCTTGTCCTGTTTGCTCTTAGCACAGTCTGCCTATGCTATATCTAATTCCCCCTGGCTAGGAAGGTCAGGGCCTCTCAATTTCCTTTCTTTTCATACATCATATCTATTTATACATACATATTAATACATACATTTTATATTACATTTCACTTAGCTTATTACATATTTGTGTCCAATTTTACGTTAATGTATTTAGTTATTAAAGTCATCTATCAATCATCATCTATCATCAAAGTTATCTATACTAATATTTTTGTGGCATTGAGGTAAAATTTAAAAAAAAAAAAAAAACAAAATCTAACAATATAAATATTTAAAAAAAATTTAAAAAACAATATATTTTTTTAGAGAGATATAAACCAATTGTATAATTTTGTTTCAAATATCCGTCTATATGACACTTTTAATACTGTTGGAACGTGTTATTTATTGTGACACATGTAATTACGCAACTTTTGTCGTATTTTATTAATTTTGGAGTGTCTTCTAAAACGAGCCAGTTACTTGGTAGAATTTTATACTCAGTTAACTTGTAATTTTATAAAAGCCAGAACTCAGAAGCTTAACCAATAGACTATCATCACATCACAAAATAATGTTCGGAAATGAGAAATATAACCCTAAACGCACCCATTATTATTTATGTTTGTGATACTATTTTTTGGATACGCGCTCACTCGATTACTGAAGTTTATATCCGTTAGTTTATCACTGTATACATGTTTCCCGATTCGAACTAGATTGTGGGTCGGCTACCTAAATTGCTTCCCATTTATCTTGTTCCTTACTGTGTACAGCCGGAGGCATACTGAATATTCTTATACACAACATTCTCCATGTATTTTAATGTATATAGTTCTGCTGATAACTCCAGCATTATTGCTGTTATGAAATAAGTGTTAAAAAACTCATTTGCATTAAAGTAATATTTGTTTTTTCTGTCCTTTTGTTCGTTGCTAAAAGTCGTGTCCACTGAGAGGAGAGGATCGCTTGATTGGCGATCCTCTTACACAAGTCTCTGACAAATCCTGTAAGCGTCTTACGACCGAGTCGGTGAGCGACTTTTCTTTTTTTCCCGTAGACCTGGCCAAATTCCATAAGCTTTTCTAGGCTGTCAGGATTTCTGCGAGTTAATAAGTTTATAATTAAGAGTTAATATTAGGTGTATTTTAATTAATTAACGTAACCGAGAACTTGCTCGTAAATTTTCTTGAAATTTTAATTAGAACACACACATAGGTAACATAGGTTAGAACAAGATTTTATCAGCGCCTGGTGTAAACGAACAGCAAAAATGGTGTAAGGATAATCAACTCTATTATAAAAAATATATTTAAATTTTAGAGAAGACTAGAATAGAAAAAATATTTATTCGACACAAGAACACTGAAACAGTTATAATAAGACAGAAACCAACATAAGAATAGTTTCTAAAATTAAGAATAACAAAAGAAAAAAACAAAACAAGACCTTGTGCCGAAAACGAAAACTCAGCATATGCTGTGCTCACTCATGACAGCGCTGATTTTCAGTCAAAATCCTATGAAACTAACAAATTATTTTGGTCAATTAAAACTGTGAAACAGCTCTATTTTTATTAATAATAGTAGGGAACAATCGGAAACTTTAAGGTTATAGGAATAACAATAAATAATGATTTTAATTACTTTGTTATCTTATTATTGTATTGATTATATTGTATATGATTGTTTATTATTGTTTCTCTCCTTGTATTTCTGAATTATCGTAGGAATATTACTGTACGCTGCTTCTCATGTGGTCCCATTTCAATCTGATCCAATTCTGTAATGACATCCACGAATGAGAAAATAATGCAAGTTATGTAGAAAATGTTACGAGAGTCATTACGCCTGCTCACAGCCATAATTTAATTCTTGGAAAGATACGGTATCTGCACCATTTATTGGAATTATTTTTCCAAACTTTGTGAGTTTATCGTGATCTTTGAATGGTGAAGTAAAAAGACGTAATTCCACTTGCGACTTCCTTTTAGTGCGATACAATTTGCAAAAATCATAGAAGGCATTGTATATTTCAATAAAAGAACTTATTTAGACTGACACCTGACTCCCAAAAATGTTATATTATATATAATATTATATTTTATATTTCAAAGGTATCCTTTTCAACAAAGCGTACAATAATGAAATATAATGATACAAGATACGTACGAGCTTTGGTGATATGTTTCCTTACTTCCCGTACACCGAAGAGAAACTTAGTGTCACATTTCAACATGTTCCAATGTTAAATTTATTCAAATATTAAAAATAATATTTATTTTTTAATCCAGGTTATACGCTAAATGTAAAAACGAATTGAATAGAAAGAGTTTATGTGCTCAAGTTTAACGGCTGAATATTTCATTTACGGAATAAACCGTATAATTAATACCAATTACGGCGTAATATCCCTAGCTAAAGCTGGTTATAAACCAATTGAGAAAATATATATTAATAAAATCGACGAGAAAGCAAATTGAATTACAAATTTGTTCTTGTACACTCGCTTTGATCATATTTCATTTTAATTAAACCATTTCATTTAACGATTATTCATATAATTCATTGAACTATATTTAAATTGCATTGTGTAACATATTAGTTAAACACTGACTATTTTATGCGTATATTGCTCATGGACTCAAAGTGTCGACTACTGGCATTTGATATCAACGTCCCGACGTTTGACTTTAAATTAAAAAAAAATTTAAAAGTTTAAAATATACAATAAATATTATTAATCATAGCTATTTATTATGAAGCTAATATACTATGTACTTAACAATTTTAAAAAGTTTGTTAAAGTATATTGTACTTGGTACATTTTATACTTAAAGGCTAACTTAACATTCAATATATTTCATAATAATTAAAAATTAAGGAATAAACATTTAACTAAGACGATAGCTCTTTAGGAGGTGACATTGTCATTTTAAAAATGTTTTTTAATTTTTTTAAAAAAATTGTTAAAATATCCATAAAAATATCAATATCAGTGAATTTTGATAATTCGTTGAATTTAAAGAACGCTTATAAGTAAGGAATATTAGATGTTTTTATTCTTGTTTTTTTAAATGTCAAGACTCAAACATGCTTGATTTTCACCTGGAGTTAAGTGAGACCACACTTATACATAATTTTTTTTGACGAATTACACAGATTATGCAAGCTGGCCTTGACTGCTTCACCGGATTGAGAGGTGGCATAGCTCTTAGGTCGCTTGAACCTCTATCGCTAGTAACTCGGCACAAAGGTCCCCCCGGTGAGGAGTAATCAAAGGGCCTATCTGAGGGCGCTCGAGAAGACCGATCGACGATGACTCGGTCATTCAAAAACTAAACTAACTTTGAGTGCCACTTCGGACTCATACATGAATGCTTGAATAACTGTAAGTGAAGTGGAGACCAGAGTTATATACAACATTTAAGAATTTCCTCTATCTTGTCATACATGCAATAAATTTTTGCAATATGTTCGTCTAATGCGGAGAATAATCGTTTG
Source organism: Meandrusa payeni (assembly GCA_029286785.1). NCBI lineage: Eukaryota > Metazoa > Arthropoda > Insecta > Lepidoptera > Papilionidae > Meandrusa > Meandrusa payeni. Next base: position 1,435,772 of record JAGSMX010000034.1, read on the forward strand.
TATCGGTTCTAAGAGATAATAAGCTGCTGCATGCTGTAGTGGCGATAAATAGACACACAGTCTGCTGTGTCTATTACACAGATGATTGTGACGACGCCACAGGAAGACTGGTGACAAGGGCAACGGCCGCATAAAAGAGAAAATTATAGACTATAATCTAAAAATGGCCATGAGAAACAGGGACGCAGCGGTCGCGGTGAAACTTGAACAATGCAACGGGGCGTCTTCGACGCGTAAACCAAAGCATTCTTCAGCACCACCATCAAAAATCAAGCATTATAATAAAAAAAAATGTAGTAACTGTAGCACCTTTATTAAAAAAAAACCCAAAGCAACCATTTCAAGAATATTACAAAAGAACACGGACATAAATCTGTGGTTGCGATTTATTTAAAGAAGAAAAAAAAGGAGATAATAAGACATTTTTTTTAGTATTAATATTTTTGAGACGTTTACGAAAACCGGGATTTCTATCGATCAAGCTCTAATATGTGTGTAATACGTTAGGTAATTGATTTATGTTCTGTCCCGTGAGATGTCGAGACTGCGTATTGAAATAAACTCCGAGTTACATTTTCACATCTCTTACTTTTATATCGTATTAAGGAAAAAAATGACCATTTTTCTTTCTATGAGACAGTTTCGTACTCCTCTAGAGGGCCAATAGAGATGATGAAATATATAATTATGTTTAATTGATAAAAGTTTTGAACATGTAGTGTATGAATGTGCTCATAACCCTCTATATTATATACTATACCCATAACTATGACGCGGTCATACACAGTGAGTAATTATTTCGACCCTTGACCACCTAAGGTTTTAAAAGAAAGTGCAAAATAGCATAAATTGGTGCATTTGGTGCAAACAATTGCACAACGCAAAATGACAAGAAAGCTTAGAAATTGTTTTTTTATTGTTATTTATTTTTAAAATCGACATAGAAGAGTAAATCAGGAAAATGAAGCATTGAAATGTTGTTAGGTGTCAGTGTCAAATGTGAAATTATAATTTTTTTTAAATAATAAATAATTATAATTTCATTTGAAAAAATAAAAAAACAGAAATCTTATCTAATCTATCTAATATCTTTAAACGAGCAATTCTTGTATATATATTATCTGAAACTCGGAAACGGCTTCAACGACTTTCATGAAATTTTGTTTGTAGGGGTTTTCAGAGCCGATTAATCGATCATTACATTGCATAAAATAATTATGTCATTTGGTTGCTTAGTAACGAATCAATAAAGTAGTAGATATTTACATAAAAAAGTCATATCGTGGAGATAGGTGTTATTGGGTTGCAATAGAGAATAGAATAACATATAGAAGAAATAGATCACAAATTTTAACATAAAAAGATGCTGCAGTCACCCGGTTAAGGCATTACGAAGAGTTAGACGACCCATACAACGATCTACCAAAAAACGAATATCGAGCAAAGCTCAGTCAACCGTGTTCTATAAATAAATTAAATCTTTGGAAAGATTGCCTTTAGGAATAATAACATAAGTATTAGTGAAATCAATTACTCAACTCAACTAGAAGTCGCAACATTTCTGTGCTATCAATCTTAAACCCAATTAAGCAACATAATTAATTATTCACTTGCTAATTTGGACTACGTTTGTACTTTTAAGATAATACTTAAGTTCAAAATTAATTAATTACTCGTAGTTATTGAATCATGAAATTTTATATAACAATATTATTTTCTTTCAACTTGTTTTTTTTAACCGACTTCAAAGAAGTTTGTTTGTATTTCTTGTATTTGTGTATTTCTGTATTCTGTTTTTCGTTTTTACAGTAACAATACTGCATTACTTTTGACTGGTTGAACCGATTTCGATGAATCTTTTTTTATTTCAAAGCTGATGCTTTCCGTGTGATTCCATTTATCTGGCAATTACATCCATGAGGAAAACAATCTTAAATTTGCATCAAGTATATGCGCCAAAAAAGGACGAATGACTCCATATCACGCCAACGGATTTCAATGATTCATATTTACGAGAAAACGTTAACCGACTTCAAATCGAATCGAACGTTAAACGCTGTTACGTGCGAACGCCCTTTTTGTATTTCCGAATTAACGTTGGAATATTACGATATCAAATTTAATCAAAACCTAACCAAACTTTCATCAAACTACTCTTAAATTACATCCTTTCCGATAAAGAAATCATCATCATATGAAGAAATCCGTTGGCGTGGTATTGAGCTCATTTCGTCCATTTGTGGCGTACTTACTTCTTTTACTACAATCTGTCTCCTTCAGGAGTATGTGTGGCTTTAGGACTTGTTGTCTTGTTCGGTATGAAATCTGTGTTGCATCCGATATTATTCTCAGTATATTAATATTTTGAGCCGTCTATATATATATCTTGTTCCATGTCCATCAATGCCACAGGCACTAATACATTGGAGTGGTTTGCTGTAAGGTCTTTGTGTCTTGACATATCGCACTATTTCCTGCTTAAATGTAGATATTGAGGCACATACTTGATGCAAATTTAAAACTTAAATGGTTTTCTCATGGATCCCATTGTCAGAATTGGGCCAAATTTAAAAAGCACCTGGTTTTAAATGAAAAAGGAATCATTAAAATCTAGTCACCCAGTTGATACTTCTGCGGTAACAAACATAAAAAAAACATACAGTTAAATTGAGTTTCTCCTTCTTTTGAAGTCGATTGAAAAATATCACAAATGTACGTTGATATACATCAAAATATATGATATACATCAGAATACGTGGAACAATGAAACGTTATAAAGGTTGATGGTATTAATTCATCGCGTCAAGTTAATGGCCTGCGGGGATTAGCTGTGTCATGCGAATAACAATTTTTTATCCCGTTACTTCAATAACCTGATTTGGAAACGAGTTTACTATATACTAATAAATAAAATTGCAATGTAGTTTTGTAAAATGAAAATAACCGCTTTTTATTACATGTAAATGATTTTATTACATATATATGAATAAATATATGGTACTTATACCAAAATAATTAATTGTAAAAATAACATATTTATAACACATATATAAAATAGTGTATGACGTATATTTGGACAAGAACTGACAATGGCACCCATCCGAAAATCATATAAGTATTAAATTTTCATTAAGTATGTGCGAGACAACTGGACGGAAGCTTAAAATCATTTCCGATTTTTCAACCGAATTCTATTCTATCTACCGTCCTGTATAGCTATAAAACTGGAATAGCCTGCCGATTGAGATTAGGGAGGCTTCTTCAGCTAAAGTCTTTTTAAATCGCTTGTATCCGAATACTTTCTACTCAAACAATGAAAAGTACAAACACGTATATATGTTATCGTTTATTTATGACACATATGTATATTATTCTATTTATATTGACGTATCTATGTATTTATATGTAAATGCATATTTATTTATCTATTTTTAAACGCTATTTTTAGCGGCACTACCCTTAGCCTGCTCTTAATAGATAGATATATATATATATGTATATATATATCTGCGCTTGCAGGGACTAGACTTTTTACCGAACTAGAGTCAGGTCTATTAATCATCATTTCATTAAACAAGAAAAGCGGCCAGAATAGAATTACGCCAAAGATAAATAAAGATATTGTTTTTATTCAAACTCTGTTATGTTCGCATTAACATAATTTTTCTTTTTAACTCATATATAGCGTAAACCCGCCTTTACATTTAAATTTATTCCATTCCATGAATAATAATTTATTATTATATAATAATTATACATACAGTTTAAGGTCTCAATTAATTCTTCTCTGAGAACAATTAAAAGTTTCATGAACAACGACTATAATACTGCTTGAAATATGATGGCAGACCATATATACTAAACAACAATAGATTTAATGACATTATTTATATTGACGACAAATATTAAAATTTAAATTATTTTACGTCAACATTTTCTTATCTTTTGAAATCCACTTTCCAGTTGTCAGTCTACGAAAGTAATGGATACAGAAACGGATTAATTAAATATATATGGGACGAAACAAAATATCCGCTATAATAGAGGATTCCAAATATTTTGTCTCATAGACCACTTTCAAAATTTAGCTCGTTCCGGTGGACCCACTGCCTCTATCTACCTTTCTACCATATTCCCAAAATCGATAAAAAATGTAAAACAGGGTTTCCCCCAAGTAGCACGACAACACAGCTTAAGGGTCACCTCCCTGAGAAAAAAAAGACCTTAATAAAAGTGTCAATTTTTAATTATTTCTAAAAAACAGTGACACTTTTACTAAAGTAATTTTTTGTTATCTAGTAGGGGTAGGCCTTCAGCTATCTTACCTTTCAGTTTGTCGTTCTACACACCTGGAGCCTAGGACACCTGTATTTTTATCTAACCATCAAACGACACGTTGTACTGAATATAGAATATGCCAGTTTTTACAAGTAACAGTTGCTTTATTTTCTTAAAATATTATCTGCCTACATTTATAGGTGAAGTCAAGCCAACATTTTAGTTGTTCAATATCGAATTGTGACCTTTTGTGTTTTTTTGTCAGGAGAGAGACCCTCGTCGAGTCTCCCATTGCTCCTCAGACACTACCGAGACCATTTTGAGAACTAACGCGGTACGAGGTAGAAAATTATATCTCCTAGTAACTTATACTTTGACACCCTAATTTTTTTCATCTAAAAAACCAGCCGACAAAAACATGTTTCCAAAATCCGTTCTTAACTCAGAAATAGAATATTCGAATAAAATTTCTTGATATTGTAGTGTTTGGCTTACATCGATAATAATGAAATTATTTGGGTATGCTAATTTAATGACGTTAGAGTATTAATTATATTATTTATTACTACTTATAAGCTCCGAAACGACTGAACCGATTTCTATGACACTTTAAGGAAATCTTTAGATTGACCTGGCGAGTAGTCCTATAAAGTTTCGTGACAATCTGAGTACTCCTCTTTTTGAACTGTCAAACAAGCCGTACGTCGTACTTTTATTTTTTTGGCATTAACTTGAGCCCAATTTGTTTTTGTGTAAGTGATAAGAATGATATTGTATTTACTGATATGTACATGGGTGTGACTTAGAACTTACCCGCTCGAGAAGACAATGAATACGGAGAGAAATGACTAATATAATATATTGTGAGAATTAAATTAAATATTTAATGATGTAAGTTTATTGTTTAAATAAAATAAAACAAAATATAGCCTGGCTAGCTGGGTAGGCTGGGTACGCTAGTGTGATATATAATGGTATGGATATGTTTATCTGACTGCCAACCTTCGCTAGTCGGAGAGGCAATTTAAGAAGAGAAGAAATAATTTTGAGGTTGCGGAGGATGAGGATGCATTAATACATATAAAACACTGTTTTATAATGAAAATCTTTTAATGTAATAAATTATATTTATAAATTTCACATCTATTAATTACATTTTTCAAAATACAGGATGTTTTTTACAAACTGCGATTATATAATATTGATAATTTGGATCCAAAATAATAATATTTTGTATTTCCAATTTTTAAGTTATTACAAACTAATATTATACTTGCTTGTTTGTAAGGCGCTCTATACATGCGGAAATTTACCAAAAATTAAATCGCGAAATAATCCCTAAAATTTGCTGAATTTCAATTATATGATTATATTTTTTTGTTGTTGATATTATATATAAAGTGAATATGGAATATTATTATAATTAATTTATCTATTTTCATTTTACATACTCATTCAATTATTCCATAACGAACATTTAATTGTTATATGCGTAGTTTTCAAATTAATATGAAAATTACAATTACAGATATATTTAATTATAGAAGTCAGCAAAATATATAGAGTTATTGCAAAATACATCTGATTAGACACAGAGACGACACTAAGAGGCAAATTAGGATTTATTAAATAATTCGTTAGTTAACCGGGCGATTTATCTCGTTATAGATTTTATCGGATAAGTCCAAACACTTTTTTCTAATAGTTCATTCAAATAGCACTCAGGCTTAGTTTTAGTAACTTTAAATATACCAAATATCTTTTAGGCATTGAGTTAAGAAGTCTTTTGAAAGCAACTACTGGTGGAACACAAATTTCCTTATAGCTCGTTTTCTTTTGAAAGTAAAAAAAAATAGACATGATTTTTATTTTAAATTCGTTGTTATATTATACTACTGAGATGGTGGCTATAGTTTTGGCATTTTGTACTAGTCATTAGGTGTTGAAAAATTGTGACAGATCTCAAATTAGTTATAAACCACGCGCGAGTGCCTCGGCGGTTTCCGCAGTATGCGTAATTGGGACTTTATGGGGTAACATTTACTTATATCTTTTCTATTACGATTCACACATTACACTTGCCAATAATATTTTACGTTATCGTATACATTATCATTACATTTACTTGTTAACATTTCATTCTAGATACTACATTCTTTAACTTATTTTATAAAGCCGTAATTAAATCTGTTATTTACATTTCTTTTACAGATTAACGAAATGTAAATTATTTTCTCTAAAATAACATATTAACAGGTCACCACACGTATTGTCTAGTATAACTACGAAAGCTCCTCAAGTACTTATTTTAACATATTATAGGTCTAGATAAAATAGGTAACCACATTCACCTCCCTCGATAAATTGGGAAAAATACGTTAAAGATTGAACATGGATCACCTATACTAAACATGAATATATAAGCAAGATTGTATACACGAATTATAATTACAACGATCCCCTTAGATTATGTTACAATCATCTTAAAAATAGTTTAATTAAGAAAACTTATCGAATGATCACCAACACACAATTAAACATTTTCTTTATACAACGTCTTTGTGTGAAGCGTTATTTATCAACTGCACTAGACGTATCAACACAACCTTCGATGTTTTCGTATCTTACAACTTTTAATTTTTTTAAATGATAACAATATTCTTTTCACAAATATTATTAACATTCTTGTTAACCATTCTAAATTATTTGGCTTTTGACGCTTCAAATTACGGCATTATTTATTATATTTATTAGAGCTACTACTGTCCAAGTTCCACCGTCTAGCACTAACTGAGTTTATTCATAAAGTGGCTGAGTTGGTATGTTGGCTTTTGACTGAGCAGTTCTTGGCCACGTGATACGATACAGAAACTGGCTGCCTTCTTCTCCCGTCTCTATTACCTGCGAACGATCATAAAGGTATATTTACGCGTAAACAAAAAAACCGTCTGCAAATCAAATGATTGATAGATTAAAGAAAGAAATTGAATTAAACTATATGTATATGAAGAGATAACCAAAGTAAAATATGAAAAGTTACTTGAGTGACAGGACGCGAAACGACGGGAGCGGGCAGCGCCGGATGTGTACCGCTTCCCAGCGCAGTGCTTTGTGAGCCGCTGCTAAACACACTCCTCTCCTTCCAGTCCGTCCAGCTCTAAGGTAGAAATTCTCAATTTCAGCAATGCGAAAAGTAAACCTCCTAGACAGATTCTTATATCTTTATTTGGATCGTCTGTGACGGCTCCAATACTTCCCAGTGGAAATTAAAGTTAGTGTCGCTTAGAATGTTCCATAATTTATCCGTGGAAAACATCGATTTGTCCCTCTCGGGCACCATCAGGTTTGGAATGCTTACACGTAATAAAGTAACCACTGCAGCCGGCGTTACGCGTCACCGGGAAGATATGCCATATACGAGTATCAATCCAGTGAAACAGACAAACTCAGCTTCTCTGACAAATCTGTGTCTTTTAAAAAACGATGGCCCCAATTGCATTGTATTATTAACGCAGATTAAGAACAGCTCTTAGGATGCTTAGCCTAATTTTTTACTGTAAATTCAATAAAGCAGACGCAACGGTTAGAAGTCCGAATCACATGCTTCAATCCAATTACAGCAAACGACTTTTTATTCATGTTAATTGTCTGTGCAAGTTATTAAGTTATTTACATCCTATCTACCATTAAGGGTGGACTTTACAATAAACTCCTTACTATACTCGGTTTTGTTGTACACTTCGATACAACGAAAGTTGGTCGAATCAATTTGAATTTTTATTAGATAATAATTTATCTATATTGATATATGGATGAATCTTGTTTTAGCTAGATATTTGTTTGCACGTCCTCGTATAAAATATTTTTATTTTAACACTTCATTTACCCTCTATCATTTTGTATATGTTTCTTCCCTGTACCTGCATTTCTGCATCTCATAAAACCTTGAAATAGCCTAAAGTATTCACCGCTCATCTTCTAAAGCATACCACTAGGACGGTACTTTCAGTGACGTTCTTGGGCATAATTGTTTTTTATTTACTGTTTGTGTATGTTTACCTCTAACAAAAGAAGAAGTGAAATGTCAAATTGACTTACCTGTGCGTCCAGTCTGGCTGCCCCTCACGACGCACTGTGCCGTGACATCTTGGCTCGACGGCGGCGGTGTTACTTGCTTACCAGACTCGGATTTTTCTGGGAAACAGCGCCTGCAATACTTATTTCATTTTGGAGGCTGGAGTATACTACTGAGTAGTAATATCTTTCAAATATTGTTAGTTATAATGTACATGGAAAACTTAATCTCCTTTTAACCCTTTCTTACTCGGGGTAGATAGAGATATGCTATGCATATCAGCAAGTGCTTAGTGGCTTTTTGTGACGACACACCTCACAACTAGTATTATGTACACTTCTTCTTTCTTTGCAATATTTTCAAAGTGTCTATTAAGCCATGGTTTTTTTTCTCTTTATTAGAGACAATAAACAATAGTACAATTGAAATTATAAAAGACTCAATACTAATAATATATTATCACTATTATTTGACCGTGCAACACTTTCGTGTGACAATTTAAATGCATATACTAAATAAATATCTAATTAGAGAAAATGTATATAGCTATAACAAAAATTAAAGAAAATATTACTTATAACCGAACAGATAAATCCTTACAAACTAAGCCTTTAATACATTTTTTAAATTTAGTAGTAGGCAATGAGAACAAATCAACATCTGCGAAGTACTTTTGTATGTATATATATCCACCAAACGACGGAGAGGTGAACGGTTTTAGTTCTAAGCTACAAGTCAGGTGCTATGAAATTTTAATTTATATCAAAAAGGTTTCACGTAATAATGGATAACTTACTTGAACAACTTGCATGATTTCAATAAGTTTATGAATGCCTGTCTAAATTTTCTGTTCATAAAGCAGTACGTGATTGGATTGCAACATGATGAGCAATATGCCAGAAGTTGTAGCAATACAATTCCCTTTGATCCAATATATAGATACAGTTCATCCGGATAAAATAGATAGATCTGAAACATTCAACCGCGGTATAACATGATCGTTTTAATTCGCATACATGACCGTCGTATGTTTGATTATTCACGATATTCATGAAATTTCTATTTGAAAGGTAACCATAGATATAACCAACGGACCCATTCCCAATTCATCATCATAATTTCAGCCGTAAAACATCCACTGCTGGACATAGGCCTCCCCAACGATTTCCAAAAGGACCGGTTGTAAGCGGCCCGCATCCAGCTACGTCTTGCGACCTTGTCGTCTACGAAGTCGTCAGACCACCTTGCGGATGGACGTCCCACACTGCACTTGCTGGTCCGTGGTCTCCAATCGAGAACTTTTCGGCTCCATCGGCCATCTGTTCCACGCGCTATGTGCCCTGCCCATTGCCACTTCAACTTGCATATCCGGCGAGCTATGTCGGTTACCTTCGTTCGCCTACGGATCTCCTCATTCCTGATTTGATCACGTAGAGATACTCCCCCATATTCCCAATTATAATATTTAAACTTTCATGATAGCATCAACAATTAATGATGCTGTCATCTAATCGAACTTAATGATTTTTTCTCACAGACTACTAAAAAATATACTTACCGTATTTATAACATGTAATGGAGTCCAACAAACGAAAAATTCCAATATTATAACGAAAAGCATTCGGATAACCTGCAAACGATAAAGCAAATTTAAAATATTATCAGGACAATCATCTGTTATTGAAAAATTAAAATCGAAAATGAACTTAGAGGAAATTTCTAAAGTCATCCAAATTTTAAACCAGGGCTAGAGGTATTGCTACCTCATCATCACGATTATCATCAGTCCTTATTAAGCTGGTAATAGGTATTCCACCATATACGATCCTCCGTTCCTCATCCAGGCACTTCCAGCTATCCTTACAAGATCTGCAGTCGATCTGTAAGTTAGCTGCTTGTATTATAATTTTGTAATGTTCAGACTTTACCTTACGTTTAGCTTCAATACTTTTATCAATATGCGTAGAACGGACTACATGTCGGAATTCTATGTCGGTGTGCATACAGTACGATTGTTCCTTTTTTTCAACCTCCAGTGCTTGGTTGCTTTCCTGCTATAATGAGATTTATTTATAATAAAACTAGTTAATAGATTAAATTATTTATTGCATCAAAATTCATGCACGAAGGCCAACTTAATGGTGTTTAGCATAAAATTCCTGTTAACATAAAAATAAATAAACTAATAAAAATACTTTTGGGGGAATATCACTGATTACATTGAATAAAACTAAATATACGGATTTTATCACTATTAAAATACATTTTTATATATATGTGTCCCACTGTTGGTCACAGGCCTTCTCTGTAAAGAAAGTGTATAGTAGTAGTCCACCACCGGGCGCTATTAAGGATTGGCAGATTTCACATGTCTTAGAAAAATTTCTAAGAAATGCATGTTTTGCATGCCATGCTTTCATTCACCGCCAATCATTTAATTTTAATAATTTAAAATTGCAACAAACAAATTCATTGATGCCGGAACCGGGGATAGAACTACATTAAATATAATATTATAATAAAAATAAAAACTTTATAAACAGTCATAAAATTCATAAAAGCAGTTTTTTCAATAGTTTATTTTAATAAAATTGTATACTTTAACTTCAAGATAGAATTCTAAAGGGGAATCCTTCCATTAAATGAATTGTATCATACATTTTACCTTGGTTAAATTCCTTGAAGGCCAGGCATCTTTGCAACATACGTCTGTGTCCTTGCTCTTCAAGGTAGGTGTCCGTGGGAGTAAGTGATTACTTTTAAAGGATTCTTCTCTTGTTACTAAAAAATAGGTCAAAATCAAGATTTGAAAAAATCACATAGTCTGGCCAAACGATACGTTTAAAATAAAAATTGATTTATTTTTTATAATGCAGTAATATTCTCAAAGAAATTATCATCTTGATATACGATGAATGTAACACACGTGCTCTTTACATACAAAATTTGCAGATTCCAAGATACAATAAGAAAACCATGGAATTTTTTTTCATGTTATTAAATTAAAGTTAAAGTTACAGCTTATGTATATAAGTCCTTGTATGTATAAGTTTAAACTATAAAGGCATAATCCGCCACGCTGATTTATTCACGATGTTTTTCTTAATAGCCGAGCGTGTGGTGATCAGCACGTAAAATTGCAACAAAGAAAACATTGGTGCCGGCACCGATGATTAAACTCGAGTTGCTACCGTACTCTGACCGTACACTGAGATGTACACGTAAATGAGAACAAATGTTCAACAATTCTATTTAGCATAATGATGTCAACCACGGTTTAGGTTGAGGTAACCTCAAGTTGTATAGTACGGAAACTGAGCCACTGATAATTGAGAACAAATGTTCAACAATTCTATTTAGCATAATGATGTCAACCACGGTTTAGGTTGAGGTAACCTCAAGTTGTATAGTACGGAAACTGAGCCACTGATAATTGAGAACAAATGTTCAACAATTCTATTTAGCATAATGATGTCAACCACGGTTTAGGTTGAGGTAACCTCAAGTTGTATAGTACGGAAACTGAGCCACTGATATTAATGAACAAATGTTTAACAATTCTATTTAGCATAATGATGTCAACCACGGTTTAGGTTGAGGTAACCTCAAGTTGTATAGTACGGAAACTGAGCCACTGATAATTGAGAAAAAATGTTCAACAATTCTATTTAGCATAATGATGTCAACCACGGTTTAGGTTGACGTAACCTCAAGTTGTATAGTACGGAAACTGAGCCACTGATATTAATGAACAAATGTTTAACAATTCTATTTAGCATAATGATGTCAACCATGGTATAGGTTAAGGTAATCTCCGGCGATACACGCGCCAACGCATCGTCTGTGCCTTCCTGCCGAACTTCGAAGCCTGGCAACGGAAGAAGGAAATGTACGTCACGTACCGCCTGACACAGGTACTCACCGGGCACGGGTGCTTCGGTGAGTACCTGAACAGGATAGGGCGCGAACCAACCGCGCAATGCCACCATTGTGGCTGCGACTAGGATTCCGCGCAGCACACGCTTGCCGTATGTCCTGCGTGGAACACGGAGAGACGGATCCTGGTCCAGCAGATTGGGCAAGACCTCTAAATGGTCGGGAAATCTAAATGGAAGGCGCTGGTCTCCTTCTGTGAGTCCGTAATGACCCAGAAGGAGACCGCCGAACGGGATCGGGAGAGGACCGATCCCGTTAGGAGATGGCGCAGGCGGGCCGGTGGCAGACCGGCCCGCAACCCTGTAGTTTTGGGCTCTTAAGAATAAGACTACGGTATCCCCTGCCTGTCGTAGAAGGCGACTAGAGGCCCCCCCGGGACGTGCTCTCCTTGAGCACAGTGCAGAGGGGCTCCGGTGCGTTCCACTGGAGATCCCGGAGCCCCTCGTCATGCACCGAGGAAAGGGCCACCGGGGAGGTTTTAGTGGGTAAAAACCCCACATAACCGCCGCCTTCCCCCCAGAAGGCGGGGTATCTTTTGAAGATTTCCTCCCCGTTAACAAAAAAAAAAGGTTAAGGTAACCTCAAGTTGTATAGTACGGAAGCTGAGGCACTGATAATTGTGAACAAATGTTTAACAGTTCTGTTTAGATACTTCACTAACAAGCTCAAATGTTGTTTATTATAAAGTTGTATCACTTACAATTACGTTGCCAATTGAAGTTGTGTTGAATCTCATGGCGCATACCTCGCCATAGCTTGGTCACGATCAGACAGTAAGCGAATGACATTATAAAGAACGGTATCAATAATAAAGCTGCATCCAAACCCAAATTGAAAGATCTTTCCAATTCTAAGCTGGACCACACTTCCCTACACTTGTACGCTAAAAATAAGAAAAAAAAAACAATATTTAATAATGAAACGAGTGTGCTTTTGACCACACGACTGAAAGAAAACTTCTTTAGCTGGGATGGGATATGAATATGATAAAATATACCATAATTACACATAATATAATATATGATATAACACATATAAATGAATAATTAATTAATTCACCCACCACGTTATAGTCAATGAAAACGGAAATGTTGCTTTAACAACTCTCATCATATTTATTTACGCCGCTGGAAACTGAATATAAATTAAATGCTAATTAAAGACCAGCTGTGTAAAACCAATGCTTTTGTAACAGGCAGTAATAGCCTAAGAGTTCGACTTGACAGCGTTTGACAGTCTGGGGCTAGATTCTCATTTAACTGCATTTAAACGTGCCAATTTTTTTTATAGGAAAAGCGGCAAACGAGCTTATGGCTCACCTGATCTTCATTGATCACCGTCCCCCATGAACATTCACAACACCGGAGGAGCTTCAATTATTAGTTCTGTCCACCTAGTTATGGTGAGAAGTATGTTGAGCTCGTGGGAAGTAAAAGAAGTGTTATGAAATCCCTTCAATGTTACTCAATACTTTTGCTAGGTAAATGTTACATTTTCGCTCAATTTTTCAATTTGGCACCTCGACAGACAGATGGATTTCGGTTATATACATAACTATTTACGATTAAATACCTGTGATTAAATACCTGTGGTAATAAAGTGATTGCGCGCGGACGCCTTGTTTATATTTTTGAATTATTTTACGGATATCAAACTAATCTTTCCAATGAAAAATGAATAATGGAAATCGGTAGACTTGATCTTGAGTTATTCGTCCATTTGTCGCGCACATATTTAAGACATATGTTTCGCGTAACTTTCTCCCACGCACTGTCAACTTGTGGAATCAACTGTCGCCAGCGGTGTTTCCGAACGTTTACGATTTAGGGACCTTCAAGAAACGAGCCTATTCCTATCTCAAAGGTCGGCAACGCACCTACAGCTCCTCTGGTGCTGTGGATGTTCATGGGCGACGGTGATCACTTAAGATCAGGTGAGCCGTATGCTCGTTTGCCACTTTTCATATAAAAAAAAAATATATGTTTTCTCATTCTTCATGATGCTATTGTCACAACTGGGCTAAATTGAACACTCGGATCGGGCACACGGAAAGCATCAACTTTAAAATAAAAATAACTTAAAAAAATAAATAAAAATGCGGTCGAATTGAGAACGATCTCCTTTTTTGAAGTCAGTTAAAGGTTAAGGTTTATTTAAAAAAAACAATTGTGAATAAAATTAAATTCTTACCATTTCCTCTCATAGGTTGTAAAGTAGACACGATCAAGATGGGTGAATTTAGGATCAACGATAGTATCCATACCATTGCAATCATTTTGTAAGCGTGACATTGGGTCTGCCACTTTCTTGACTTTAATGGTCTACAAATTGCGAAATACCTCTCAAGGGATATTGCCACTAACGTCCACACGTCGACTGACACTGACACGGCTAAAAAATAGCAAAGAATTATAACTCCACCCATAAAGATTTATTCTTTTTCATAGGCCTAATATTTACAAATTTATTTATTTATTTAAATCAACAAAAATTATAACAACGTTACAGATAATACCAATATGATGTTATAAAAACTTAGTTAAATATATATTAAATTAAAACAAATAAAAAGCTGCTTTATGTATTGACAATAATATATAAATATAATACAGTCAAACACCTTCTACGCAATTGTAGGCAGCTTCGATAAACACAGACTCTGTGCAACAAAATATATCAATGTGCAGTGAGATGGTATTAACATTAATTGTTCTCCATAGTGTCACAGTCTATTTATGTTATTATAAAAAAGTTACAACCTATGTATTAATATACAACTTAAGCCAACCGCCTGGACAATGACCTGCCACGGCTCGGTATTTGGTATATATATATACCGTATATAAATTCACATGCATAAGTAAAAAGCGGTTATTTTATATATTATTTATATATATAGATTTATATATATATTTTGACACCAGACACTCCAATTTTTTAAAATTTTATAGACCGTTTAAAGCTTTTATTTTTATTTTTAAATCTATTTTAATTGTTAATAAATGTTTTAACTTACCTTGTAAATAAGGAATCAACTTGCATAGAACTGCGCCGAACAAAAATCGTCTGTATATCTGCCCAACTAATGTGAACGGTAAACAAAATACTCCAAGCAGAAAATCTGATATTGCCTAAAAATTTATAAATGGTTATGGTATTTAATCGCTTACAAACTATGCCTCTTAATTCTAGAGATTAGAAGTTTATTGAGCGTAATGATAAATAAAAATGCATGTAAATATTGATATTGTGGTAAACTAAAGTACAGAGAGAGAAAACTTAGGCAAGAAATTTATACTGCAAAAGTACGTAATGGTAGAAGTGCAATAGCCTAATAGTCTAGGTAAGGTTTAGGGTCACCCCTGTAGTTCTGGGCTCTCAAGAATAAGACTACGGTATCCCCTGCCTGTCGTAAAAGGCGACTAAAAGGGGCCTCGCGTTCACTGGACGACAAGGGTGGGAGTCTTTGTCGTCCGCCAAGGTGGACCCGGGAAGAAGGCGACATCGGCTGGCCCGTGTCGAAAAAGAACGAAAAAGAAAAGAGCGAAAAAGAACGTTAACAAAAATGGTTAACGTTCTTTTTAAATATTTCAAATTAGACGAGTGGTGGATTCAAACCCACGACTTTACCGTTCGCAGACTGTATCCTAAACTATTAGGCTATTGACGCATATTATCACTATCACTGTCATTTTGTATCACAAATTGCTAGCTATTTTTTTTTCACAAATATTACTAACATCCATGCTAACCATTCCAACTAAGTTTAAGTTTGTGTTAGGAGATAGTTCACGTCAATAGGTGAATGGTGGATTCGAACCTACGACCCTATGTTTCGCAAACCACGCCCTAAGGCATTAGGCTGACGCAATCAGCTATCTGATATTGAAACAACTTACTAAGTTTAACAAATAAACATTGGTGACTGTCCTCATTCGACGATTGCTCGCTAATGTTGTAATTACAAGACAATTGCCGGATATCGAAAGCAGGAATATGATGAAGTAAGGTGGTAATACGAAACGCCATTCATAAGCATTGCTAGCTACGCTGGAGTTCCTGACTGCCACCATCGTCGTCACGCTTGCAGGATTACTTGTCAGTAGAAGTGAGCTCACGTTATAAGCTAATGTCAGATTGTTCTCCATCTTTACGGATGAAGTACCTAGAAAGAGGAGAAACATATTTATTTATTACTTATTCTTAGGAAATAAATAAGCAAAACGGTTGACATAAAAAACAAATCGGGTATACATTCAACTTTAAAAATATAAGTCGGCGCCAAGACGGTATTCGAACCTCGAACTGGTAATAAAGACTGCATAGTAGGCTATAAAAATAGTATTACATCTTTGTATAGAGTAACCGATAATTGATTTTGTCTATGGCTTTACTTATGTCTCTGTCCATGACCCTATCCGAATTAGTCTATGTCCGATCTGTGTGAACGTGCCTTGTCTTGGCTTGTAAATAGGCGGACCCGACAGAGCTTGTAATAGTTGTGTTTAGGTACTTAAAGTGTGTGGACCTCCTCCGGACTGACAAGAAGACAACGATATCTCAATGGTCTTTTGGAATTACTCGTTGGAGCCGTAATGCTGAACTACAGCCGCGCAATGTGAATTATTTATTATTTTCACTCTTTACATTTTGCTGTGTTGATTTAGCAAATGCAAACGTTACGTACTCGTTCTTTTATCCCGAAGTGGCACTCAAAGTTAGTTTAGCTTTTTGAATGTCCCTCAGATTATTCGTGAAATAGCTACCGACCGAGTTGAGGTTCGGCACCTCTCGGGCGCCCTTGGATCGGAATGCTTACGCGTAACATAGTAACCGTCCAAGCCGAAATTACCCCTCGCCGGGGGACCCTTGTGTCGAGTTACTAGCGATAGAGGTTCAGGATAAGCGACCTAAGAGCTATGCCACCTCTCAATCCGGTGAAGCAGTCAAGGCCAGCTTTTCTAGCCAATCTGTGTAATTCGTCAAAAAAAAAACTCGTTCCTTTAATTCTGCCAGAGCAATAGGGAAACCTATTGCGCTCCTAAGCCTCGATACTTTGAATAATAACCATTAGATGTAAATATCGATATACCCAAATTCTATTCAACATGTGGCACGGCCAATAATAATGATCTATTTACCCTCTTTTACCGCTTACATCTATTTACTCCGACATATCCTATATGCCTTATATACATTTATCTATCTATTCTGACATTTCAAATAAACTCCTACACTCTTTTAACCTTAGAGGAGTAGACAGAGATATCAACAGCCATCCGCATTTCACCGACCTATTTAGGCCGTATATGAATGTGTGCTTACATAAAAAAGTATTCGAAGGTTCAGACCAATCGACCTAAGAGCCTTAATCGATATGCACAGGTTCGACATAAAAAAGGGATAGAAAGAAGCAATAATAACTGTCAATTTTTGAACAATTTTATAAGGTTTCTTAAGTGATAGTGGAACCACAGGCTATTATAATAAGAGACAATGAAAAAAATAATAATTTAACTTATAATTTTGCTTTTGCCAGAAGCTACGTTTTTACCGAACTTTAGAACAGTTAAAGCTTTTAAGGTAACGCAGAAGAGGTGAAACATTATGTAAACACTTCGAAGCACTATATGTTTGAAACTTCCCCGAACAAGTTGCATACAAGTTTATACAAAGAACCCCTTAGGTTCTTCGTACAAACTTGTATGCATTTTGTTTACAATTTTGTTGTTATTTCTTATAAAGATCCTATAGTCTTTTATTTCTTTATATTACCAAATAAATACAACCTTCAAAATTGTAATGTAGCAGTGATAGAAATGTCTATAATATCATTCAATGTTTGATTTGGCGATTTCAAGTCGGTTTTCCTTTTAACTCCTAAATACACTTTTCGATTTCTATGCTAGAATAATTTCGTTTGGAATTATCGAAACAATAAAATTAAAATATCCTAATTTGGAAATCTAATAATATTCCTTGTTTCTAAGCAACCGTTACGGAAATTTTCAATATAATTTTAAATGTTCAAGCCCGGAAATGGATAATTTAATTCCGCAGGCACAACAGACGCTAATTGAAGAAATGTTTGAATCAAAGATATATTTGCATATTATTTATGTTTTAAAAAGCGAGGGCGAGAAAAGTAAATATATCAGATTGAGTGCGGGTTTTGTAGCAAAAATCCTATAATTGTTCATGAAATTTGCTGTCCGCTTTTCACCAAGCTTATTAGGTCGAATATGTAATAAGTGGTGACCCTATTGCCATATATATTGGGTCACAAATTTTTATAAAATGTTTTTGGGTTCAACATACCGAAAAACGGCGATTCATAGGTACTAACCGCGTAGGATTCGAACCCGCGACACTCGCATCGTAAGCCAAACCGCTTAACCATTAGAGTATCGCTGCTTGGGCCTTCTCTGTTTATCCTAAGGACGCTGAAAGTACAATTCTTGCTTTCACGAAATAATGTCTCCGGAATCCAAAAATACATAAGTATTTTTACGAGCGAAAACAAAACCGATTTAAACGTTAAACGCTATACGCGCGTATGTCCTCTTTGTATGTATTATCGTAAGAATATTATGAAATAGAATTAATCAAAACCTTTTTTTTTTTTGTTAACGAGGAGGAAATCTTCAGAAAGATACCCCGCCTTCTGGGGGGAAGGCGGCGGTTATGTGGGGTTTTTACCCACTAAAACCTCCCCGGTGGCCCTTCCTCGGTGCATGGTGAGGGGCTCCGGGATCTCCAGTGGAACGCACCGGAGCCCCTCTGCACTGTGCTCATAGAGAGCACTTCCCGGGGGGTTACTCCCTCCCCCCCTGTG
Source organism: Meandrusa payeni (assembly GCA_029286785.1). Classification (NCBI taxonomy): domain Eukaryota; kingdom Metazoa; phylum Arthropoda; class Insecta; order Lepidoptera; family Papilionidae; genus Meandrusa; species Meandrusa payeni. Next base: position 1,454,896 of record JAGSMX010000034.1, read on the forward strand.
CCCCCGCAGTGCAAGGCGACACGGGCCAGCCGATGTCGCCTTCTTCCCGGGTCCACGGCCCGCCTGCGCCATCTCCGAACGGGATCGGCCCTCTCCCGATCCCGATCGGCGGTCTCCTTCTGCGTCATTACTGACTCACAGAAGGAGACCAGCGCCTTCCATTTGGATTTCCCCGCCAGTGCAGCCGCTACTGTCGCTGGCGGGGAGAGGTCTTGCTCGATCTGCTGGACCAGGATCCGCCGCCTCCCATGCGGGGCACACAGCTAGCGTGTGCTGAGAATTAATCAAAACCTAACCAAACTCTCATCAGACTACTCTTAAAGTAAATCCTTTTCAATAAAAAAATGAATCATTTGATTTCGTCGTTAGCATGATATTGAGTTATTCGTCCATTTAAGACTTATATGGTTTTCACATAGATGCCATTCTCAGAATTGCATCAAATTGGAATGGGAACACTTGGGAAGCACTAGCTTTCAATTAAAAAATTATCAGAATCGGTTCACCCGGTCCAAACTTATGACGTAACAGACATAAAAAAAATCATTATTCATTCATTATCTATTACTTGAACTAGAACAAAAGGAAAATGCTTATTATTCGATTTTATATACTGTTCTAATGTTCATTTCGTACCTCAGAAACTACGCTACGCGAACCAACCGAGACCACAAGCGCAATATATTTAAAGTATCAAGGAAATAGTTTCAAAGTTATAATGGCGCGATGAAATGACTTTTATTCAATACTTCTGCTTCAATGCTTTTTCCGTTTTCTTGGGATCGGACTTTCTCGTCCTGCGGCGCCAAGACAGTCAGTAATAATTGCATAATTGTAAATATATATTTTTTTATTAAATAATTTTTTTTTGGACAAAAGAAAAAGAAATATTACAATACACGTACGTACGAGTAAGTAAACTGCTACAGTAGTTGGCAACTGTGTCGCAGCAGTTTACGTCCACCTCGAGACACAAACAATATAAATACAAATACATTTTATATTCAATACATTAGCGTAAATCTAAAACTGTAGTAAGTTTGATTTGTGTTTAGTTTGTATAGAATCGTGGTTTTATTCTATACAGTTCGATACTTGACGCCACCTTCTAGAGTTTCTAAAATTCATTGTTGCGATTTCTGACAACTTTTCGCAACAATTCATTCCTTATTAACGCCAGCAAACGCTGTATTAAATAATTTATACCTACAATACAATGTCTATAGATATTGCAGTATCACGCCCTATAGGATTTAAAAAAACATTAAACTTTTAAGTAAAATGGCATCGTCGACTTTACACGGTCATGTAAATTGAAATAAAGATCTTTTTTTAAACAAAATAGGCTCACGTTTGGCTTCTATCCCGCTTAATTGAAGGCGAAGATGAAGCCTAGGATGGACAACATAAGCCTATTGGTGTCTGTTCACATTGGACTTAAAAGTGATCTTGTTATAATTGTTATGTTGTTTGCAATTATTAATAATAATTTTAAGCAAACCTCATACTGTGTCACTATTTGTTTACCTTATTATACCCAATATTGTTTGTTGTTTAAAAATAGAATAAAAATGGCTCCGTTGATGGTTATTGAGACCTACCTAAACCTGTGTTGAGAATATTGCCTTTTCATTACTAAAGGAGCAAACGAAATTGAGCGGCATACATTTCCTAATCATGAATATGCAAACAAATACTATTCAATAAATCGACTCTATTACTGAATTAATGCGATTCCTAGACGCATATTGACGTTATAATCACGATCTCATGCCACAGTAATAATACAATAACAGTAATACAATGCAACAATAATAATAGTAGTACAAAAGAACATTTGTGATACGTTAACGAGGCAGCGCGACTTGTGTAGGTACATTACACGGATGCTGTCCCGCCATAGTATAATAAGCAACTTAAAATTCTACTCTTTTCGCCCTACGCTTCTCACAAAAATGTATTCTGTTAAAATTAATAATGACGTGTGATAATGTAGAAGCAACACAATTTGCAAAAAATTGATTATTTTTATATATATTTTCTTGATTTGTTTTTCTGATTGGCTTTTATTTAAGTACATAACAGTTTAAGGAAGTTTAGTATTTTAGAAAATAACAAATAACTTAACATAAAATAAAATTAAAAACGTGTATCTTAATTTTTTTAACAATAAATATTTATAAAATAAAATTATATAAATAATTAATTAATACCTACTAATTCATTTAAGCGCCACCTGTGATCAGAGTTGAACTACTTAATAGTCACGCTATCGGCTATCTACGTCTACATCTACGACTGTAGCACTTCCGTTATTTAATTTTCTTACGGTTTTAGTTTCTCATTTTTTTCAGTAAAAGCGATCCCGCAGAGAAACTTCGTTCCAATTATTTTATATTCTGTATATTAAATATTTTTTATCATTCTATCCGTCATAATAAGACTGCACAAGTAACACCGAATTTGAAAATGCGACTCTGGTTCCCATGACAAAGCTTCTGTTTGGTTTGGAAGTCATTGTATACAAATATTCTGTGCTGGAACAGTTACATACTGCCTACACACTGCGGTCCGTTTTTAATATCATACATCAAGTTAAATTACTTACTTACTTATTAAAACATATAACATAGTGCTCGATTACTCGTCATATCTGTATGTTTTTATTGTTACTTCATAACTTTCGACTGCGTAAACCGATTTTGATTATTCTTTTTTTATTAAAAAAATTAGTGCCTACAGTGTGGTCTCATTCTATTTGGCCTATTCTGATAATGCCACCCGTTAGAAAACTGTTTATGTCTTAAATTTGAATTAAGTATGTGTGCGACAAATGGACGAATAACTAGATATCACACCAACCGATTTCGATGATTCATTTTTTATTGGAAAGGATGTACTTCAAGGGTAGTTTGGTTAGGTTCTGACTAATTCTATTTTGATTAATATTTCTAACATTCGTAAAATATAAAGAAGGCGTCCGCGCGTAATAGCGTTTATCGTCTGATTAGATTTGAATTCGGTTTTTGTTTTTACTCATAAATATACTTGATATTGTATCCATGAGTTTAAGTATAATAGATTTTTTTTTAAATTGTCATCACTTAATTTTTTTTTGGCTTTTCTTATTTAAATGTTTTATCGAATTCAGAGTGCAAAGTATACAGCGTAGCAATCGGATTGGAAGTTGGAACGTTGGAAGCGTTTACGCGGCAGGAATTATCGAAACGTCGGCAGGAAATATCGTCTTTAAGAGTTATTTTCATGCGACAATTTTTTATTCACAGACACCTGCTGTTCTTGCTGCGGTCAGTATTCGGGGTAAGTACATTCTTGAGTAATATATGCAGGCCAATAAATTATTGAACAAATAAGTGTTACACAAATTTGTTACGTTATCTAGGTATAATTTTAATATCCAGTACCCCTTTAGCGTAGTTATTTTTTTATACTATGGAGGGCCAAAGTTACGGGATGAAACAGTAAAATATTTGACTCTTTGTCGTTTTTCATCCAAGCTTGACTTAACATTAAAATAAAGTATCACGTTTAAAAGCACATCTTTTCTGCAACATTTAACAGTAATCAGATTTACAATTCGGTTTTTTGACCCTGTGGCAGACGAAAAATTCAACTGAGTAAGAAAAGACGAGATTTTGGTGAAACTTAAAATGTGATATTTTGGTAGTAGGTCATTAGGAGGTCTGTTAGCCCTTAACGGGTAATCGTTTCTGGGACAGCCAGTATATGGATTAATGTACATACGTATTATATGTATAATATAGACATTCGTATAATATTTTATTTAATGTTATTTCGTCCCCCTCGCCTTAACCTAATCCCGGATTGAGCCATTATCGTTTCATTGTCTTGCTTCTCCATATTTCCGCGTCTTTGGCACTTTCAACGGTTAACTGTTGGAAGCGTACGTAGCGAAGTGTATTTTAGCACATTCGTGAACACCTGACCTAGGTATTTCCGGGACCAAACAAGTTTGTATTCAATTTCTAATTATATCAATGCGATATATATAAAGCTCTTCCTTCTAACATCGTACGCTAATTAATTTAATACGAGTATATTCGATGATATTTAACAAATGAAAACATAAATGACGTCAACCTGTTGAGTGTTTGTTGCATTTTTATTATTTTTTATCGATACAACTAGATGTGAAGTGGAAATGTAGTCCTAGTTGGTATATTTTCAACGTTTATAATACTAGTTCAAATACTTTAAAAAAAATTAAATAATTTAAAAAATAATTTTATTTAAACTTACCCTTATATCTTCTTATTTAATTTAAAAATATAACTAGGGGACCATGATGTCTGTTTTATTCATTGTAATTTTAAAACTTTTTTTTACTTTATTATATATAGTATTTATAAATAGCCTAATTAGCCTTTCTAATAGACACCACACTCACTGTAAAACACAACTGTAAATATACACTTTACACTCTCTGAAACATATATAAGAAACTTACTTAAAACTTTTTTAACATGTTTAAAAATATACTGAGCTAATTTAAATTAATTATAATATACATTTTTACCACACTACAATTTAATTAAAGTTGTTATTTAATTATTTTGTTTCAAAAACTTTTACAAGAACGTAACACACTCGGCGTGGGACGAGCTTTCAATAGCGTCGGAGGCAGGGGAGCTTTTAACGGACTATGAGTTACCGCTGTACAGCCCAGTGGCAACGTTACGCATGCGCACATGTTTACGAACGCGATATGTATAAACATACCATATTGCTTGTTTCTAAAAGGAAACAATAGTCTTAATCTTAAAAAAATTATCTATAGGCATAATTAATGATTTTTTAAACTTTCTAAGCAAGTGTTTAACCACGATCCCACCTGATGTTAAGTGGAAATGCAATCCTGGACGGTAAAGCGCACTAGCTTAAATGCCTATTCACTGTTCTATTCAAAATACCCACATTGTAATCGGAGCGAAAGACAGACGCGTTAGACGTGTAGTTACAAGTATGAAACTTTTATATAAAAGCCGTTTAATTTAAAAAATGCTTGTAAAACGAGACATTGATAACTAAGTGCTCACTTCAATAAAAATTGAACTAAAATTTAAACTGTTCATTTAAATTTTTCTAAAATAAAAGTACCCCTTAATACATCAGCCAGTGAAAGTATTGTCGAAATCAGTCCAAGCGGTGCAAGAAAATAGCCGGAACAAAAAGACAAACATTGTAAAACATGTTATTTTAGTATTTGTACCGCATATATAATACATTCATATGCATGTAGCAAAAAGCGGTTACTCTATTATTATAGATTTCCATTCCCAATTCCTGAAACCAAATGAGATTAATGTTGAAATTTCAAGTGCTTATTTGCCGTCGACGGAAAAGATATTGTGAGGAGAACCTACATTTCTTAAAAAAAAATTCTGCCGCATTGAAATTTGTTAAGTGTGTAGATTTTCTCTCTATCACGTATAGAGGGACTGCAGCTGTTATCTCTTTCCATAAGAGTGAAAAGCATTATGTAAAGCTTTTTGCCGTTGCATACCTATATAATCTTATCATAATATTCGAAGGCGAATATTACTGAAATACAATAAGTGGACAAATGTAATACAGAGTTAAATAATTCTTTAAACGTCGAGAGTACATCTAACGAGCGTTGTATTAATTAAAAGTTATTCAAAAGCTTCAAACTAGTGTCTCATTGGTCACGAACTGAATCATATTTTATGTAAAATGTTTTCCCTTCACACATTTAATATGTAACTTTTCCTGTTAATATTAACATATGAATATGTTTTCTCTAAGAAATAAATTCTGGACTTAATTTAATTTTCAACCAACTTCAAAAAAGGTGGTTCTCAACTCGTCTTAATTTTTAATGTTTGTTACCTCATAACTTTCGACTGGGTGAACCGATTTTGATGATTCTTTTTTTATTCGAAAGCTGATTCTTCCCATGCGGTGCCATTTATTTATATTATTGTTCCATTTCTGATAATAGGACCGGTGAGAAAACCGTATGTGTTAAATTTGCATTAAGTATGTGCACGACAAACGAATAAGTTAATATCACGCCAACGGAATTCGAAGATTCAAGTTTTAGCGTTCCCACAGCCACGCCAACATGCGATGATGGTGGAATATCTTGTGGTTGCCCGAAATAACTCGTCCTTCCTCCGGAGCACGAGTACGCAGATAGGTACGTTCCCAAGAGTAAAACAAAAATCAGGTAAGTTCTTATTACGACGTGACAGAAAAAAATGAATACAGCCTTCAGAACTTCGTACCATATCTGTGCTATTTCGGAAATGAAAGAGAGCGCAACATTTAATCACTGACGGTACGGCGTTTACACATAGGTTAATTTTGTTAATTTTTATATAGATTTCCGTGAGATCGGATTTTGGGAATAGAAGGCGGTTTTTATTTTTATTTGTAAGTAACTTGAACTTAAAAAAGCTAATAAAAATAAAATATGAAATATTAAATCATATATCATTAGGGTTCGAAAAAACCTTTTACTTTCATTATGATCGAAAACAAATTTTCACTTTTTTTTTATTACTTATATTATATTTATATTATTTTATTACTTGAAGCTTCACTAAAACAAAATATGTAAGTAGATAGTATATAGAGAAATATGTAGTAATTCAACTGTAGATGTCTTTTAGTTTTATGAGAAAAATAAAACTTTAAAACTGAGTTGCATAGTATTATATATTTTAATTACATGGTTGAGATAAAATCGTCACGATATATAGTAGTTTAATATGTGCCATCGTGATCTACATAGACGGTACGTTTCATTTTGTAAACACTAAATTCTTCTACGTCGCTTTTACCAGCTAATCGTACTGTCACTGCTCCGTCTGGGAAGAATCTACTAGAGAATGTAACTTCACCATCGCCAAAGAATACTTCGATAGAGCTAGCGTCGATAAATACTCTCAATTCTAGTTTTTTACTGGGCCTCCATTGGGTGCGTCGGATTCCATCTTTACCTCCTCGATCAAGAGACACTAGACCTCTTTTGTAGTTATAGCTGATCTGAACTCTAGTCGATTCATTTTCAGATTCGATTATTAAATCTAAATCCTTGTCGTTTGCTGATCGAATAATAACTTCACCAGCTTTGTTTTTTAATGTAGCAAATACACCAGCCCGAGCTGTGCCTGAGAATATGGAACGCCCTCTAACAGATAAGATTTCTTTCAGTGGCCTTTGAATAAGACGATTGTCTTTGTTGAGAGACAAAGCTCTAGGGATTGTCGTTTGTCCTGTAAACCCATCTTTTTCCTCGGGATAGTGTTGATCCCACATATCAAACCAAGCAATGACTATTCTGCGTTTTAACTTGTCGAGAATAGTTTGTGTCGCATAAAAATCATGTCCATGATCCAACTCCAAAAACTCAGTCCTGGGTGTAAAGATGTTTGTTTTATAATCAAAATCACCAACAATGTATCCAGTTTGATATAAGTTTCTATATTTGTCGCCTAAGGGTTGTACGCCTTGAGGAGAAAATAATAGAACAAAACGACCATCTAATTCAAAGAAATCTGGACACTCCCACATATATCCAAGGGATCCATCAGATTCGTCCAAAACGGAGGCAAAACTCCAATCTATCTTATTCTTAGAAGTATACAACAGTACTCGCCCACGAGTGCTATTGCTTTCGCTATCATAGAACGAGTTTCCTAAAACCATGTAATAGGTATTACCGTTTTTCCATACCTTCGGATCTCGTATATCAGGTTGATATTCAGTTCCATTTAATACTGGATTACGTTCATATTTCGTAACATTTACTCCATTGGTGCTTATAGCAAGTGCCTGTTGTTGCTGGTGATCAGGATTTTCGCCCGAAAGGTTAACATTTCCAGTGTAATAAAGATACATCTTACCATTCTCAACAATGGCACTGCCGGAGAACACTCCGCCTTCATCGTACCACTCGTCTGGGTACATGGCTATAGGTAGATGTACCCAATGAAACAAGTCTTTACTTTTTGCATGTCCCCAATGAACTATTCCAGGTGTAAAACTGCTATTGGGGTTATGTTGATAGAATAGGTGGTATTCATTCTGGTACTCACAAAAGCCATTCGGGTCGTTCATCCATCCATAAGGCGGAGATAAATGATAGCGAGGGTAATATCTATCATTCACCCTTGCAGAAACACTGTAACAAAATAGGATCAATAATAAAATTTTGCACATAGCCATGATCCCCTTATAGCTAGCAGCTATGACCACGAGCAAAATACTTTACAATAACGCCTCAACTGGCGGATTCTTATATAGTCTCAATGTCACGGCGCATCCAATTGTTATACTATACGTTTCTATGCTTTTGTGCTCTACAAGTACACAGGGAAATCGTTTTGTCATGTAAATAATTGTCAAACATTATTATTTAAATATGACTTTAACATCAGGCAAACAGGTTAGATATAATAATTGTCTTCGAGTCTAGATACTTCGGTTGTCCTAGCGGATGATAACCAACCACCGATCTCACTATATAAATTATATAGTTAAAAGGTTGCTGATGATTCAACTTGAGTCAACCTCGGACCATTCCTTTTCTCCCCACCTATGGCAAAAAAGAAATAGGAACTACGTGAAGCATTAGTCACTATTTCACACCACGTATAACTCGATTTGTACATAAATATATTAGAAGTTTTAGACACTTAGAAATATTTAATATCAATTTCAATATCTAATCTGACAAAACTATACATATTAACCAGTGAAGCTGGCCTATACTGTTTCGGGCATCGACAAATAAAAACATAAAATATCAGTTGAAATTCAAGTCATCATGCCAGTCCAGAAGCTCCTGGACTTCTTAAAGCCCTAAAAGTTCCTCAAAGGTATTTTAGAGAGATATTCGCGAAATCTTGTATGAATGTGTCGCGAATACTTGTTATTTAAAAAATCGAAGACAGACTTCATGATTTAGTAAATGTATAAATGTTAACGGCTAAACAGAAGCATAAGGATTTTCCAAAATAACATAAACTTAAGTACCCTTTCGGAACAGACGCGAAAGTTATTTTATATTATAGTAATTGCCGAACAAACCTGAATTTGTCGTATTCACTATCTCTTCTACATGCAGTTTTTTTCAACGGCCAGCAAAACGCTAAAGACCTGAAATAAAAGGGAGCTTAAGAAGGATTCAAGCGGAGGGTGAAGCATAGTTTTTTAAAACAATAAGAGCCGTGATGACTCAGCGTCCCGGCGGTCACCTCAAGTTACGTAATAATATAAAACGATAACCTGACTGAGTCCAATTCATAGAGGAACCGTGGAAATTATATGTAAACATTTTAATTGGTCATTTACCACGAGCCAGGCGGTGGAGGAAAACAGTTAAGTTTCTAAGACAATACAATGAAAAATAGAAAAATTATTTAACTATAAGCTGATAGGTTCTGATGTCTTTGCAGCTTCTGCATCTCAAATCAAACACTACGTTTTCAAAATATTAACCAACTAGCTGCGCTGTGCGGTATTACACTCGATTAAAAACTATTAATGCAGATTTTTCTGCAATTAAAGTAATCTAAGTTACTCATTATATCATCAAAATCGGTCCAGCCGGAGCAAACAGACAGACGAACAGACAGACAAGAATTTTGGTATATGTGCCGTATTTACATTTATTTATGCATGTAGTAAAGTGGTTATTTTAATTTTACAAACAGACACTCCAATTTCTTTTTCACTGTTTTCTTTTTCCTCTCTATATTGGAAAACTATTCTCTGTATATATGTAAATAGATTTAAACAATCAACACGACCAACTAATGTACAGCTATAGTATTTTGTATTCGCCATAAAGAGGATTTTGCTATTGGGAAACCATGACGCAGTTTCAGTATTCAACGACACGCAAATGTAACCTCTATAGGATGTGTTTGCAGGTGTCGGAATTGCTAAACATCGAAGTAACCGCATGCTCGCATGTTTGGTTACACCCTTCTCCCGTATTGAAACCAAATATTACACGCGATGAGCTGATAGTGAAGCTGGCTATCGGCAATAAACAAGTATATTTACGGGTAAAAACAACTACCCGCTTCAAATCGAATCAAACGGTAAACACTATTACGCGCAGACGCCCTCTTTGTATTTCAGAATTATCGTAGGAATATTGCGGAATAGAATTAATTCGAACATAACCAAATATTCGATCTACTACCCGCTGGTCTGACCAAATTAAAAACATAGGGAGACTCGACATTCCGACCGCAATGCGAAAAGCCGAGGACAGAACGGTGTGGAAGCAGCTCGTCTACGTCTCGGTAAAGGCACTTCAAGATAAGCACAACCTTCAGAAATGAAGAATACGATGAAGAATAAGAACCAAAGGTACCCTTGGATTACTTCAAGAGTATTTTGATGAATATTTTTTATATCTATACTTTTTTAATAAAAAAATATTCTATACCTTTCTAATAAAAAATGAATCAGGTATCACATGACGTGATATTGATTTGTCCATTTGTCGCGCACATACTTAATTCAAATTTAAGACTTATATGGTTTTCTCTTGGATGTCATTGTGAGAATTGGACCAACACTGGAAGTACCAGCTTATAAATAAAAAAATAATCATCAAAATCGGTTCACCCAGTCGGAAGTTATGAGATAACAAATATAAAAAAAATTACAGACAAATTGAGATCCTCCTTTTTTGTAGTCGGTTGTTAATAATAAATATTTGAGATCAGTAAGTTTTACAGTACAACTACATCTATTAATAAAAAAAATCACAAATGTGTTTAATTAACACACAGAGCGTACAGCTTTACATAGTAGTAAAGATATTACATATACTTACATTTTCAGTTGTATTCAGTATATTCGGACGAAACCAATAACGTAAAAGCAGATAAAATACGTTAGACGAGCTTAAAAATAAAACATAAATGCGAGCATTTAACACTGAGACCAAATTGTGTTTGCTCAATCGTCGGTACTGCCCTTGTATTATGAACTAACGATCGATAAGTTAACGAAACGCAAAGGGCTGTTTCCTTGTTGACCTATGTTATGTAGAAATATTTTATGAACGAAATAAATTAAAAAAAAAACGAGTATGCTTTAGACTACGCGACTGAAGTAAAACTATGTTCGGCTCTGTACAACGTAATTTTTTAGTTGCAGTACATTGTATTATGCAGACTTAACACATGTCATTACTTCAAAAGCGCGGTACGTGGCAAAGCTTTCAACTAAAAAAAAATAACCATCAAAATCGTTTCACCCAGTAGATGGTTATGAGGTAACAAACATAAAAATCATACAGACGAATTGACAACCACTTCTTTAAAGTCGGTCGAAAAACGGCGCGTTACACAAAACATTTTTACAACCATATAAAAAAATCGTAATACTTACAGACACAAACAAAAACCTAATAGGCAGTTCGTGCACGCAGAGCCTAATAACAAAATTGAATCACGCACAATCCAAAGCCTTCTTAAAATCTCGATTAACACCGTACTTAGATGTACAAAAGACACAAAGAAATTACATATTACGTTGTCCTGTCGATTTCGAACGAGTAAAATGTTCTGAATTCTGAATGCAGCTTCATTTCTACATTTATGATATTCAATTGACCTTTAAAACATTATAGAAAGACGTACAAGATTTATTTGAATGCCGGTGCCTCCCGTGTGGTCCCATTCTGACCCATGAAAATCATACAAGTCTTTAATTTGCATGAAGTATCTCCACCACAATTGGACGAATAACTCAATATCACGCCAACGGAATTCGATGATTCATTTTATTTTGAAAAGGTCGTACTTCTAGTTTGATGAGAATTTGGTTAGGTTATGGTTAATTATATTTCTTTACATTCCTATGATAATTCGTAAATACAAAGAAGGCGTCCGCACGTAATAGCATTTGATTCGATTTAAAGTCTGTTTTGGTTTTTGCTCTTGTTTTTATAAAATATTCTTTCTGCAATTTTACTTTGTTCTGGTGGGTGTGTGTGACACTTAACATCGGGTGAGCCGCTAGCTCGTTCTCACTTACTTTTATAAAAATATACGTTTTAAACGTTTGCGTTTTCCATTGTTTTGTAAGGCTAAGGACGTGACAACATAAGACGTAACTCAAAACATTTTGTAGAGACGTCATAGAAATCACTTTAAAATATCAGAAATATTTTTAAATTTTTCGTCAAAAATTATTCAATTATCTTTTTCTTAATTTGCCACTTTACTACCTTAGATTGTCAGTCAGTTCACCATGTCTGTGACTGTTGCGATGGGCGGCACTCGCAATTCGTAAAAGGTAACAGGGATCCACTGCATAATTTTATTCCTTAGTCTTCTAACATTAAATTATAACAAAACACTATATACACTACATATACATATATATACATATACATATATATATATATATATATATGTTATTGTAGAAGGAAGCAACGTCGCCCATAAAAAGTCACCGGAATTGCAGACATTTACAATTTTTATCACTTAAAATATAACACTTATATATGTATTACTGCTATATACATACTACATATATTTAAAAAATGTATTTTGTAAAATAAATATAAATTATTAATTGTTTTAATTTATAATTACTTATTAACTATTTCTTCATTTTTAAATTAAATTTAATTTTATAAATTAATAAATCTATAGTTATAAAACCAAACAATAATTTCTAGGATTACACAAAATATTTATTTTTAAACCGTACCATGGAATAGCTCTATTTCCGTCGCCTACGCTCGCAGCTGTTTCAAGAAACCAACATTAGATAAAGATGTACATATTATTTAAAATATCGCATTTTAATGTCACCACGGACAACTGGCATGAAAAACAAATTATACGGAAAACAAGCTATGTATTGCTTTAAAAAAATAATTTCTTTTTAAATTATTTTTTATAATAGACAAATTCGATCCAATTGACAGGTAAAATGCTATTTTCTTTTGATAATTTTCCGTTTTTATACTAGGAAAATTATTTATAAGACGAAGTATAACGATGGTGGATATACAGAGGCTACTAAAAATGAAACAACGCAAAGTACTAAGCGACTAGTAGAGGTTACTGACATCGTTTTTTATTTATCGTGTCGTGACGTATTATTCAATGAGCCAAGACTGTGATAACCTAGCGTAATAAATTATTGTTACTATAATAGAATTTAACTCACCGAAACGTTTGTCCAAATGCCGTCATATTAAATGAAATTAATTACAACACAAACACAGATATATTCAATATTAAAACTGACAAGAATGGCGGAGTCTGTACCGCGCGAATTGGCTTTTGCTTTGTCATGGCAGTTTTATCACTAGAGACGGGTCAATGACGTGGGGCGTTGAGGGTTGGCAAAATTGAAATTTATGTAAGCCCTGAAAATACACAACGCGTAATAACACAACGGTCGTTTTATATTATGTTCTACCGTTTTATTATTATAACGGATATTACTCTTCAGAAGTACTTATATTCCTTATTTTTAAGAAAGTATACAGTATACTTTCACGGGTTTTTACGTTTATTTAACATACTAGGAGAATAGAGATGGGAGATAAGAATCGCTTTATTTATTTTTCAACCGACAAAAAAAGGAGAACGTTCTATATTCGTCTGTATGTTTTTTTATATTCGTTACCTTATAACTTTGGACTGGGTGAACCGATTTTGATGATTCTTTTTTTATTCGAGAGCTGGTGCTTGTCATGTTGTTTAATTAAGTCCAATCTGACAATGACAATCATGGGAAAACCACATAAATTAAATAAATTTGCATAGAGTATGTGCGCGACAATAATTAATATCTCGCCCACCGACTTAGATGATTCGTGTTTTATTGGAAAGTATGTAATTCTATTTCGCGATTTCTAAAAAAATCCGGAAATACAAAGAGGGCGTCCACGCGTAATAAAGTTTAAAGTTTTTAGATTTGAATTCGGTTTTTCTCTTACATGATATTGCAACAAACAAATTCATTGGTGCTGCTATCGAGGATCGAATTCGGGGTGCTAGAGCGCTATGCAACTTGAAGCGACTGTCCGGCCACTGAACTGTTAATAAAAGTGTATTAAGTACAATTTATATTATTATCTTCCATCACAAATAAATGTACACATCTTTTTCCTGTTATATTATTATCGCTAGTGCTAACCATAATGTACACTCGTTCAAGGTAATTGTATTAAAAAAAATTAACCACGCTTACTGATACCGTTGTTTATCTAACGCTGTTACTAAAGTTACATAAAAAAAGTTTATTTATTAGCTTACTCCGAAGGTTGGATGACTGTACATAATTTTTTTAGAAACAGTTCAACTTTTCGAGACGCAAAAGAAATTATTGTCAGCAATTTTACTGCGTCTATTATGTTATCAAAAAACTAAATGTAATGACGAACGTTCAATTGTAAACGGCTTTCCAATTGAACGTCAGCTAGCACAAATGGGTCGAAGAAGTACAACGACCTCGCATAACCGAATCCCAATGGGCCTTATAAATAAGCTTGAACAACAAAGAGCTATAGAGAGGGCTATATTTCTCAACGAGATCATATCAGAAATGAGCAGATCCGTAGACGAACGAAGGTAACCGACATAGCTCGCCGGATAAGCAAGTTGAAGTGGCAATAGGCATAGCGCGTAGAACCTAGTTGGCCGATGGGGCCGAAAAGTTGTCCATGATTAAAAGACCACGGGCCGGCGAGCGCAGCGTAGGACGTCTTCCCGCAAGGTAGTCAGATGACCTCAAAGGCTGCAGATGGATGCAAGTTACAACCGGTCCTTTTCAAAAACGTTGGAGGAGACTTACGTCTTGGGCCCTGAGTCTGGCACACCAGCCGTATGCATGTTATTATTTGACGTATCGTTCGGTTTCATAATGAAACGTGATGGGCAAATAGCAGACTCTGTGCCCAGCAGCGGATGTCTTACGGCTAAGATTATGATGAACATATATAGCAACTGTAAGAGAGCGAAAGAAGTATTTGTCAGGACAGTCTCCAAAATGAACATCGATAATCTCTGCCTACCCCTTTGTGTCACCGTCACGATATTATTATAGCAATCCTCAAACTCACCTGCGATTAAAGTTGCAAAGAAAACACAACATAAAATACACCGCTATAGATACAACACTATATTGCCTTTTGATCATGGTTTTACAGAAACGCAAAGTCGAATGGACTTTTCCTAGTAACACTTGACTATATTGAAGTTGCCAAATAGATTCGTTGCACAAGTAGAACTGATAGGCCGTAAGAACTATAACGTAACCTCAAAATAAAAGACCTTGTACAACAATTACAACAAAGCCTTCGTGTATTCGCGATTCGGGTGCAGTCAGATAGAACAATTTGCAAATACACGAAATTATTCCTTCTAATACAATTTATTTTTTCTTTCATCCGGATACTGCTTTATGTAAAACGTGAAGTAGAACATAAATATCTGATACCAACCATACATGACCATACAGTATTTGTTATAAGGGCATTCATTGCAACTTGAGAAATTAGTTAACTTGGCTAAAAAATCATTTATTTAATAAGGCGCACCAACAGAATCACCCAAGCCTACATGATCGCTAGTCATAATTCTTTAGCTAAGATAGAAATATTCTGAATTTGGTGATATGTTATATAAAATAACTAGCGTACCCAGCCCACTTCGTCGGGCTAGATGTTGCTTTATTTATGTAAACAATAAACTTACATTAAATATTTAATTTAACTCTCACAATATATTAAATTATTCATTTCTCTCCGTATTCATTCTCTTCTATATTCGTATATCTCGAGCGGGTGAAAATCATCATTACCTACACCCATGTACAAATCAGTAAATACAATATCATACCATTTATACAAAGAAATACAGGGTTCAAGTTAATGTCAGAAATAAAAGTACGACGTATGGCTTGTTTGACAGTTCAAAAAGAGGAGTGCTCCGATCATCACCAAACTTTACAGGATTACTCGCCAGGTCAATCTGAAGATTGCCTGAAAGTGAAATTTTAAAATAAATAGAAATTTTATATATGTAGATGTTTTGGAAGTACAACCTTGCACAAATGGTCTTATAAAAATATAAATGACTAATACGTTATCTTTAAATTCAAATTATTTGAAAGTGTAAAGAGTATTTCATATGTATCGAATGACCTAGTTACAAAATTTTCCTATGTCTATTATTTATTCCAATTGGGCTCAAGAATTGCCTGGACTTCTGCTGTGCTTAGTCACAATTTCTAGTCCTGTCATTTTCAAGTCTATCACGCTTCATAAAAACTATTTTTTTTATTAAGTTAACAGTCTGTATACACATGTCCCACTCTGGCCTTCTCTGTAAAAAGAGTGTAAGTCCGGCGCGGCTCTAGTATGGATTGGCAGACGTCACTGTGCTAGAAATTTATCTCACATATGTAGGTTTGCTCACGATGTGTTTCACCGCCGAGCGCGTGGTGAACTCTTAAATTTGAAACAAATTCATTGGTGCCGGCACCGGGTATTGAACTAGCGTAATTATCGTAATTTGCAACTTGACCCGACCGCCCGATTTCAATAAAAGTTATTACTCATTAGAATTCTCAACATTGCATCTATAACATAAAAGCAATTTTTAGATCTACAGATGAATAGGATCGATTGAGCGTTTTTCATGGAATTTTCAATCTCGCAAGATTAGTCTGTGGGGAGAAATTTTCGTTAAGTACCCTTTTGCAAGTCACGTCAAAAATCTCTTTGTGCGGTTTAAATGGCAGGTCACACCATTCATATCGTATACAAAGGAATATTTCAGGTTTCGGATAATCATTTATTTTACGACAACAACAAAGTCGGCTCGAGTGGTTCCCCTATACCCAGTAATACATTTAATAAAATATAGATTTATGTTTTCAGTCGACTTAATCAAATGGAGTACGTTCTGAATTAGTCTTTGACCGTTTTTTTTATTATGTGTGCTCCCTTTTGAATGCACGCCATCATTTTTTGGCTGAATAGATTTGGATACAAATTGGTCTCGAATAATTTTCTTGGCACGGAACCTTGGTTTTAAAGATGTACCAGGCAACTTCTAAGAATTGTATGGAAGAAATGATTGTTGATTGAGATATTAGTAGGCTTACTACAATCTAAAGCTAGACGAAAGTCGGTTTTTGTTTTTACTTGTAAATATACTTGTATGTTATTTTTCCCTTTAAAAATAAAACAATTATCCTGGGAATTTAGTAAAAATACTTCAAATTTTAATTGGTCCCGCCAGTTCCAGCGATCGTCTTTACAAGTGGCTTCAAAATACTATTAACTTGAGTGTCCACTTTACAGAAGCCGCTAAAATTCAATATATAATATTATTTAATATTAATTAGTGAAAGTAATTAATATTCTATTAAAATATTTGGCAAGATGAACAAATATAAGATCGTCAATAGCCTAATGGTTTAGGGTACGGCCTGCGAATCGTGAGGTCGTGGAATAGTCATCAATAGTCGAATCCACCATTCGACTATTGCCGTGAACATATCTTAGCACAAGCTTAAGCATAGTTGAAATGGTTAACAAGATTGTTAGTAATATTTCTGAAAAAAAAAAAGAAATATTGCTAGCTTTCTTTTTTAAATAAAAAATAAAAAAAAATCTGAAAGATACAATATCACCGTCGCCGAACCCAATGAATTCAGTAAGGGCAAAATAAAAAATAATCAATGTATGAGGCGCCCTCTATTGACTAGATTAGCGATTTACGGACTCTTTACTACTTTACTGACAAGTAATCAATAGGAATTGCCATTGATTACTCGTAGTCTTAACTGTTAATCACATATATTATTGAATAGAGATTTGCAAAGGAAGTCGTCATTATCGTATCACCTTACACCGTGTTGTTAAATATATAAGTGTTCTAATAAAAAAAAAACATATTATCGCGCAAAGGAATAGTTATTATTGTTGCCAGATTGAGGATCAGTAGTTTGAAATAAATTTACACATGTTCTCCAGATAGAGCTAAAAACAGCAATATACTAACACACAAAGCAGATAAATTATAGTAATTTTGTTTTGGATGCCATTTGAATAATTAAATTGCAAATTAAGACGGCTACTGACTGAAACTAACAGAAACAGTGTTACGTATTAAATAACGATACCAAGCACAGACCCATAGCTCACTATGGTTCACTTAAAAAAGAAAGAATCTTTTACTAAAACTTTCTATAGTTACAGCCTTTTTATATATATGTATGTCCCGATGTTGGACACAAGACTTCTCTGTAAAGAGTATAGTCCATCAGATTCAACTTCATATGTTTTAGAAAAATTTCTATTTAAATTATATAGGTGGTTTCCTCACCGTGTTTTCCTCCACCGCCGAGCGCGTAGTTGCAACAACAAATTTATCCGGTGCCGGCACCGGGGATCGAACTCGGGGTTGTTAGCGTACTAAGCGACTTGAGGCAACTGTCGAGACACTGAGCTATCACGTTTCCATATGACTACATACATATAAATAAAATCAATTTTACGGCGGGCAGAAATATTTTTACTGTTACCTTGTGACATAAATCAAATTACGTTGGCAACACTTAAAAGGCCCCTCGAACTAATAATATCCCTTTTGATGTTCAGACTTCCAGAACACGTGTTAATAGAAAAAATGTATATTAGGAATATTCCTTTTTTCATGTAATTCAGGTATTTGATAGAAATATTTGTAGGAAATATGAAATTTCGTAGCTGTATTTCATGAACCATAAATATATTTACAAGTAAAAACATAAACCGACTTCAGATCGAAAAGGAATATTACGAAATAGCATTAATCAGAACCTAACTAAACTCTCATAAAACTACCCTTGAAATAATAAGTAGTCCGTTCCAATAAAAAAAACATATTGATCTATTCGTCCATGTGTCTCGCACATATCTAATGCGAATTAAATATTTATATTTTTTTCTCATAAAAGCTGTTAATGCTGAATTGAGATACAACCGCATTGGACGTACCAACTTTGAAATAAGAATCATCAAAATCGGTTCACGTCGTCGAAAGTTATGTGAAAATAGAGGAAATGAAAACCTTTTTTGAAGTCGGTTAAATAAACAAACTACGCTACGAACGATTGTTACATGATTATCAAGACAAAAGAGACTAATAAAGTTATCAGAAAATACAAATAAGCTAATTTAGTTCTATAACCAGAGATATGAATGGATTCCAGTAATGAAAGCGGATACACGTGACTATCGAAATTCAATGAAATATTTGGTTTCGTCTGAAAGAGTAATCATCCTAATTGCTCTTTATTTGTCCCAAGATTAACAATTCTATATGATTCTATCTTATAGAAGTAATAACTTGCAAAGACTATAGTAATAATATATTTTAATACAATAAATAAGTAAACAAGCATATTATAATATTCTTCTATAATGAAAAGTCTAGGGAGGTTGATATCGACATTTCTAATACAACTGTAGGCTGCCTAAAGAAAAGGTATGTATGTGTAAACATTTCTTTTTTCCAAAATAAGCTGATATTTTAGGTAGTTTATATCTGTATATTAAATAATTATAGAGTTAAGGTTCTTTGTCGTTATCTATTTATTAATTTATTTATTTACTTCTTTAATATCTTCTATTGTTATTTGATCTCTCTTTTTTTTTCTGTTGAATTGTTGCTCTTTCTATTGTTTAATTTAATTATCTTGTGTCTCTTCTAGCTGTAAGTTTTCCAAACATATATAAAATAAAATAAATAAAAATAAATAAAATAAAATAATATTGGGCGTTCATTAAGTTATTAAAATTAAAACTTACTATAACTTAAACTACATTAAGAAAGAAAAGAGCTAAAGTCAAAAACGAGAATTGATGCGAGTCTATCCAACAAGTTCTACTTGAACTCGAGGCCGAGTCGCTTGCGCGCGTCTACTGGCAGCGGAAGCGCGTCCTTAAACGGGGCGAGCATCCGTCTCCAGAAGACGAGAGGAGGTGGCGCCGCGAGGCGCGAGGTGACGTGCTTCGGCGCTGGGAGCAACGGCTTCTAAACCCGTTGCACGGTCGCCTAACGGTGGAAGCCGTCCGACCGGTGTTGGCGGACTGGCTCAACAGGGATTGCGGAGTCCTCAAGTTCCGCCTGGTGCAGATACTCACGGGGCACGGCTGCTTCGGGTGCTATCTGTACTTGCATAATGTGCGGTAGGACGGACGAGGCGTGCGACGAATGTGGCCACACTGTGGACACGTCGTCACACACCTTGGCCGATTGCCCGCGCTGGGGGGAGGATAGGGCCGCGCTCGTAGCGGCAATAGGGAGTGACCTCTCACTGCCAGCTGTGGTTCGTTCCATGGTCGGTAGCGAGGCGTCATGGGATGCGGTAGACCGATTCTGCGACTCTATTATGTCGCAGAAACGGGAGACCGAACGCCTAAGGAGCGGGTGCCTGGGAGGCAAGACGCGGTCGAAGTGCGTAGAAGGCTCACCGCCAACAGGCGGGGCCGAGCACAAGACCGCCGAATCTCCTTGGGCCGAGAACCTGGCGTCGCAACCGACATGGGCCGTTGATCCGGCGCCCCCTCGGAGAGGGTTCTCACAGGAACGGCGGCGCGTTTGTATTCGACGCGCCGCATTGTAGTAATTGTCTCAGGGGGTGCTTCTCACCCCTCCTAGGTAGGGCCCGGAGTACGGGCACGGCCGGGGGTTGCGGAAGAACTGTGGGATGTTATCCCGTGACCCCCACATACATGGTCGTATGGGGGAATACCGTGTGAAGATTTTTAGTCGGTTGGAGCCCGACACTACCGCCGTCGCCGGCCCTTATGGCTTCGGGGTGTGCATCCGCATTTTGTTACACACGTAAAAAAAAGTGTGAAGTGTTACTCGTTCACGCAAAAACGACAGAATGGATTTTAATAAAACTTTACAATAATATAGTTTACACGTCAGAGTAATGCTTAGGCGATAATTTAGAAAGATATGGTGTGAATTATCCAAAAAATAAGTAGAAAAAATCTGCCGTCAGTTATTCTATCTAAATACTTTCTACTCAAACAATGAAAAATTACAAACTGGTATATATATATTGTTGATTATATATTCTATGTAAATACGTATTTATTTTCAAGTATCTATGTATGTGTATGTAAATATATATTCATCTATCTATATAATATTTTTAAATCGCTTTTTGCAACACTGCCCTTTGCCTTCTCTTAACCACTAAAAGTTAGCTGTAAGATAATGCTACATAGAAATAAGTTCGCCTTTGTACATATACTTTGGTGCAATAAAGGATTTATCTATCTATCTATTCTGAAGTATATAAAAACTGTAGGAGTTACACGTATATCAATTAGAATTGTTTATCTTAAATATTCCTACCAAAAAGCCCGCCACAGAACATATCTTTTATGTGTAATTACTCGTAATTATCGCCAAAACAGTGAACCATAAATACAACAAAAGTTTATAATTTATTGTTAACGCACATTAATATTTTTTTTTTATATGAAAAGTGGCAAACGAGCATACGGCTCACCTGATCTTAAGTGATCACCGTCGCCCATGAACATCCATAGCACCAGAGGAGCTGTAGGTGCGTTGCCGACCTTTGAGATAGGAATAGGCTCGTTTCTTGAAGGTCCCTAAATCGTAAACGTTCGGAAACACCGCTGGCGACAGTTGATTCCACAAGTTGACAGTGCGTGGGAGAAAGTTACGCGAAAAACGTACAGTCGTTGAACGCCAACCATCAAGATGGTGGCGGTGGAATTTGGAATTCTGCCGAGATGTGCGGTAATGGAAATCGGTAGCTGGGATGATTCCGAACAATTCCTCAGAACACTCCCCATGGTAAATGCGATACAGGATGCAAAGAGAACCGACATCTCTTCGCAGACTCAGAGGGTCGAGTCGATCGGAAAGACCTGATCTTCGACTATTCGAGCAGCTCTACGTTGTACACGGTCAAACGGAAGAAGTTGGTATTAAAATTCTGGCCCAGAGATGCGAACAGTATTCCATGTGAGGCCGTACTTGTGCCTTGTAAAGTTGCAGACGGTGGGCAGGCGTGAAATACTGTCTTGCTCTACTGAGTATGCCAAGTTTTTTGGAGGCCAATTTGGCTTTGCCTTCCAAGTGACCACGAAACTGAACGACACTCGATATATCGACGCCAAGGATTCCAATGCTGGAGGATGCGACCAAGGGAGTGCCCTCGAACTGAGGGGAGACGATAAAGGGAGTTTTTTTAGCGGTAAACACGATTACTTGTGTCTTTGTGGGGTTAAATTGGACTAGATTTAGTCTTCCCCAATCTGAGACCCTATCGAGAAGAGTTTCGACTTCGGACACAAGTTTGTTCCGGCACTCTTCGATGCTTTCCTGAGAAGTATTGGCACGGCCTGTGTACATTGCATCACCTGTGCTATCGTCTGCATAGCAGTGAATGTTGCTGATTTGCAGCATATCATTGATGTGCAAAGAAACAAGGTAGGAGACAGTACACAGCCTTGCGGAACACCAGCGTTCACTGGTTTGGAGTCGAGCATGCACCGTCAACAGCGACCTTGATGCTACGGCCTTCGAGGAAGCTGGTGATCCATTTACATAACCTCTCCGGGAAGCCCGTACGATGGAAGCTTTGAAAGAAGCGCTCCGTGCCAAACCGATCAAAAGCCTTCGCCACATCCAAACTAACTGCCAGGGCCTCCCCTTGCTCTCAACTGCCTCAGCCCATCGGTGTGTAAGATAAACCAAAGGTCACCAGTTGAGCGACCGTGACGAAAACCGTACTGGCGGTCGCTAATCAGCTGGTGATCCTCCAGATACCTTAGGAGCTGGCTGTTTATAATGGATTCCATTATTTTTGAGAGCAAAGAAGTGATGGCAATAGGCCTGTAGTTAGATGGATCAGAGCTATTGCCCTTTTGGGATCGGGTGCACTAAAGCAGTCTTCCAAGAACACGGGACAACGCCTTGGGAGTAGAATTACCGGAAAAGTCGAGTCAACACCGGTGTCAACTCCGGAGCACACATCTTCAGCACAATGGGAGGGATCCCGTCAGGTCCACTCGACTTGTGGATGTCTAGAGAAAAGTGTTCTGCGTACTGTAGTCTGCAGAAACTTTACTTCCGGCATAGAGTACTCGTTCCGCGGGATGGTCGGCGGTGAGTTACCCTTATCATCCAGAGTCGAGTTGGACGCAAAGAGTGCGCCCAGAAGATCGGCCTTCTCCTTTGCGTCATGGGCCAACGAGTCATCCTTTTGCAGAGGTGGAAGGGATGGCTGACAGAAATTCCTTGAACAGCCTTGGCGAGCGACCAGAACGCACGTGTTCCCGAAGGAGGCGAACCAGTTTCTCGCCAATTCTGCACATGCTCCGACCTTGCCTTGGCAATTACGCTTTGAAGTACCTGGAGGCAGAGTTGAACTTCTTTTCCAGTGCGCTGGTTTTGGATCCTCAATGCCGATGCCGCAGCCCAAGCTCGATAGCACTCCCGCTTATGGCGTGAAGCCATTTTGCAAGAGCGACCAAACTGCCGCGATCTGCTACCGACGGGCACCACAGACGATGGAACAAAAGTTCCATTCCTGAAGTATTACATCGGCAACAGAGTCTGCAACGGCGTTGGGATCCACCGGCGAGAAGCAAACTTCCCCATGGGTAAGATGCGAAAAAGACCGCATTCCATCCCAATCCGCTGACCTGTAGTGCCACGCGTCGGCGGCCTGCAATGCGCGGCCGCAGTGGATTTAAGGTGGCACAGCACTCCGGATCAGACAGTGATCAGAGGAGCCTAGAGGGCTTCAACTGAAATGACATATCTGTCCGGATGGGAGGTCAGCAGAAGATTTACGGACTCCTTACTACTTTACTGACAAGTAATCAATAGGAATTGCCATTGATTACTCGTAGTCTTAACTGTTAATCACTTAAATTATTGAATTGAGATTTGCAAAGGAAGTCGTCATTATCGTATCACCTTAGACCGTGTTGTTAAATATATAAGTGTTCTAATAAAAAACATATTATCGCGCAAAGGAATAGTTATTATTGTTGCCAGATTGAGGATCAGTAGTTTGAAATAAATTTACACATGTTCTCCAGATAGAGCTAAAAGCACGCAACTGTGTTACGTATCAAATAGCGATACCAAGCACAGACCCATAGCTCACTATGGTTCACTTAAAAAGAAAGAATCTTTACTAAAACTTTCTATAGTTACAGCTTTTTATATATATGTATGTCCCGATGTTGGACACAAGACTTCTCTGTAAAGAGTATCCATCAGATTCAACTTCATATGTTTTAGAAAAATTTCTATTTAAATTATATAGGTGGTTTCCTCACTGTGTTTTTCTCCACCGCCGAGCGCGTAGTTGCAACAACAAATTTATCCGGTGCCGGCACCGAGGATCAAACTCGGGGTTGTTAGCGTACTAAGCGACTTGAGGCAACTGTCGAGACACTGAGCTATCACGTTTCCATATAACTACATACATATAAATAAAATCAATTTTACGGTGGGCAGAAATATTTTACTGTTACCTTGTGACATAAATCAAATTACGTTGGCAACACTTAAAGGTCCCTCGAACTAATAATATTCCTTTTGATGTTCAGACTTCAGAACACGTGTTAATAGAAAAAGGTATATTAGGAATATTCCTTTTCTACATGAAATGGTTTCAAATTCAGGTATTTCATAGAAACATTTGTAGGAAATATGAAATATATTATTTCATGAACCATAAATATTTTACAAGTAAAAACATAAACCGACTTCAGGTCGAAAAGGAATATTACGAAATAGCATTAATCAGAACCTAACTAAACTCTCATAAAACTACCCTTAAATAATAAATTAAATAATAAGTAGTCCGTTCCAATAAAAAACATCGAAATGGGTTGGCGCGATATTGATCTATTCGTCCATGTGTCTCGCACATACCTAATACAAATTTAATATTTATAGTTCTTTTTCATGAAAGCTAGTTAATGCTAAATTGAAATAAAACCGCATTGGACGTACCAACTTTGAAATAAGAATCATCAAAATCGGTTCACGTCGTCGAAAGTTATGTGAAAATAGAGGAAATGAAAACCTTTTTTGAAGTCGGTTAAATAAACAAACTACGCTACGAACGATTGTTACATGATTATCAAGACAAAAGAGACTAATAAAGTTATCAGAAAATACAAATAAGCTAATTTAGTTCTATAACCAGAGATATGAATGGATTCCAGTAATGAAAGCGGATACACGTGACTATCGAAATTCAATGAAATATTTGGTTTCGTCTGAAAGAGTAATCATCCTAATTGCTCTTTATTTGTCCCAAGATTAACAATTCTATATGATTCTATCTTATAGAAGTAATAACTTGCAAAGACTATAGTAATAATATATTTTAATACAATAAATAAGTAAACAAGCATATTATAATATCAGGAAGCATTGTCTCCTGAACTAGTAATAGTCTACATGTATTTATCAGTATACCGTGCTTTTGCACGTTCCTATGAACAGAACCGTGTATGGACAAAACTCATACCTGCATAGAACCTGTCGCTTCTATAATGAAAAGTCTAGGGAGGTTGATATCGACATTTTTAATACAACTGTAGGCTGCCTAAAGAAAAGGATGTGTAAACATTTCTTTTTTCCAAAATAAGCTGATATTTTAGGTAGTTTATATCTGTATATTAAATAATTATAGAGTTAAGGTTCTTTGTCGTTATCTATTTATTAATTTATTTATTTACTTCTTTAATATCTTCTATTGTTATTTGATCTCTTTTTTTCTGTTGAATTGTTGCTCTTTCTATTGTTTAATTTTTATATCTTTAATTGTACATCTTATTCTATTTGCGAAAACTTTTAATTGGCCATTTCCATGTTTAATTTAATTATCTTGTGTCTCTTCTAGCTGTAAGTTTTCCAAACATATATAAAATAAAATAAATAAAAATAAATAAAATAAAATAATATTGGGCGTTCATTAAGTTATTAAAATTAAAAACTTACTATAACTTAAACTACATTAAGAAAGAAAAGAGCTAAAGTCAAAAACGAGAATTGATGCGAGTCTATCGTACAAGTTCTAATTATGTGTAAAGTGTTACTCTTTCACGCAAAAACTACAGAATGGATTTTGATAAAACTTTACAATAATATAGTTTACACGTCAGAGTAATACTTAGGCGATAATTTAGAAAGATATGGTGTGAATTATCCAAAAAATAAGTAGAAAAAATCTGCCGTCAGTTATTCTATCTAAATACTTTCTACTCAAACAATGAAAAATTCCAAACTGGTATATATATATTGTTGATTATATATTCTATGTAAATACGTATTTATTTTCAAGTATCTATGTATGTGTATGTAAATATATATTCATCTATCTATATAATATTTTTAAATCGCTTTTTGCAACACTGCCCTTTGCCTTCTCTTAACCATTAAAAGTTAGCTGTAAGATAATGCTAAATAGAAATAAGTTCGCCTTTGTACATATACTTTGGTGCAATAAAGGATTTATCTATCTATCTATTCTGAAGTATATAAAAACTGTAGGAGTTACACGTATATCAATTAGAATTGTTTATCTTAAATATTCCTACCAAAAAGCCCGCCACAGAACATATCTTTTATGTGTAATTACTCGTAATTATCGCCAAAACAGTGAACCATAAATACAACAAAAGTTTATAATTTATTGTTAACGCACATTAATAACAACAAATTAATCCTTCCAATAAAAATTAATCATCGAAATCGTTTAACGTGATATCCAGTTATTCGTTCATTTGTCGCGCATATACTTAACGCATATTTAAAGCATATGAATTTCTCATGAATGCCGTTGCCAGAACTGAAATTGACAACCAATTGAAACGGATGCACCAGCTCTCAAATAAAGAAAGAATCGTCAAAATCGGTTCACCCAGTCGAAAGTTATGAGGTTTATAAACAAAATTCAGTCGGATTGAAAAAATTCTCATTTTTTGAAGACTACGTGATAAAGATGCATGGATATGGAACGGAGGTGTATCGGAACCGTCTGGGTCAAGGGCATGATGAATATTTTATTTTTACCTTTTGTCCTTTATTACTGAATTGATTTAAGGTCAGAAAATGATAAAGCACATCCAATACATTTAGAAAACTCGTTGTAAAGTATTCGGAATATTATGTTAACTTCCCTCCTAACGTTTTGCTGACTAAGAGCAAGAATTCATTTGTTAAATTTGCACAATAACATTTTCACCGAAATGTTCTATTGTGTATTGAATATCTCCTAATGTATCTTACGCTCTTGATTTCCATGGTACTTAGAAAAATATTGGTATGAATTCATAACGCAAGGTATCTTTCTAATAATAAAAAATGGTTAATGGGAAAAATTTCATGTAGTATCCAATCTGCTTAAAGAGAAATAATTTAGTTGAAAAGATTCGGAATAACCACATTTTGGTGCTTATTCTACAAGTTCCTAATTAAGGTGAGCCTCGATGTGAATAGGAATAACGAGGTATCAATTTTTCCATGATCACAAAAACAGCGTTATCAAAAATACGAAATTATATCTGTGATTGATACATACTCGTAGAAATAGTCAAGAACCAATTTCATAGGACTTGATAACATTTTAAATTACCAAAATTTTATATATTATTTTTATTAACAAATACATGAACTGAACTTAAATTGCTATAAACTTAGCTCTCCGTACCGGGATTATTATTTCCACGATAACAAACACTAGCTTTGCACCTAATCTATTTCATCTTGCGACAAGTCACGCATAGTGTATCCGAAGCCTTCAAGGATTAGGGCGGCACTGGACGGTGACAAATTGTAGCAAAAACCTAACAAGTGCGCGCGGAAGTATAATTTTGTGGAGAAAAATAGCTTCACGACATCTCGATGAGTGATCTAATACGCTATTAATGCGGACATCGCCCTCTCGTTAATTCTCTACAGCATCTCCGACATCAGTATTTTAAGCCTTCACTCTTCGCTCTGAAATAATTAAATAAATCTTATCGATTTGAATTATTCAAGGTCAAACGTTGTACCCATAATTTCTGAATTTCATTCATAAATATACGAATCAATAGCTTAGTTAATAGAATTGCAATAAATAACAAATTGTTTATATTATAATAATTTGCGTGAGGTATAGCAATGTATGTTGTTATATAATGGAAATTTGCCCGCTTATTTTAGACTTAAATTAACTTAACTTTACTTAAGTGTCAAATTGGATATTGTGTCGTATGTATGTATGTGTGTATTGTATAGTGTTGAATTGCATTTATATAAACAATAAAATTACAAATCAATCTATTGGAATCAGTTTGTAATAGAAAAGTATTATTTTTAAATATAGGTTCCAAATCAGTAATCAAAAGTATAATATATACTAAAAACTTTTTTGAAAGAAGTCGCAACTTTGGTATATACGAAGAGGAGCTGGGGCATTTTACATTATGCACATTACGGCTTTTCTTACTATTTCCAATTTCCACCGACACCATCTGGATGGATGGCATTTCACAAATCTTTTCACACGCACATGCAACTGGTGGAATCACCAGCGCAGTCTACGGCGAGCCTAATTCTTCTTGAAAGGCCGAGAGTGCACCTGCGGCTTGTCTGGTGCTGTGAATCTTCATGGGCGACAGTGATCACTTGAGATGAGATCTGTGCTCATCTGAGATAATGACCATAATTAGGCAAAGATAATAACAAAAACATCACTCCAAAAATTAATATTTATATACCATTCAGTCATATGCGTTAATAACAACGAACACGCGAACATAAGATATAACAACAAGAGCGCTACAATAAAAGCGGTTACAGAAATAAAAAGACTTCAACTTCCAAAATCATCTTTATTTAATTAAAATCGCTTTTATAGCTGAATAACATCCTGAAATTAATACTAATAAATAGAACATCATTAATATACTATTCTTCCAGATAATATATTTGTATCTTCCTAGACCTCGCTCCCATTTGTGCACCGTCTCCACAACTGTTGGGATGAACAGTCCCAATGTTGAAAAGAATATAGCACCGACAAGGCCTATTAGCAGTTCTAGATCAGGAACAGCTACCGCCAAGATAACTGAGAAATAAACGTTACCAGTTTTAAAATTTAAGCCCTCATTTCTTTTAACCCTTATTTGTTTCTGGTCCTATATGTTACAGGTGAGAGAGATCATCGGACCATACACTTATCACAATTGTTTTTGTACTTAAAACACTGAAAAAACGGCAATTAATTGTTATAAAGCTGGTGATTATTTATTTTTTATTTGACGTTATTCTTGTCCGTGTATATTTTGCTTGTGTTTTTATATGAATAAATAAAAATTGAAATTTAATTAAAGTAATCGTTAATAGCCTAATGGTTAAGGGTATGGCCTGCGAATCGTACGGTAGTAGGTTCGAATCCATTATTCGACTATTGACGTGGACCAACTTCCAACACAAGCCTAAGTTTATTTGAAATGGTTAACTTGGATGTTATTAACATATTTTAAAAACATATATTGTTAGCATTCTTTAAAAAAAAAAGACTGTAAAGTTAGTGCTATGCATGAAGATCTGTGACAATGATCATGAGGGCCAATAGGCCCTCGCTTTCTAAGTATTATTTGTACCTATTTTGTAAAATTTGCCGCTGATTTCCCTATAAAGAAATAAATAATTTACAAATAAATATATAATTAATTATAAATACTTCTCTTTACATGCCCATATCATCACAGGATACTCTCCTGCATCTTGTCTGTAATGTTGCTTACATTTAGTTTACCTTGCACATACTCGTTGAGTATTTTAACTGAATGCAAATTTATAACAAAAATTAAATTTACTTTAAATATTTGCCAGTGTGTTGTACTGCTTGTATACAATTTATAATTGGAAAAAGAAAAAGAAAACATTGTTACTGCAACAACTTCCCACCTGTCAAACCAACGCACACAGTTCGAAGGATTATTTGTCCGATGTTGTGGAACTTCTGCTTAGTAGAATCTTTCAAACGAGTCCATATGATTTCCATCGGAGCGTACATTTGCAGACAATATGTGAAATAAACAGCCATCGCTACCATAACCTTCGCTGTCAAAGCTAATCTGAAACAAATATCTCTGTATAAATTCGATGTTGCATTTTTCAACCATTTTCTTTATGTGTTTTTATTTTGTTCTTTTATAACATGGTAATATTTTTTAATATTTTCTTGTAAGTATTGTTTATTTACAGCATCGCATTGGTTCGATTGCTCCCTAATCTTGGGGGCCCCAGGGAGGGAGTCCGCCGCCTCTACGGAGGAATCGTGCGATCCATGGCCCTCTACGGGGCGCCCGTGTGGTGTAACCGCTTCACGGGCGTCCGGCGCTGCAGAGCTAAGCTCCTTAGCCTGCAGCGCAAGATGGCCATTCGGATCGCACGAGGATACCGAACGGTATCATACGAGGCGGCCACTATCCTGGCTCGGTTCCCGCCGCTCGACATCTTGGCGGACATGGACGCGCGTGTATACATGCGCGTCCGGGCCGTCGACGGCGGGGACGAGCCGCCCTGGATGCGGGAGAGGTGCGTCGGCAGGAGCACAGACGGGCGATGGAGGTGTGGCGCGTGCGGCTCGCGGAGCGGCGATACACGCGCCAACGCATCGTCTGTGCCTTCCTGCCGAACTTCGAAGCCTGGGAACGGAAGAAGGAAATGTACGTCACGTACCGCCTGACACAGGTACTCACCGGGCACGGGTGCTTCGGCGAGTACCTGAACAGGATAGGGCGCGAACCGACCGCGCAATGCCACCATTGTGGCTGTGACCGGGATTCCGCGCAGCACACACTAGCCGTGTGCCCCGCGTGGGAGGCGGAGCGGCGGATCCTGGTCCAGCATATCGGGCAAGACCTCTCCCCGCCGGCGGCAGTAGCGGCTGCGCTGGTGGGGAGATCTAAATGGAAGGCGCTGGTCCTCCTTCTGCGAGTCAGTAATGACCCAGAAGGAGACCGCAGAACAGGATCGGGAGGGCCGATCCCGTTCGGAATAGCGCAGGCGGGCCGGTGGCAGACCAGCCCGCAGCCCTGTAGTTCTGGGCTCTCAAGAATAAGACTACGGTATCCCCTGCCTGTCGTATAAGGCCACTAAAAGGGGCCTCGGGTTCACTGGGCGATAAGGGTGGGGGCCTTTGTCGTCCGCTAAGGTGGACCCGGGAAGAAGGCGACATCGGCTGTCCCGTGTAGCCTTGCACTATGAGGGCACAGGGGGGGAGGGAGAATCCTCCCCCCCCGGGACGTGCTCTCCTTGAGCACAGTGCAGAGGGGCTCCGGTGCGTTCCACTGGAGATCCCGGAGCCCCTCGTCATGCACCGAGGAAAGGGCCACCGGGGAGGTTTTAGTGGGTAAAAACCCCACATAACCGCCGCCTTCCCCCCAGAAGGCGGGGTATCTTTTTGAAGATTTCCTCCCCGTTAACAAAAAAAAAAAAATGGTTCGATTGCTCGCATAGGTATTTTGAAATCGGTTAAAAGTGTACTCAACTACATAAATATTAAATTTTGCTCACATTTCATCTTGTTGTAAATTAAGTGTGATGCTTCCCTTAACATCGTCACCGTATTTCAAATAACCGAACACCCCAACAACGGCATACAACGCGGCGACCAGGATCATCGTCACGTTCAGTACTCCGGGGCAGCCCAGGAAGTGTTCCGGGTTCTTCATTTCATTCTCGACCGGCATTACTACATTGATGCCCTCCATTGCAAATATTGCAGTGCTGAAAAAACATAATAACTTTCTTTGTTATTAAATTTAATATCATGTATAGAAAAATAAACGTTCTTCGACGATCGCAAGAGACATCAAGAACGAATGAAAATAATAAGACCACAGTAAAAGATTAAACTTTAATGTTGTGTTCGCTTCGCGGGATATAGTGAAATAACATTTTGCAAAATTATTTTTCCTCTTTATTGGATTCCTAATAATAAGTTGAGGAAAAAGTTATATCTATAAACCTATCTCAAAGGTCGGCAACGCACCTACAGCTCCTCTGGTGCTGTGGATGTTCATGGGCGACGGTGATCACTTAAGATCAGGTGAGCCGTATGCTCGTTTGCCACTTTCATATAAAAAAAAAAAAGTTTCTTCGCATTTATTAAGAAAATTTATATTTAACTAAAGTATGTATGTACCATTTTGTTTGATAACTTTTTGCTATTTTGTAAGTAGGGACATGATCCCATTGCTAAAGAAATTTTAATCTTACAGTGAGCTCGTGAGGCACCCAAATATTGAGGCTTTTTTGTTTTTTTCAATTGCGCCAAAACTGTTTTGTAATCAATACACAGTTTTTCAGCTACGTCGTAACTACTGACATGGCGATCTTGCTCCACTTGTTCAAAAATGTCATCCATTTTATCCGAAATAGGGCGATCAGAGCGACGCGCATATTTGACATAAAAATTTTCGGATTGAAAACGCTTATCATTAATTGTACAATGTTCTTTCTCAAATTATAAATGATTTATAATAATAATAAATTTCATAGAACAAAGTAAAAGTTCTAAAGATCTAGAAAATGTATATAATATATATGCTGTATTAATTATCGAGGATTCAACTATTTTCCCCTACTCTGTATCCTTTGATAATCATGACAACGGTTATCGGCTTCGAAGCGTGTCGCAAAATTCGAAATTCTTACTTAGTGTGTACATCGTAAAATGAGTAGCTATGCTAAATTTATAGATATATCGTGATTAGTCGATAAGTGGTATATAGATATTTGAGCCATGGTAGCTCAGTGTCCGGGCGGTCACTTCAAGTTGCATGGTACGCTAGCAACCTGAGTTCGAACCCCAGCGCCGGTACCAATAGATTTGCTGTTGCAATTTTATGTGCTGATTTACCACACGCTCGGCGGTG
Organism: Meandrusa payeni; assembly: GCA_029286785.1. Lineage (NCBI taxonomy): Eukaryota > Metazoa > Arthropoda > Insecta > Lepidoptera > Papilionidae > Meandrusa > Meandrusa payeni. The sequence goes on from JAGSMX010000034.1 coordinate 1,487,909, forward strand.
AAGAAAAACATCGTGAGGAAAGCTATATGTCCTAGAATTTTTTTATAAGACATGTGAAGTCTGCCAATCCGCGTGACGGACTATACCTTTATACTCCTTATAGGCCTGTGCCCAGCAGTAGGTCATATATAAAGCTGCTACTTTAACTTTTTTTTAAATATTTAAAAGAAAGACAGAAAGCAGTAGAACTTTGGAAGGTAAGGTAACGTTTTTTGTAATGACGAACTCACAGTTCGGCCAGAGAAGCTGCCCTTGACTGCTTCACCGAATTGTGAGATGGCATAGCTCTTAGGTCGCTTAGCCTGAACCTCTATCGCTGGTAACTCGACACAAGGTTCCCCCCGGTGAGGAGTAACCTCGGCTTAGACGGTTACTATGTTACGCGTAAGAATTCCGATCAGAGGGCGCCCGAGAGGGCCGAACCACGATTCGGTTGGTTGCTATTTCACTGGTAACCAATAAGGTAACGATATCGAGTAAAATAATGTGACAAAAATACTGGGCGCAGAAGCACTAGTCTCTTGAAATAGACGCTAAGAATATTTATTTTGTATTAAAACAGAACGACCGCTACCTTAAGAAGAGTGGCCATTGGGCAGGGCTCGATACTAATTTCACTTGTGATAAGTCGTTCAGATCGCTGAAGGTGTAAATGCAGGTTATCACAAAGGTCAGCAGGAGACAGATGTTTGCCACCAATGAGAATGGCACCAGGAATTTCAAATGCCTCACTTGCGTCAGGAGAACGAGAGGTAGCAGCAGAAACCCGCAGTATTCTTTCACTGAAAATGTGTACGACGGATTGAAGTAATCACAAATCTGAAAACATAAACATCTTAATAATTATAAAAACTGATTTTTTTTAAAAAAATAATATAATACTTAAATTAGAACTGAAAATAAAATGAATGTCCTTTCATTGATGGTATGTTTCATGTTTAAACATGCAAAAAACAAACTGCGAATGTGAGTAGTTATAAGATTAATGAATACTGAAAATAGAAGAGGAGAAAGGATTCCGCCTTGTGGAACACCATTATCTAGTTTTATTTATAGTTTGGTTTAGGTTTATAGTTTATTTAGTTGTAGACCTATTTGTTATTGTAAATATTTCCCGATAAGTTTTATTTTGTTGTACTTTTTTATTATTAATTGAGTTAGTATATTAATTAATAAATTTTGTTGTTGTACTCACATCTTTTAGAGAACTTGCAATGAATAGCACGTAGACGCTAGTGCCACCTAAACACACTCCAGCCATGGCATAGTCAACGAAATGTCTGAAAATTTACCTGTGTATTAAACTTATGTTCATTTATCCACGATAGATAAAAGCTGATAACTCAAAATTTTAAGCTAAATAGCTAAAATTTTGAGTTATGATTTTGTATAATTTCAACAATATTTTTACTGGATTATGGGTCAATTTTAAACAAGGAATTTATTATTACTGCACATAAATTTTATAATAAAGATATATTAAGTTGTTATGATGTCATTATATGAATACGTGAAGCAAAAACTTTGTACCCCTTGAAAGTTTTTATACAGGAGTGCACTTCGATGCGTTTGATACAACCACTATACCATATATGGTTGCTTGGCAACAGTTAAATAACTATGAACATAATTAGTGACAGATAGATAATATATAAATAGTGATTTCAATGGTCCTATTTCTGGATTAAAGTCGAATTTCTACTATAGTTCGTAATACTAGACCATGTGTCATTATTATAAATTAAACCCTCCATACCCCTTCATTCGAACTTCAACACCTCTGGTATTGCTGTCAAGCAAAATATCTCTCTAATTCTGTTATAAAAAAACACAATTCCTTCTATATCTCCTATTTCTTACCTTACTATTGTAGAATACTTCCTTAACTTATTAGGTCCATGTTTGAAGACTTTCTCACATGTCTCCGTATAACTCATCGCGCTGACGTGACACTGGCTGCAAATGTCCCTCGAAGTGGTCACCTGTTTAAATATTACATTTACTGGAAACAATTACGATAATAACAAAAATACCCTTGGAATATATTTTTTTCATCTTATGTCTCACCTGATCTTAAGTAATCACCGTCGGCCATGAACATCCACAGCATCGGAGGAGCCGCACGTGCGTTATCGGCCTTTGAGAAAGGAGTAGGCTAGTTTCTTGAATGTCCCCAAAGTAAGTTTGGAAACTACTATTACAGTAGAACCTTGGTAAGTCGAATTTCAAGGGATACGACATAAACGCCAAATACGAGTTTAAAGGTTTCTAGGTAGGTACGTAGGTATTTATAGGTATAGAATATTATATTGGTTGTTTTTGTTTATAGATGTTTTCTAGTTCAGATTTTTTTTTGTTCGGAAATAAACGATGTCATGATAAAGATGTTATTATGTACAAAATTACCAAAAGATAACAGTTGAAACAATATTTGAGTGTCATTGGTACGCCACTGAAAAACCTTAGAGGCATAATTTAACTACCTAATTGTCAAAACTAGCAAAAATTTTTAACACTAATATTTAATATTGATACAATTGTAACAGCAGACGTGAAACCCGTTTAATTTGAGCTAAAATATTGACACTTTATTGACGTGTTATAAGTTTTTAAACTTTGAATTTTTTCCACCCCAAAGAAGCCGGAAGCTTGAAAGGATGAAAGATGAAGACAGTAAATGCCCCTTAAACTTACGGTATGAAATGATCAAGTAATTTAGAGAAAGAAGATTACACTGATTACGGTTTCATTTCTCATTCATCGTTACTTCAATTAGATAAATGTATGAAGCAAACTAGAGTTCTAAGGCTGTATAACTGGAATTTCAAGTAATCTTGGCATCAGTATGGTGCGCAAGGTTTTATATTAAAATGTTAACATATTTACTTACTAAAATATGCACGCAGTGTGTTGCTATCACACCAACTAAGGCGGTACCGATGAATCCTGGTATCACTCCTGTGTGCTTAAACGCCGCTGGCATTGCAAGCAATCCTGAGCCTAAAGATGACTTGAGTAGGTGGAAAAATGAACCTACAGTCCTGCCAACAAAAGCCAAACGTAAATGTAATGATGAGAAGCCTGTACAACAATGTACAATGAAGAAACGTACTGCGCGATGGAAATGGTTGCAGAACAACAGGCTAGTATTAATTCCTACCAATAACCCACTCCTTTAGCTACTGTTAAAGACTGTCAAGATTCTATTATTCAAGAACAGAAGAGGTACACGAAGAAGAAGTAAATTGCAATGGACTGAAACTGATAGTTACGAGTACAATACTTAGTTCTTCGAATTCAGAGATTTCTGAGTTCATATAGCTATATCTCGTTTACGAGCAGTCAGTAAAATTACGAAACAGTAAGGACTTACGATGTAGGGTGTGGCACATTGCGATGTTCAAATGGGTTGTATGTTTCTTCACCGTGAACAAATTCTTTCTCTGTAACGTTCAGAGTTACCGTGGACTGCATGGGCAGCGGGTCGCAACTCTCGTTACTGTAAAAAAAAGACAGACCTCATTTATGTATGTGTGTTTGAAGCGTCAATGCCTAATGGTTTAGGGTACAGTCTACGAATCTTAAGATTGTGGGTTCGAATCCACCATTATGCTATTGACGTGAACCATCTCCTAGCACAAGCTTAAGGTTCGTTGGAATGTTTAACAAGAATGTTAGTAATATTTCTGATAAAAAAAATATTGCTAGCTTTCTTAAAAAAATCTATTACAGAAATTATAATGATATACAATTCATTTTTTCACAATTCAAGTGGTTTTTTTTTCATCGTTTCCCCAAATTAGGGACTTTATCTTTCGTTCGTTCTTACATTCCTCTTTACCATTCTTCTTCTTCCAGTACTCCTCTACTCTTTATATTTTTTTATTTACTGTACATTTTACATTCTCTTACTCTACTTTTACATAATTCAAGTGTTACTAGCTCAAGGGAAGAGAAAAAATCGTCAAGAATTTGACGTGGATATTTTCTCAAATAGTGTATATAATTTGTAAACATACATAAAACAGTAATTTTGTAGTAGTAATATAGTTTTGGATATAGGTCTGTTATTTTTACTTTTTTCTGTTTTTTTTTATTATATTTCTTTTCTCAAGATTTCTAAGGCACTTGTAACTGAGGTAGCACTTCTCTTTTTCTCATAGGTTTTGTATTTTTTTTAATTGTTTACTTTGTTGGTGTTTTTTTTAATATTTTCAAAATAAAAAGTAACTTGTATTTGTGATCTTGGTATTACGTTAACACAAACAAATCAATTTTCGATATTTTAATTAATTTTCGTATTCATTAATCACATTAATCACCATCGTGCCTCGACCATCATTCTTGGAAGCAGGTCAGGTCACCGTCTTCCATTTAATGCGATCTTGGCGCACCTATTTGACTTCATTCACTCTTTGTTTATTTTAACAAAAGTGACTTGTTTTGTGATCTTAGTATTAAGTTAACAATAACAAATAAATTTCCCTATAATAAAACAAATTTATATTAATAGACTAATAAAATATTTCAACTTAATACAGACTACAATTATAAAAGGCGAAATCAACTAAAATTTTGATAATTAACAATAGGCAATATTTCCTCATTCATTAGTAACTACATAATTTGGTTCAAGTTTCAAGGTGAGCGTTGATGCTCGGTAACTTATTTGTTTTTTAATTAAAAGAGTATTTTATACGCATGATCTTAATAATAAGGACAATTTGAATATACAAAATTTAGTTTATATTTATGAATATTTATTAAGAGTTTATCTAATAACTAGCTGCGCCTCGCAGTGTTACCCCTATTAAAAACGATTTATATAATTTTTGTGAAATAAAAAGATAGCCGGAACAAACAGACAAAAATTGTAAAAAATGTTGTTATGATGTATGTACTGTTGTTATACATGTAAAAAAGGTGTTATTTTAATATTACAAACAGACACACTAATTTTTTTTATTTGTATAGATAATGAAAAGGTACCTTGAGCTTTGATTCATTGTAGGTACACTGAAATCCAGAAATAGCACAGCGCAAGGCAATGGCCCTGTTACTCGTACCACACTTTCCACTACTCACTAGAAGCCTTTTTATTTTCTACAATCCAATGCAGTTCCAAGTAAAACGTCGTCACCTCGAAATGACCAGCATGTGAATGAACCAGTTTGACAAGAATTTTAACCACAGGCTTTGAGGTCGCCATGATGTTGGGGAATGCCCATTTTGTACATTGACGATAAGAACTAATTATTTATTATATTTACGAGAATTTTACACGGTATTTATCGCGGTTTAAATCGATTCGTATATGTATAAGGGCCTATATATAAAAGGGCCAATGGGCAAGATTCAGTAGGCTCCGAAAGTTTTAATTTCAACTGATGTTTGTGAAACTTTCTATAGGTAATGTGACATATATTTGTCGTTCTAGCTATAGCAGTATACCTATATATTAGTTTTATCATTAATGTAGATATGCCTAAATACGAAATTTTGTCTTATTTTATGTACTAGCCAATTAAAAAAAAAACATACATAATATTAGGGATAGGAAGGATTAGGAATCTCTCCGCGTACAAATCTTGAATAAACTTAGGCCTATAAACGTACTCGTATAAAAATGTGAAATCCTTCTGTTTTTTGTTACCGCATAACTTTCGACTGAGTGAACTAATTTTGATTCGTTTTTTATTTGAAAACTAGTGCTTCCCGTGTGTTCCTTTTTTTATTAACCTGTGGGGAACGTGCCTAGCCGCGTATCCGTCCCCCGGGGGAGGTTCGAGTTATATCGGGCCCTCATCGACAAAACCCACGGGGTGTTCCTCCAAGGTCGCGTATGGTGGCGGGGCTACAGGAACAGAAAGACCTTCGCTTCCCGTGTGGTCCTATTTGGTTCAATTCAGACATTGGGGTCTATAAGAAAACTTTAAGAGTCCTAAATTTGCATGAAGTCTGTGCGCCACAAATGGACGAATAACTCAATATCATGCTAAGCGATTTCCGTGATTCATTTTTTATTGGAAAGGATGAACTTCAATGTTTGGTCAGATTCTGATTTATTTTATTTGGTACTACGTTCTTACAATAATTCGGAAATACAAAGAGTGTCCGCGCGTAATAACGTATAATGTTTGATTCTATTTGAAATCGGTTTTTGTTTTTACTCGTAAATATACTTGTGCGTACACCAAAACATTGATAATAATACACATTCTCATAAAACTTAGTTTTATTAGAAGTGCCATAAAAGACTCTAGCAACTCTTTTATATAGGTTAAAGATCATGCGGGCATATTGCATAGTCAAACTGGCATTCGGTCAACAACAACGCATTGCCAAAGCACCCGATAGTTAGTGTGACATGAAGAGATACCTTCTCATGATGCGTGCCGTGTCCAAATCTTCTGTACCCGACCCATGAACCAGCCTCTTGAGGTACTGTTCGAGACTTTTCGCTATGAGACTGGGATTATCGCTATATGACCGGGACATTGATCGTTAACTTACTTGGTGATTTTCACCCTTTCGACCTTCACGAGACTCACACATGTCACTACATGATGAATGTTTTGTCAGCACGATATCAGGTTTATTGGCGACAATAGTCTGTGATGACAGATGGATCGCAATAGAGCGTAATTTATATGATTATTATGACTAACACTGTTATTACAAAATAAGACTCGAATTTACAACAGATCACTAAGTTAAGTCATGAATATTTAATAAAAAAACAATTGTATTAACAAAACCATGCGTCGTTTTTATTGTAACCGGAAAAAACCCAACTGAGTGTTTCTATTTTGGCCTTCAATCTTTATCTATGCAAATAAATTAAATTTAGGTGTCTGTTTGTAATACAAATATTACAACATGTACACGTATTACTAGTAAAAATTAAAACCGACTTCGAATCGAATCAACTATTACGAGCAGACGCCCTCTTTCTATTGGTACATATACCAAAATATTATTTTTTTACAATTTTTGTCCGCCTATTTGTTCCGGCTAATCTCTGGAACGGCTGGACCAATTTTGATAAGACTTTCACGGGCAGATAGTTGGTATAATAAGGTTTAACGCATGCTACTTTTATTTTAGATAAATTGAAATAATTTTTTTTTTTTAAAGAAAGCTAGCAATATTTCTTTTTTTTTAATTCCGTTTCGTAATATCCCTGCGATAATTCGTAAATACAAGGAGGAAGGCACCCGCGCGTAATAGCGTTTAACGTTTGATTCGATTTCATGTCCGTTTTTGTTTGCATTCGTAAATATACTTATCAGAGAGAGTTCAGACGAAAAATTGTTTTGTAACAGGGAATGCGGGTCTGTTCTTCTCGTTTTTATTCAAAATATATATTATTGCTTGTTAAATTAAATCGTTTCACTTCAAACGTTTCAAGATACCCTCGTTTGTTCTAAAACAATTGTATATTTATGAGCATTCCGTTTTTTTCGCGTTGAATTTCTCAGATTTGTTCCGCCTGACGGCGTCGCCGGTTCGCTCTTGTTCATTCTTATGGCGAAATTGTATTTACATTACGCCTATAAATGTCTAATATAATAGTCCTATAAATGTCCTAGCACAAGCTTAAGCTTAGTTGGAATGGTTAACAAGATTGTTAGTAATATTTATGAAAAAAAAAAGAAATATTGCTAGCTTTCTTTTTAACAAAAAAAAAAAATTCTTTTTATGTTACATGTAGAGGAATACTGCCCTGACTTTGTTTATACTTTAACTTTAACCCGCGATTAAAAAGTACGTAGTGCCTTTTCTATTACCATTGTTTGCAAAATTAATGATCGATTGAATAATTAGGGCGTAATTTTTTTTAAATTTAAATTTCATATATTAAACTTGCGTTTAATGTCTAATAGTAACCATGTCGCAAAATAATTTCGCGCACTCGGCGTCCATCATTCGTATATTTGTCCAAACGATATTCTACTTCAAATACTTGATGCGATAATTCTATTTTTTTTAATATAAGGTTCAATTTGTTGCTACCAAATGTGCTTTACAAATAAATTATCAGTTAATATTGCTTTAATGTTTCACTATTTTGGCGATAACGGCTTACACATAAAAGATATATGCTGTTGTATGTATCGTTATAAATTATAGTCTATGTGACTTATATTATTGTAAAGTTTTATCGAAATCCATTTAGTAGTTTTTCCATGAAAGAGCAAATTCACACTTTTACAAACTTTCGCATTTTTAATATATAATGTATAATTATGTGATGCTACTTTTTTACAAGTTACAAAATCATTATACGCACAAACTAGGTTTCTCGTTCAAGGTGTCTTAGATCCAATTAGTGATAATTGGCATACTATTAATTTGCTTACAATTCTGATTGAATAAATTATTACAATTACTCAGATCCACTGAATTTCTGTTCGTAAAATAATAACTATGTACTTATAGTAATAATATTAATAATTTATTAAAATCTCAAGCGACATTGGCTCATTAGTTATTTGTATAGAAACTATTGTTGGTAGAAAGATAAGTACATTAAATTTCATTAATTATACTAGATGGCTTGATAGTCAAGCTTATAATATCCGCTACAACGTACTCTTATCAGACGCCTACATAAACGCAATCAAGACTGAGTGATCACGCTCAGGATGCTGTTGGAGCTGGCCCTGAGCACCAGAAATGCACACCACTTGCGCATAGTTGCGACGAAACAGTGTATCCGTGAACATCCCCGATGCACTACAGAAACGGGGCAATCCCAACATTAAATTGTCAATTCGAAACGGATGAAAGTATAACCAGACCAAATATCAGTGAATTAATAAGTAAGAATGAAACAAGAGAAAGATTTTTCAATTCTGCAAAAAAGTTGCAAGAAGAAAAAAATAGTTGTAGGTAGAAATTAAAGCATCAATAGCCTAATGGTTTAGGGTACTGTCTGCGAATCGTAAGGTCGTGGGTTCCAATCCACCATTCGACTATTCACGTGAACCATCTCCTAGCATAAGCTTAGGCTTATTTGGAATGGTTAACAATAATTTTAGTAATATTTATGAAAAAAAAAAGAAATATTGCTAGCTTTCTTTAAAAAAAACATAGAAATAATGAGATACATAAAATAAACTAAGATAAAGTTAATTATGACTAGCCAAACGCGCTAGGGGAAACAATTAGTAGGAAATCATCATAAAAACCACCCAAAATTATTCTAATATTTCTTAAATAGCGTGCAAAAGGTCTGAGATAAATTAAATCAAAGTACAGATGTAGTGAGAAATTATTTTCCTTCGGGAAAACTCGGATTTTTTTCGGAATACTTTGAAACCCGAATTGTCAATGAATGATCATCTTAAATGAGTGACATTTTCATATCAAATAATATGGAGCTATTTCAGAGACCACGATATATATGAACTTTTCTAAAAAATTACCAAGGGAAATCTTTTCTCACTACATCTATATAGTACCTTGTCGACTTCATCGTCTTATTCAGTAATTCAAATCATGCGTCGAGTGTGTTTTAATCCCGGCACTTCATTTCTTAGTAATATCACAATAAAACGGTAAGTTACGCGGCGTAATAACAGAAACGTGCAATTACTGCTATCTCGTGATTGCATTTGTGCATTTGTACGTGGATTATCATGAAGGCATCCGGTAAATGCATGGCTGAAGGTGGGAGTAAGACTACCTTGTCGTTACTTCAGTCATGTACTATTATATAAATATTTACTTGGATAATAAAACGGAATCCTGATTTCTACATGAAATGTTAGGTAAGAAAACAGTTTCATTGCAGTCAATGTCTATTATCTTACCGCAAAGTTTTAGTAGATTTATATTGTACTAGCTGAACCCGCGACTTCGTTCGTGAGGAATTTAGCAAAGAATTTGTTTAGTGTAAACCAAGACAGGTAGTTCAAGATTTCTTTTTTAATTTTACATACTTATGTTACGCACTGGGGTGAAATTACGATCAAAAAGTTAAAATTACAGCCTATATATTCTATGTATGCCCCACTGCTGTACACATTCGTTCTTTGTAAAAATAGAATAGCTAGAATTCGCATGTCCATGTACCTGTACATGTATCTCCTCACGATATATTCGTTCACCACCAAGCGCGTGGTGAATCAGCACATAAAATTGCATCAAACGAATTCCAGCACCTGGCCGGCACCGGGGATCGAACTCGGGTTGCTATTGTACTACGCAACTTGAGGCGATCGTCCGGACACTGAGCTACCACGGCTCTTTTGCAAGAAATTTCTTATTATAATTATTTCAGTAACATCTTTGTGACAAAGGTAACCAAAGTAAACATAAGAACGTTAAGATAAGGAGACCGCGATAAAAGTGAGCGTCAAAGACTTTAATGATAATTACACTCGTAAATGACGATGTTAAGATAATTGTACTTTACGAAGTTAAGGGCACCTGAGAGAGCTTCAAATTGTTCGCCAGAGAAAAGTCAATTAGTTAAAGTGTATTAGTCCCTTTTATTTCAATTGATCACTATTGCTTGAACACATTTCTACCTGTTGGATGTTCAATGGAGACTTGATTCAATTATTGAAACGTGCTAAGGTGAGCCGCTGTTGGAATAATGTTCATAGGAGTGAATGAGATCATATTTTATACTGCAACTTGCTTTGTGCAAAAGGGAGAGATCACAGTAACGCGTATACCATACATATGGTTATATAAATATGTATTAATATCTCCGTCATTTATGAACCAATTTGACAGAACAAGGAACACGCCACTTTTCAGTGTTTTACATGCCAGCACAACCTATGCGCTGAGCTGCTTGGTACACCGTACACTAAATATATATAACAAGAAAATTCCAGCATCAGTTGACAAATTCAAATTAACTTAAATGTATGGTACATTTACATTTAAGAAATGTGTTATTGGAGCCATTGGTAGGCCATGGTACATACATACATACCACATGTACAATACCTTACCATATCACTGATTCAGTCTTATGAACAAATTGTGAATCGCTTTGTTGGCAGTCAGTACAGCGAACGTTGAAATATAAAATATTATAGCCTAAGAGCTGTGGATTCTGTAATAAATAAGTAAAATATAATTGAAAATTACGTTCATCCGTATAAAAAAGCAACCGACCGATAGACAGATAGATAAATCCTTTATTGCACCAAAATACAAAGGCGAACTTAATTCTGTTTAGCATTTTATTCCAGCTAACCTTTAATGATTAAGAGCAGACTAAGGGTAGTGCCGCTAAAAATTGGGCTTAAAAATATATTACATAGATAGCCGAGCCGTGGTTTGGTCTTTGGGGCGATTGAGATTAGGCTTCGTCAACTAATGTCTTTAAATCGCGTGTATCTGAATACTTTCTACTCAAACAATGAAAAATTACAAATCGGTATATTTATTGTCGTTATATATATTCCATGTGTATGTATATTATTATATTTATATAGAAGTATCTATGTATGTATATGTAAATGTATATTTATTTATCTATATAATCGTTTTAAAACGCTATTTTAGCGGCACTACCCTTACCTTGCTGGAAGAATGGAAATGCTAATTAGCATTAAGTTTGCCCTTTGTACATATTCTTTGGTGCAATAAAGGATTTATCTATCTATCTATCTAACATAGTAATCGTCCAAGCCGAGGTGACCACTCACCTGGAGGGACCAGCAATAGAGGTTCAGACTAGGCGATCTAAGAGCAAAGTCACTTCACAATCCGTTGAAGCAGTTAAAGTGCGCTTCTCTGGATATTGTATAGTTCGTCACAAAAAAAACTAAAATTACTAAGTATTATAAATTGATTTTTTCCTTCAATTAGGAATTTTGGGACATTTAAAAATCTAATAGAGAAATGTTCGTTGATTGAGTCATTGGTAAGTTTATCAATGCAAAACTTTACCTAGTGTTATAATTTGTAGGTCTCGTAGAATAAAATAGTCCAACAACTAATACACTCCTTTATTGAGACAGCGTAACGTTGTACAAAGAATTATTTATATCGAGTCAAAACGTCACAACTGCGCGTCCTCGCCATCTTTTACAAATTTAATTAGAAGTCAGATTAGGAACTAATAAGGTTAAACTATTGTTTACAATGCCAAGTTCATGTGACGATCAACTAAATTATTAATTATGAATTAAAGATACAATAAGGTTCAGGTAAATTTAAAATTAAGATATCATTGGAAGTAGTTATTATGTATAACAATCGCTGGGTGTCAGGTGTTGCCAGCTAACACTAGTGTTCCTCTTAGAGACAATAAGCACTAATGTGGACGAAGAAATAAGGCTATTAAGAAAAAACAGAAGACCGTCATATTAGCGTTTAATACTGTGTCTAAGATAGTTTCTTATTATTCGGAACCGGTTTTTGTTTATGTATTAGAAAAATCGTAAACATACTTGTTATTTCGAGTCTTGTTCGGTCTGACATACAAAAACGGACTTCAATCGTTAAAAGTATTTCCTAGTGCAGCGGTCGGCAACTCGCGGCTCGCTGGCCACATGCTCTTTGGATGTAAAACTTTATTTGTGCAATTACTACTTATAATTGGCGAGAAAAAAAATTGTGGCTCTTTAAAAAGTTCGAAATTTTACAAATTGTAATTTTTTACTCTTCCAACTCAAAAGGTTGCCGACCCCTGGCCTTGTGTATAGTGATGGGATCACCACCGTATTAAGCTTGGTAAAAAGCAAATGACGATTGCAGCAATCTGTCTATCCCGCTAGAGCGTGAGCGCAAATTTGAGTAAGTATTTTTACTAAAAGTACTGAGCGAAATTAATCCAAAATTTTGTATAATGATGTTTATAATCAAAGTATAGTAAGAACATTGAACACTTAAAACCTTACCTTTGGTAAATAAATTATGTACATAAATAAAAGTCTAAGCTCTCTGCGGTATAACGCTTTTAAAAAATCCAGACGAAACAAGATCAAATAAAAACGTTAATGGATTATTCCAGCATAAAATGTTTTACATTAATGAATTATTTTAAAACGAACATACAGTCTAAATAAAAACCACAATAAAATAGAACATTCGCATAGCGTTACATATGTATTCATTATCACAAAGCTTTTGGATAAGCAAGCTAGCCTTTTTACAGATTACGTGGGATCAGCCCGACCGCGACCCGGATGATCGCGAGGATTAATTTAGGGGCTGGAACCTTTAGTAGCTAAAGTGGTTAGAGAACGATTTCAAAATATGACGGTACACAAAAAAAACGATAAGTTTAAGAATAATTTTCCCTTTAATACATACATACATAACATATTTTAATAAAATAATATGCACTACAATTGTTTTTTTTTGCGACGAACTACACAGATTGGCCATTGAAGCTGACTTCCACTGCTTCAGTGGAAACGAGAGACGACATAGCTCTTAGGTCGCTTGTCCTGAACCTTTATAGTTAATAACTCGACACAAGGGTCTCCCCGGTAAGGGTTAACCTCAGCTTGGCCGGTTACCATGTTACGATAAGCATTACGATCCGAGGGTGCCCGAGATGTACTACACTACAATACTATAATACAAAACTAACGTACTACTATACTAAAAACAGTACGTTAATAAAGGGATGATATGAACATTACAGATTTGTTGTAATATTTGTTAAACAAAGACGTTATAACAAACCTGTTCATAAATTTATTCATATACGTTTTTGTTATTATCGTCTACAACGTGAAACCTATATCATTATATCCGACCTAAGCTATAAACCCTTTCTCGAACTAGAATTAATTCCATATCTATATACGTTATCCTATAGATTTTACTATTAGGGAATATTCGTTCAAATTTAAATATAACAATGTTTATTAGACCGGTAATTAAACTTTGTTTTAGATTTGTTGGATCTCGTTTTTTTTTTAATGACGAACTACACAGATTGGCCAGAGAAGCTGGCCTTGACTGCCTCACCGGATTGAGAGGTGGCACAGCTCTTAGGTCGCTTAGCCAAATCTTCTATTCCAATGACTCGACATAAGGGTCCCTGCTGAGGAGTAACCACGGCTCGATCGGTTGCTTTCCCACAGGTAAATTACTGTACACTCATAACGCGTTCACAGGATCGAAGTGAATGGCATGAAAAAGGGAGGCTGACTGATTGATTGGTTGAATATAACTGTAATAATTCGGAAATAGGAAAGTTTGTTACGTCAAGTCTCGAAAGTTTAAGCCTTCACTAATTTAATTTGAATTCGGTTTTTTTTCCACTAGTAAATATGTTGTGAGTATTTCCTTTATGTTACAAAAAAATTTAAAGATAAAGATTTTTAAGAGAGCCACCAGGGTTGGGTTGTCTAACGTCTCCTGGTATCGTATCTCCTGCGGTGTTTTGCGGTGGTGCATTTATGGTGGTCATCACTTACCATCACATCAGCTTCGTCTATCATTTCCATTAGCTATAAAAAAGTAACAAAAGTGTTTTATCGAAAAAGGTAAATTTTACGTTAAGTAACAACTAACATAAAGCTTTAGTTAGTTTTACCGTTAACCATCCATACCTTCATAATGGTCCTGATGTAATAAAACAACCGTTTCTAATTAGGCCACTCAACGTATCTTTACAACGAAAGTAATTTAGTTTTATATCCAACTTCTTTAGTTTTGTGCCGTCTGTTCTAACCGTTGAGACACGATGAATATTGCCTTTAACTCCTAAAATGGGTAATCAAAATGATTGTGATATTGATTGGTACAGCTATGATAATCCATTATCCATATGCTACCACACTGGATTTATTTTGTATGGTAGTTTTATGTAGTTATTTACTTTTATATAAATATTGTAAAATACCCTAAGATTCAAAATAAATAAAGAATTATAAATTTGTTCTGTACACTTTTTTTGACGAACCTACATAAATTGGCTAAAGAAGCTTTACTGCTGCAGCGGGACGAGAGGTGGCATAGCTTTTAGGTTGCTTAGCCAAATCTTCTATTCCAGTGACTCGACACAAGAGTCCCCGGTGAGGAGTAACCACGGCTCGATCGGTTGCTTTCCCACGGGTAAATTACTTTACACTCATAACGCGTTCACAGGATCGAAGTGAATGGCATAAAAAAAAGGGAGGCTGACTGATTGATTGGTTGAATATAACTGTAATAATTCGGAAATAGGAAAGTTTGTTACGTCAAGTCTCGAAAGTTTAAGCCTTCACTAATTTAATTTGAATTCGGTTTTTTTTCCACTAGTAAATATGTTGTGAGTATTTCCTTTATGTTACAAAAAAATTTAAAGATAAAGATTTTTAAGAGAGCCACCGGGTTGGGTTGTTTGTCGTCTCCTGGTATCGTATCTCCTGCGGTGTTTTGCGGTGGTGCATTTATGGTGGTCATCACTTACCATCACATCAGCTTCGTCTATCATTTCCATTAGCTATAAAAAAGTAACAAAAGTGTTTTATCGAAAAAGGTAAATTTTACGTTAAGTAACAACTAACATAAAGCTTTAGTTAGTTTTACCGTTAACCATCCATACCTTCATAATGGTCCTGATGTAATAAAACAACCGTTTCTAATTAGGCCACTCAACGTATCTTTACAACGAAAGTAATTTAGTTTTTATATCCAACTTCTTTAGTTTTGTGCCGTCTGTTCTAACCGTTGAGACACGATGAATATTGCCTTTAACTCCTAAAATGGGTAATCAAAATGATTGTGATATTGGTACAGCTATGATAATCCATTATCCATATGCTACCACACTGGATTTATTTTGTATGGTAGTTTTATGTAGTTATTTACTTTTTATATAAATATTGTAAAATACCCTAAGATTCAAAAATAAATAAAGAATTATAAATTTGTTCTGTACACTTTTTTTGACGAACCTACATAAATTGGCTAGAGAAGCTTTACTGCTTCAGCGGAACGAGAGGTGGCATAGCTTTTAGGTTGCTTAGCCAAATATTCTATTCCAGTGACTCGACACAAGAGTCCCCGGTGAGGAGTAACCACGGCTTGATCGGTTGCTTTCCCACGGGTAAATTACTGTACACTCAATACGCGTTCACAGGATCGAAGTGAATGGCATGAAAAAAGGGAGGCTGACTGATTGATTGATTGAATATAACTGTAATAATTCGGAAATAGGAAAGTTTGTTCCGTCAAGTCTCGAAAGTTTAAGCCTTCACTAATTTAATTTGAATTCGGTTTTTTTTTCCACTAGTAAAAATATGTTGTGAGTATTTCCTTTATGTTACCAAAAAATTTAAAGATAAAGATTTTTAAGAGAGCCACCGGGTTGGGTTGTTTGTCGTCTCCTGGTATCGTATCTCCTGCGGTGTTTTGCGGTGGTGCATTTATGGTGGTAATCACTTACCATCACATCAGCTTCGTCTATCATTTCCATTCGCCATAAAAAAGTAACAAAAGTGTTTTATCGAAAAAGGTAAATTTTACGTTAAGTAACAACTAACATAAAGCTTTAGTTGGTATTACCGTTAACCATCCATACCGTCATAATGGTCCTGATGTAATAAAACAACCGTTTCTAATTAGGCCACTCAACGTATCTTTACAACGAAAGTAATTTATTTTTTATATCCAACTTCTTTAGTTTTGTGCCGTCTGTTCTAACCGTTGAGACACGATGAATATTGCCTTTAACTCCTAAAATGGGTAATCAAAATGATTGTGATATTGCTACGGCTATGATAATCCATTCTCCATATGTTACCACACTGGTTTTATTTTGTACGGTAGTTTTATGTAGTTATTTACTTTTTATATAAATATTGTAAAATACCCTAAGATTCAAAAATAAATAAAGAATTATAAAGAAAAGAAAATTATTATAATAAAAGGTACACAAAAACATCCACAAACAATGTATTACAATATACATTCATAACACAGAGAGACTCTACTATATATTATATGTAGCGTTAGTCTTTATAGTCTCTGTCGTACAAGACGTTTCAGACAATTTAATTGTCTTCCAACATTTACACCGTCCTTCAATACAAAAGCGGTAATACCGCCAAAGCGGTTTAATTATTATATTCATGATGCGAGTGACAAAGGTTTTAACATAATTAAATACATAAATATTCGCTAATGATATTTTAAAATGTCAATAGCCTAATGGTTTCAAGTACTTACGTGTTAACGTACCACCGTAGGCACAGATTTGGGTTTGCGTTAGGTAACTAAGTATTTTACCAAAAACGAAACGAACTTACATATTGAGAAGGCGAGTTTATGGGCGGCCCTTCCTCTGTGCATGATGAGGTGCGTTCCACTGGACATCCCGGAACCCCTCTCCACTATGCTTTAAAGCACGTCCCGGGGAGGTTAATCCCTCTCCAGCGCCCTTGCAGTGCAAGGCGACACGGCTCAGCCAAAGTCGCCTTCTACCCGGGTCCACTGTACCGGACCTTTGTCGCCCCGTGAACCCGAGGCCCCTTTAAGTCGCCTTCTACGACAGGCAGGGGGACGCCGTAGCTTTATTCTACGACCCTAGGACTACAGGGCCTGAAACCCATCCCCAATTTCGTGGCTCGGTCGTAAGTAGCCGGTTTCAAATTAAATACATCCTAAAAACCGTTCAAACCGACCATTGGACTAAAGCTAAAGTACCGCCATACTTTCATACTAGCGGAATAGAGAGACAGCACTCGTCCACTTTTTAAGCTTCTTTAGTGTTATATGTGATAAGGAGTAAATCTATCGCCAAATACTGGGCATACATTTCGGCGTATGAAATTCCGACTTATCTGTGCTTATGCGCTATAGAGATGAAAGGATGATGAGAGACTCATAATGTTATATTACCGAAACCTTTCAACGATGTTCGTCGACTCAAATCAGCACCCCGCCAATGTATTCTAATAGACATCTAGTCTCTCTTTTCTTGTTAGCATTCATTGAGCAAATGGAACTGTCATTTGCATTTGCAGAAGAAAAGGAAAGTGAAAGACAGAAGTCACAAATAACACTTTATTTATAGTGATCCACAAATTAATTATTATAATAAGAATATGTCAGTCACATCACTGATTATTAGTCATTTAATTTATATCAAAGCTTAACAGTGTTAAGCTTAATGTATTCTTAAATTTGCGCAAGATAATACATAATGTATTAATATTATATAAGCTGAATAAAACTAACGTCACTTAGGTAAATGGAACTGTAGTAGTGTAGAGTGAAGTATTCACACGTTACGAAAACCAATTTAAAATTAAACCGCAACCGGAGCATACCCAGGCATAAAGCTAGTATCTGTAATCACTCTTTCACAGTATGTTTGGAATGCTTAATTGAATGATTTCAAAACAGCACCTAATAAGCATATGTTTAAGAGATAAATTTAAGTTAACATTACTTAAAGGCAAATATTATATAGCAATATTCATGTCTACTTATTATCATATACTCTTTGCATGTATTTATTTATATACATACCTATCTATTATATAACCTATTGCATGTGTATTTTACATATATATGCTGTGCATGTATAAATTTACGTTTTTATTTTAATATTTGTAACATTTTTATTGCTGGTAGCTCAGTGTCCGGGCGGTCGCCTCAAGTTGCATAGTACGCTAGCAACTAGTTCGATCCCCGGCACCATTGAACAAATTCAAGTTGCAATTTTATGTGCTGATTTACAGCCCGGCGGTGAAGGAAAACATCGTGAGGAACCACATGTGCTAGACAATTTTTTCTAATACATGTGAAGTCGGCCAATCCGCACTAGGGCCACGTGGACTATGCCTTTATACTCTATTTACAGAGAAGGCCTGCGCCCAGCATAGGGGCATATATAAAGGCTGTAACTTGGAATATTTTCCTATATATTTTTCTTTTCATCCAGGGTTGAGAATGCCACTAAAGCATTAACGTCGCTTTTGTGATTTTTTTAATGACAGGGGGAAATCTTTAGCACGATATCTCGCTCTCTGAAGAGTAGGCGGAATTATTTGAGGCTTTTACTCAATAAATCCTTCCCGGGGACCCTCTTCGGTACATGACTCGTGGTTCCGGTAGCTCCAGTATATAGCCGGAGCCCTTATGCATTGTGCTCTGAAGTTCCCAGCACCCTCACAGTACTAAGGCGACACGGGAGCACCAGTGTCGCCTTAGTACTTACCTTAGTACTGTACTGTACCTTTTAATCGTCTTTGTGACCCTTAGTTTACCGTGTTACAATATGTGTAAATAGATAAATATTTTTATAATAAATTATTTTTATTAGAACTAAACTTAAAACCCCTATTATAGAGGATGTGCCCATCGCTTTTTGTAATAATAAACCGAAAAACCTATATGTCTTCGGTTAGGATTCGAATCCCCGATAATCGGAAGCTTAGCCACTAATATATCGCTGCTTTGCTGCTGCCATATGTATATTATTATATTTAATTTTGCACTTTTAATTTCATTAATACTAATAGTAACGGTGTAACTAATTTATATAGGATGCTCCAAAAGGCCCGTTGATTAATGTATTCATAAAGCCGCAAGGTTCAACATAATAAAACGATGACTCTACAAAACTATCTTGCATTTATTATTAATCTAAGTAGGTAATACAGCTCCAATCGAAAGTCTAATTTTGTTATTATTCATTATTAATCGAGGCATTAACTAACGAGCTAAATTCCCAGGAGCTGGAGTACCTAACAATTAAGATACCCCATGTGACCCTATAGAGCCGTGGTAGCTCAGTGTCCGTGCGGTTGGCTCAAGTTGCGTATTACTCTAGCAACTCGAGTTCGATCTCCGGTGCCGGCATCAATAAATTTGTTATTACAATTTTATGTGCTGGTTTACCACGCGGTCGGCGGTGAAGGAAAACATCGTGAGGAAACTTACATGTTTTAGAAAAATTTTCTACGGCATGTGAAGTCTGCCAATCCGCATTAGGGCCGCGTGACGGACTATGCCCTTATACTCTCTTTACAGAGAAGGCCTGCGCCCAACAGTGAGACATATATAAAGGCTGTAACTTTAACTTTATGCTTCATGTTCACCAAACAAATTTAAACTCCATTTTAGAACATCCTGTTAAAACTAAATATAATCTTATTATAATATAGAATATATACATACATATAATTGAAAAATGACTAGATCCTAATGACAAAAAATAATTTAAAATATTTTTTTTAATACCGTTTTAGATGGAGACTAGATAATAATTGAGATCATTTATACCCAGTCTAATTCTTTTTCGCTAAAAAGAATGCTAACACTATATATTTTCAGAAACGTTCCTAATAATCTTGTTAACCATTCCAACTTAGCTCAAACTTGAGCTTGGAGTTCACGTCAATAGTAGAATGTTGGTGAATTTAAATAATAACTTATTGTACTGTTCCTTCATCAACAGCCTTAAATAAATTAAAAAAATAAACACTTTTTAAAACTGAAAGAGATTAGTTATCTGTGTTAACTTACCACAAATAATTGATTAAAAGTTGTAAAGTCAAAGGTGGACAATTATCCAATACTCTGCAGGGAGTGTTTGAATTGCAGCAGTTTGCTCAAATTCGCGTAGACCAGGTCCGGGGGGTTGGATATCACGAAGTAGACCAGCCCGAGAATGGACAGTACTGCTCGCCATATCGAGAAGTGAGTCCACGTGTGGTAGAATGATGGTATTGTTGACTGGAAATAATTATACACGGTGAGAAGAACAAAGATTCCGTGAAATTCTCAACAAAAGATATTTAAAGGTCTTTTTTTGTATTTATTTTGTATTTTGAGTTTATAAAATGAATATTAAAGTATTTATGTATTTATATTAAATTAATTATTTTCGGCAGTGTTGTGGTCGATAACAATTTGTTGCCTAAATAAAGAGAAACAAGTATATTTTTTCGAGTTTGTTTTTTTAACAAATCAAATCTAATCAAACGTTAAGTGCTATTAGGCGCGGACGCCCTTTTTGTATTTCCGAATTATCGTAGAATTATTACGAAATCAAACAGAACGTAACCAAACTTTCATCAAACTACTCTTAAAGTAAATCATGGAAATCCGTTGGCGTGATATTGAGTTATACGTCCATTTGTGGCACACACACTTGATGCAAATTTAAAACTTATATGGTTTTCTTATGGATCCCACTGTCAGAATTAGACCAAATTTAAATGGGACACCACACGGAAAGCACCAGCTTTCAAATAAAAAACAATCATTCAAATCGGTTCACTCAGTCCAAAGTTATGCGGTCACTAACATAAAAAAATACAGACGAATTGAGAACCTCCTCCTTTTTCAGTCGGTTAAAAAGAAAAAGAATTAAAAAGGAATGGTTTAGGGAGTAACCTCTCCCCTGGAAGTACTCTCCTTGAGCACAGTGTAGAGGGGCTCCGGTGCGTTCCACTGGAGATCCCGGAGCCCCTCACCTTGCACCGAGAAAGGGCCACTTAGGAGGTTTTAGTGGATAAAAACCTCACATAACCGCCGCCATCCCCTCAAAAGGCGGGGTATCTTTTTGAAGATTTCCTCCCCGTTACCAAAAAAAAAGGTTCGAATCCACCATTCCACTATTGACGTGATCCATATCCTAACATGAGCATGAGCTTAGTTGGAATGGTTAACAAGAATGTTAGTAATATTTCTGAAAAAAAAGAAAAAGAAATATTACTAACTTCCTTCTAAAAAAAAAATTAAGCCTATTTAATTTTTCAAGTTGTTTTATCCTATATACGAAATTGAAAACGTGACTGCATTTCTATAACTATATGGAAACAACATGTCATGTTTCTATTTCATATTATTAATACAACCAAAATGTTGTCTTGTCACTCGTGACTGCTATTAAAGAAAAATTAAAAATGAGAAGAAAAAGTATAAAAATACATGTATATAAGACAGTATATATAACTTGCAAGCTAAAAATACTAACCATGGTCATATTCCCGGTATTATTAGTAAACAATGGTACGTATTGGTAGACCATCAGCTCGTCGTACATCCTTGCCGCCGTACAGACCAGCAGACAGGCGGTGTAAAGGATCACTAGAACAATGGGTTGGAACCAAGGCTGTAGCCCGTGGGTGAAGTCCATGCTTGTGACGTCAAGTCTGAAATTACATCATTACGTATTAACATCCTGGTGGGTACCAGAGCGTTGTGGCGCAGATATTTCATGCAAATTTAACGCTTATATGATTTTCTCATAGATGGCATTGTCAGAATTGGACCAATTTGGTGATTGGACTACACTGGAAGCACTAGTATTCAGATAAAAGAACATCACAATTGGTTCACCCAGGACAAAGTTATGCGGTAACAAACATAGAAATACAGATGAATTGACTGAACCTTTTTTGAATGAACCTCCTCCTTTTGAATTAGGTTTATTAATATACAGATTGTGGAAATGCAAAATTTAGAACAAAAATATGCTAGTAGACATAAGGAGAGGAAAATGTGCTAGTAGTAATAAGTAAAGGGAGACGTTGTAGTAGAAATAAGAAAAATGTAAAATGTTAAAGAAATGTAAAGAGTGACGTCAGGAGGGAGGAAAGATCGATGAAGAAATAATGAACAGTGGAAAGGAAATTAAAGGATGTTAAAAGGACCGATAAAAGATGGGAAGAAGAAGGGGAATGATAACATATACACAGATCTGTACATATATATATATATGTATATATACAGATTGTTTAATTTGCTTAAAAATAAGTCTGAGAGTATATCACATGTTTGCTGTAAAAATATTCAGCGAAATAGGAACATAACAATAGTTTTATAGTTTGGCACATCTCTAGTCTCAACAGATGGGATTTTTTGAAAACTAAAATAAAGCTTATAATAAAATATCTCACCTGTCTAAAACGGACAGTAAACACAGTACACAGAAGAAATAGTAGGTAGCCACATACGGCATAGTGACAACGGCATGAAACGATAAGTGACTTCCATCAAGACTGTCCGAGTAACTGATGAGTAGGAGATGTAATAAAGAGAGCCCTCCCAGTACACCATGGCATGCAGGTGCACAGCTTCGCCAAGCCCTTTGCAATATAAGGGCTACATCTAATGGCATTAAATCACCTAATCTGAAAACATAGATTTCAACATTTCTATTGAATAATACAATGGCAGTATCTTAAGGATTATTCCTTCTTTTAACTAGAAAAATATAAAATAAATATAATATAGAATAAAAAATTAAGCCCGTGTAATAAAATAAAAAGCAGGATAAAGATAAGCAATGTGCATCAGACCAAGATTTAAAGTTAAATTGTTAAAGTCTCAGCCTATATGTATATATATATCTTCCACTGCCGGGTGCGGGCCTTCTCTGCTAAACGAGTATATGGACGCAGTCGGCTATACGGCCTTAGTGCGGATTGGCATACATCACATTTCTTAGAAAATTTTCTAACACATGTATAAATTGATTGGTGCCAGCACCGGAGATCGTACTGATGTTGCTTGCGTACTATGCAACTTGAGGCAACCGCCAGGACTCTGAGCTACCACAGCTTTTAATATTGGTAGACAATCTCTCAAAGACAAACTTTACTAGACCCTATCTCCATGTAAAGACATTTTTTTATCAATTAATTTTTTGCATGAAATTAACTGTTTATTAGTTTAAGCCAGCTGGGATTTGAGCCCAAACAGTCAAATCGTAAGATCTTTCAGCCACTACTACTACTATAGTCAGTCCACTACTGGACATAGGCATCTCCAAAAGCATGCACTGAGCACAATCCTCGGCCATGGTCATTCAGCTCCTGTTTATTATGTAATAATCACGGTATATCTGTATCAATTACCTTAAATATCTATCTTCATCCTTAGACTGTTGTCCCTGCAAAATTTTATCTCTTGAGACTGCTCTGAAAGTACCACCGCCTTGTAGATATATTTTCTCTGTTCTCCGAGATGCGAAGGGATCCAGCCTTTCGTCATTCGGTGACGTTAAAGGTGAGGGCGACGAGAATGGATTGTCAATATATTGATCATGATATGGCACATTTGACTCGAGACTCTCCAACATTGTGGTCAGGTCAGTTGGCCTAGCTGGAACAGAAATAGACAAACTAATTTCATAACAATTCATTATATTTCATTAAATAACAAGAATAGTTTATTCATAGTCCTTTAGCTCCTAAGATTTCACATCTTATTAGAGGTAGCAACCACATTCACATATTATTCAACTTAGATCCTAAATATGACAGTACTACATTAATGTGGAGTAAGCACAGTCACTTCTTGGAATAAGCTGGAATTTACAACAAGCAATGCCAACCACTAAATTGGAGAGGAACCTTAAATTTATTATTAACATTTATCTGAAAAAAGTTCTTAATCCTACATGCAATTAATTAAGAATCTTTAATTCAAATAAGCACTGGTGGAAAGTGGCAATAGACTATTTAGCTCACCGAGTTATGCTACTTTGATTTATAATTTATAAAAAGCTTATGTATATACATAATAAGTTCACTTTTTTGTTAAAGAAAATTATCAGAATTTTTTACTATAATTTAAATTAATTATACAAATGATATAAACTTATAAAATATAAAATGAATAAGGAAACAACATCATTAAATAAATAAGTAAATTTTCTTTTACACATAAAATTCTTAAAGAAAACTAGCAAATTACGGTACAAAAAAAGCTTTTTCTTTAAGTAAGGTATGTTTATAATAATTTACTATTATATTTACTTATAGATCTCTGACTAAAATATCTCTGAACCATACAACTAAAATAACTCATAAAAGTATAGTTTACTGTGATGAGCTAGTGTGGAAAAATATAATATGATAACTTTTAAATTAATTAAAATACTAATAGCCATAATTTAATATGTTCATGACAAATACAACATATTTATTTTTTATATTTTTTGGGTTAGCGGAATATACATGAACTTCAAGTTAGCAGTAGCATAAATTGTAGGTAATTTCTTATTGTACCTGGTTTTGCAGTTTTACTTTTGGTTCCAGTTTTAAACACTTTAGGGCTTACATCTTTGCCAGCGGCATCACTATCATTTCGCTCATCCCTAGTTTTTCGTCGAGTCTTTCTAGGTTTATGGCGCAGTTCTCTAGAAGTGCTATTAGTATTTTCAATATCATTTGCTTCAATTTCTAGTTCACCACTCAAAGTCATTACTTCATCTTTGTTATATTCTTTTAAGTAATCATCCACCTGGAAAATGTATAAATTACTTTTAATTAAATAAAAAGAAAAAAAATCAAATTAATAATAATTTAGATTATTTTGTCATCAAAGAAAATGATAATAATGATACATATTAATAGAGTTATATACTTATTTTTAAAAATCAAGGCCATATTCTGCTAAGAGAGATTACAGGCTTAGATGTCTGAAACAATTTTACTAAAAAAAACTATTAGGCCAACACCATGTTAGCATTAAAACCAATAACATAATAACATACCATTTCCGAAAGTTAATTGTTATGTTAGTTAATAAATGTTAATTATGTTATGTTCACATTCATAGTAACTAGATTCCTAATCACCTGTTATGTGCCAAACATTTGGTGCTTCAGTAACCAAACAGGGCAAGTAGTATCCTATCTCAGAGATGATAAGCTGGCAGGTTGCTATACAGGTTTATAAATTTATTACATATTTAAAAAAATATATATATAATTTGCAAATGGTTCAACATTAACCTTTTCTAAAGCACTAAGACTAGATCCAGGAACTTCAAAATCATGGAGATCTCTATCTCTGTGCCGAGATGTGTGTCTCCTTTTCTTTCTGTAGGATGGACTTCGCTTTTCTTTATGACCACTGGAAGGTCGGGACAAAGTCTTCATGAATTTTTCTTCTAAGCCATTTGGATCATGCGAGTAAAACACATATGATGGATTCTTATCTGACTTTTTAATTTCTTTTTCTACAAAGCCTAATATACCCATTTTAATCTGATCATGAATAGGAATTTCAATAGATTCTTGTTCGGAATTTATCCAGCTTTCTTTTGTTTTAATTCTTTCTGCCGACGATTCTTCATTTTCTTCAGCTGTGGATGGATCACTAGTCTTGGATCCCGTGACATGCCCGTTGGAAAGTTTACGAGATCCTGACCGACTCCTTGGTTTCTCGTTACCTTTGCGTTTAGGAGAAGGAGAACGAGCGGATGAATGCACTTCAGCAATCTCTTCCTTGACTTCTACGCTTTTAACTGGCTTCATTATTCTTTGAATTTGAATATCAATGCAAAATTAGTAAACTTCTTTCTTTAGGTGACTAAATAAATACGATGTAATAAACTCTTACGAAATATAACATATATTTTGTACGTGAAATATGTTTTGTGCCCTTGTGTTCCAAGTAATTACAATAAATAAATAATTTAATACACTAATAACAAAGAAGTACTAAAATGTCAAAAGTCAATGGATGACGTCAATGTGACGTCATACGAATTTTGTACTATGTTCCATTTTACGTAAACTTTTGCAATAATCAAATTTTATAACCCTTACTTTTTATTTCTGATATATATATAATACATAGTTTTAATAAATATAATTGTTTTGGTATTGCATGCTTCTGTAATAAATGATGTATATTATTGAGATTTAATGTCCGAATCTCGGCCACTGTAATTGTTTACATAACAAAAGTAATTTTGGAATTAAACCCACACATACTGAAATAGACCGGTTAACTAATAACGTGAGAGAGACAAGAAACAGTTCCAAGTAGCCTGTCATCTCAAGGCTATATCAAGGTTGCATAGTATTGCTTTAGGATTTTTTTTGTGTGATTTCAATAAAAATATTTTTGTAAAATGATATCCTAAAGTGTCCTTCTATGTTCAATAATTTGTTATTCACTTAATTATGTATTAATTAAATGTGTATTTTCTCAAAGATAAATAGTATAAGTAGTGTATGTCCCGAAGAATGTCGCAAATATCCCGAGGAATCAATTCATATAATTTTATTTGCGAATACCATTTAAAGCTATAAGCTTTGCAACAAAGGTATCTAACAACTACAACTGGTACAAGGAGTTGCATGCTGATGGAGCTATAATAATAATTTCTAACTTTGGTATGGGCGCCGTGCGGTTCGTACCACCTGGCGACTGGACTGGACTCACAATTTCGGAATGTAGCCGACCTTTAGGCAACGCCTTGTTATGCCGCAAGCTTTAAGCATTTAGCGGAATAATATTTACTTGACAACTAAAGTTAACTGCAGACATTATAGAAGAGTTTCCATGAGCTTTTGTCGTGGAATTATGTGGACATCATAACACACAAAAAAAACACAATTCTAGCGCCAAATACAGTTTATACAACTGCGTTTCGCCTGTTTAATTAAGTAGTAGGAAAATTGCTCCATGAACGTGCCTGTTTTGTAGCAGCATATCTGCAATTTCTTAATCGAGTGACGTGTATGGAAACTAGTGACCTGTTTTATCTTGTTCTGCAATAAACAAAATCTACCATCAGATTCGTATACCGAAAAAAAGTATAAAACTATTGTTTTTGACATTGATAAAAAAATTAAAAATTGTTCCTATAATTTGGACCAAACGAAAAATCTAGCTCAGCTAAAGACTAGAAAATTATTCATAATAACACAGACATCGATGCAAGTATATTAAAACGTAGTTTCTGAGTTTGTTTTGTCTTTTATGAATGTAGTCGCACAATGGTTACAATTTAATGATATCATTGAGATTAAGATTAATTACAATATAATGATAAAATCCCTGGACTAAACAATATAATTATTATATTTGAGGGAAATATTTTATTATAATGTAGAGTACATTTACTTACCGGGTTTGCTCATAATTAAAGTCCCGCTAGCCAGGCCACTGAAATGATTCATGTATTACTCATCTTTTTCTTAAATGATTTGGAGACCTTGACATCCTTCTTGCATTGTGATTCGAAGGAGAAATTTGAGCAGGTAATACAGCCAAGTCAAAAATATTCGTTATTTAATAAACACGAGAAGCTAAAATGTTGTCTTCGGATGTTTGTCTATCTGTTTAGAGTATTTCAAGGTATATAACTGTGTGATCGTAGATTGTAATGTTTCTAACTTCCAGTATACAGATAATAGATGGAAGAGAGTACTGGTTTAAAGTTTTATACCACTAAAAGAAAGAAAAGGTATTACTGACTTCAGCAGACATTAATATAGGTAAAAAGTACCACAGATAAAAACTTGAATAGCGAAGTTGAAGCGAAAGAAGAAGTAAATTGATAGATGTCAGGACATAATTTGTTCTGCGATGTAATGATAAAGACTTCTTATTTGACGTCAATAAGAGGCGATTATCAAGTGTTGTCTTACACAACAATTGGCAAAGCCATCTCTCCCCTCTCTCCTCAAGCGAGGTCGTTCTCCCCTCCAAAGGAGGCGAAAGGCAGCCACTTTCACTTGAAGAATTTCGGTAGTGGGTGACTGCTGACGTCAAATTTACGCAACGTGATGCAATTCAAAACAACACTTTTTCCCTCTTCGCGTCAGGGAGGTTAAGGGAAGTTTATGTACTAATTACAGCTCAAAGTATGCCATATATATATTGCTGAAGTTATTTTATATTTAGGAGGCGAATTAAATGTTTACAATATATAGAAATACAGTCATATATTTTAAAAGGCTAAAAAGCTTGTGTATTTTTATTTATGCCGACCGTATAAATGTCTGAATTAAGAAGTTTCATCCGATTAAAGTACCATAAAACATACAACGAACGTTTTCCTGTTACTACAAAATGAGCGAATTACATGATATTTAGTGCACACTTAGAGTAGTGTTCAGTTGTGCCATTAAGGTTTTCCAATGGCATACCACTTACATTTCAATATTGCTTCAATTGTTGCTATTTGTTAATTTCGTACATAATGACATATCTCAATGCAGATTCTTTCTATAAATAATTATCAAATAATTAGAACAAAATTAAATATGAAAAAATATTAGATTATGGTTATTGCCACAATGACAATTTATTTGTAACAACCGGTCTCATAGTGAAATTACAATGGTAAATCCACAAAATAGTGGAGTGAATTGGCGATGTGTTATACTTTCTTGGAGTAGTAGGTATTAGTGAAACCGTTAGATTTGTACCTATGTGTTACAATGTCGGATGCAAAAAAATATATTATTAATTAATATTTGTGCACAGTACAAGATGACAAGTTCACCCCGCAATTTGAAGACCTAATTTCGGTGCCATTTTCACCGAAGTCAGAGTTCATATATATATATTTTTATATTTACGCGACTATGTTTATTAAAAATAATTATTTATTATATTTCCGACACTTCGAGCGCTTTTTACGGTTCAGTCCACCTCTTGACTGCAAAGCCAATAAAGCGCTTGAAACGTAAAAATATTTTTATATATTAGCACATATTATGCATACTTTTCGCCAGATCATTAAGCGTGGACGCACGCGAAATCACCAAAATTAAACGTCTTATATTTTATTACTTCAAACCGCTAAATAAAAATTCAAAGACCGTCGTTTGATCCTAAAACACAACTGGTTTTCTCTAATACAAGTTTGACATTTAACGTGATAAGAATAAAATTATTAAGTGCTTCGACGTTCATTTTATAAACGAAGCTTAAATAACATTTTCGTTAATTACTATAAATTCAATTATCATATTATTACGCAAGGGCAAACGAGCCAGTGGCTTGCCTCTTTATCACCGTCACCCATGAACTTACACAATGGTAGACGAGTTGCAGGAGATTTGCCGGTCTATATGAAAGAAAGAGTACAGTAGTTGCTATTTTTTTATTTTCGCAGTTCGCAACATCTCGGTTGATTCCTGATTTAGCAAGTTGCTTGTTCGTTTAAGAAATTGATGTGACAAGCAGATGTAAAATGTCGAAATGATGTGGATAAAATTTGGAAT
Source organism: Meandrusa payeni (assembly GCA_029286785.1). Lineage (NCBI taxonomy): Eukaryota > Metazoa > Arthropoda > Insecta > Lepidoptera > Papilionidae > Meandrusa > Meandrusa payeni. The sequence continues at coordinate 1,517,817 of JAGSMX010000034.1, forward strand.
TGTATCATCATGGTTTTCTCTCAAACGCCATCACAATCTGAAGTGGCATTAATGTTACTTAAAGATGTTTTATTATTCAAACGATCGGATTTTGGCCGTGTATCACCGAAAAGTCAGCAGCCAATGTAATGGCTAAGCTTTCGAGTTACGGCAATCGTTTTGAATAATAAAGAGTTATTTAAAATCCGATAAAAGGTCAGTAAAACAAAAAATATATTTTTAAATGGCCATTTAATATCATCACGATGTTACATTGATTCATAAAATCTAGATTAGTTTGGTCCAATATTTATTTTTATTGCTAAAAGACGCTAACTGCGTCACAACTTATATTAACTTAATCGTTATCCCACGAGACCCAACACCTTTAATTTACAAAAAAAACATATTTTACAAAATTTTACATAAGCTGATAATACTCTTAGCAAATTTTGTCCCCAATAAATTTCTTCAAGGTCTATTTGGCACAAAATTTTTGTAGGCCAATTAGAGAAACATTACTACACGCTACAAGCAAAATTACACCTACATTGCAAGTGTCCCTTTCTTGTGAGCTTTACCACTCTATAATATCGATAAACAATAAAATTAAACATAAATCACAGGTCTCACGCATCTTTCACACATTGGCACGTCGTCGTATTCACGATGACATTACCTCCAGATACTCGTAAATTAAGCATTATTCTGGATAAAATCATTTTGTCGCAGTTACTCTTGAGTAAAAGCTGAACAAGCGAATAAACTTTCAAAAAGTAATATCCTTTAACATATTTACACAAATCTTACCTACATGTTCATAGAACGTACTAGAAATATATCATAGATATATGGGATAAACATTACCAGCTTTCGATAGGCAACGGCAAACAAAATACATTGCTATTTTAAATTTGCAACCGATAGTTGTCATCTAATCGCCGGTAAAAGAAGAACTTAATAGCTAACACAAATTATCCCCGTCCAATAGAATTCTAGAGAAAATTACCTTTCTCGAATTGTATGGAGAGGTCACCATCGACTCCCTTCAGATGTCCCCAGGCGTACTCGCCTTTACAGGGATCCTTTGGGGTAGTCGACAAACTCAAAAGCTGCATTACGGTTTGCGTTTACTTCGCAAATCGCAAGCAGCGCTCGTATTGTCCGCATTACCGCGGCTCTCGCATTCCCTTATTTACAATAAATATTTACATTAAAACTAAATACTAAATTATTGCAACAGGAGTATTACAATTACAGGGAGTACGGATGACAGAATTGGTAGACGAGCCTTTGACTCCTCTCCGTTTTCTTCATAATTCCTTTCTTGTAATACTGACGTATGCTCCTCGACAGTTTGTCGTAGTTCATCGCGGGCCTGTTCTTTCGCTTGCCCCATAGCCTTGCGACACGGACTGAATCTTCAATTTTAAACACACCGTTACCTGGAGAACGAGACATACATTAAACATCATTTAATAGAACTCCGATCTAAATAAGGCGATATTTTTGGTAGAGAAGTGACATGGCGGTAAAAACTATTGTAGATTTATTAGGAATCGAAAAGTGCGCACGGTCTACGATTGTAAAACGTCTTTTTAAGCTGTAAAGTCCTCGACAAAAGCCAATTTAGTATTACGGGATTTCTTGTATCGTGGCATTCGTATTGAATAAAAATTGACTACCAACTACAACATCTTTTAAATACAAATCTATACGTACTAAAATAAATGACCTTCGCGAATGTTTAAGATTCGTTACGGTTGTTTGATTCTTAATACGATAGCCTATTCGATATAGATTTTCCAAGAATTTGTTTCGGAAACTTTAACGGAACGAATTTGAGCTCAAATTATAAGAGCTTTTAAGTATTAAACCGTGATCGATAGACGAATGGAAAAAACACCTTTATAATTGAATGGTAAAGTAACAAATAACCTATAAATCGTAGCAATGTGGTACCATTGGTATAAGCAAGTCACGAAGCCGAGAAGTAACCTTTGCAGCGCCACAAAACACTATTATGTACCTAACAGATGCTGTGTAAATGGCCCGTTCACCTTGGTCTGAGAATGTCGTTATGAATTTCCCACTAACAATCGATTGTATGCCTGTTATATTAACCATAGAGAATGCATACATTCAATAAATCTCCTAATATGTGCATATCATTCAACCACAGAAGTACCCTTTAATTATCAGAGTGCTGGAAGCCCGAATACTTTAGACAGCAACACTGCCATAATTTATAAAAAAAAGTTTATTCATACGATGATTCTTATTAGATAAAATACATACATGAAATAAAGGTAATTTTGTGCAACTATGGGTAAAATATACTTGTGTTTAAGCAAACAGAGAAATATTATAACTTATAATTCACGACTTTTAAGACACTTTAAACTCTTGAAAGTTTAAGTTGAGAATTATGAAATAATAATAGTAAATTGTATTTACCAAGTAACGGTGTTTGTTACTACGTGGGCGTTGGTTTTTATAATTACTTCACGTCTCAGTCGTGGTGTTGCCAAGTTAGATAAAATGCTAAAACAATCTGCTTGTGTGCTCATTTAAATGCGACGTGGAACAGTCGTGGACTATTAAATTAGTTATAAATAATGTTGTGGCTAATAATGATTGATTCTGATAAAAACCAACAAACGTTGCGGTATAACATACAATTCAAGGAAAAATAAATAACGGAAATAAATAGAAAGTACATTGAAATTATTTTACTGTACATTATGTTGGTATTTACTTGATTATATAATAATTTACAGGTATTTATTTATATGTCTATATTTAATAAGATAATGAATTCAATATTACAAATTAAAATATTGACTCTAGATTCATGTTAGTTTTACAGGTTAAGGTCTCACAGAAGAAGAACTCTGAATTGTGACCTGTATCTTGCCGTAACTTTGACACATATAATTTTCGTTAGTATTATTTAATGTCATATCTATGTACATTTCCTTATATCGAATAAAGTGGTTTTGTATCCTTCAAATAACATTTATAAGTTGATATATTGGTACTTCAAAAATAAATACTAATGCTGACACACTTGAAAATAATTTCACAAAGATTAATCATATTTTGAACGAGTGATAGACGATAAGCCATATGATATTTTACTGTATATCATTTTAAATATCATTATCATCGTGATAGAAATTACAATACGATAAATATCAAAAAAATTATAATACAATTGAATAAAAAAAATACATTGGTCTATTTTTTTAAACTCTAACATTTAATCGATGCAATGTAATTTTAAAGTCTCTAGGTAGTATACGTGAAGTATAAACTTTAGTGTATAATAAATCCTTTAATATTTAATTCATCATCGACCCAGAAGAGTCGCCAGAGATGACGGATTATCATTTTTCAAGGTTCTGGTATCATCTTTCTTTAGAATGTAACCAAACAGATATACTTACGCCTACGCCCCCTACTGACACTCATTTCTTGCGACATTAATGATCATTTATATTAATATACATTCAATATATTTCAACATTGGTTAGCACGGCAGAGATTCAGATTCGGAGGAAAACCCAAAACCGTCATGCCCTATTTTTCTCCATCTGTTTTTGCTGCTATATGTATACACAATAAAGTATATTTACTTGAATAATTAGTAATCAACCAAAATATTTTCACTTACTTCGATCTAACCATCGAATTGCTGATCCATGTACTTGGGGCGACGCTAGAAGTTCCTTCAGAAATTGCCAGAGATGTATATGTGTGCTACCAGACTTCGCCTTGCCTCCTGCAGTTGGTGTACTCACTCCCACCGACTCAGCATCCTCATCTGTGTGAGAAAATAATCAAAAACCGTTTAGATTAGGTTAAAGAAGTTTTAAATTCCTCCACAAACTACATGCTATGACCTTCAGTGCAAAAATCCATAAACAGACACTAAAACCGTTCAAAGTTTACACAGATCTTCAATTTATTGGCTCGCAGTCTATTTAAAGAAGCTTTAGAATTTAAAATGAACACCTCGTTTGATTCTAGGCATTCCAAAATACAAAAGCAATCACGTTAAACGCTGCAACTATTTAACAAACACAAAATAAGAAAGAATTTATTAAACAAATTTTCATTTAAACACAAAAAGCTGCTTACACCATTTGGACAAACAATAACAGTTATTTTTGAAATATTACAGATAGTTTATCATAAGAAATAAGTGATAAAATTGTCAGTTTTATAATGCTAACCTTTATATTGTAAGACCTTATATAAATTATATTGATATCAAAATATTACAGCATTCATAGTGTCCCTGTAGTTCTGGGCTCGTAGAATAAGACTACGGTATCCCCTGCCTGTCGTAAGTGGACCCGGGAACAAGGCGACATCGGCTGGCCCGTGTCACCTTGCACTGCGAGGGTACAGGGGGGAGGGATTAATTTCCCCCCTCGAGACGTGCTCTCCGAAGAGCACAGTGTAGAGGGGCTCTGTTGCGTTCCTCTGGAGAACCCGGAACCCCTCAACATGCACCAAGGAAGGGCCACCGGGGGGTTTTAATAGGTAAAAATCCCACATAACACTTCCCTCAGAAGGCGGGGTATCTTCTTGAAGATTCCCTCCCACACCCCGTTAAAAAAATAAAAAAAGCATTCATAGTGTATCTAAATATAAAAATCTACTTAGTCTAAGGCCTATTGAAAAGATTAACTATTATGGCTTTATCGATACATTCTTATGAGTTCCTTTATTTTTGATTCCTAATTAAACTGTAGATCGGTTTGTTAATGAATGCGGCTCTCTTTGTCTTAACCGCTTCTAATATTTAAATAGGAAAAGAAAAAAACGTCTCTCAATAATAATTTATAGTTTCGAATCAAATTATTGTAACGCAGTAAATTAGCCAATAAATCATTCATTCACTCATTCATAGCCTACTTAACAACATAACAACGACGATCATTGAGAAAAAAACAAAGTTAACTCATGTCATATCAGAAACTTAAAGTATTAATTGGGTATACTATTAAGGGAAAATGTGTTTTGCGTGCGTAACAAGGGCGCTAATTTTATATAGTGACATAAATCTAACTCTAATATTGGAATAAAACCAATACCAACATTCTAGGCGATGAATTCTAGTTCAAACAAGCGTATGGATGTACGGATGGTGTCATTAATTTTTTTACAAAAAGCAACAAGAGACAAATCTATCTTGATCAATACACAAGTGACCTTGCAAGTCCGCCGATACCAGTCGTATGTTCTGGGTCACCGGGAAACGGCGCAAAAACTTGACTTAACTTACATTAGGTGCAAGCTTAGTGAATGGGACGACAGAACGTCTAAGGGATAGAGAGAGGCTGATGGATAGAATAACGGGGCCTAGCTTTGAGTAAAGAACAAATCAATATTAGTTATCATAATCGAATTATAGCGTATAAATTTTAAGAACGGTATAACAGTTCGTTGTAAGGTAAGGTTTCATTGATTTGACGGAAAAGTAAAATTTTGTAATACAAAATTAATAAACCGAAAAATGTAGGTACCAGATTAATAATCAACAATATATTAAATGGTAAATCCTTCTCCGAAACACGTTGCATATTATAGTATATTTTGTCTTTTCTGTAGGTTTTGTAATGAAAGCCACATTTTTTTTTTTTGTGATGAACTACACAGGTTGGCCAGAGAAGCTGACCTTAAGTGCTTCACTGGACCGAGAGGTGTCATAGCTCTTAGGTAGTTTAGCCTTAACCTCACCATGAAAGATACAAATATCTCCCCATTTATTAGTATACTCATAGAATTGTATCGCATGACCAATTTTAAAATTGCGTCAGTAACACTAATCTAAAAGATATCATTATCTATTCATTGTTAGCAATACATCTAATCTGATATGTGAGATAATTTAAAATCGATTGGCAGTATTCACTTAAGTATTTTGACGTGAGCCGTCGAATACTTTCGAATGTGAAAATTTATTATTATTGTCTACTGCGTTTTACCAAACATATCTCTTGTTAAATTATATCTCGTTATCCTCTAGCCACAAGTCAGTATAAATCTCTCTATGGCATACGCAATACGCGTGGAATGCTGACAGCTCCAAGCGATAATTGCCGATAGCTGTTTCCTGTGCCAGATAGTATAGAAGTATCTGACACTTTTTTTTATAAGCTAGCAATCTCGATTCTAAACATTCCCGAGATTTTTGGTCCTTAGCTATCTAATTGTTCTATTCCGTGTATCTTTTTGATTAATAAATCTATACTAATAAATGGAAACACGATTCCGTTACCTTTTACTGCAATAATTATGGAAAGGATAACCGTGATACTTATACCAAAAGATGCTGCGTATTTTGGCGAAAGCTTTAGTATCTGATATATTGTTGATTGTTTATCTGTAACCTGTAGATTTTTGATTCAAAATAATATAATCATATTTATATTCTGGGGCAACATGCAAATAGAATTACATGAAGCGAGACAGAATGTTATCAATGTTGAATGGCTTTATGCATCATTTATCTAGTTTAACACTTGGTAAATCATTTACAGTGTAAAATACGACGAAGTGAAACGAAGACAGATCCCCAGTAACATCTAATTACATAATATTTCAAGTTCAATAATTGATGTTTTGTCTTATACTTGATAGTTTATAGCTGGGTCAGTGATAACTAAATGTATGTGATAAACATTCATTAATTTATTAGAACGTTATCTATGTACTTCTTGGTACATGAGACGATCGTTTGGAACCATACTTGAGCCTTTCGCTACGGTACGACAGTGCAGTGTTTTTATATATAGATTTAGTTTAATCCATTGTTTTTTCAAAATAAAACTATTTAAAATATTTTTTAAATAGATAATGAATTAGAAATGTTTAATTTAATTCCACAGTTTATCTCTTTCTCGGACGTACACTTCTTATTTAAACACTTTGACAAATGTCTAACTTAATGTACTAGACGGATTGCATAGGAAACTTTTCAATTATTGCTTTAGACATTTTAATGCTTATATATGTGTTTAATCATTGTTATACTGTTACCTAACAACTATTCCTCATCGATGTTTTGTTTTAAATATATCAGAATGTTCCCGTTTCCTTCCACATTATCAATTCCCTCGTAAAGCATGTTTACAATTCTAACGTATAGGACAGTTGGACATACATCATTAGCTCGTTTGTCTCTCACGTCGTCTGTATGTGGGTCCGTAGCCTCGAGTAACGGTTCATCACAAAATGCATGAGACTGATGCATCGGTGTTCCACATTGCCCGGCCGCGCTGCAGACCGTTGGACGGCAACTTTTTGTCTTTATAACATTATTAATGAGACAATTTATATTACATATCGTAGAATAAATCTCTATCCATCATTTACCAAAGGTCATTAAAATCTTTCTACGTAATAAATAAATTATGTTTTATTATTCCTTTTAGGACTGAAATCTCATAAATAAATATTCCTCGAGTTTTTTTTTAAATATAACATATCGATTTGTGTCACACACACACACATGTTGACACATTTTCCCTTAATAGTATTCCCAATTAATACTTTAAGTTTCTGATATGACATGAGTTAACTTTGTTTTTTCTCAATGATCGTCGTTGTTATGTGGTTAAGTAGGCTATGAATGAGTGAATGAATGATTTATTGGCTAATTTACTGCGTTACAATAATTTGATTCGAAACTATAAATTATTATTGAGAGGCGTTTTTTTCTTTTCCTATTTAAATATTAGAAGCGGTTAAAACAAAGAGAGCCGCATTCACTAACAAACCGATCTACGGTTTAATTAGGAATCAAAAATAAAGGAACTCATAAGAATGTATCGATAAAGCCATAAATTGGCTTGATTTAACAATGCTGTCTCGACGTTTTAATATAGAAGATATCACGTTACAAGAACCCCTACTGAACTATTTAAAAATTTTGCAATTAACTATTTTCATACACATACGCATTAATATAGGAAAAAAACAAACATTAATTTAGCAGGACGCAGCTGGATGCAAGCCGCTTACAGCCGGTCCTTTTGGAAAACGTTGGGAATGCCTATTAGCAGCCTATTTCTACGGCTGAAATAATAATGATGATCTGGTACAAATACATCATTTCGTTACATTAAACCTATTGTATATTGTATACAAATCATAAATTAGTTCTTATATCTCACAGCTTAAATTATGTCCATGTTATGTAAGGAAAGAAGATAAAACATTATATAAATATTACTCACCATCACTCATGTCGTCGGCTGACGGCAGGACTGCGGTCGGTGCAGGCTTAGGTGAGGTCTGATCTTGTTCTGACCAAGGGGTAGGTCTCCAACTTTCATGTCTCGCTGCCTTCCAAATTTCCAGCTGTGCGTACAAAGTGCTTCCGGCCTAGGACAATGAAATAGACAAATTAATTTGGAAATATAATGCGTGTCGTTGCAAAGATTTATCAACTGACTTCAAACAAGTATATTTACGAGTAAAAACAAAAACCGACTTCAAATAGAATAGGAATACTACGAAATAGAATTAATCAGAATCTACCCAAACTCTTATCAAACTACCGTTGAGGTACATTCTGTGCAAAAAAATAATGAATGATCGAAATCTTAGGTTACTTAGTCTATTGGGAGCAAGACTGCGCAAGGGCCCCTGTGAGAAGATCTCGGTAGACTGTCAAGACAATGAAATAGATGAATTTATGAAGAATATGATACTAAAGTTATAGGTAAATAGAACTTGTTGGTATGAAAAAAATAAACAGTGTAGACATTAAAAATCACAAATGGATGCTTAGTTATGAATCTATAAAATAGTCCAACCTAACAAGAGAAATATAATACATAAATAAATAAAATAAATAAATAAAAATAATTTTTATTGAAAAAAATGAAACAAATAATTGTTACTTTTTATTACTTCTAATGATTTAATCACAATTCCATTCCATTTCCACCAAATGTTTCATGAAGATCTATATCTCTAAAGATTACTATTAACTATTTTTTTAATATTACAGTCTACTAGAAATCATGGATAAAGACAACAATCCACACCTTTTTTTATTACGTAGTTCAAATTTCGTAAAATACATTAGTGTGGGATGCTCTTGTAGGGTGCTCTGGACATATGTGACATAAAGACTTATATGGTACCATTTTAAGGTAATCCATCTTACAATGTATTGTTTGAAACTGTATTGATCGTTCGATTTGTATGCAAACAAGTGCGGTGAGCTTGTGTCTCTGGACTTTCATCGGTCGGTGAAAGTCACAAGGCGGTGGCGCGTGCGATGACAACGATTGCCTGCTCATTTGACCGATTAGGCCGGTACAACATCGCTCCCGTGGCAAACAAATATATTACATGCTAAATATTTATCTTAAAAATGAACGTGACTTAATCTAGGATAGTTGTGCTTCTATTACACAAAAAATTATTGTAACCATAATCAAGATTAAAGAAAGACTTAATAAAATTGTTTCTATCAATATAATAACAACAATAAACACGACTAACGAACGATAAACCACTTAACACAAACACTATTTGAAAAACCGTTTTTCTATTGCGAAAGAAGCAGTAATTGAATATGATTGACATTTATGATATGACATATGGTCTGTTTGAATTTGTCATTCATTGGCTGAACAACCGATTCCATTCCATCATCCCGGTAAACAGAGGTTTTAAAAACATAATTTAGATAAAAAAATCTTTTATTTTATTTTCCATACAAACATCTGTCACTACCAAGTCAAAAACCTTCGTAGACACATGCACATCATTTTGCTTAAGATCATTACATGATCAAATGCATTGTTTACGATTCCATAAAGGACATACAGACTAACAATTTTATATATTATATAGATGTTTGAAAGTAGTATGGGTAGTAAAGTATCTAACAATTAATAACTAGAGATCGGTGACATACAGTCTATCGGGAGCCCTCGGATCGGAATGCTCACGCGTAACATACTAACCGACCAAGCCGTTATTACCCCTCACCGAGGGGACCTTTGTGTCGAGTTACTAGCTATACTAAAGTATTTAGTTACTACTAATCTTCTCTGGCTAATCTGTGTATTTCTTAAAAAAAAGAACAAATCTTGTAGGTAGTTAAAGTAAATATTTTAATTTGTAATAAGAACTAACACATCCTACACCTAATTATGGGACATAAACAGGTCTTGATTGGGCTACGTAAATTTCGAAATTGTTTACATAAAATGATTCGCTCACAGTCCTATAACTAGTTACATAATTTATTGCTTAATACCCTGTTTTTCTTAGCGGATTTCCTTGGCTGTTCAGATGTAACAGGGGTTACGTAACGATTTAGCCCTGCACTTTAATGTAACAGTAATTGTGCTATGTTCAAAGAGATTGTACGGTGTAAAATTGGAGTGTCTTTAAAAAAATATACGGTACATACCAAAATAGCATTTTTACAATTTTTGTCTTTCTGTTCCGTGTAATCTCCAGAACAGCTGGACCCATTTTGACGATACTTTTTAACTGACAGATAGTTGATGTAATAGGTAACTTTTAATCGCGGATAAGACCGCGGGGCGTAGCTAGTATATTTTATTTCGTTAAATAACTTTTTTTTAATTAATCTGGTAATAGATTAGATTGGAACAAAATAAAAAACCAATACATTTTAATGTACATAACAGTACATTAAAATGTAAGCATTGCAAATAAGACCATTAAGTTAAATCGAAAACAATTTCGCCGGATTGCAGAAAAACTACAAGAACAATATTTCATTATGTCTTTTTGTATCCTAACATAACTTTTACTTTCCATTGTTTACTTTGCTTGTGTTATTCAATAGAGCACGTTGTTTTTGTTGTTTTTGTTTCAATGTCTGTGTTGTAATATGTAGCCGCAAGTATGATGCAAACGACAAACTAAAAATCTGGTTTATTTTTACGATAGAGAATAATTATACTAAGGGCTTAAATTGAAATAATTATATTAAAATTAATTTTTTTTTTTTATTAATTAATTTACGTTTCATTAAAAAACATAAGCTTATCCGAAAAAAGATATCTTACGTAAACTTGGATAATACAGTATTTTTCATAAAATGTTATTTTTATTTAAATTTTAGTACTTAGTGTTGCCTCCATGTGGAAATTTAATAAAATCGATATAATAAAATTTTATTTTACGGATATTTAATTATCTATCGTGCACAATTTATTTCAGTTAGCTAGTCTTTATCCGATCCTTTATTTATTGCTTACGAGTGTCGTTTATTGTGCGTTCACAGTATTCATTGATTTCTCCACAGTATATTGTTCCGGCGTACAAAGTTTGTGCCCGCTTATCAGGAATACGAGTGTCGCACTGCACTTTGATATTATGTGCCCTCAATAGGCCTCAGGGTCGTCTGATTAGAAATGTAAACTGTTCACTTCTTATGACGTTAATTATCATTTCCATATTATTTATGATGATATTAGTAGCATGTTTTATTAATTTGTGGCATTCTTGCTTTTCAACCGACTTTATAAAAAAGAGTGTTTCTAAAGTCGTCTGTGTATTTTTTATGTTAGATAGCTCTCATTCGACTGGGTTAACCGATTTGGATGATTATTTATTTATTGATTTTCATCATCCATTCCAAACCGTATAAATCTTAAATTTGCATTATGCACGCAACAAATGGACGGTTAACTCAATACCACGCCAAATTCGATGGTTTATTTTTTATTGGTAACGATGTATTTCAATGGCTAAGTTGAGAGTTTGGTTAAATTTTAATTAATTCTATTTCGTAATATTCCTACGATAATTTGGAATTATAAAGAGGCCGTCCGCGCGTAGTAAAGTTTAACGCCTGAATTGATTTGAAGTCGATTTTTATTTTTCGTAAATATATTTGTTACACGTACGTCTCATGATAAACTGATGCACACGGCGCTTAAGTATAGTATAGCCAGTAGAAACATTCGTATGCGTCTTTTGATCTCGCCTGTGAGCTGATGACTTCACTAATGTTAAGTAAAAACTCCACTTACTTGTGGTGCTCTGCGATTGAATTCTTCTTCGGTGAGGGCGACGAGCTCGGCTCCGTCCATCGCGAAGTACTCAGTGGGTACCAGAGCCAGGTTGAAGTGCTGCAGCGTGAACATAACCCAGGCTTTCACGTCGTCGGAACTCCATTGCATGGGATCTAGAGGTTATGAGATATAAAATATTATTTCTGGTCCAATTTATTGTATAGAATGTCTCCGTTATAGACTTTACTGAAAAGAAGTTTTAACTAGTAATCCCATTGCCATATTTTTTAGTCATATCGCCAAACTATAATGTAATTTTATGACGACAAAAAATACTGAAAACCTACATATACACGTTTTTTACACTTTTAGAAACTAAATACAATTGTGTGCATTGCCACCCTATTCTTACATGACTGTTTAAGTTATTGTTTTGAGCTACCATATGATCGGTTCTTAGCTATTAAATAGTTTCTTTTTGTCTCCAATAAATAAATAATTAAATATAAAATATATTCCTCAAATAGTTATCTAATATTTTGAGCACATTACTGACTATCTTTTACTAACTGAATTTTAGTACTTATGAAACAGTCAAAAGACATTTTTCATTAATAAGAAACATAATGTCAGGGGAGAAATATAGGCATTTCAATGTTTTTTATATAATATAGATTAATATATAAGATTACATACAGCGTAAACAGACGCTGTGCGAGATATTAATAAGTAATTATTGATCAGAGATTCAATAAATTCCAAATACCTTACGCAACCACTCCGTAGAGGAGTTCCAAGAATTATATCTAAAATATGTTATGGGTTTAAGCAATAGCTAACACGGCCAGTACTCAGAATTTTTTATGTATTTGCTACGAACGTTACGTCAGACTGGCTGGTCGTAATAGCACGTAGGTGATACGATAAAATAGAAAAATAAGTTGTTTTGAAGAATGCTACGTCGTAGTAACTCAGTAGTAGAATTGGTCAATGTTGAATGAATGGGCAACTGAAGGGGACAAATTAATTGTGTTAAGCACGGACGCATAGGGCTTGTCACAAATTTAATGCTTATATTAAGTAGAACCGTGGTAGCTCAGTGTCCGAGTGGTCGCCTCAAGTTGCATAGTATGCTAGCAACCCGAGTTCGAACCCCGGTGCAAACATGTCGTTGTTTCGATTTTATGTGCTGATTTACCACGCGTTCGGCGGTGAAAGTTAACACCACGAGGAAAACTACATGTCTTCGAATTTATATAAAAGGCTGTAACTTTAACTAACTTTATATAAAGTATATATTTTAAACTTTTATGTTTAATATTGTGCACTATGACGAATGAATATAAAATATAATTAATATTTGATATTTGGGTCTAAATCTAGTGAAAAGTGAATTCCAATAAAAGGTCTAATCACCCCCATTGGGAAAAAACAGCCGTGAGAATGTTGTTTCTCCCTCCCACAATTACGTCAACGATAATCATTCTCTATGAAGTAAGGGGGTAATACAATTGAATATTAATAGAAGTTGTTTTACGTCAGGTAAATAATTCACGATCTGACAGTTGCGATGTTTCCAAGATGAGTCTTATAGTTTTAAAATGTGAGACGATGACTAAAAGTAACTGTATTTGTACTATGACTCACCCGGCGATATCCCGAGCACGGTGCAAGTGTTGTCCACGTCTCGTTTTGATTGTTCAATCGCCATCGACAGCACGCGGTCTATATCTGGGGCCACTAAGGCATCGTCTCCAGTGCCACTCGCACCACCGCTGCTCTCCTCCATCTTCACACTACCTAATTCCAATGGAAGAGGTCTAAGATTCAGTCGCTTTTGGAATGATGTGTCTTCGAGAGCTGATCTCAAAAGAATGTGATCTCGGGGCTCTTCGATTTCGATTTTAGGCGTAATATACGTTTGTTGGACACTCTCTTGTAATATTTGATTCTCTTTTAATAATTCTTCGATGTCAATGTATTCTTCGTGATGTGAGACTGGTGAGGAATATTGATGATAACTGCTGTACGAAACACAAGATCCGGCAGGTGACAGTGGGTATGGTGAAGCGAATTCGGGCACGCAGAGTCTGTTTGGTTCTTCCTTGACGTAAACTGCTGGGGAGTATTGAAGGGAATTGTATGGGGAAGGCGGTTGCAACGCCACTGTGGGAATTGATCCTTCGTCGGACGAAGGAGAAGGGGTGGGGTAACCTTCGAAGTCGTATAGTCGCTCCAGGAAATTGTTGTTGTCCTCAGGGTACGGAGGGGGAGGCTTCACGTGCGGATTAGGAGGGGAGTGCAACATCGGTTCTGGGGGGGAGGCAGCGCCTAATATGCGCAGGAGATGATGTAGGTCCGCAGGTGAAGCGGGGACTGTTCTCTCGCCCTGAGAGGCCGACGGCGGGCTACACCCGGACCGCGGTACCGTCTGTGGCATCTGTGAACAATAAATGAAACATTATTACATTATCAAGAAGCACTAACCACGGGAACAATTGACCTTTGAACAATTTACGATCACCGTCTGACGCCAAAACTATCGAACACACATATGGTGAATTAATGGTTAATACACTAGTTAACCGCTGACTTACGTCATGGCCCGCCATTTGACGTGCAGCCAGATGTCTCAGACATAACATTATCTTCAGTTTCATGACTTGTTTATTTATCTAAACGTCAAAGAACTCTAAATTTAAAAGTGACTAACGACTTTGACTAGAATTCTAATATTAAACCACTTAATAGATCTGCACGTCGAAAAGTATGTAAATTTCATCATTAATTTTTTTCTACTGATATCACGTGTTTAGCCAACGAAAATCTGCGTTAAAATATTTGCGATTATTATATTATACTGCAAAAGATCGAACTGCGTAATGATTATCAAAGCAATTTTATTAATGGCTTTAAGTAATAAACTTTTGTTTTCTTAAAGTCACGTACTCTTAGTAACGCGAGACCCATCTCTGCAGAATTACCTTACTGACTAACATACAAAGCGTTTGTTGTCGCGAAAAATCTAACGATTTCAGGTTCAACCGGTCGGTTAAGATAATCAAGAGCGGATAAGAGTTGTGTGCATAATCATTTTTTTATATTTTTGAACAATGTATTTCATTCCCACGGAACATCACAATTTAATTGCCTGCAATCATATTAACTTTACGTACATTCGTGAGAATGATCCCATTGGGAAAGTCTCATAGACTACATGGCACAACTGAAAGTTTGTTTTATACTTAATAGATAAAATATATTATTAGTAAATTTTGGTAGAAATATTTTTCTGCCTAAGTAAACAAAAAATAATTGAAAGTAGTATTTGATCAGATCGCAAGTCAATCGCAAAGCCAAAACAAATCCCTTAACCTCGTCGGGTTAGGGGATCTGTTTAGTGGACATATCCCAGACCCAATGAATTTTTAAGAAATATTTATTTATGAGTTAAAGGGATGCAATACAGCAAAAGAGATAGTATATATACTAGATAACTCGTTTTTCATGTTAATGTAAAACGTAGTAAAAAGAAAATAAAGAAAAAAAAATTGAGAGTTAACCATGATGGTTATCTCCGTGATCATAAAATTAATATGTTGTAATCAGACAAAAATTATATAAAATTTTGATGACAAATTTTGCTCATTTAACTGTTTGATGTAATTTTTATCACACCTTCAGCATTAGGTTTTTCCCCTACCACGTAATAATTACAAACACAGTCTCCTCGTGTGTATACATAGATTCGAATCTAACACTTTGAGTCAATCAAATATTTGAGATGTCTTCAAAATTTCATTCATTTGTTTTTTTTTTGTGACGAACTATACAGACAACCCAAAGAAGGTGACTTTTACTGCTACACCGGATTGAGAGGTGGAATAGCTTTCTAAGTTCTCGCCTTCTCGCTCTTAAGTCGCTTACTAACTTACCAGCTTTTTTTTTTTTTTTGTTTACGGGGAGGAAATCTTCAGAAAGATACCCCGCCTTCTGGGGAAGGCGGCGGTTATGTGGGGTTCTTACCCACTAAAACCTCCCAGTGGCCCTTTCCTCGGTGCATGACGAGGGGCTCCAGGATCTCCAGTGGAACGCACCGGAGCCCCTCTGCACTGTGCTCAAGGAGAGCACGTCCCGGGGAGGTTACTCCCTCCCCTGTGCCCTCGCAGCGCAAGGCGACACGGGCCAGCCGATGTCGCCTTCTTCCCGGGTCCACTTTGGTGGACGACTCAGGCCCCCACCCTTGTCGCCCAGTGAACCCGAGGCCCCTTTTAGTCGCCTTATACGACAGGCAGGGGATACCGTAGTCTTATTCTTGAGAGCCCAGAACACTAACTTACCAGCTAAACTAACTTTGAGTGCCACTTCGGGAAGAATTTCATTTGTTTTGATTTAATAAAATAACCGATACTTCGAAATAAGCGAGAGTGTCAGCGCGTAATTTAATTTAATGTTTGATTTGATTTGAAGTCGATTTTTATTTTGATTTGATCTGAAGTCGTTTTTTATTCTTAAATATACTTGTGTCCGATATTTTTTAATGATAGAATAGCATCCTGTCTGTGGTTTATTCTACATTAGGAGGTAATAATATTTTTTAGGCAAAGTTATTTGACAGACCGAATTAGAGGCTGCGTGCGTATGAATAAATGAATAAATCTGCTCAGATATGCCAAAGTAATCTGAAGTATGCGGAAATGTCGATAAAATATTTCGAGGCAATTGAAAACTATAAAGAACGGACATTGTTTGCACCAGCTATTTTAAGTTATCGAGTCGTGATGTCATAACACTAGCGACGTGCGTTTATCAAATTTTGAATGTGCCAATTTTTGCGACCCTACGGTTATGTTTATGTACGGTGCTAAGCAAAACTGGAGAAGCAATAATGAATCAGGTAGCAATAATTGTTAGCAGAATCATACATGATGTAATAATTAATATGACAACCAGATGGAAGGCTGCGTTAAGCCAAACATTTTTTTTTGTTCACGCGGGTGAATCTTTTTATAGACCATCCTCCGGTACCCTGGGTGGGCCTGGAGGGATGTGTGGGACTCGGCCTGGGCAGCCCCTACCCACTAAACCTTCCGCGAATGCCATCAGCCGTTATGAGCGGGGTGCCCTGATCTGTCAGCGACAGGACTCAGAGAAGTCCCGACGACGCCGAAGCATGCTGGGGCCAGGTACCCAAAAAAGTTAAGCGTTAAGCCAAACCTAATCAACCCAATCCTAGGGTCCTAATTAAGTTATAATTTTGTCGACTCGAACACTTAGGTCACAGTATGGTCCTTAATTATGAGTAAGTTAACAGAAGGGTGGCCAAGACCTCAAACTGTGATAAAAAATGGAGTAGGGATCACCCTAGGTCGTATAGATGACATATCGTCATTATAAATTGGTGACATACAATAATATACGTATTATATATAAAAAGCTAGAAATGCGTATAACGTAAAGTATTTTTACATAAATTATATAATATCTAATATAAAAAAGTTTGAGTCACTCCTTTTATTTATAGATAACAATACGGATTTCGTTTAATTGACGTCACTATTTTATGTCGATATAAACCATAATAAAACGGAGGCATGCACCGCGTGACCAGTCGAAGCGCCCGTTGTTACAATTTCAACAAGACCTTGGGTTTTTTTTTCGTGAGCTGACTATGCCGGAGAGGCGAGTCGCACGAAACTTCAGATCAATGTATTCAGAACTCTAAGATCACTAAGTTTTTCAGTGCCTGCATTGTACGACATTATCAATGACTTCCGATAGCTAATAGCTCCACACTTTACTCTGCTTTTTTCTCTTATGCACTTTAATTGAGGGTAGTTTTATTTTAAGAAAGAAAAGTACATTTGTAATCGTCTGTAAATATCCCCGGATGTATCGCAATAGAGTGTATCAAATCAAAGTAAATGTATTCAAAATTGGAACATAACTATGTTCAGTGTTATGCCCACATATCATCGGAATCGCGTGTGATAGACGGAGTTTAAAGCGAAATTTTTACATAATTCAACAATAACGACACGAGTCTCGTTGCAAACTAGATGTCTCAAGCAGATTAACTTAAATTGCCCATTAGTCTGAGAGCATTGTACATCACAGTAATTTATGTCGTCCGTAATAGGATGCAGGCTAATGAAAACTCTATAGAAATGTTTCAAAGGCTATAATCGCTTGACAACGTGAAGGGTGTTAACAGAATTCGTTGTATACTGTATTCCGTACTATATCTTTCTTACTTTCTTTATGGTACTTAAACCATCTTTGATACACATTAAAAACGTTTTACGTGTTTATATGTGTGTGCTCTACTCTTATATGTACTTCAAATACCCACAAATATATCATAAAAAGCTTTTAGTAATTAAAAAATACAATAATTTTGATACTGAATCATGATAATGCGAAATAAATATATTAATACAAAGATACGGATATCAAAAACAAGTCTAAAAGAGCTTTAAGCCAGTAAAGGATAAAAGTTACCTAACTTCAACGACTCAACTCACATGCAACAGCCAAACTGAATCCATTTCGTATGTCACAATACAAATATAAATCCGCACTCACACGTTCGCTAAAACGTCAGCTGGGACGGGGTTGATGCACCTTTGACGTCGCGTCCATATTCTATGACTGAGGTTAGGATTGTGCCGGCGCGGGAAAAAATCAAATTCGTCGTTTTATTACGCGAGGGTTACGTTTTTTGGTCCATGTTAGCGCGTGTGCGCCGTGAGTAGATCACGCTGCCACTGAGCTCTGTGGCCGCGCACCGTGACTTTGACTCAATGAAGGCCTGCGTCACTTCGGGAAGTACGCTGCTACGAAGCTAATATCAAAACTTAATAGAGCCTGCATCTACTACAATATGCTACGGTAGACGTCACACTGATCAATTATATTTCATTGACGTCTGTTTAAATAGAAATTGACATTTAATTTGTTGATTTATTTTCTATAACAGTGTGCCTCGTATTTTTTATCTCACGACATTTCATTTACGAATCTTAATGGATATTTTATTAATTGGCAACCCGGAATACGTCCACATGAATATAATATATCAAGCAAAATCTAAAACAATTTCAATATAAAATTTTGTATATTATTACGTTTAAGTATTACGGTATATCACAGTAAAAATCATATATGTTTATAATTATTTAAGCAACACTATCTCGTATGAAAATTTGTAACCAAATTTTGTAGCTTATGGTTTAGGAAATAAGAGCCACTAAAAAGAAATTCAGATATATAGATAGATGATGTTCGAAGTTTTAAATTTATTGACAAAGTAATGACGTCAGTTATACAGGCGCAACTTCCTCAGTTCATTCATGGTCTAATTATAAAGTTACGTATAACTAGAATACAATGAAACCGCCCGTATACATATGTACACACATACAAATCTATACAACAGCGACGCCCAGGCACGTGGGAAAAAACTTCAGTTCGTGATATAATTGTTTATGTACACAGCCGGCAACAAGATATGACAAGCAGTTATTTAAACCTGCAAAATATACTCAACCTAATCGCGGTTGTATAAAGGCGAAAGTGCTTAAATATCAAGCTGATTACCACTCAACTTGACTGACTGGGTATATTTAAACATGTGTTCTAAGAAATAGCTACGTGCGTAACTTTGAAGAGGTATAAATTGTTGAAAGATTGTGATGTCTTATAAACAAACTCCATATTTGGTAATAATTGCTTGACAACTGTGTAATAATTTTATGACCCTCACATGAGAAAAGTTAAAAATTAAAACAAGTAACAAACGACTGCAATGACTTTTTCCGTTGCATAAAAGAGCCAGTAAATCACGGAAGTATGCATTTCCTCCGATGTGAGAGGATCTATGGTGTATGAGGCTTTGTATAAATCTATGGTCCATACAAAGATCAACGAGATATCTGCAATTCCTTTGGTAGGTGTTTCTGGTTGGTCTCATAAAATCAGCAAAGCGGCTTGTACATTAACTCTTTCTCCCATAAAAGGTAACGTATGTTGAGGTATCATAGAGAAATATATCAATGACGATCGTTATATTCCAATATATACGGTAATATAAAAAATAGTGGCCATGAGGAAGGCCTATTTCCACTGGGATAAAAAGAGGCCGATGTTGATAATGAAAATACTAATACGCCATTTCTTAACCTTCATTATTAAAAACCAATTTGGCGTTTTAGGAAATAAGGAAGTAAAGCGCATTCAAAAAAGTATTTATCAAGGATAGGGAACTAAATTGTAAGAAATAGCATGATTTGCATATTTCACTGGCTAATTTCAGTTGAGCTATGACTCAATTTAGAAATCCCTAGTTACTAACTGTGACAAAACTGTAAAAAATGTTTACAATAGAACAAATGTTTGATTTGATTGTGACGTCCAGTAAATGTGGTGTAGACGTTATCGCTGTCCCATACTTTAGACATCGACGAGTTGCGTCACTTTTGTTACGTATTTTTATAATGTATGTAATAAAATTTATTTCGAGTTTATTACTCGAAATAAATTTTATATCTTTATAAAGTACACTATTCCGTGTAAAAGGTAGATATTCAGTGTTATCATTAAATAATACATTAAATAAAAAACTATAACAATATACGTTTAAGTTAATTATATTTGTACGAAACTAAAAGAAACGTTTATAATAAAACAATAATAAAACGTTTGTAATAAAAGTTCTTCGTTTGTATAAATAACAACAAAAGTTAAACATAAAATTGAAATTGTTTGTTAGTTAAATTTCTTTTGATTATATTGACATAAATATTATTTAAAAATATGTTTACAATTTTATCGCAGTCCCTGTTTGGTCCAGAAAATGAAACAAAATTAAAGCACTTTCCTAATATAGTTTATAAATTTATTTTTGTAAAATATATTAGGAAATAGAATAAACTGTAATAAAACTTATAAATTCCTTTTCCCAACTACTAATAAAAAAGAGAATTATATTAGTGTATCACTAGTTCGCTACGCCTTTCAAGTAGTCATAGTTGAAGGAGTCATACGATGAAAATTATATGCATTTCCATTCAATAACATTCACGTGCGCGTACAGAATATTAAGTAGTTATTACGCGTGCGGCAAGCCTTGCAGCTAGTGCACTTATGTAAGCGGGAATGCCGACTGACTAACGCAATGTCTATATCGTTAACTATACCCATTCATAACTAACGCCTACGCAAGTCTGTCATACCTTGCAAAAAATAACTGAACCTTGGGGTTTTTAATTGGCTATTTCTAGTACGATGTTTATTTTACGACAGCCAATAGGCACTTGCAAGATTACGAAGCTGTGATTGTAAAAAAAATTAACTACAATGATTAACTTTTTCTTAAAATTCTTTCTATGGTAAATATAATTTCCTTTATATATTTTTTTGTTTTAAAAAGAGCATTCTTTTTTTCACTAAAATTATTAACATTCTTGTTAACTATTCCAAATAAGCATAGGCTTATTAGGAAATGGTTCACGTCAATTGTTTTTTTTTTATGACGAACTACACAGATTGGCCAGAGAGGCTGGCCTTGACTGCTTCACCGGATTGAGAGGTGGCACAGCTTTTAAGTCGCTTAGTCTGAACCTCTATTGCTGGTAACTCGATACAAGGGTCTCCCCGTTGAGGGGTAACCTCGGCTTGGACGGTTACTATGTTACGCATAAGCATCCGAGGGCGCCCGAGAGGGCCGACCACGACTCGGTCGGTTGCTATTTCACGGATAATCTAAGAGACATTTAAAAGCTAAACTAACTTTGAGTGCTACTTCGGGAAGCGTTAGCGCTGGGAGAAGAAGTGGCCGAAGAAACTCCAGCAACGCTCCTAACATCTAAGGGGTGGGGCCTGCCCATAAAATAGCGGTAACGCGCAAGGATTATTCGCAACCTCCGACGGTCGCGAATGGACGCTTTGTGGATTTGTAGAGATTTAGCCTGTGCAATGGTAATCGCGTCGTCCGGATCGTCAAGAACGTGTCTCGGCCTCCGGGCGACGCGACGGAATTTATTATAGGAAGGCTTATAAGTGGCGGCACTTACAAGAAGTTTGTTAGAATGTTTGGTGGCAGTCTCGAAAAACCGTCGAGATGCCTGCTTAAAGAATTGGGCTATTGTCGGTAACCCTGTATCAACGTGAAGCTCGCGATTACGTACGAACCACGGCGCACCCGTGGCTCGTCGCAGAAAACGATTCTGAATTACTTGTAACCTATGGATATGTTTATGGCCGGCATGCCATAAAGTGTCACCTTATTACGGAGGGACATTTTACTTTTCTTATTAATGAGATGATATAGGCGACCCATAACGTAGGCCGCCCGGTTCCTAACTTACGTCAATTGTTTAATTATCCGAACCTACGACATAACGATTCCCAGACTGTACCCTAAACTATTAGGCTATTAACGCTTCATTCTATATATATATCTATATTATTATATTTATATTCACTTATCTTTGTAAGTATGTAAATTTATATTTATTTATCTATATAATATTTTAAAAAACGCATTTTTAAATTACAATTTTTCTTGCATTTTAATTTTTCGATATTAAAATAAATGAAAATAATTACCTGGGAATAACTTTTTTGCTTAAAAAATATTGGTGTGTACACTTCATAGCTCCACAAAGTCACCATTTGTAGTTATATAAAAATAAATTGAAAACTTTATTATTCTAAATTCTATTTTATGATTTCATATATCACTTCTTATTTACAAGTCTTTAATGGAAATCTTTTTGTATGTCTTCTACTTTTATCACATTGAAGCAAGTGCTTATCATACGCCAAGTTATCTTTGTGAACAAAGTTCATGAGGTATCGATAAGATTGTTAAGAATTTAAATGCATTATCTGTTTTAATGTTACATTAAAATAGGAAAATATAAATAAACTCAGAATCAATTTGTTTTGCGCACACACACAATTATTATTGTATTATTAAAAAAATATTATTATACAATATTTAATTTCGGAGCCAAAATAAAACAACGTGCTTATTTTTAATGGACGGAAGAGTGGAAAGTTTTTATTTAGTGTTGACCACCACCTCAGCAGCACGATCTTCGTTCCGTGCCGCTGTGTCGAAAATTAAAAAGCCTTTATGATAGCAGACCTCTAAGAGATGGCACTTCAAGAAGAAGGTTCCTTGACCTTGATAGACTCAGATGTCGTTGGTATCCATCTTTTTGACAAGGCTTCAAATTTTAGCATTTTTTTTGTGACAAACCTTCACAGATTAGCCAGAGAAGCTGACTGTTAAACTAAATTGAGAGGTGACATAGCTCTTTGGTCGCTTAGTATGAATCTCAAGTAATTAAGTGATTTTTTAAACTCTTTTCGTGAAACTACGAGTAGTTAATAAAAGATATTGGCAAGTATTAGTAAACTTTAAGGCAAACACTTGGCTGCCGCTGTTTTTATTAATTAATAATTGCTAAATTAATGTTAAGAATAATGCTTACCTAAATTTCCCTGGAAAGCTTCTGAAAGAATGAATTTAAAACTCTCTCGGCTTAAATAAGAGTTTTTAAAATAAATATATTATTATGCAATATATAAATTTCCAACACCCAACTAACCAACTATACTAAAATCAAGTCAATCAGGTTCTGCTTATTTTTTTTCCGTAAACATAAAAAGGATGAAAAATGGAAAGAAGTGTGATGAAGAATGTCATGACCTAGGGTCAACTTACAATTATTCTAACGTAATTATTTATGTTTTAGCAATTTTACTTGATGCCTTTTATAACTCTTTGGCGCCTGGTTGAGTCGCGCGATCAGAACCGGTCGCCAAGGCCTTTGGATTTCCCGCTCGAACGTCGCTGTCAAACAAGATGGCGGATTATGTGCACACATGCACGTATATCTTTGTAAATTCGCGCACGTAAGTTTATGTGGTTACACCACGTAATAAAGGTGATATTTGGATGCATGCTCTATATCACTGTGTGTTATAATTGCTTTACACTTTTATTTGTATAACTTGTTCAAAAATGTTGTTTTATTGCCGTTTTAGTTATATGTATAATACTTTACTTGAAATATTTTGAAGAACAACCAGTATCTATTTAAGAATCGCTGCGAAAAATTAGTGGAAATGCGTTTGTTTTGCAATGCGACAGTTGAGTTTGCATCTATGGGCTATTGTTTTTCTAACGTGTAAAAAATCAATTCCCAAGTGGTAAATGGCGAAGACGGCCCCTTTGTGATACTTGGGGCGTAATTAACTTGGTAAAAAACGTAAACAACTATAACTCTTTATCACCAATTAAGGGGTACAAAGGATTAGAAAGCTTGAACACTCTGAAGAAATAGGAAAAGGTTTTACGGTGATTTTTAACCCCAAAGCTTTTACAAGGTTTATATGATAATGATAGTTTACCGCAATAATTCCTAAGAAACTTTGACTTAGGCCATTAAGTTCAAGTAATCTCACTTAATAATGCCAGAGAAGACGTTGAATACAAAAGAGTTGTCTGGTTAAAATAATTTGATACTCACATGTATGGTGTTTAAGATATGTTTTTTTTTAATAGTTTTTATCAAGTGACGCCTTTTATATTACTATATAACAATAAATCAAAATTGCAGAGACATTGTGTGGAAAAAAGAAAAAACAAGCATAGAATATCTATCAAAGAAATATTAAAAATATTCCGCTATGATAATAACAACAACTGTATTGTAAATATTGAATTATATCTACTATTTTATCTTTTGCATAGAATAAAAATGTGAAAAAGTGACATACTAGGGACTATACCTCCAATTTACGATCTGTCGTTTCCAAAGTTATTCAAAATACTCAAGTTAAATTCAACAAAAAAACGCACAAATACCACACGAGACGTAAAGATGAAATACAGTTGCCTATAATTAGAACATCATATGTTAAAAAAAATCTGCAATACGAGGGAGGCCAGCTATACAACAAGCTGCCTCAGGATGTCAAAAACTGTTCCTCTATAGTAAGTTATAAAAATAGTCTTAAGTCATATTTACTAAAATATTTGTTTAACTTTAGTTCTCCAATAATCTTAAGAAAGTAATTTTAAGCAGTCATATGTATGTTTTTGTTTTCTCAATAATTTGAATATTGTTTATTCTTTTTTTGAGAAATAAAATTTCTTTAAACGGAATTTTTATAGCATTAAGTACAAAAAAACACTAGCATTTTTTTATTGTTACTAAAGAAGAACGTCAATTTTGTTGTAACGTCAGACACCGTATCAAAATCTACAACGCGTCGAATTAGAAACAGTTATACGAAAAATAATTACACTGAAAAGTTATTCTTCCTTACCAAAAATAGGGTTTAATTTTGAACGTAAACTATAACGTGATTACTACTGTATCGTAAAATTTTAATGCAATAAAAAAATGCTGACCGATTTGACATGAGGCTGATGCTCGTCACTCTATAACTTATTAGCTATGTTACTTACAAACTAAAATATTTTCTCACAAGTTAAATTTGATACGTAAATTTTATGATTTTTATCATTGCTTCAATTTGATGGTACCAGCAGACAATCATGACATTGAAAGTCCTCCTAAAACCCCCAAACTCTTCCTTTAGATCCTAAGCTATATAGCGCTCAAGACATGCGGAATTTAAAGTAGAAATTAAGTCGGATAAAATCTGTATATTTGGTTAATAATATATATACGAATATGAGTATTCATTATTTATAGAAGTTTTCTGTTATTAACTTAAGTCACAAAAAAATTACTGATAACCATTACTTAATTTATACATATAAATGAATATATTTTTACTTATGTTCTGGGAATTCCGGTAAGCATTAACCTTACACTTCTAGATATATTAAGTAATTAATAAATTTTAAATTAACTTAAAGAGTGATAGACTAACGGATCGTTCTCGATTTAGAAAACACGAGTGTTCGAATCCTGTGAACACTAATTTACATTTTTTTTAAAAGCATGCTAACAATAATTTTATTTTCACAAATATTATTAATATTTTTGTTAAACATTCCAAAGAAGTTTAGACTTGTGTTAGGAGATAGTTCACGTTAATAGCCGAATAGACCCACGACCTTACAATTCGCAGACCGTACCCTAAACCATTAGGATATTAACCCTTTTATACCCGGTGTATCCTTAGTCATATTTGAGCCAAGGTAGTCTCGATGAGAAAAGACGAAACAACGATTACTATCCTTGTCTACCCAGCTATGGTTAAATAGACGTGAAAGCTTTATAAAAAGAATATTACATTTAAATAAAACCCGAACGCGGAGCGCTTTGTCTTTCATTATTCGTACAGTATTGCGATAGAATAGTTTTCTCGCGTCTATCTCTCCCCCATACGACTATGGGTCTCTGGACAGAACCACTGCATTTGTGACAATAGGGGTAATAGAACGATTCACAGCTGAACTGGAATGCTTAATTTGAATTAATGTAAATTATTAGGAAGCGTTATTGCAACAATCTCTGTTCTAGTCTGTTCTATCATTCGTATTACGTAAGCTGATATATATAAATATATATAACTAACTCTATATTTTAATAACTACACTGCGTTTGAAATCAGAACACAATAAGGTACATGCATGCCCACCGACATTTTCTTAACTTCTTAAGAACTTATATCGCCAAATATTTATAATATCATGATAGAAAAAGAGGCGAACGAGATGTTTAATTAGATGTTCTGTTAACAATATGGGGAATTGGGCCTTATTAGTTACAAATAATGTCATTTTTATAATCAAAAATCACAATGGAAACATAGTCGGTTAATAACATCGGCTATATATACTTAAGTATCATCTACTTATGTACTTAAGAATACTTAAGTATCAACAAATATCTCTTTGTCTTAAAATAATATTAATTCCCATTCTAATCAATTCATTGGCCGCAACTCTCAGCGTGTAGTTAAAACAAAACAATGAATAAACTTAATATATTCAAAACGAATGACATTTAACAGAGACAAGGCCGTAATATAACTATTGGTAACATAATAACACAGCGTGACGCAATTGGTGGCCCGTTTCCCTTTCACCTAAGTGATTGGTCTGCGTATTATTAAGCATAATCGGTACGGAGCCGGTAACATGGCCAGCGCTGCACCGGTTAAGTACTAATTAATATAATCGAATTATTACGCGGATTCTGGGTTTCCCTTTACGCATAGATTATATCAATTATGACCTACATACCGTTTATTATTAATTAGAAGTAAAGGCAATCAAATCCTTTGTGTTTGTAACGAGTTTATAAGATTTGATTTGATTATGAAAAATATAAAGCATTTTTTCTGCATCATATCACACATCGGGCACATTTTTTTTACAGAATGCTAACAATATTTATTATTAAGATTCTTGTTAGCTATTCCAAATAAGCTTAGGCTTGTATTAGGAGACGTTTTACGTCAATAGTCAAATGTTGGATAGGCACCTACTACCTTACGGTTTGCACACTGTACCCTAACCCATTAGAATATTGACGCTTTTTTGATTTTTGATTTGATGAATTGATTTTTTTGCAGTTAAAAAGCCAGAAAACGGAAATTCATAGGAACAAGACGATTCGGACTTACGATTGTTCGTCCGTTATACTTGTAATTACTACGAGCCCTAGGAATTTTAAATATTGGGTTTTGAATATTAATAATATTTACACACTGAATATTTTTAAATTTACGTCAAAAATTCTATTGTGATAAACGTAAAACTCAATAACAAGACGTGAGTGGCTTATCTTTTAGAATCTGTATACTTAATGCATACAGTATCTTTATCGTTAAAAATAATATAATCAAATAGATACCAGACATTTCAATAGATTCGCTCAAATAAGAGATTTTTATGGTGAATATTATTTTTATAAATTAGGTTAACAAACCAGTTCACCGAATGATAATTAGTGGTATTTTAGTTTTATGGCTGATTGGCGTTTTTAGTCCGATGGCTTTTATAACTTCACATGGTTGAAAGGCGGCCCAGTTCTTAAAGCGTTCAGACTGAACATCAGCTCTCGTCGTTCGTCCACCCACATACTTAAGGCAAATTTAAGACATATGGTTTTCTCAAGGATGCCATTGTCAGAATTGGACCAAAGAAGCACCAGCTTTCAAATGAATCATCAAAATTGGTTCACTCATTCCAAAGTTATGAGGTAACAAAAAAAATCATACAGACAAATTGAGAACCACCTACTTTTTTGAAGTCGGTTGTAAATATATGGGAAATATGCCTGTATTAACGCGACGGAAGTGTGATGTTTTAAAGGATTTATTACGAAATTGGATTAAGTAAGTGGCGGCACTTATAAGTAAAAGCTTAGGGATAATACCGATAATAGTAAATATCATCATCATCATCATTTCTGCCGTAAAACATCCACTGCTGGACATAGGCCTTCCCCAACGATTTTCGAAAGGACCACGTCGTCAGACCACCTTCTAGGTGGACGTCCCACACTGCGCTTGCTGGTCCGTGGTCTCCAATCGAGAACTTTTCGGCCTCATCGGCCATGTGTTAGTAAATATCATCTTTCGTTTTTTACGCATAAAATTAGACTTCCCAACCAATGCCATTAATGCATCGTAACTTTCTTCGTCTTGCGTCATGAATCTACTTTGTATTGAGTATAAACATAAGCATTACCAAAATAAAGTTATTTACAATGAAGTAATGATGAAGAAGCATTACGTTGTAATGTAATATGCGATACACCTGGTATTTGGGTCTTAATAATAAATTAAGTGACATGGGAACAATTATGCCCACAATGACAAGAAATAAATGCATTAATTAAAATTATTTTTCTTCTTTAATCTTTAAAATGTACATGTAAGATTATTTTGATTTTTTCAACCGACTTCAAAAAGTTGTCAATTCGCCTTTCATATTTGTTAAATTTATATAAAATAAATGTTAAAACATTACATAACGCGTATAGATGGCGCCACAAATCGTATATAATCTACATCAGAAGCTTACGAAGAAAGTCTTTAACGGTGATTCACGCGATTATGAAATTGATCTGTCCCTAACAGGAAAATTCTGAAGAGTGGTTCTATTGCAATGTTTCGGCCAGTCCAAGTTGAGAAACGGCCACTCTGACTCAGCCAGTGATAATTAAGTTGAAAAGTATGTGGCAACGTAACAATTTAACTTTAAAATGGCTCTGCTTTTATTGGAAATGATTGTTGAAATTGTATTACATTGTATAAAACCTACGCAATTCATTGAATATTATCAGGTTTTTTTGCATAGACATTTGCGAGTTTTTACCTCTGTAGGTAACAAAACTTTATCTAATTGCAATATTTGACGTAAACGTTTTCAATAATCACTAAATATATTTTACATGTATACAAAAGAATTATTTAGCTTAAAAATATTGATAGAATATTGATAAAATATTCAACAAAGACCATAAGTATCCTTAAAAGTTGTAACTTGATAAAGTATTATATAGCAGGGATAACTTAATTACCTGCTAAAAATTATGTGTAGTGATAGGCGCATGTCACATGACCTAATGAGCTTGCCGAAAACAGACAACGAAAGCTTGCAGCCTTGTCTAACCCTCTAGGATCGAAAGGACTTAAACATTTTTAATATTTTTAATTACAATACAAGCTCAGCCTCATGCAATCCGGTGCCTTCCAGGTAAATAACAGCAATCAACAATAAAAAATTACTATCAAACAAATATTTTACACTATAATCACCATTAACTTAAGTATCAAAAATAAGACATTACATAACTGACTGGGAACCAAAACTAGTAAGAAATATTAGAGTAGATTTTTTTTTGGCAAATGTTTATGATAACGAAATAAGTGTCCAATTGTTATCCAGAGCTGAAGAGGCAATGTCGACAGATATAGAAACAAGAAGTTTTTCGATTTCAAATAATTTACTGCTACCGTTCAATGTCTAATCGTACGGAAATTATCGTATTCATTGTAGAATGCTTCTCGTTCCACTGGTGACCACATGTGTGCAGTAGCACACGAGCGCGCCACTGAATCACGTAACCAGACAAAGTTCGTCCTCGACCTAGTTGCGCATAAGTGAAATTCGGACCGCGAATAATCAACTTATTCTCACCGTACGCTCTCGGAATTCGATTAAGACATTTCTCTTATGGACAATGCCTATGACCAAGTGTTGGATATGAATTCTTAAAAGTTACTATATACATCATACATCATAATCCCACACACATACAACACAAACTATACCAATGAATGCTAAAGGTAGCTATTTGAATATTTTGATAGTCTTCCGATAAAGCTACCGATCCAGTCGCGGTTCGGCCGTTTTGGAACCCTTGTTTTGGAATGCGATTAGTGTAATCGTCCAAACCGAATCACCAAAAAATTGTGACAGGTGTTTGGCGATAGGTTCACAACCTGTCACATATGTGACCCAAAAGTTTAGTGATAGCGTACACCGAAAGCTCTCTCTGTCTACCGCTTTAGGGTTAAAATGACGTGACAGCTTATAAAGGTATATATGTATATAAAATAAAATTTGTAAATAATATAAGTGAATGAAACTTGTGTTACAGATTTTTTTTAAAGAAAGGTAGCAATATTTCATTTTTTCTCATCAAATATTACTTACATTTTTGTTAACCATTTCAATTCCAAGCTTGTGGTCGTTCACATCAATACTCGAATAGTGGATTCCAACGATCTTACGATTCGCAGACCCTAAACCATTAGGCTATTGACGCTTCGAAAATAATATCGAATGTGTTATATTTATATGTCTATCTTAATTGGCAAATTATTACTCTTCAAAAACATTTTATTGTACCATATAAGGAACTATATATCGAATAGGTCAAAAACATAAATGTCAAGCAGACCTAACTGGCTCATTATAAACCAGTTTCTAGTGCCTTAACGTTTTGTATAAGAACTTTTTATGGCTGAAGTCTAGACTGCACAAGAATTTAGCTTAAAGCATAACAGGCTTGTCAAGTTTAAGATTAAGGAAATCGATAAATTACTATGCTGGTGAATATAAGTTAGTGCAAGTGAAGTCCGCCAATTCGGACTAAGGTCGTGTGGCGGACAATGCTTCTTGTACCTTCTTTAAAGGGAAGGCTTATGCTCAACAGTGGGACATATGTATATAGGCTGTTACTTTAAGGTAAAGGAGTCCAATAACTTGCCTGTGTTCATGTTACTCTTCGATTACTAAACATGCATCTGTACTTATACTTCACCTTAGTCTTAATAATTTTTTTAAAAAAATACGGCAAAAAAGGACACTTTCAAAGTGGGATTACACGGCAGAGAAAATGCGCCGAGAATGATGCCGGCAGTGGGACGAATAGGGCTGGCACATTCTCATGTGCGACAAACTACACGACAATTATCGTGTAAACGGTTATAAGGAGCTCCCTATACGGTCAGAAATATTTCAAGTACGACAACAACATGTAGACACGTCCATAAAAACGTTAAATATTGAAGGAAATAATTTTATCGCCGGTATAACTTCGCCTAAATATGTCGTACATCTATCTATTTAGTTGATGATATACTTTAATCCTCGCAAAATCTGTTACCGTCATCTGTTTTGCTTGTCTTTAATATCAAAAATACAGCATTTTTGAAATAAATTAATTTAATTTGCGACGCTCTATTTCCAACTCGGTGATATTGACTCGATTTATTTTACTCAAATATTATAACTTGCGTGGCTTAATGTAACTTGGTGTGTAAACTTTCAGTGTGTCAGTAAAAGCAATTCATTTAATTGTCTGAAATTTATTTATTTATTTATTTATTTATTTATTCTTTATTTGCACACAATACAAAAAATAAAGGTACAAATAGGCGGACTTAATGCCAGTAGGCATTCTCTGCCAGTCTACCTTGGGGTTGTGAAGAGACAAAGTAACGGGTGCAAGCTATATGAGAAAATAATAAATAAAAAGAAAACTATAATTATATATAATAATAAATAGATACTTATATAAATACATATATATAGAATTATAGATGGATAGGGACAGCAATTGACAAACTATTCCTTGCTTAGGTAAAGCTTCCATAGTAAATGTTTGAAAGTAGATTTAGTTCCAGCTGTACGTATATTTGTTGGCAGCGCATTCCAAAGTCTTATTGCGGTAAAGGTAAAGGATTTATACATAAAATCAGTGTGACAGGAAGAAATATGGAGAAAATTACTATCAGTAGAACGAAGACAACGGTCGTGTGAATCACCCTGATACTGAAATTTACATTTCAAGTATTCAGGTGCAAATGGATCGCGTAAAATAGAATATAATGTACAAAGTGTTCCGAAGGATCGTCGTTGAGACATTGGAAGCCATTTAAGCTGAGAGCGAAAGAAAGAAATATGGTCGTACTTGCGTATGCCAAAGATGAAGCGAATAGAATTGTTGAGTAGGCGATCCAATTTGCTGAGAAGTTCTTGAGTAAGATCAGTATAACATACATTGGCATAATCCAGTAAAGGTAAGATCAAGCTCTGAATAAGTATTGTCTTAGTGGACGCTGGTAGAAGATTTTGAAGCGATACAGACAGCGCAGAGTATTGGTTACCTTCTTACTAACTTCAATGATCTGCGGTCGCCAGCTCAAAGTATTTAAATTCCATTCGAAGTTTCCTAGATTTGAAGATGGATTGAATGCTCCGCTCCATTATCGCCACTTAGCCAGCTACTTGGTTATTCTTTTTATATCTTAAATATAACAAATGTATTATATTTCCCTCCATCTATATACACGAATCAATAACCTTATTAAATTCAAATTTATAAAATATATACCCTCATCAAACCTTTGAAGTACATCATTTGCAATAAAAAATGAATCATCAAAACTTGGCCTGACTTTGAATTATTCGTACATTTGTCGCACACATAATAGCATTTGCATTGCACTTAGTGCAAATATAAAACTTATATGTTTTTCTCATGGACACCATTGTCAAAATTAGAATGGGACCATACAGGAGACACCAGATTTAAAATAAAAAAATAAAGTTATGAGATAACAAACATAAAAATACAGAGATGAGACGAGAGAATTGAGTACCTATTCATTTTTTGAAGTCGGTTGAAAATGGTAATGAAAATTTTTATGCAAATGGCTACCTCAAGACATTTCAAGCAGACTTGTCGCTACAAAAAACTTGGAAAATTACAATAACATTGCAATAAAATTAATATTAAAGAACTTGCGCGTGCATTACATTGTTTTGTCTGTCAATTTTAAAGCGTATGAGAGCATTTCAAAAAAATTTAAAATATTTGTAAGCAATTTACATAGCCACGGGAAACAACACCTTACTATTATACGACTAAAGTTTATTTCTCTTGCTCACAGCATAACTGGAAGCAGGTTTTTTCTATTATAATTGTCTCACGGGCGACCTTCAAAGGTACAGCTTCCGAGTTCTTTGAGTCTTAAAAACAGTTTAAGTATGTAATCTCGGTAATTGCGTTGTACATTATTACAGGCCAACGACATCTTAACGCTTGAGTGCGCGACTGAGCAACCAGACTGTTTTTGGTGTTGTCACACTTAAATCAACGCTCTGATAAAATGTCAATTGGCGGCAACCTAGCGTTGCAAATTTATTCTTAACTCAAAAAATATTCCATCTCATGACGATCCCATCTCGTTGACGAACTGGTTTTGTGTCCATAGCTCTAATGATATGTTCTATTGATGTAATACTGGTTGCCAACTGGAATAGTATCCAAATGTGGAGTGCGTATAAAACATCAATCTTTTTATACATTTTGATATTATCTATTATAAGTGGCTATAAAAATTCAAAGCTTCTTGTAAGATTACTTTAGTATTATTAAATACTAGCAAAAGCTTTGGGACACTTTAGGATATTTTTAGCCCACTTTTTAAATCAATATTTTAGCCTTTAGCCGTTAGTTATGTGATAAAAGACAAGTATATTTACGAGCACAAACAAAACCGACTTCAAATAGAATCAATCGTTAAACGTGCGGACGCCCTCTTTGTATTTACGAATTTTTTTGTATTACAAATTCTCATCAAACAAAGTATTTGATCACCAAATACTAACATGTGAAACAATATTCGAATGTCATCATAAAACCATAGTGGCACAAATTAGTTTGCAGATTACGAGAACTAGTAAAAAAACTACAACTATGATGTCATTGAACATTAATTACGACACAAATAGTTTAGATCTAATAAGTTTGGTGCGAAGAAGACAGCAATTGCTGTCCTCACCCACTCTACAGGATAAAATAACGTGAGAGCTTATTATACAAAATTATAAATCCAATGAACTAATTTTATTTAAGCATTATAATTTCTTCGCATAGTGTGTTTACACACAGAGCTCTAATACGCCGGCTATTTGTTGTAGAGAAATCGCTAATTAGACGACATGCTTCATTATAATTGTATCTTTGCGTTGTTCAATGCTCTCTGCGATTTATCTAGACACAAGCGCGTTACTCACCGGCCTGTGTACTTAATTTGTTGAGTATATTTAGTTCTGACACTACATATACGAGTACATTGCTTCTAAATTAAAAAAATCGTGTTTTTAAAACTGCGATGCAGTTTGGTCGGAGATACAAATACAGTTTGTAAGATTATATTAGGTATCGGAATTTGAGAAAAAGAATTAAATCATCTAAAAATCGTTAAATGCTTATTTTCGATTTAATTTAATATTATTGACAATTTCATCTATTTTACTGCTATTTCTTTTTCTTCTTAAAGTGCCTCTCCGACTGGCGAATGTTAGCAGTCAGTTCACCATATCTCTTTCTGTCCCTTGCGAGACGAAACAGTTGGGCGGCACTTGCAATTCCGGTCCACTCTCTTATGCAGTCATGACTTCTTTCTACAACCAACACTTCTTTTGCTAGCAACTTTGCCCATTAAAATAAGTTGAAGAAGGTCATATCTCTCGTGCCTAACCACGTGACCGAGATACGACACTTTTCTTATCTTGATGGTCTGCAATAGTTTGCTATTTGCTATTTCTAATATTATCTCAATGTAGTAAATTATAATTGTATTATGTATAATTATACCGAAATGTAGTACAAGTTGTTTCATGAGCGATAACAACAAGATCCTCAGAACCTTTGTCATTAGGATTCATCGAAAAAAAAACCTGTGTCTTACATAACGACACCAGCCACACCAAATTGGATGTGGACCCAAACTATTAGTTACCATAGACGTCCTAATTTATGTTTGATTCAATCGACCAACGGAAAAAATACTCGTTTGCAGGAAATCGTTCGAATTTAATTACACACAAGCTGTGCCTCGCGGCGTTACCCGCAACTAAAACTATTTCTTTATTTCTAAATTAAAAGTAGTTTAAGTTACTCCTTATTACATCAGCTATCTACCAGTGAAAGTCCCTTCAAAATCGGTACAACCATTCCAGAGATTAGCCGGAACAAACAGACAGATAGGCAAAAATTGTAAAAAAAATATTTTGGTATATACTCGTATATACATATTGATTTACATGAAGTAAAAAGCATTTACTTTAATATTAAAAATAGACATTCCAATTTTATTTGAATAGATGAAATTGTATTTGCTCTGATTTTTGTAGAATGTAAGTATGAGTATGGTGGAAGGCATTGGGGAAGCCCTATTTTCAACAGTGGCTAGATACGGGCTGATGATGATGCAGTTAGAGTTTACAGTATCTTGAGGGTTTCCAGTGGTTTACTTGGTTTTAGATTAAAGTTTTTAAATCACAGGATCATGAACAGGTGGTAGAAATTAGCCATTTTGTCTATTGAAATTATGATGTTTAATTTCAATACCATCACTCTCTCTTGGTAGGAATTATTCTTCTTTTGTGAGGAATCGTGATAAATGAACATCAAAGTTATTAGCTAGGGTTATATCAAACATCACAGACCATTGATGTCTGCCAGCATTTAATATATATTTAAAAATGCCTTACTTTATCTATTTGTGGCGATAGGCACACGAAAAGCCATTATTTGGGGCTATATTTCAAATATCAAAAAAGTTTTTTTTTGATATTACATTGGACCCATGTATGCTAAAGTTATTAAGAGTGATCAGTTACTATAAATTATCACAAACTAAGCAAAGCTAATTGTTCTTTGTTCCCCTTTATCATAAAGGTCATTACTAGAGAAGACTGCACCGCCTCGACTTATTTATCGAATTTTTTTTTTATCGAGTTTTGTTTATACATCACAAATACCGATAAATTATCGCTCCACTACAACTATACACGACGTCTATCTCTTTCGTTTTCATCAGTACGTAAGTTTGCTATCTCTTTCGTTATTGGTACAGATAAGCTATCAATGTTTACAGCAATACAGTTAATATGATAGTAAATCAGTAAGAGTTCATCGCTATGAATAATAACCAATGGAATATGATTAACTCATAAGAAACACAGACAACTTACTAAAATTAGAATACAATTAATAATAATGTCTTATGTCTCCTATTAAGGGAGATAGAGATAGCATTATGTTTTTCACAGAGCTTTTTAGAACCCAAATACATTATTTATGTGCAAGCTTTAAATAAATCCAGTGATATTTGAGTATGAGTGAGAACCCGAGCGGAAACATACTTTTTTTGTATGTGCTTGACCACGATCCCATCGCATAAATAGCAAGTCGACCGGGATTCGAAGCGCATATAGTCGGATGGTGAGTTAGACATCTTTCTAGTCTAGACATAAAATACAAAAAAAAAGAAATATTGTTGTTTCCTTTTTTTTAGAAACATTACTAACATTCTTGTTAACCACTAACAAAGTCCTAGGAGATGGTTCACGTCAATAGTCGAATGGTGAATTCGAACCTACGACCTTACGATTCGCAGACCGTACCCTAAACCATTAGACTATTGACAGTTATAGTTCATCGAGTTTGATATTATAGTTACTGCATACATAGAATAAGCTCTCAAGATATTTTGTAGTTATGGGTCGGCACGCACTGTTGGCTTTTGACAAAGCCTATTAGGGCTTATGTATTACAGATGATTCGCCCATCGATTTACACAAACAAAAATTTTACAATTGGTTTTTCGCACGTAAGAAACAGTAAAATAGAATACGAACCGTCTGGTATCCGAAAATAGTTATTTTCAAAAGTACAAAAGTTCTTTATGTAATGTATTGCAATAAATAAAAGCATAGTATTAACTAAAGCTAAATAATAAAGCTGTCGGTGAAATAATAACTCCATGGCGTATGTTTATTGTTGCAGATCTAATACGACGCAGTGCTACGGCGTGGCCTTTGGGCGCAACGTAAGTACTTACAAATGTCTATTTCATGTGACGGATCCGATATGAAATTTTAATTCTTTTAAATTAAATTGTCTACAATTGCACCTTATTCATTATATGTTTAGAAAGTTCTAAAACAACAACTTGAGTAGGTACAAAGTAATCATTTGTAAATCTCCAAAAATGGTGATACGAGGCGATTTTGTATTTAGCTCTCGCTTCTTAACTGAACGCTTGATGGTCCGATGTCAAAATCCACATTTATTTACATTAAATGAAGCCATTACCAACTCTGTCACAGCTTAAGAGATGCGCTATGAATATTTACAATCTAAGAGTCTCTTTAAATGCCCCCATGTGGTTTATATTATGAAAAACTGTTCACGTTTTATGCAAATACTGGCAGCTCCGAGCGAAAACTAGAAAGTTTACTCACACATGCGCGACGCACCCACACACACACACACACGGCTCATATAATCATAGTACTGGCTGGCATTTAATAATTAAATAAAAAAAATAATCGAATATCAAATTATAAATAAAAAGCTCACCGTCTCCGATTCCTCGATAAGACCGGACTCCCACAACATTTTCTGTATTTCGAACAGTTCAACGAGTCACTACAGAAATAAACTTTCAACGATCAATTCGATATATTCGTGTAAACAGATATGTCCATTTCCGCGGGCTGTTTATACGTAGAGATAATTTCGCATCCCGTGATATTTGTTTATTATTTAAAAGAGAACTGTTCCCGTGCTTTCGGACGCGACTGGTGCCGTGGCGGTGTCTGGTAGCTGTGAGCGCGGGCGCTGGTCGCCGAACGGTTACGAAGGCGTACGAACGTTTCCGAAGTCGGCCGACCGAACCGACCTACTTTGTTCTACTTCGAATTGCTCGCAGTGGTCGAGCGGCGGTTTTTTTTCACCATTTTCTGATGAAACGCGCTACCTGTCTTTGCAAAGAGGTGTTACAAAAACGATCGAACAGTTTTCCTAACCCTTAACGACTTACGCGTTTCTTTACACACTTTTTATATTATTTATTGCTTTTACTTAAATTGTCCGTTTTATGTCATTTACGTTTTAAATCTGTCTATAAAATTATCAAATTTGATTTTAAATTAAAATTGCGTAATTAAATTATGCTCATTAGTAAACGATGGTATATTTAAGTTGATTTTGTTTTATATTTGATTTAAAATAAAACCGAATACGCAGATAAGTATATAAACTTATGGGATAATTAATGAATGTTTCTTTTTCCAAATGAAAATTTCGAAAATAATTCTGAGTCCGTACTTATGAAAGTTATTAAAACCATAGTAAACGCTTGCAACAATTAATAAATAATAATTAATTTTATTTAAAAAAATAATTATAAAATAAAATGTTTTTTCCAAAAAAACTTTCTGACCTCGGTTCTGTGTCGACTATAAACGTGGATCATCTTCAACATACATTCTATACGATTTTATGAGTTCCCTGCTATGTCTTCGGAATCCAAGGTCCTATGCCAATAGAAAAAACAAGGGACCTAATTGACAGCAAAACAACATCAATACAAACCAAAATAAACTTCGTATTTTTTATGTCACTTAAATGATAAAGCGTATAACAATGAAAAAGCCATTTCATGTCAGACCAGAATGTCTTCAAGTAATATTTGTCCATTTTTGTAAACATCTTTTTAAAGTCAGCAAGCGATATTTACAAAAGTATTTCTTCCTACAACCTCCAAAAAATGAATGCTAACATTTAATATTTGAAGCCTCCTGAAATTGTAATTTTCCTTTATGAAGTACCATTTAATTATAAAAGTTGTGGCCAGTCACTAAGCAATAACAACACGAAAACTACTACAGGATATAATATAGTGTTATGAAAGTCCGAATCAACACAGAAGCGCTCACTTGTCCTTACCCTTCTTGAATAGAGCGACTGGTCTGCTCTGATGGGATGGTTTATTTGCAGTCAGGGCCACGTGAAGTATACATCCTTGTTTGGATGTTATATTAACATTATTTGTTATTTTTGGGATAGACAGAGATTACGAATTACTATGCAGGCGTATTCTGGCACGCCTCCATCATTTTTTCGCTTCCATTCTTGTGATTCATCATCACCATCACCATGTTATTAAATGGGTATGTGCTCTCAAATTAAGATCCTGAAGCGGCAGTGGTCTTAACTCTTTCTCTCCCTCTTAAAACATTTGACGTCCACCGATAATCTTATTGAAATGACTGGAGGTTGTGCAGATGCATCCTCTGCAGCATCCAGTTATTTTTTATACTTTCTAAATAAATGCTTGACCATGATCCCACCTGTTGGAAATGCAGTCCTGGATAGTAGGCGCACTAGCTTAGAAAGTGTTGGTGGAAATGGTGCGAAAGGCCCGTATTTAACAGAGATTTTATGTAAACTTTGATTATTTATGATTGACAAATTAAATCTGTAGCCAGGATTAAGAAAGTGACTTGGACTATATGCACAGTTATAGGGCGGTAAATGTCTGAAAAACTATTGATATTATATCATTTCCCCCTTAAAGACAGTAAGTAGGCGTAAGACTAAACCGCTTCTCTTCTTTTCCGTATCTTGTCGTCTTCTCGATTCTTTTGCGTGACAGTAATCACCGACAAATTGAGTTTCGGGGACGAACGTGTTCTATATAAAAAAGAAATAGATTTATACTCTTAGGTATATCTTACTCTTGAAGCGCTATCGTGAACTAAGCTTTAGAAAACTAAGTCTGAGGCAATGTGGAGCGATACTGATAAAAAACCACTAGTATTTTTTAATACCTTGTAGCTTTAATGATTCGGCACTAACTAATATTTATTGTCGAAAAGGTCACATTGAAACCGCAGCTCACATTTACGATCAGTTAGGATTGCGGTAACCTTTTGCGAGAAATATTAAATAGCTTCACTTTTTTATTTAGTTAAGGAAAACATTTTAATTTACCGTATAATTTAAATGAAAATACTTTCATATGCTTTATTTCCTGTTAAAGTATATTTCATGTACAATTGAATATTTACTACACTACTCTACTATATTTACTAATTACTCTATAACTAGAGATGATGACATATGGACTCTTGTTGTAGAGACTTAAAAAGCTCCTAAGTTGTTACCATTGTTATGGGCGGGACGTATCATGATAATATTTATTTCGTGACTGTATTTCATTAAATAT
Source organism: Meandrusa payeni (assembly GCA_029286785.1). Lineage (NCBI taxonomy): Eukaryota > Metazoa > Arthropoda > Insecta > Lepidoptera > Papilionidae > Meandrusa > Meandrusa payeni. The sequence continues at coordinate 1,558,370 of JAGSMX010000034.1, forward strand.
ATCACGGTAAATTACACCTTATATATAAGCATTTAAAAGATATTATAAAATAACTCATTTTTTAATTATTAAAATATTTAATATATAGGTACAGAATGCAACATTATAATATGCAAATTAAAAAAAAAAATTAAAAGCGTCTCGCTGAAACTCAATCTATTATAGAAATTTATTAGCTATTAAATGTAAAACCCGAAAGAAGGAAAAATATATATTTTTTCTACATAAAGATAGTTTGTAGTAGTCATTCGTTCAAGAATACTTCTATTTACATCTGTGATGTCACAGTCCAATATTGAAGCGTTAATTTTTTTTTTATATACTAAATAGGCTCACGTTTGGCTTCTATCTTGCTTGATGGAAGGCGAAGATGAAGCCTAGGATGGAGCACGTGAGCCTATAAGGTGTCTGTTTACATTGGACTTAAAGGTGTCCAGATTGTACCCGTGAGGAAAGACTGAACGCGGCAGAGAGTTCCATTCCTTAGCCGTCCACATAAGGAAGGTGGAGGCAAACCGCTTCGTGCGTATTGAATAGACTAAAGGTTTAGGTTTTCTGCGAATTGTAAGGTCATGGGTTTGAATCCACCATTTGACTATTGACGTGTACCATCTCCTAAGCCAAGCTTAAGTTTATTTGGAATGGTTAACAAAAATGTTAATAATATTTGTGAAAAATAATATTGTTAGCATTCTTTCTATAAAAAAGTAAGCGAAATACAAAAGCACTTCAAATTCAAAATTTCTAATTTGACCACCTATTGAACGATCTAGCCAGCCGATTGGTTTTTCTAAATAAACTATCGAGTCAATATAATTTAGACTACGATAAGGAAACTACGTAGCTGTTATACCTAAGGCACCTTACTCTCCAAAAATTTTATAGGGCGGCCACTTACTATTAACGTCGCAATGTATGAAAACTATACTAACTATATCTGCGCTTGCCGGTCCTCCCATAGGACCTTTGGCCCCACCGGACATCTAAATGATTGCACTTTATTTTGATTGATTTTGAAAAATAATTGCTCGTTTATGATTATACTCATTTTACAGATATTTCAACGATTTAAATCAAATCGTTAAACTAAATAGAAGGCATCTAAAAATAGTACTCAGATATGGTGGGATATAACTTGTTTATTCTGAAACGGAAAATATATAAAAAATTAAATAATTAGAGATGTTCTACAAACACCTTTACTACTTACAACTCACAACTACACATCTGCATACTCGTACACGCACTCACGCACACTCACACTATGTCATACACACAACAAAATCTATCTAATGGCTAAAAATTTTCCTCCACATGTTGATATAATTCTCTGAGTTAATACTGTACCATGACGAAATAGCTTAATATTGTGTTCTTAAGTTGTATGTATACTACTTTTGAATTTGTAATGGGGTGGAGGGTTTATTACTTGAGACAGGATTCATCTTAGTTCAAATGTCTATTCACCATAATCTATCTGTTATTATGTCTCATGCTTCATTTTATGTGTATTTAATTTTATCATTTATCTTAAGTTACTGCTGTGGATTACAGTGACGAATAAATGAGTATTATTATTATTATTTCTGAGTATCATAGTCCTCTCTTTTAGCAAGTTGTGTGACTTTGAGCTTATTTATTAGGCAGCGTAGGATGTCCGCCCACCTGGTCTGACGGTCTGGTGCGGACTTATAAAGACCGCAGGAAGACGCTTGATGTAAGTCGTTTACAACGGCTCCTTTTGGAAATCGTTGAGGGCGGCCTATGCCCAGCATTGGAAGTGTTTTGGCTAAAAAGATATTGGATACTGTTTTTATTATATAAGTATACAGTACATACTCGTATGTTTCATTTGTCAAACAGCCTTTGATATTTTGGAGAGTTACCCTAACCCTTCACAAGTATATTAACGAGCAAAAGCAAAAAGTGCCTTTAAATCTGATCAAACGTTTAAACGCTATTACGCGCGGACGAGTCTTTGTATTCCCGGATTATCGTAGGAATATTATGAAATAGCATTAATCAAAAACTAACCAAATTTTCACCAAACTACTCTTGAAGTTCTTTTTTATTGGAAAGGATTACTCCAATATAAAATGAATCATCAAAATTAGTTGGCGTGATATTGAGTTATAGGTATACATCTGAGGCGCACATACTAAATGCAAATTTGTATAATTAAAAAATATATATATTATAATATTTATAATGAGTCTTCATATGGTTTTCTTATGGATTCCATTGTTAGAATTGAAAGTCAAAGTTAGAAGGAAACACACTAAAAAAAAACAAACAAACTAATAGAGAACCCCTCTTTTTGATTGTTGAAAAAAAAAGACTTTTGGGTTTAAGCTTTACTATTACTAGTAGTACTGATTTTTATTATATAAGTAAAATATTGCTATTAAAATCATACAATAATGGGTTCGGCCGCCTACTGCTCCATTACTCATAATCGGTGACGTGTCGTCGTTTCGTGCAATAGAAACAAAGCACCACCAATGCGAAGGTCAATAATAGCCGATCTCTTTCTAAAGCTTTATGTGTATCCGAATAATAACCACCTTATTATTTTGAAGCAGATTTGATATTGTTATTCTGTAATACATGTTTTTTTTGATTTATAAAGACCTTAATTAAGGCAACACGAAATCAATATTTATGATTGTACTGCTATTATAGGCTCTTGGATCCTTTTCAACCATGGTCCTTTAACCGTATCAGATTATCTATTACCGAGCTTATTAAATAAACTGATGGTGGCACAAATTATAGCACTGATTAATTTGGAAATACGAAACCGAAAAATAGGAATATACTGGTATAAACAAATAGGTTCATTCAAACCCAAAACCACAGGATCGTAAAGATCAATAATGATCCACTGGACCATCTTATCCTTTCGTTTCTTTCTGCTATTATATATATGTATATATATATATATATATATATATATATATATATATATATATATATATATATATATATATATATATATATATATATATATATATATATATATATATAAAATATATGTATATATATATATTTACATATATATGACTAATTTCAGTGTTATAGAAACATTGAGCAATGCCGTGACTCATATTCCATTCAATTAGATACGGAAAAGTTTAGCTAAAGTTCAATTGCGTTACGAAAGTATGGCATTCTTCGTTCATTCATCGGTGACACCGCTTGATAATAACGCAGAAAATGATAAAATATCAACCAACACAGTACTTATATAATTTAAGATACAAAGATGCTGCCATGTGGATGGCCGATATTTAATCTCTCTCTCTTCCTTGCTATTGATCTCACATGGTGGTGGGGTCAGCATTCCTGCTTTTCGCTTTCCACTACGCTCTGTCCCCGTCTGTCTCTCGACACTACGTCTATAAGGAAAAATGAAAAGTAGAGGAAGGACAAAAACCGAAAAGTGTCCGTACTCCCAAGCGTTAAGGAGAATCATTCTATTTTTAATTAAGAATTCTTTGAATTGTTTTGCTTAAACTTAACCGCTATCTATCGCATAATACACTAAACATAGTTGATAAACAAATTTATTTAGTAGTAAAAAACCAAAACTCACTTTAAATATAATCCTGAGTTAAACAACTATACTCAAACTCCCATTCTCTTCATTATCAAAGTGTCAGAATTATGTCACAAAATTCTGTCGCATATATTCCCCCATTCCCCTTTTCTTATATTTTGTTTGTTCAAGATTGTAGTTACAAATTTCCGATTATCGCATCATAACTTTTTGCAATTCAAACAATGACGAATGCCCAAGATGAAGACACAAACTCATGCCATGACAATTTAAACCGGGTTTCGGGTTTTATTCGTAGATATACATGCGCATGCGCAAGATCGAATTACGATGACGTGATCAGTGTGATGTACGTAGATAAATCCTATGACGATACTTTGAAATCGCAAAAAAAAAATCTTAAACGCAATCATGCGGTCAAGATTCCAAAAACTTCAGTAAGTTTTGGCGGTATGGAAATTATGTTAATCAGGAATTTACCTTTCAACCTTTGTTTGGTTGACCGTTAAAATGCATGAAAATTATTTTTATTATTATGTTGTCTTACTTATCTACAATTTGATACTAATTTAATAAGATAGGTGTTGTCTTCATTTCTGCAAGTACATTAGGGACAGCACCTTTAAAAACTAATTTCAATGTTGTTTCTACTGTTTATAACAGTGGTTTGAAAACCAATTGGTAACGTTAATATTAGATATGAAGGTCATATAAAAATCGATATTTTAAAACGAACTTTAACACTTTTACTACGAACCTACTAACGACTCACTACGACGGTATATTTCGCAGACCGTACGCCCAATTATTACGCGATTGGCACATGACGGAAGACAACCATGCGGTTGTGAAAAGGATTAATTGCGTGAAAATTAATGTGAATTATAAAGAAAAACACTACGAGTAAGAAAAAATGTTTATATAATATTGTAAATATGTAATAATATTTTCATTGAAACAAATTAATTAAATTGCAGTGTCTCTTTGTAATATTAAGATAATCACTCTTTACTATATGCATATGAATACGTACAATACGGTACAGTAATCTATGAATTTTACAATTTTGACTGTCTGTCTAACTTTTTCTATTTTGACGGGATTTTCAATTCCAAGCAGATGTCTGGTGTAATAAGGAGTAACTTAGGTTACGTTACTTTAGAAAAATTTAAAGAAATAGTTTTTCTATCGCGGATAAAACCGTAGGGCGCAGCTTGTGTATCATATATAACAAAATATTCAAATCTCAAGGTGTTCGTGGTTCGTATTCCACGAATACACTGCACCGCATAACAAAACGTAAGTTCCTGCGCGTCAAGCAGATCGAGATAAAAGATAAGTTTGACAAGTAACCTCTACCAATAACAACTGGATTTAATTTGCCATGACATAATACTTGTTTGTTTTTACACGGTTATGAAAAATACTTAACATGCATCAGACTTATCAGTGTTGATCCCTGTATTCCAATTATTATTTATTTATTAGATTAGAAAAATGTATTCTTCACAAAATGAATCTTTCAGCTAAGCAATAGCTTCACAAACACAGACACAGACTTCGATATTAGTGGAAGGCGGGGTTATGTGAGGTTCTTACTCAATAAAAACCCTCCGGTAGCCCTTCCTCGGTGCATGGTGAGGGGCTCCGGGATCTCCATCATCGGAGCCACTCTGCACTATACTTAAATGCACGTCCAGAGGGAGGGGGTTAATCCCTTCCAGCTTCTCAGTGCAAGATATGGTCCAGCCAATGTCGCCTTGATCTCGTGACCACTGTAGCGGACGACAAGGGCCTCTTTCCCCTTTACGCCCCCTTGTTGACCACTTTTAGTCGTAGTTTATAGTTCTACGACGGGCAGGGGATACCATAGCCTTATTCTACGAGACCTGAATTACAGTGCTGCCTGTTGAGACATCCTTACCTGGATCAGGTTAGCGTCGTAAAGTCGGTCGGGACATCGACTTGAAATTTATCTCCTATTAGTCGAGTGTTGTTTGTGTTCTCGGGCAGCGGTGATCACTTAACACCAAGTGAGCCATATTCTCGTTCACCTTTCTATAAAAAATGTTAAGGACATGTGTTTGTATCGCTTCATAACTCAAGGACAAACGAGCATACCGGTGAAGTACTTTCACTTCCACATTGCTTGCACTTTCCGAGTAATTATACATAATTCAGTTCATCAACTGGCAGCCTTAACTATTCGATTATTATCTAAAGCTCCGTTTATAAAATATATTTATGAATAAAATAATTTATTCAACTTATATTTATATAAGTAATTTATATTTATAAATATTTTGTTTGTTATTTACATTTCGTATAAAAATAAATATATTTATGTAAATATACTTTATTGTGCACTTCTAGTGGAAAAAAATTAAGTGGTTTTTCGTCATTCAGTATGCTTATTGAAATAACTTACTTGCATCAAAGCTTCAGTCATATTAAATGTGTTTTCATGTCAAGAGTAAGTTGGCATTTACTATACGAATGAGAGATCAGCTGGTCTTTCCAGTGCTGGTAAATGATTTGCTCAGTCCACCGTGCACTGAGGAATGAAAGAGCAGAGTAGGTGTATTTAGCTATGGGGTCCTTTCTAATCCAAGCTTATATTCGATCAAAAACAAATAACTTCTATAAGTAAACTAATTAGAAGACAAAATTTTCAAAAAATATGTTTAAATGGCCTAAATTGTTAATAAAACTGTTGCTGTGGAATTTAAAGCTAAGTGAATTCCAATCGAGTTTTTATAGTTGTAAAATTTTAATAGAAACATAAACAAACGCCAGTCGAGTACTATTAATATACAGCAAAAAATACATCGTAGGAAAAGCCCAGTACATATTGAAACATACTGTAGACAGTTGTCAAGACCGAAGGCGTTCCGTCCCAGTGTAAGAATAACAATCCTGTATATAAAATATTAATCATTTCTAGTAGCTATTGAAATGATTAAATCGTTAACGTGACCGCACATGCGGATGTCTTTGGGTAATTCTTCGATTATTAATTAAACAGTAGTGACATACTGAAATAAATTGTTGGCAATTTTGCAAAAAAACCTGTACATTATCCGAATCATTAACTTATTTCGATTACCTACAAGGAGTGGACTTTACTTTAACTGCCTTATACTGCTCCTAATAGAATTTTTGTGTGATGAACCTACGCTGGCTGACTAAAGAAGCTGTCCGCAAAGTTTCACCGGATTTTAGGTGGCGCTCTCAGAGCTCTTAGGTCGTTGAGTAACCTCTATTGGAAGCAACACTGGGCTCCAGGGCTCCAGAGGATCCTGAGCGCTTTAATAACTCTAAACTTAAACCGACGTAGAATTATGAATACACATTTACTAACTTAGTACGCTTTACCATCCAGGGTTACATTTTCACTTAACATCAAGTAGAACCGTGGTCAGACACTGGCTTAGAAAGTATAAAAAAAATAGGTGCTTGGTGTTACGTGTACAGCGTTTACTATACTTCTTAGGCATAATTAATAACAAATATATTTACGAGTAAAAGTTCCTTTTTGAAGTCGGTTGAAAAATAGTTTTTAATTATATGCAAATAATTGATTATAATAAATGTTAAAAGCACTGGAGAAGGACAGTCAACACAGTCCATTTATAAATAATACATACGGATAGTTAACCTCAATTTTATTGGAGCACTTGAAAAATATAAAAGCACAATTGTTTGTCACTTCACCTGTTCACTGTACCTTCAACATATTACTGTTATCATTATTTCATAATGCAACTAAAGAAGATTCATTTAAAAATATGAATATTTATTGTACTATGACTGATTGTACCCAAATAAATAAAAAAAATGGAAGAAAAACTCTAGAGTGATCTTAATGTGTACAAGTTGTTGACATTTAGCTACTCGCTTTACTACTTTTACGACGCATAAGTGGCGGGACGCTCACTGTGTGCGTGTGTGTCAACGTGTTACTTCTCCGTATACATTTTGTTTCTGGTTATCAGAGCAAAAGATTAAAAGTATTATGTTTGCCCTCGCTTCTTCAATTACGGAGGAAAGTATCGCACTTTACGATATCGTAAGAAAGTGCTTAATACATAGGTAGTTTAACTTTACTTTCTGTTCATCATTTGTGATCAAATGATGATGATATTTTCTTGCACATAAAACCTACTAAATAATATTTCAAATTATCGACATGAACCCACTATTAAAAAAGAATTAAAATGATTCGTGCATATTCAATAATTAATAATCATTTAGAAGAAAAGTATAGTCACATATTAAAACATGATTTTTAAATTCAAAGATCTAAGAGTACGGAAATGGTATCTTAGATCTTACTAAAATGCCTGCCTAGTATAAGGTGGTGGGCTAACTCGTCTCATAACCTCTGAAAAAAGCATAGCGAATGCTATCTCTCCCTACCCCGCTAGAGTAAAGGGACTCGATAAATGTAGTGTAGAAATAAGAACGGTATTTTATTTCTGGCGAATAGCCAGTGCTCTGTGTCTACCTTCACCAGTCAAAAAAACGTGCGAGCTTGTATTTTTAGGAAAAAAGGTCTACCATTGAACTACTCTTGTTTCGTAGTAAAGTAAAATATATACAGTCATATAGTCGAGACAAAAGTCCAAATGGTACGATATGTGACAAAATTTATGTCACATATTGATCTTAGTGTAGAAAAGCTGATGTAGTGTATTTTCACCGTAAAACAATACGTACCATCTTACGTCTCAAGTTAGTATCATCTAGACATCAATCCATACAACTACAAAGTAACAATCCAAAACAAAAGCTTATGGTTTTAAATGATTCATTTACCACTTGTGATTTGAAGATTCAGTGCCCTTGTATAAGAATTGGTAATTTTCTATCAATCAAGAGGTGAAAATCAGAAACGATATTCTGTTTAAAACCAAATACGGAGATCATGCTAAGATAAACGCTAAACAGTGGCAAATGAACATTCGCAAATATCATGTTTGCAAACGAGTCTACTTAATGGCCAATTCCAAACGATAATAGCCGTATCTATCTATTTCGATTTAAATATTTTTTTAAATATTTTAATTATACAAATAAAATCATTTAAAATCTTTTCTTGCACGTTAAAATGTACAAGAAAACATACATATTTACGGTAAAAACAAAAACCGACATCTAATCGATTCATACGATATAACCCGAATTATCGTTGGAATATTAACGAAACTTTCATCAAACTACTTTTAAAAATGAAAACCGAAATCCGTTGGCGTGATATTGAGGTATTTGTAGGTACGGTAGTACGGTTTTCTCATGGATTCCATTATAAGAATTGGACCGAATTTAAATGGGACCACACGGGAAGCACCAGCGTTCAAATACAAGGGACTGTAATAGTTTGCCCGCGCCGTTTTCAAGAGTAAAGTTTTATGGGGCATTTATTAAGCTAATGCGCCTTAACTAAAAATGCTTTTCTACTTAAAATCAAGTAGGATCGTCGTCAAGCACTTGCTTAGAAAGTATAAAAAGGAAAAGGCTTGAAGACACTATAAAAATATTACAATAAAAAATAGTAAGTATTCCTTTCAAGTCTTTAATAATATTTTTAAACAGTATTATCTATAAGTCTTTTCCTATTATCATATATCGATTATCGCTCTCATTTTCCTACTTCTCATTGATTGTATTTATTGTAAAAGTGAAGCAATAAAGAATCTATCTATCTATCCTTTTAACTCTAACGGCGTCGACAGAGAGTCAGTGGTTACGAACCCCGACCATATAAGATAATCGCCTGGTCACGATTTTATCACTGTTATTCATTTTACTAAAGTCAAATTTGTAAGAAAGACATTGTCAAAGGTAACATTAAACTAAATTAACTTGGACACGGTCTATTAATAAAGTTATTGTACAAGTAGACAAATTCAGACTATAAAAAATTGTTTTTCATTCTCGACAAAATGTTGTCGCATACGTCAAGGTCGTATGACAAAAAAACTGGACAGAATCAAAACCCGAATCGCATTGAAAAATATATTTTAGATCTCGATACGTTAAATAACTAAAAAACAAACCGCTAAACCAGTATAAGGTTAGGCATATCAAGATTTTATCTAAACTTGTTCTATCTGGAACATAGCTACTTAATTTATACACTTTAAATGTTACCATTATGCGTTTTAAAAATTAATTTAAATCTTTTAGATAGAATTTCGAAGATTTCACTTGCGATACAAGGTCAGAAGTACATCAGAACCTATTTGAATTGTAGTTAAAAAAGTTAAGGATACAACCTATATACTCGTATGTATATATATGTCCTGTTGCGCATAGACGTTCTCTGTAAAGAGAACATAAGGGCATAGTCCTCCACGAGGCACGAGGCTAGTTTGCCAGACTTCACATGTCCTAGATAGTTTTCTAAGGAAGGTTTCCTCATGTTTTCCTTCATCGTTGAGCGCGTGGTAAATCTACACTTAAAATTGTAACAAAGAAATTCATTGGTTGCCGGCACCGGGAATTGTACACGGGTGGCTAGCGTACTGTACAAATTGAGGCAACCGTCCGGACTGAGCTCACTCCGACTTGTTGACTTGCTGAGTTAAATTTATTACTCTTTGAATTTGGTCATAGGAACATTCTCTTAACTAAAGCTACTACAAGAGGTGCAGGTGCGTTGTTGGCATTTAAGATGGGCTAGGCATTATTATTATTCGCTTAGTAAAACTCAAAAGTACAAACAGCTAAATTTCGAAGATTTCACTTGCAATTCAAGGTCAGAAGTACATCAGAACCTATTTGAATTGTAGTTAAAAAGTTAAGGATACAACCTATATATGTATATATATGTCCTGCTGTATGTACTGGGGCAAGGGCATAGTCCTCCACGAGGCACGAGGCTAGATTGGCAGACTTCACCTGTCCTAGAAAGTTTTCTAAGGAAGGTTTCCTCACGATGTTTTCCTTCACCGTTGAGCGCGTGGTAAATCTACACTTAAAATTGCAACAAAGAAATTCATTGGTTGCCGGCACCAGGCGTACTGTACAAATTGAGGCAACCGCCCGGACTGAGCTCACTCCGACTTGTTGACTTGCTGAGTTAAATTTATTACTCTTTGAATTTGGTCATAGGAACATTCTCTTAACTAAAGCTACTACAAGAGGTGCAGGTGCGTTGTTGGCATTCAAGATCAGTTAGGCATTATTATTATTCGCTTAGTAAAACTCAAAAGTACAAACAGCTAAATTTCTAAGATCAGAGTTTCCACGGTACACTAGTAGAAGCTTTTCTAAAGTACTCCCCTCAATTTAAAAATAGACTATCGTCTTATTCGTAAAGCCAAAGATACATAGTACGAAATAACATCCGGAAGTAGTCATGGTACACGGTATTCGAGTTCTAATCTGGGTTTTCCAGATATAGAGCCGGATCTCCTGGCAACCGACTATACTAACTAAAAGCTTAGGTTTAGTAGAAACATAATATTATTGATTTTTAAATAGAGTTGTACTTTAACTGGTTGCAGGCACTTAGTGGAACTTACTAACTATACGTACCATAATGTCTTAAAGTATTGGGTTGTTGGTTGAAATATGTTGCTTTGCTGGTCTTTTAATGTATCAATACAGTATTCAAAAATAATAATAAACTCCTCAAGGAGCAGAAGTATCTCTTCACTCCAACCTGAACCTTCAATTTGTTGTTACTTTCTAAGGCTGGCAAGCTTTGTCTGACAATATCTTTTTCAATATTGTTCAGTACTAATATTAAGTCGCCTTCTTAAAAAGTTACAGCAATGTTTCGTTATGTAAGTTTTGCCTTTTCATCAATAGCATTCTACTTGCATGGAAGTGGCAAGTCACGAATTATTGGTTCAGTTAAATGTGAATATCGAAAAACATGGAATGCAATATGTCAAAGACATACTTAGTCATAGATACATAATTAAGTCTGAATTTTGATAAATAAGACCAAATAGTTTTTAAACTAGCAAACCTGCCGAATTCAGAAATACAGGGTGGCCCATAAGTCCTTTGAAAAGTAAAATTTGAATAAAACGAAGAGGGCGCGCGTGAGCGGTGCAGGGGAAGCGGGGAGTAACTTCGGTTTCTGGGAATTTAGTCGCGATGGAACGTTTTACCGGAGCGGACCGTGCGTTTTGTGTGCGCGAGTTTTATAAAACGACAATTCGGCAACCGTTGCGCGGCGTAAATTTCGAGAACACAAAGGTTTACACAACTTTGACGACACTCCAACTCTTCAAACGATTAAGAACTGGGTTGCTAAGTTCGAGGAGACCGGTTCGACGTTAGATAAACCGCGGTTGGGTCGCCCAAGGACGTAACGTACGGAACAAAACATAGACACAGTGACACAGTCTATTCGCGAAAATCCGACACAGTCAACTCGTAAGCGCACCAGAGCATTAAACGTATCCAGGACATCGTTACAACGGATTTTGAAGAAAGACATTGTCAAAGGCAACATTTAACTAAATTAACTTGGACACGGTCTATTAATAAAGTTATTGTACAAGTAGACAAATTCAGACTATAAAAATTGTTTTTCATTCTCGACAAAATGTTGTCGCATACGTCAAGGTCGTATGACAAAAACTGGACAGAATCAAAACCCGAATCGCAATGAAAAATATATTTTAGATCTCGATACGTTAAATAACTAAAAACAAACCGCTAAACCAGTATAAGGTTAGGCATATCAAGATTTTATCTAAACTTGTTCTATCTGGAACATAGCTACTTTAAATGTTACCATTATGCGTTTTAAAATTAATTTAAATCTTTTAGATAGAATTTCGAAGATTTCACTTGCAATTCAAGGTCAGAAGTACATCAGAACCTATTTGAATTGTAGTTAAAAAGTTAAGGATACAACCTATATATGTATATATATGTCCTGCTGTATGTACTGGGGCAAGGGCATAGTCCTCCACGAGGCACGAGGCTAGATTGGCAGACTTCACCTGTCCTAGAAAGTTTTCTAAGGAAGGTTTCCTCATGATGTTTTCCTTCACCGTTGAGCGCGTGGTAAATCTACACTTAAAATTGCAACAAAGAAATTCATTGGTTGCCGGCACCAGGCGTACTGTACAAATTGAGGCAACCGCCCGGACTGAGCTCACTCCGACTTGTTGACTTGCTGAGTTAAATTTATTACTCTTTTAATTTTACTACAATGGTCATAGGAACATTCTCTTAACTAAAGCTATTACAAGAGTTGCAGGTGCGTTGTTGGCATTCAAGATCAGTTAGGCATTATTATTATTCGCTTAGTAAAACTCAAAAGTACAAACAGCTAAATTTCTAAGATCAGAGTTTCCACGGTACACTAGTAGAAGCTTTTCTAAAGTACTCCCCTCAATTTAAAAATAGACTATCGTCTTATTCGTAAAGCCAAAGATACATAGTACGAAATAACATCCGGAAGTAGTCATGGTACACGGTATTCGAGTTCTAATCTGGGTTTTCCAGATATAGAGCCGGATCTCCTGGCAACCGACTATACTAACTAAAAGCTTAGGTTTAGTAGAAACATAATATTATTGATTTTTAAATAGAGTTGTACTTTAACTGGTTGCAGGCACTTAGTGGAACTTACTAACTATACGCACCATAATGTCTTAAAGTATTGGGTTGTTGGTTGAAATATGTTGCTTTGCTGGTCTTTTAATGTATCAAAACAGTATTCAAAAATAATAATAAACTCCTCAATGAGCAGAAGTATCTCTTCACTCCAACCTGAACCTTCAATTTGTTGTTACTTTCTAAGGCTGGCAAGCTTTGTCTGACAATATCTTTTTCAATATTGTTCAGTACTAATATTAAGTCGCCTTCTTAAAAAGTTACAGCAATGTTTCGTTATGTAAGTTTTGCCTTTTCATCAATAGCATTCTACTTGCATGGAAGTGGCAAGTCACGAATTATTGGTTCAGTTAAATGTGAATAGCGAAAAACATGGAATGCAATATGTCAAAGACATAATTAGTCATAGATACATAATTAAGTCTGAATTTTGATAAATAAGACCAAATAGTTTTAAAACTAGCAAACCTTCCGAATTCAGAAATACAGGGTGGCCCATAAGTCCTTTGAAAAGTAAAATTTGAATAAAACGAAGAGGGCGCGCGTGAGCGGTGCAGGGGAAGCGGGGAGTAACTTCGGTTTCTGGGAATTTAGTCGCGATGGAACGTTTTACCGGAGCGGACCGTGCGTTTTGTGTGCGCGAGTTTTATAAAACGACAATTCGGCAACCGTTGCGCGGCGTAAATTTCGAGAACACAAAGGTTTACACAACTTTGACGACACTCCAACTCTTCAAACGATTAAGAACTGGGTTGCTAAGTTCGAGGAGACCGGTTCGACGTTAGATAAACCGCGGTTGGGTCGCCCAAGGACGTAACGTACGGAACAAAACATAGACACAGTGACACAGTCTATTCGCGAAAATCCGACACAGTCAACTCGTAAGCGCACCAGAGCATTAAACGTATCCAGGACATCGTTACAACGGATTTTGAAGAAAGACTTACATATGCACCCTTACAAAATTCAGTTGGTTCAAGAATTAAAGGAAACTGACGGTATTCTAAGACAAAATTATGCGAATGAAATGTTGAATCGGTTTACTTCCTTCAATAACATAATGTTCTCTGACGAGGCTCATTTCCATCTTAACGGGCATGTTAGTAAACAAAATTGCCGCTATTGGAGCTCCATCAATCCAAAACTTAAGCATCAGAAGCCCTTACATAGTCCGAAAGTGACTGTTTGGGTCGCTATGTCAGCCCATGGTATCCTAGGGCCTTATTTCTTTGAGGATGGCAGAGGGCGCGCAGTTACTGTTACGTCGGAGCGATATGTGGCTATGATCGAAGAGTTTTTCATACCAGAATTGCAAAACTTTTCAGGCTTTAATGCCAGGATGTGGTTTCAACAGGATGGGGCCACTTCTCACACCTCTAACACTGCTATGCCCGTTATCCGTCAACTTTTTCCTGGCAAAGTGATCTCTAAGAGAGGAGACATTTCCTGATCTCCACGTAGTCCAGATCTGACCCCGATGGATTTTCTTTGTGGGGCTGCCTTAATGCTAAAGTATACGACACAAACCCGCGGTCAATTGAGGCCCTAAAAGAAAACATCCGCAGAGAAATGACAAGCATTTCAGCAGTGACGTGCCGCGCAGTCATCGACAATTTTAGGCGTCGTTTGCAAGAGTGCCGTGATCGCAACGGATTACATTTAGAAGATGTTATTTTCAAAAATAATTCCCGTTTTTAAGCTTTTTGTAAATAAAAATTTAATTCATAATGTAATTAGTTTTATTTTAATAATTTTTTTCATATCAAAGGACTTATGGGCCACCCTGTATAAAGAATTCCAGGCAGGTTTTAACATGTCAGATGCATCATTAACAATATAATATACATTAACATTGAACTGACGTTTTATCGTGGTGAAGGAAAACACTATCGCGTCTCCGCTTTCCCCACTTTTTATTAAAAAATATTTTTTCACAATTAAAATTTTCCACCGGCTTGACTAAAGTAACTGTCCTTTGGTTTAAGGTGACACTGTAGTAAATAGTCCTTAATTCTTGATAAAAGAACCAATCCCTTTCTTGTCGGTGCTCTAACTTAATTTCAGTCATTTGCAAGAATTAATAACCCAAGCCAGAGCTTTTTTGTAGAATTTATTTTTATTTATATATTTAATACATTTTACAAATAAGACAATTACAATACACATTAAGGAGCATCTTAAAAACCAATTTTAGGTTTGTCTATATACTAAATAGTCTGTTATTAATGTCTTTTTTTATTTGTAATGGAAGTTTATTAATTAGTGTCGGTATTATTGCGATGTTCGTTTACCGTATATGTTGCAATAAGATGGTATTTTCAGTTTATTATCGGATATACTTCTTGTACTGGTGGGGTGATCAAAGGGTATTTGAATCTCAGTTCGAAAATATTGTTCTGCTAGGAGGTTATATTGGCCTTTTTGTTTACAGGAATTACTCCGCAGAATTTAAAAGTGTTTTTCAGGATTGTGTGCAAGTTTCTGTTACTTTTAGCGGAGTGATTAATAGAGAAAGGGTAAGGGGTAGTAAACGAACGGTTCGTCTGATCTTAAGTCATTGCTGTCGCCCATGAACATCCATAACACAGGAGGAACTGGTGCTTTGCTGGCTTTTGCTAACTATTAATTGATCGAAAATAATATAAATATATATTATAAGGAGATAAAGCGAGGGTCGTATATGATGGAAGTATCGAAACTGATGATGACGAAATAAAAGATAAATTGCTCATTATAAATATTATTTAATTTTACGTTATCTATATATATACATGTCGTTCACAGTAAATAAAATATTCCAAAGACGAAAGCGGTTTGTCGTTATTGGTAACTTGCTATATTTTAATTCGAGACGTCCTTAAAAATTAAAATTGAAACAAATTACACAAGGATTTAGTCTACCCGATCCTTTATCATTATTCTATTGATTATTATTTACTAAAGGCAGTGAAAGCTTTTCCATGTTAAAAAAAAATCGTTCAATTGCTTTCATTGGCAAGGTAAAAGGTAATATGAAAATCAAACGCCGCAAATTGTTTTGTCGTAAAATGATAATCATTATTTGTAATCAATCGATGCTAGGATTAAAATTGTGTTAAGTTAAATTTAAAACTTCAAGAAAAATGAGATCCTGAAGTTTTGAGAATTTTTTTATCGCTGAATGCCGTTGGTATACACGTAATAAAATTCTGAGAACCTCCAGCCAAACGTTTATTAAAAATAATATAGCATATGGATCCCTGGGAAGGAACCTTCAGGCTTCAGGCGTAAGGCACTAACTTAATGTTAGCTAGGGCTTAACCTTCTCATCGGATGCTTTGATTACTATAACCTGGTCCTTGCACAAGAAAGCAGGTACAAAAACAATTATTCAAACTTGTGATGGAAATTTAAATATTATAAAACTAAATAAATAATAGCGGCAGACAGCAATAAGCTTGAAAATAAGGACGTGCATAAATGGCACATGGATTTAGACTTAAGATTAATGACGGACTTAAAACTAACACGCTTAGAATCAAGCAAGAGACAAGGAAAAGTACACATAAACATATTAATACATATGAAGAAAATTCCTAAGCATTGATATCCAACACCACGCGTCTAGAAATTTTACTAAGGCCTAGATTCTAAAAAAATCGATCGATAATGTAGATAATTTTCGAAGATATTGACAAGATGTGGCTCATTTTATTCACAGTAAAACAAGACATACTAGAAAACGAAAACGCTTGTCACGAAGAAAGATTTACAACCAAATTGAAGTCCTTGGCAAGGGTTTTTAACAAAACAACAAATTTAAAAGATGCAATAAGCAAAGATGTTGTCACAAATCCATACTATACACAAATGCCTTCACTAACCCTTTGTCCCCTTCCTCCTCGCATCGGTTTCCTCTATGCTAATGATTGATAACGTGTCACGAGAACATGTTACGGCCTGTCATCGGTGACTACTCTTTGTAACATACACCAAAGAGAGAAAGAAATATTTACAAAACAAATTAAATATTTAAATTTAAATATATCTATCATCACATTCTACGGCAGTTTCTATCGTTTCGGACAATCTGCACTAGAATTGTTTCAAATTATTTACATTTCTTTGCTTATATAAAATGTTTTCAATATTTTAAACAAATATTTAGCCAATGTAAAATTTTGGACTTTTATTTAAAATCAGTTCGTCAATTATAATTATAAAAGCTTTGAAACTTCTAATTTGTCATCCTTTTCTAAAATATGTACATTATGTATACCGTGTAGAGCGCAATGTTACAATAAACTATTTACATATGAGCACTTCCAACACATAGTGCGTACTATGACACTTTCGGAAAAGTTTTGAGTCCTGCACAGAATGTTTGCTTTATCCAGATCCATTCGTGTAGACATCTGTCGCCGCTTTCTGACCTGCTCTTATGACGTTTTGCACGGTCAGCGCTGCGCCCTGGAATTTGAAACATTTTAACATAAGTAGAAATAAAGACGTATATTTTCAGGGAACTAAATGAAAGAGTCAATTACAAAATCAGACTGAATTACGGCCGCTTTCGTAGACAAAAGTCTGAAAATTTGGTTACTAAGGCACTTTGTAATATAAAAGGTTAACAGTGTTACAGTATTATTTTGTTTTGATATTTAGAAATTTATTAGTACTTAGTGTTTAATTATATGACGTTATATTAAAAGCGGACTTATGAAATACTATTGGGAAATGATTGCAAACAAATTACTACAACTCTACAAAATTACCTCAAGTTCTTATAGATTCTTAAATTATCTCAAGTTGTTAAAGATTAAACTAACAGTTTAATCTTTAACAATTGTTGATAGGCACATATTTCTCTTTTTAACCGACGTCAAAAAAAGTTATCAATATTTCGATTCCTTTTTGTTTTTACTCGCACTATATCCCACACACAATATAAGCACACTACATAGCCAGTAGACTGGACTGTGCATAATTCACCCATTGCATTAGTACTTGCACTTGCATATGACATTATATTAAATTAATATATAACTATTATATATATTTAGAGTGTCATTACCAACAATATGTGAGTTTTGATACTAATAAGTATATTTCAACCCAACCAAACTCTCATCAAACTATCTTTGAAGTACATCCTATAAAAAAAATTATCATCGAAATCTGCTGGCGTGGTATTGAGCTTTTCGTCCATTTGTTGCGTACATACTCCATCTAAATTTAATACTTAATATGGTTTTTCCCATGGATGCTACGATGGATCATCAAAATCGGTTCATCCCGTCGAAAGTTATGAGGTTACAAAAAAGAAAAAAAACATTCACATGAATTGAGAACCGTCTCCTTTTAGAAGTCGATTGATAAATGTTTAATATACTTGTGTAACATAAGTATAGAGCTTCGAGTTTCTAACTCCTGTCCTTTCACCTACTATAAAACAGAGCGTTCGTTTTCAATACAGTATTTGCAGTTCGCGTTACGTAATGTACCTGTATCGCTGCACCAAGGAACTGAGAGAAAGCTCTCGTGACGTTTATAGCTGCCGACACGAGCTGCCCTCTGCCCGGCGCCTGCTCAGCCGCAACCACGCGCGGTGGCTCCAACGGTATCTAGTGAGTTTAGTTACGTGGTGTGATTTTATTAGTCAATATTAATTTTTAATTAGAATTGATTTTATTACTACTAGTTAAACAAAGGAAGTGGACAGGGTAGTATTTAGAGTCGGAAATAAAGCAAATATAGTGCAATTTAAATTGTTAAAAGTGATAACTATAGCATACATGAAATAGTAAAAGCTAGATTATATACAAATCACCATTGTTATTTTTAAGTGTGAGGTGAGTGCGGTTAATAGGAAAGTGATTATGTATAATAATGTAATTCTTTACAATTTTGTAGACCTTAATATAGACCTTATTATATAAATTACTATTGGTTTTGCTTCTTAAATCTACATTTGCTAAATTGGTGAACATAAATTTAAACGCTATCTTGTTACAAATGAAATAATTAATTTGAATTTTTAAACAATTTTATCTATTGACTTTTGGAATAAATAATGCATTGTCATGTGGTAACAATTTCTTATAATGTTAACATAATGATCTCATGATAAAAGATTTTGTATACAATGATAAAATGAGCATGTATATAATTGTTTTTTTTCGCCTGTTTTGTGGTATTTATTTGGCCTGGATTTATTATACAAAAAATCCTAAAAAAATTGGGTAGGTACATAGGATGTTATTAGTTTAGTTATATATATTTACAGAATGTGGTAAATTACTTACCAGTAAAGTTTAGCACCAGTACGACTCACTAAATTCAACACTGATATCTACTGTTATTCACGGGAAACTTACACCATAACACATTTGGAATACAGGATAACATGGTATGGAAGTTGAAAAATTTACAGGTTATTAATTTTATTTCAGAAACTACAAAACTTAAATGTAATCTACTGTTTGAACTTCTCTAAGTTGTTGACATATAATAAAGTTATTAATAAGTAAATAAAATATGGTTTATCCTTTTAAGTGCTTTACTTTGTAACTTAGAATCAATATTTTCTTATTATTAACTACCAATCATGGGAACTGTTACAAGAAAATTAAATGGAATTAATTTTCCCATATTTTATTTCATAGTTTTGTACAACATACAATAATATAGAAGAAGAAATCAATTATACTTTTCGTATAATTTTCTATTGTTTTTAAATTGCTTCTTTACATTAACAAATGACAACATCAGAAAACTAGTTGACTTAGTTTGCGATAAACATTTAAAAATATATTAGTTTTTGACAAGTTTTTTTTAGGATTCAAGGATAGAAGTCTGGAATTGATGTGACATGACTGTGATGGGTTAGTAGAATTTTCATTTATATATACAATTTATTTACATTTTGAATTAGTCAAACCTTTACAAAGTTCTTGTGATGAACAAACATAAAAGGTCTATTTACACAAATGTCAAATAATATTATTATAAAACACGTAATCTATATTTTAAGTACAATTAATTACACGAAATTATCCCTATTCAATTAAATAATATTTTTTATAAATAATCTCAGTTTATTAAAAAAACAAACACACAAAATCACTCACGTCGTTAAAATTAATTTAAAAGTCCTAAAATGTTTAGCAAAAGTAAAGCGAATACGTTACTATCATTTTACTTGATGCGTAATAAGAAAATATCGTTTATATCTAAAAATTAAAATTTTAATGAAACCTATTTAAATTAAATAGGAACTGAATTAAGATAAATATACATACAAGATTCTGTTCTGTTATAAAATTCTCCTATAGATCAATACTACACTAATATAAAGTCGTACATTCATCACCTCATCCCCACTCACATAACTTAAGTAAAATTGACGAGAAACCCACTCGATTCGAGGACGGTCGGTCATCAGCGTTTCCAACAAATGGTCCAGAGCCAAACCAGTTGACTCTGGAAGGAGCAGCCGCCGAAGGAGCCGCCGTAGGCCTGGCTGTAGGTCTGGACGTAGGAACGGGCCTTTTATTACTTGTCCTGGAACTGCCACTACCGGTGCCAGGTGCTGTATCTCTCCACTGCTGCCAAAGCCAAGCTAGGCCATCCAGAATGGGCCTTCGTGGTGCTGGGGGCGGCGGAGGAAGTGTTGTCGTCCGCCTAGCCTTCGGCGTCACTACCACTTGGTTGAGTAAAGCCTACGAGGTTATAGTTAGGTCTAAAATTTTCCTAAATATATAATTTTTCGTTACCTATCAAAAGAATCTATTATAATAGATAAAGAAGATAGATATAAAAAAATATTAAGCAATGAAAAAGACTATGAAGCCAAGTGAATACAGAACGATGTTATAAGTGAACGATAAAAGTAATTTAATGAAAGTGTTATCAATGATTTTGGTTAAAATTATTCAATTTAATGTTTGTACGCGTTCATTATAGTCATTTTTATTATATAAAGAGTGAAAAATTGAGTAAGAAAAGAAAAGGAAGAACTAACAGCGAGTCTAACTTGCTCATCCAAAGAACTTGCCGTAGTTGGACCGAATCCCTGTTCTTTGAGCAACGCCGCGAGCAGGGCGTCGTTGCTATTTCCATATTCAGTACTCAGAGAGACAGAAGACTTAGTAGATTCTGACTGCATCACTGTTGGTTTCGCTTGTTGTATTAACTGTTGAAGAGCTTCGTCAGAAGATTGACCTGCAACAAATTAAGTTTCGTATTTTCACTTCTGCGTTTCGTCCGGTAAATAAGGGTTCGTGGATAAAATCTGGGCTAATATTAGTATTAAAATTGAAATTAATATTTATATTAAAAATTTAAAGTAAAAATTACACATGCTATTAAATAAGACTGTGTTGTTGACCAATCAGTTCAAATTAATATGTGATTCTTAATCGTATTTAATTTTTTTATATATAGTGTTAATACTAAAAAGAGTAAGTTAATGGTTATTTAAATGTATTATCATAAGAAACTCTAGTTACTGGATTTAAGATTTAATTACGATAGATAATATAAGTTTTGTAATATCAAATACCTGTAATAGTAAGCTTATTCCTCTGTGTTGTTGTTTCTTGTGCGTCTTTTAGTTTAATTAAAGTTTGCAATAATTGCGCATCATCTTGAACATTCTTCAAATTATCTTTAACAGCTATTTTAACCCCAAACGGTTTGTTTGTAGTTGTTATGGATGGTATAACGCCTGCTTGGTTATTAGGCTTCTGCGTCAAAGGGTCAAAAGGTTCATTTAAAGGAGAAGGCGATGCTAGAAGGTTTGAAAGCAATTTTAAATCCTCATTTATAACTGGAGAAATTTCGGGACTTACTTTTACATTTGATAACGTTGGTATATTGAACTTAGTTGGATCTTGTCCTGTTGCCTTTAATAGTGCTTGTAAAAGTTTTGTATCTTCTTCAAATTGTTTAATATCGTCTTCTAGAGATGGAGTACTGAGGGTAGATACAACAGGAATATTTTCAGTAGTGGTAGTCATTCTAGTTGTTGTTGTTGGTATTGTCGTTGTACGTATAGCGTTATCAAATCTCATAGCTATATTCTGTCCAGGACGAGATAGATCTGCTTGTGTTTCAGTTTGTATTTCACTCAAACTTCGTTCTACAGCTAATGCAATTACACGATTTGCAAGGGCAGCCTCCGGATTATCGTTGTTGTTATTAGTATTCAATACATTTTTCTGAGAAAAAAAATTATAAGCAAAAATATTTTTTACATTATTATACATTTTTAGGATTTTAATTTATTGTTTGCAGTGAAAGCATTTAAACTTACCAAGCTATTAAGAAATGCTAGATCTTCCTCAACAGAAAAAGTTGAGGTACTAGGTATTTCAGTGGTAACTTGTGGCAAGCTCGGTGCACGCCTGGCGCTTAAGGTTGGTAATATTTCTGGACTATTAGTACTTGTTGTTATTCTTCTATCGAAGGGTGGGTATGTTGTTGAAATCCCTATATCTCCTGCAACAGTACTTTGTTGCTCCTGCAAGGTAGGTAATACAGAAATAATTTGTGATTTTTCAGTCTGTATTGAATTTTTTTCTATTGGTTGTTGTGTGGTGTAGATAGGCCGAATATTCATTGGAGTTGTGGGATTAGATTCAACAGAAGTTGTCAGAGGATTTGAAGCAATCCTTACATTTGAAGTTATCCCAGATATAATGGGTAAACTCAGTGAATCAACATTCTGACCGGTAGCTTGTAGCAAAGCTTGGAGTAACAGAGCATCTTCTTTTATTTTCATCATTTCTTCTGACATGGATGTTGTTGACTCTATTGTTGTCGTTGTTGTTTGCAATGGAGTTGTTGGTGTTGTTGTTATCATAGTAGTCGTTGGAGTTGTTAGTGTTGTAGTCATCACCGTTGTCGTTGGAGTTGATGTTGTCGGTGTTGTTACTGTGGCTGGCTTGATATCACTTATTGTTGGAATTTTAAGTTCGTCTGGATTTCGTCCGGTAGCTTGTAAAAGTGCTTTTAATAATTTTGTGTCTTCTTCAAATTGTCGAAGATCATCCTCTATGGAGCGTGATGTTGTTGACTGTGTAGCTTTGTTCGTACCTTGTGGGTCTTGTCCAGCACCTAATAATAATGCCTGCAAAAGCTTAATTTGATTGAGCTCATCCGACGTTGTTGGTTTTATAGTTGTAGATAGAATTGATAGTATGTTTTGAAGTAATCTGCCATTATCTGCATTATTATTTTTATTAGGAATACTTTGTGTATTGCTTGTAATACGTGCTGTATCAGTTGTAGAAATTGTATCCTCAAAAGCCCGTGTCGTCTCTGTATTTACATTGTTATCATTTCGAGCTGCCGTTTCTGATTCAAATATAGAATTCGTTATAGGAGAAATTGCTATAGTAGTTGTAGGAATGTCAGAGGTTGTAATTAAAGGTGGAATTGTAGGTATCGATGTCGTAAACTTCTCTGGTGTATTAGTTATCGGCGTAGGTGTTTGAGTCAATGTTGTCAATACTTTTGATTCTTCTGTTGAAACAAAGGTTGTACTTTCGGTCGTAGGCTCGACTGTGACCGTGGAAATAGTCTCTGAAGACTGGACTTTATTACCATCAGCTATTTCATTAGGCGTTGCTGCAATTGATTGAACAGTTGTTGTTGGTTCGTCAATATTATCTGTGCGTGTTTCAATTTGTGTTATTGGCTTGTTAATTTCTGTAACTGATATCGGCGTTACAATTTGAATTTCTTTTTCTGTACTAGGTGCTGTAGGTGCTTTTGTGGAAGCTAATCTTAATACATTGGTATCTTGTGGAGGCACCGTAATTTCATCAATAGGTATAAATTTAAAAATAGTGTTTCCGCTGCCATCACCAGGTTTTTCCGTTCGGATTTGTTTGGTCTGTAATATGTCACAAGTTTCAATATAAAATAAATCGAGTATTTTTGATATTTTATTTGTAAACTATCAATTCAATAAAAATAGTCCATCACCACTTACCTTTATCAAATTACGGTAATGTATATGAAAATTGATTTTTTATATCATGCATGAAGTTATGTTATTATGTAATATTTTTCGTCCTTTACAATCTAACTACCTTAGAAAAAAATTGCCTTTTACTTTTTGAAATCAGAAGGATATATAAAATCGTTTGAGAACTATATAATTTATTTAATTATTATACCTCCGGATCGATATCCAGTGTTAATATTCTTGGTTCAAGAGTAGAGCTTGTCATTGATGATATTACCATTTCCTCTTTAGTGGCTGAAGATAAACTATTAAGCAGAATCTCATGAACAGAAGGTAGCATTGTAGTAGTGCGTAAACTCAAAACATGCGAGGCAGTGCTTTTTTCAGCGGACGGCTTAATTGTGGCGGTAGTTAAACCCAAGGAACTGCTATCTTTTAGATTAGGTGCCGATGAAGATATCTGCAATTTCGAAATAAATGTTATGCCTTGCAATGTTAATTAACACTCAAGCGTTAAGGGTGCAGGAGGCATGCAGAGCGTTTCCATAGTTCCCAATCTGAACAAAAGCTCAAATTCGCAATCTTTTAATGATAACAAAGCCCCAAGCCCAACTTTGAAGCTAAACAATTTAAAGATAATACCATTATTTGTTGGTTATTTACAGTGTCGGTGGTTAATCTGTTTTCCGTCTCGTTATTTAGGTCTGTGGATATCACAGTATTAGTGGATACTCGGATGGGGTTAACCTGTGGTCTGACAATGGTCGGATTATTATGGATGGGGCTATATGGATTTCTTAAACTCCATGGGCTGATTGGTAGTACGTCAATTTTTTGCATGATTCGTGGCACTCTAGTTCCATTTGGAAACTTGCGTATTACTGTGTTATTAGGTAGCACACCATAAATAATGTACGGACTTGCCTCTGTTAATGATTCCAGTACATTATCATTAGGATCTTTACGTACCACTGTATTATTAGGCAGTATTCCAAATATAACATAATCTTTTTTCGGAATAGTTGGCTTACTGGAACCGTTGAGTGGAGTTATAATGGTTATTTCGTCAATCGGTTTAGTTTCATTTATAAGAGTAGCAGTCGTGGTTTCTATACCTGCTTGTATTGTTGTCTCTAAAATACCCTCTGTGGTTATTTTAGAAATTATTTCTAAATCAATCATCGATGTAGTAGTTTCACTGTTCACCTGAGTGACTGCCCTCTCATTTTCTGTAGTTGAAGTTGCTTTTTCTACCAATTCTTGGGTTTCTGTTGTTTTTTCAAGGAAAGTTTGGTCTGTGGTTTCGGCATTAGTTCTATGTAAAATATTAACCATTTCACTCGTAGTTGGATAAGCGATTGTATCGGTTTCGTCTGTCTTAGTGATGTCATCTACTTCAGTAGATATGAGGGTGGTTGATAATATGTCATTTGTAGCAGTCGTAGATAGAGCTCCACCTTTCAAGCGATTATTTAAAGTCTCAGTATCAACTGAGTTGGAGAATTCAAAAGGAGTTCTAGATGTAACAGTAGCAAAGCCTGAGTCAGGAGTGTCAATAACATTTGTGGTGATATCAACACTTGCGTCATTGGGCACAGTCGTAGAGTCCATTGTATTCATAATTTCAGTCAAACGGTTAGAAAGTATAACTTTATTCGGTTGATCTAGTAATTCAGTCAAAGGGGCATTTGCTACTTCTTCATTATGTTCTCTAATAAGTTGCTCAATCATTTTTAAAACACGAGCTTTTTTTGAAAGAATCCACAGTTGAAGACGTGATATCTGACTAGGATCATCGATGTCAATATTATCGGTATCGTCGAATGCACCCCGACTATCAGGTTTAGTTATCATAGTAGAAAAATTACTAGTATCTCTTGATGTAAAATCATCGACATTTGAGTTTGTGAAAAAAGGGACTGGTAAAGGTTTGTTAGTAGGATTTAAAATTGACTTACTAGAAGTATCTATTTGTATACTATCTACAGTGGTAGTGCTCATTTCTAAGCCAGACAAAGTAGCTATATCAAAGACTTCAATATTCTCGATCGAAGTTGTAGTTGGTATTGTTGGTAAAATTGTTAGAAATAAATCCTCAGAACGCGGAGAGTTAGAACTATCAATATTAGTTGTAGTAATGATATTAGCTACTGTTGACTTGCTTTCTAATAAAGGTAAAATGGTGCTAGAAACGAATTGTGAATCACTCGTGCTATTTACAGCTTGTTCCGTTGTAACTTCACTGACCGAAGGAGAAGTGGTAACTTCTGTGCTATTTACATAATCATTCCGTACATTTTGGAGGACATTGATATTTTTTAGATCAAAATTTTCATTAACTACATTATTACTAGAGTCAAAACTTATATTGACATTTTCTGTATCTTTAATATCCTCCAAACTATAGGGAGTTGTGTTAGAAATGTCGTCAACATCAGATAGGGAAGGAACTTTGTTCATAGCTTTAGGGACTAGTGTCTTCAATAGATTTGCCATATCTACAGATAATCTAGATCTACTTTCTTCGTCTAAATTTCCAATAATATCCTTTATATTATTGGATAACATGCTAGTTAGTTCGGATGACACTAATTTGTTATTAGACAATAAAAGATCGGATACAGTGTTATATACCATTTTCGGATTTTCTGTCGTACTCCATTTTGTTGTAGGTTCAAAGGAAGTCATTATTATGTCTGTCGGCCGTTCGGTATCTGAGTATAAAACTTTAATAGCAAAAGGTCTCCTTGCGGAGATAGGAGTAGTTGGAGTCGGGATAGGGGTCGTTTGGGGAGTGGTCGTTGACATTATATTCATCTCCTCTAATTTTAGTGACGGTGAAACACTTTCCTCTACCGACAAGCGGTTAAGCACAATTGGTGTTGTCTGATCAGTGATTTGTACAGTAGTTATTGTATTTATGCTGTCGGTTGACATAGTCGTGCCCTGACTTGAAAGGTCGCTGACACTATTTACATTTGTGTTGCTACTCACGCCATTGAGTGTTTGTTTAATAACACTGTCAGTATAGATTTGTTGCGGTACTTCTGTTGTTGAAGATATTGGTAATCTGGGTGTAGATGTAAGTATTTCAGCCAAAGCATCAAAAATAGAAACAGTAACAGATGGTGAGTGATTTGAGGCCTCTACGTTCATAACGTGTGATGGTTTTACTAAACTCTCAGAAAGTCTTAAATCTGCTGACGATAAAGTACTTCGTGTTTGAGTGAAAGAAATAGCGTTCATGTCTGGACCTAAAAGAATTTCTTCACCCACTACCTGAAATAAGAAGAAATCTCACCCATAAATATAGAAATAAGTAAAATTGAAAAAATATTAGGTGAAAAAATCACGGAAACACCCAAATGTCTTATAGTGAAATCTCGTGCATATACCAAAGCCTCTTTATTACTTTTGGAGTGAAAATTGTAGAAATCTTTAACTTTTATTTAAATAATAAGATTAGTCTCAAATAATTTAATAAATAAATTAATTTATTCATTTTAAATTTATTATTAAATAAAACATTAAAACACGTCGTAACTTCAATAAAATTTATTATAATAAAATTGCCATATTAGTAAATGCTGTTTATAAAAAAATAAGATAAAATAATTTATTTTCATCATGCATTTTTATGTTTGAAATATTTGCGTTTAACATTATTTTGTTTAGTAAATTGTAAGACTTAACACGTAAATGTTAGTAGTACATTGTTTTAAAGAGATGTAACTATTGAAGTAAGTTTTTGCTTTGCAATGGAAATTGATTGGTTTCAATGTTTGGATAAACTTCAAATGGTTTCTTTTAACTACAACCTCCTTAAAACAAAAAAGTTACAAAAAGTGAGTGAAATGTTAAGTGAAAAATTAGTAATCTTTGATGCTAATCTAAATGATTCCATTAACCAGTTCAGTAGATGATTCGTGAATGAATGCCGTCGTAGCAACTTTCTGTCTTGATATTAATTCTGTTGTAACATCATTAAAATCATTGCCTTCGAACCACTTTGGCTCCTTTATAGACTCTGTCAGTTGATGATTTGTCACGAAGAATTTCAGCCATGCCTTTAGTAATGAAAAACTTCTAATTATTGATGACCACAAAAAAGCATATAAAATCAAAATAATGCAAAATTTAACTGTTTTAGCTTGCTACACACCATTACACATGATGATATAAAGCTGTTCATTAAACGATATACGTATATATTATGAGCCATACATAATATGTGTTTAGAAATTAAATATTTAAACGACGAAGACGAGAAGACGAATCCCTATCATTTATAAGATTAGTTCTTAAGAAACCCCTGTTTCCCTTGCTTTGAGTTCTAGCACAAGCTCAATTGGTCAAGAATATTTTATGTCTAACGTTATAATTGAGTTATAGTTTAAATTAAACTCATCATCCATACCTCATCAAAAAGGTGAGCAAGATTGTAGGAATATTTATTTACTTTTAAATTGATTATAAATAGATAAGTACGTAAAAGTACTTAAGGGTAGCACTGGTAAGGGAAAAACTCGAAGAATATCCATAGTACTATCTCCAAAGACAAAATATCTTACCGGATATAACCCAATCCTTAGGTGGGTTGGAAGATAAAACAAGAAGTAGTATAGAGATAAGCGACCATTTGTTTTCTGAACAACTTTATACCAATACTCATATATTAACTGAATATTTTGTTACTCGTGATGTATGATTGATAACTTTATTTTGTTTGCTTGATGATTGTTTATCATTAAACATACAAAATAATGTTATCAATGATGTTAAGCAAACTAGGACTAGTTTAATTACCAATTTTACTGCCAATTTCATAAAGGGGCTTTAGCACTTCATTGTGTTTTCTTGCTCTGTGAATAGACTGTTTAGTTCAGAGTTTAAAGAATTTTGAGATATTTGTAATTTAAATAATATTTAATTGATGATGTACATTGTTATTACTTACAGTTGTTGGTGTGACTGTTGGTACAGTGGGTTTGTAAAACGGTTTATCAAGGTATGATGCTTTGTATTTAGAACTAAACCTGCTTTTTGGTTTTTCAGCATCGGTAGTGATCTGTAAACGTTGTTGAATGACAAAAACAACTAAAGTATTATGTTTAGTGTGTAAAGTAATTAATACTTACGCCATTAGTAGAAGCTTCCGTTGTTTTCGAGAAGGTGTCACTGTATTTTCGCAAAGACCTTTCCTTAGATTTTATTGCTGGGTATGCAGATGTAGATTCCACTTTATCTTTAGATTTGATTACTTTACGTGTATATTTTCTTGTTTGTATATTTCTTATGGCAGGTGTTGCAGTGGTAACTGCAATATCTTTCTTTTGTAAGTCACTTGCTAGACTCTGGTCCTTGTAATTAGCGTGGTATTTTTGCGTTGTTGGGAAAATGTTTATTACAGGTTTATTTTCACTTTCTTCAGCATTTGTTGCAATTTCACCATCGACATTATTTTCCTGTGATTCTTTACTACTCAAAGCTAATAAAAACTCTTCCGTATCCCCGCTTCTACCTTGTTTATTTATATTTTCATTGATCGTACTTTTAGATGGATTATTCAATAAAGTAAATATTAAAGGCATGTCAACTGTATTTTCATTTTTCTTGTCAGCCATTGGGGATTTATTTGTTAAAGTAATTAATTTCTCTGTTGTCGTCGTGATATCATTCTTTACACTATTTCGTAAACGTGAGTAATACGATGTTCTTGGTAATTTTACTTTATTATTTACAGAACTCGAAGTGATATTATTACTATTCACGTTTTCTTTATTACTTGGTTCTCCAGATTCATCTGTATTTTTTCCAACATTTTTTCTTGAATAGTATTGTGACCGAACTGCTGCCTTTTGGGATGGTTGTGCAGATTCAAATCTTTTAATTTTTCTTGGGTTTTCTGATGACGGTGGTTCTATGGCATTGGAGGGTTTTGATTTTAATTTTCTAGTAAACTTGTAAGAAGTTTTGACTGAAACTGGACTAGAAGTGGTAGTTTTTTGTACATTAGCTGTATTCACTGTGTTAAACTTTCGAGTCCTGCGAGAATAAGTTCCACGCAGTCTATATTCCTGAGATTTTGACTTTGAAGAATCTGTAGAGGATTCTGTCGATCTATTGTCTTCATTTTTTAATTCATTTACCGTTGTGTTTGATTTACTGCGAAGCTGAAATATTTTAATTTCTCTTTAAAACAGAAGCGTAGTACTGTGCTTTTTTATTCTAATTTTCATATTTTCACTCATGCGTTGCAAAATTTTGCCATTGTCTACGTTAGTATATAAGATATGATATGATTTATTTAATATGTCATCGTGTGGTTTAAAATATATATTTTTTACATAGTTTAAAAACCTATACATAAATTACCCGTATAGTATTGTTTGATTCAGGACTCGTATTGGAAGACTGTGAAGGTTGTGTGTAAGTATTAATAACTTTATGTGTTGCTTTCACTGATAAGCTCTCGCTGGGTGGAGAGCTCACTTGTGTCTGAAATTGTAAAGAGATTTTCTAAAATAATAAAGTGCTACTCACACTACTATAAATAGAATAGCTTATAATAGAAATAACTTACAAAAATCACGTCTCAAAGTCAAGTTTGAAAGGGGTGTTCAGTATAATAAACAAATTTAATGTTTAAGTCCATTATATTTCCATTGAATATTCAAAAACAAAAATTACATTTCGTTAATAATAACTACTCACCGAAGCATTTTTAGCTTGAATCAAAGCCTTAAAACTTTCTGGGTAGTTGTCATCGTCACCGACCTCTGAATCTGAAGGTTTTGGCAGAGATGGAGATTTGTCCTTTTCTTTTAAAAGTGGTCGCCTTACAACTCTCATAGACTTTACGTTCGAAGAATTTGAAGTACGTTCACTATTTCTCTGGATCTTTTTTTCGTTAGAAACCAACGATGATGTACGACTTTCTGGTTGACTAGTAAATATTTGTTGTTTTTAAAGATTTAGCGATTTCATTTGAAGTTCCAATACCTTCTCCAGTTAAATTTGTATCGGTATCTGACAAACGTGTTCTGTATCTTAATTTTCTTGAATTCCTTAAGTCTTCAGACGACTTATCATTGATCGGTTTTATTTCTGAAATGCTTAATATATTAGTTGCTCCGGAACTGGCCATATCATCTAATTTAATATTAACTCTTGTATTAATACGCCCGCGGGTACGTGTTGCTTTTGTACTGGTTTGTATGTCATTTTCAATAATTCTAGCAGTAGAACTTCTTCTCTTAAACTGAACAGTCGTTATGTCTTCTTCTCTTGGAACTGTCCTTGTAAAGTCATCAAAATTAGAAGATATGATTTCAGTTTTAATATCATCAATATTAGGCGAAGAAAGTTGTAAAGGTGCTTCTGTGGTTGTTAATTGGGGTCTTCTATTATTATCTCTTCTACTATCATCAGTAACTGAAGAAGATGGCGATAAAGGGATTGCAGTGGTGGTATATTGTGGTCTTCTATTGCTTTGCCGTACTTTGTTCTTAACGGAGCTGTCTCGACTTGGAAAAGAAGTAACAACATTTGTTTCAGTTTCAATTGGTCGGGTTCGTAGTCGATTAGTTCTTCTAGAATCAAATCGCTCATTCCGCCCATTTTCAGCTTGAATTTGTTCCGTGACAACGTTAGAAATCAAAGGATCTGTAATCTTACTTCGAGATCTTGATCGAAACGATTCTCGGGGTGTAGACGACGTCGGTTCTTCGCGTCTTCTATGACTTCTTGGTCGGAAAGTAGACTGAACATCTTCAGTTTTCTCTGTACTCGTTGGGCCTCTAGTGTCGGAGTTCGTTGAAAGTCGTCTACTGTTTCGCCTACTTTCCACCTGAAATGATAACATAATTTATTTAATAACATTATTATAAATGTATCAGTAAAATTATTTTCTAGTTATTTAATAATATCTTTATTAATATTAAATAAAAAGGAAAAATTAAAAGCAACCTTTGTACTGTAAAACCGTATGTGGCTTGAGAAAGCCAATGGAAAGCGACAGGCTGGAGAGAGTTTAAATTAATGATTTGGGTAATAAGATATGTAAGGTAGCAAAATAATAATTTTTCGGGTGACAGGCCTTTTCATAGGCTGTCTATGTACCATATTTACAGTTAAGCAATAATGTGTATACTCTTGTTTCAAGGACAAGGTTGATGTAGTTAAATTCCTAAACTAACAATATTTATCTCTTTTGCCTTTAAGTAGAGCCAATGCGGTTCTGAGCATGACAAAATTTAAAAACCCTAGATGTGATCATATTACGAGTATTACTGAAGAGCGTAACACACACCCACAAAGTTTAACATACAATTACGAAACTGATCATCAAAAAAGTATATTTCTTTCTTAAAGACCGATAACATACTTGCAACCAGTAGTGTACCTGATGTTGCCAGAGATCACTTAATATGAGATAAGGCGCATGTTCGTGTGCCCCCTCTCCTATAAACAAAGCAAAAATATATTATGTCGTTTTGGTTTTATTTAATCACTTAGCCTTACACGGTTGTCAGACAAACAATGCAAGTTACATCGAGACGATCAGTCAGTGGAACCAACAATGAAGGAAATGTTATTTAACGTCATATAATGAATATCTATTGTTTGGCGACGAATTAAATAATGTTATCGTACATAATTCCATTATGTTACTTGTCGCTTTCTATTTCAAATATTCGAGCCGATAGCATGTTTTAATATTTAAAATACAAATTAATAAGAAATTTAACGAACTGGCGGAACGTAATTCAAATTATGCGTCTGAACGGACCAGTCCATTCAGACGCATAATTTGAATTACTTAATTAATAAAAATATTTTGTTTTCTTTTAAGGATATTTATTTGTCTATCATGCACAATTTATTTCAGTTAGCTAGCGTCTTTATCTTCCGAGATATACGAACTTTCTTAACCGACTCTTTATTTATGCTCACGGCTGTATATAGATCTATTAATTTATTTATACTGAAATGATAATAAAGAAGTTTTTATATTACAGAAATAATGCCTGCTTTGCTCAAGTATACCAATTCAATATTATTTTTTTATTTTATGTAAAACCAAATTACTACATTCATGGCACGTGTGCCCTCCATTCGTTCATAGACCGAGAAATACGACTGTATCCTGCAATATATCATACAGTTGCAGACCCTTCACTAACAGTGAACCAGTTTTGTATTAAGTGGTGTAAGGACTCGCATGTGATAAGAATAAAATTTTAATATCTAGTTGCAGGTTTTAAGTTAGACTCTCAGAATGTCTCTCTCGGAATCTGAGTTTGAGTCTCAGAATGTCTGAAATAAATTAATGACGATACTTAGAGTAGTACCTAAAACCTACAATTAACAATAAAATCGCACTGATCATCAAAAATCTTATTGAATATTGTTTTGATTGTAAAAAAATTATTGGTTTTCAAATTCAACGAATAAATTTACCTCATATCCTACTAATAAACTCGAAAGTTTGTAAGAATGTACGGTTGTATGTGAAGTGTTACTGACACGCAAAAACTACTGAATGGATTTGGATGAAACTTTACAATAATATTGTTTACGTCTTTATAAATTATAGCCTATTTATTACTATATCAGAGTAGTGTTAATTATCGATAATATAACGATAAGTAGGAAAACATAGCATATCTGGTTTTAGCTAGCAACACATGGCACCCAGCGATTGTTACGCATAATAACTACTTCCAATGATATCATAATGATTTACCTAAACCTTATTGTATCTTTAATTAATAATTTAGTTGAACATCACGTAAATAATAATTTAACTTTATTAGTTTGTAATCTAACTTCTAATTAATTTTGTATAAAGATTGTGAGGAGGCGCAGTTGTGACGGTATTCGTTAAAATCATTCTTTGTTACGTTACGCTGTCTCAATAAAGCATACTAGTAATATAGAATATTTTTTTTTTTTTGTTATCGAGGAGGAAATCTTCAAAAAGATACCCCGCCTTCTGGGGAAGGCGGCGGTTATGTGGGGTTTTACCCACTAAAACCTCCCCGGTGGCCCTTCCTCGGTGCATGGTGAGGGGCTCCGGGATCTCCAGTGGAACGCACCGGAGCCCCTCTGCACTGTGCTCATAGAGAGCACTTCCCGGGGAGGTTACTCCCTCCCCAATAATTTAGAATATACTAGTAATTGGACTATTTAATTCAATAAAATCTACAAGTTATTACACTAGTTTTAAGCCATCATCACCAAAATAGTGAACCATAAATACAATAAAAATTTATTTTAAAGTTGTACAATCAGTTTATAAAGCAGATATACATCTATTTAAAATAGAATCAATCGAAAGCATTACTAGATCGAATGCAATTATGTCAGCCTTAATGGCAAGAAACTTAGCCAACAAAATCTATAATGTCTTAAGTAAAGCAACCTGCCTTTCACACTCCGCGGAGCACTTGCGGTGCAGTATCGTACCGGTCTTTGTTCGTGTCTATTATTTAATGATTAACAACTACGCAATTCGTTTTACTTACATTTAACTTACTAAAGATAATTATTATATTGTCTTACACCAAATACTCGAAATATTTTTGATAATGTCTAAGATAGTCCGACTAATTGACATATCTGTCGAATATTCACAAAAATATATTATTCAAAATTTATGAGACTTTATTTTACGTATACTAAATACTTATTTTTTATTTTAAACAATAATCCTCAGTTTTTAAGATCAATATTTAGTTCTAACAGCTGTAATAAAATAGCGATTGTAAATTATGTTCCAGAGCCATCTCTTTATATACAAAATACTTAATATCCATTCACTGCCGACTCACGAGTGTAAGGCTGTGAACTTAACTACGAACAAACGGAAACTTTATTAAATATGGTTCCTAGTTAAAATATAATTGTATATATATAAATTATAGGACAATATAAGTAAGAGTATAAAGACAAACTCACACTATGCACACAAACACCCACGCACAACACAAACACTTTAATTAATATATAATATACAATAGATTCTTTGAAACATTTATGCGTAGTAAATGGGAGAAGACACTGACTCCTGAATTACAGGTCTATTAGCACCAAGGTCAGGAGTCAAGGTCAAAAGTCTCTTAAGATGTTGATCGAGACTTTTGGGTATAAGACCGTTTGCAGAAATGACTATCGGGATAATGGCCGTCGAATTATTATTATTATTAATTGTTTTCATATTATGGATATAAGGATATTGGTGTGAACCGTATTGTTAACCATTACAAATAAAATTAAGTTTGTTCTAGTAAATGGTCAAAAGACGAATCGTATATTTGAACCAACGACCTTACGTTACGCATATGATTATGATATACTAGAGCATCCAATCTTTTTTTAATATATGTAATGATTTTATCTTCTCTCATCGTCTTTCGTAACCCGATAGGAATAAAATTAATAAATAATAACATTAAAAACATTTCCGTGAATTTCGACCCATTTACATAATTAGGATAAATGTCTCATATTATCTAATTCTCTTTTGCACTTTTAAACCAGCTCAGAGCTATAATAATACTAGACTTGTTAATTAGCCCACATTTACAATTCACTGTTTTACATAAAGCGATTTGCTTTTTAAGCAGCGCCCCTGGTTTCAAAACATTGCCGAGGCAAAACATTTGTGCAAACAAAAACAATATACTTCGAATTACAATGCAGTGATAATACGTGCCACTGTATTAAAGTAACAATATTATATAAAATAAAAATGAATTATAGAAGATATCACTTCCTTTAAGCCCTAACGCTTTCAACAAGCTTATGAGTAATTTTTCAACCAACTTTAACAAAGGAGAAAGTCATTTGGTCTGTATATTTTTTGATTTTTTGCTAACTTAACTTCTACGACAATGAGAAAACAATGTAAGTCTTAAATTTGCATTAAGTATTTGCGCGTTAAATGGACGAATAACTCAATATCACAACCGATTTCTTGATCTCTTATTTTGATGAAATTTTAATAAGGTTATGATTAATTCTATTTCGTGATATTATAACGATAGTTCGAATTGGCACTTCATAGTGTATAACATTTGATTCGATTTGAAGTTGGTTTTTATTTTTAACTCGTTAATATACTTCAACATTATCATCAGCATGCAACAGTCCACTGCTGGACATCTCTCCACAGCCACTGAGCACGATCTTCGGCCACGGATCGTCGGTCCACCTAGTTTGTAATATACTTGTTGGTTTGTAATTAGTAAAAACGGCTATTATAAACTATTAGATCGTAAGTCGAACTGTTTAGCCACTACGATATTACTGAATCATAGAATGTAAACTTTATTTAATCGTTGAGCAATTTAACGCTGTGGAAGACTGCGTGATGCTTAAAACGAACATAGAACGAAATAACTGCTCCCAGAACTTTGAGCTTATGTGTTTGATTACTAAAGTAGGATCTATTCACTTCACTGATACAATTTTAAGTAATGCATTTCCGTTTTTATTCACAGCTCGATATTTTTTCGTTTTCCCTTAAAACCCGTTCGAAACTTGACCGTCTATAAGTGTATAGACCTTATGAATCAGCAGTTTAAAAGAGAAGGTAAGGTCTGTCCGCTCGGGCAATTACAAGTTTCAGAGATCCGTGTGTGTGCAAGTAGAACGCGTTGAGTAATGCTTCTAGTTAAGGTTCGGTACACGTTGTGAGATAGAGCGATTCGTCTTTTGTGTTACTACTACTTTTATGATACTATTTCTATTTATTAGAAATTTGAGATGAATGAAAAACAGATACAATGAAGTATACATCATACATGGATGAGTTTAATTTTGGAACTTTTCTCACTCACTGACTATACTAAATTGATTTCCTGTCATTGTGCAATATTTATACTTGCTAGCACAATATACCCATAAGTATATTTACGACAAAAATCGACTTTAAATCGAATCATATTAAACGCTATTACGCTCGGACGCCCTCTTTGTATTTCCGAATATTACGAAAAAGAATTAATCAGAACATAAACAAACATTCATAAACTACTCTTAAAGTACACTATGGTCTTTCCAATAAAAAATGAATCATCGAAATCTTGACATTAAGTTATTCGTCCAGTTGTGACGCACATACTTGTTTTAAATTTGGTACAGATATGGTTTTCTCATTGCCATTGGCAGAATTGGACCAAATTGAAATCCCCAGCTTTCAAACCAATAATCGTAAAAATCGGTTCACCCAGTCAAAAGTTAAGGGTGAGGTAACAAAAAGAAAAAAGAAACAAACAGACGAATTAAGAACCTACTCCTCCTCCTTTTTTGAAGTCGGGTGAAAAGTGTCACTTCTTACATTCTACGTGCTTTTTTTAAGAAAAACATGGTATTAATTGATGTTACACAACATTATACAAAAGGCCTACGTGTTTCGCTTATTACAATTGAGCATGCAAATTTATCTCATTTAATTATATGTTTAAAGAAAGTTTTTCCTCCGGGCATGGACACAACGAAGTTTATTACAACTAAAAAATTTAGCCTATTTTTGTAATCTTAGAAATAGATCATGAAAAAGTTTACGGTATATGGTGGTTTATGATTAATGGTATGTTGTAATTTTAAAATCACTGCAAAATATACTCTTGCTGTGACTTAGACCATTGAATAAAATTATTCCCGACCAATAGCGTGACAGTATTTTATGTAATAGCTCGGACTAGACGAAACGTTGACCGCGCTATAAGCCTAAGCCAGCCGCTGTGCAAATATTAAAACTAAGACGAGGAAAACAAAGCTATAAAAAAGTTTGTGGCTTAAAAACGTAACGAATGTGTAGAAAAAAAAGGAAAACGTTTTGTTCTTTATTTATTTTACTATATGCTTTACCATTACTTTTTTATAAACTAGACTGTTACTCAAATATCCAAGGAGTCACTCGTGAACGATTTCTGATGTGCTGCAGTCGAGATTTAACAAATTGTCGCAACCGCCATAGCTTAAAATTGCCGCCACATAAACTGTAACCTCCTTAATATGTCCGCGTTGATTGACTTTTTTCCATTTCGCGAAATGTTCCGTACTTTATTTTTAAAAACTGTCTAAAATCAAATTGGCTAATTAAAAAAATTGTTAATGTTTTTTTTATTTCAAAATTTGAGATATTTTAATTAGTAAAAAGTTACATTGTAATAGCGAACGTTATATACACCTATAGTAGGACATAGTTTAAAGCTGTACGTATTACTATCAGTATTTTATCTCATTGGTATAAACCAACTGCGGTTGTAACTGAAAGAGTGGAGTTCAATTATCAGTCCATTTGCCTAGCTTTTAGGTAACCACAACTGTTTCAACCGACTTCAAGAATGTTGCCGAATTTGTACCGATTTTAATGATTCTTTTTTTTATTTCAAAGCTAGTTCTTCCCGTGTCGTCCCATTTAAATTTGTGCCAATCTACTTCAAGGGTAGTTTGATGAGTTCGGTTATGTTGAAGTCTGTTTTTACCCCTAAATATACTTGTTTACACATGCATCGTTTCAATTATTTATTTTCTTTCGTGCCTTAAACCTTCAACATACAAGTTAACACACGTGTCCAAGTTGACTTGACTACGAGCAGGAATGAAGATATAATCGCTGCTCCAATTCGTGACCGTGTTATTTTGTATGATATCGTGACTACATACATGATATTTTCCAATGTGTGTATTGGAATAATTGAGTAATCATAAATCAATCAACTTACAATCGACCAAGTTGCAAATTAATTTTTATTTATCTTGTTTGCGTTCTACTAGTATTTCACGCATAATTAATTATATGTGTTTATTATACAAATTTTATGATGCATGATATTTGTTTATTTTTAATTAATTATTAAAAATTATATAACTTTAAAGCGTCACTAACGTAATGGTTAACGTTTCCCAAATTGCAATTATACTATAGTAACCGCTACTGTTTTATAGGAATGCGATTGAAGCATCCGATCGAGGGAATCGTGTGTTAACTGGTGTCGGATGAACTGCGATATGAACTGGGGACTTAGAGATGAAGTTATCGAAGTTCAGATTAAAACGATATTAAACCAAAATAATTTCAACTCTTGTAGCATAAGTAAAAATTAATTGAGAAATACACAACGCACAAATTAAAGTAGAACAAAATAAACACTGCATTCTACAACAAATACGCACCACAAATATGAAATACTCAACTGCCTTCGATTTATATAGTAAGTGAAACGGAAAACGTATGCGTGTGACGAAACTCGTTACGCTTGTTACACCGAAAACCCTAACAATGGAGGTGTTTTAAATTGAACAATGACAAGAAACCGCGACAGGACTTTTGACAGAGTAGAAACAATTGAAGACATGAGTTCGCTGTTAGAGTCGTCGGCGATCTAGAATGGCTTGCTAGAACTAAATGCTTTGGAAAGTAAAACGTCTTAAGCAAACACTTTCATATCAAGATATATCTCACATATTGTGGCGGATTCTGTTGGTATATAGAAAACATTCTATAAGGTAGGTGCTTTAAATCTTTTTATCGACATTGCTTTTAAAGTCACCAATAAAATTAAAGTCAATAAAACATGTTTTCCTTCACCTCCTAGCCTGAGTAAAGCAATACTTAAATTGACAATTCTTAGTTTTTTGCCAAGGGCGTGAGAAAAGACAAAAAATCACACAATAGTGTCTTACCGTCGTTGTCATTCGACAATAATTTCATAGATAGTTATTACTTAACGTATAGCCATTAATAGCATTTTAAATTTCAGACCGCAGATTAATCCATTTATTGAAAAGTGGCTGAAGGCTAAAAAGCTTGAAAGCTTTTAAGGCACAATCAATTAAGTTTCACTGGGAACGTAAAGTGCAAAGTCAAAAGCTACGCAATAATTTTAACATAATAAATTTAATATGCATGCTTTTTTCGGAGTACGCAAACAGAAATTTACTGATAGACAGCCCATACAGATATATATATTTGTGGTGAGGCCATCTTCATATACCGAGGACAAATTTTAGCAAACTAAAAACGAAATCGGTAGTTACCGAGACCATAAAGTCACTCCGACGCTTAGCTAAAAATCTAATTGTGCTTTTAATTATATTATTATAGTAACGTACAAAACGATTATTAATTTACATATCTAAAAACAGAAAAATATTATTATTATTATTTATTCGAGTTTCTCTTTCTCGAAACCAGAGTTTCTGCTTTAATGAAAACCACGGGCCTACGCCAAGTGGGTGTCATATTGCGGATCATCTACGGTACCTAATTCGTCCTGCAGAAACTTCCGAACAATTCGACAAGTATTAAGTACAGCA
The DNA here is from genome assembly GCA_029286785.1 of Meandrusa payeni. Lineage (NCBI taxonomy): Eukaryota > Metazoa > Arthropoda > Insecta > Lepidoptera > Papilionidae > Meandrusa > Meandrusa payeni. Next base: position 1,598,803 of record JAGSMX010000034.1, read on the forward strand.
TCTTTTGCATGGTGATGTACGTATTGCTGTATAAGCCAATTTGTTGAATGTAATGATGGACATGTTTAGGGATAATACCGGTACTGGAGAACACTAGAGGCACAATGTACACTCTGTTCATGTTCTAAAGTCTCATTATTACCTCTATATTGTATTATTTATTTTATTATAATGAGAAAACAGAGAAGAGTGAATAATAATATTTCCATATAATTTACAATTCCAGCCATATAAATCAATCTGCTGAATGATCGTAAAATTCAAAACATAAGAATTTAAATCAACGTTAAGAAGTAATTAATTGATTAGATTAAGACGATTCGCTTTGGCTAATTAAAGTGAAGGTCAAAAATTGACCTATTTCTTGAAGGACGCCAACTTCTCATGATTCTGTAAATTTTCCATTAAGAAAAACTGTAAGTAATAATAGTTGACAAAATCTTCAATCAATGTTGAATTTTTAATCATGTTTTTATCACAAAGCAATCCACAGCTTTTTAATATTGAATTATTTAACGCGATGATTATTTGCTCTGATTGATAGTAATATAAATTTTCTTTTAATTTTTCAATTTTTTAAATTGTATTTTACGTAACTTATATTTAACTCCCCAGCAGAATCCGCTGCAGTTCTTGTTCTTTAATTTTTTTATTAAAACTCAAATTTTGACAATAATTTAATCACTTCATACTTCATAGACTTCATAGGAAGTTACTACAAGGAAGGTCAACTGTGTCAGTAATTATTCGATACAATTTTGTATAGCTTTATTATAGATTATTTTCTTAACAACAAACTCAATTAAAATATATGTCTCCTGACTTCAAGGTTTCATCCCAATGGTTGATAAGGTTCGTCGGTGAAAGCGTGAATTTTTTTTTATTATTATTTCTAAGCAAGTGCTTGACTACGATCCCACCTGATGTTAAGTGGAAATGCAGTCCTGGATGGTAAGGCGCACTAGCTTAGTAAATGCCTATTAACTAAAATACCCACATTGTAATCGGAAGGAAAGACAGAATTGACCAATGTCTAAAAATAACAACGTTAAATTTAACTCAAAGTTTTCTTAGTTCATTTAAGTATCATTTACTTTCTTTCGATAGGCTCTCAAATTAAATATCGTCAGTTGAAAAAGAATCTCGATCAATCCATAAAAACTGCCGTAAATTAAAGTTCAAACATAGATTCGGATTAAAATCGCGTTATAAAACTATTTTTAACTTTAGATACATAACTATAGCTATAGTGTGGTTATTATTAATTTCTTGAAATATTCATAAAATAAAAATTTAAAGAAAGTTTATTCAACAAATTCGCAACGAACCGAAAAATCTATGCTCCGCCTAGCCAAGTATAATACTCGTATGATATTTAAATTTTCGATTCGATTTTTATGGTCCCATTTAAATTTGGTCCAAATCTGAAATTGCATCCATGAGAATACCATATAAATCTTAAATTTGCAACAATTTATTTCAGTTAGCTAGCGTCTTTATCTTCCGAGATATTCAAACTTTCTTAACCGACCCCTTTTTTTTTACTTCTAAACTTCTAAAAAACTTCTAAATGAACAAATCGCTCAGTCTCAAAATGCTTTGTAATCGTATACCTATTGTTAAATTACGTTACGTTCTGTTTTTTCGACTTGTGAAGTACGACATGTCAGTTGACATTGGTTACCGACCACCTGTTCACGGTACGGGATAATTTTCAAATTAATTCTTATGCGAAATTATGACGTATTCTTGACCTCGTAAAAATACTCCAGTAAAACCTTTCATAAACAATTCTAGAACAACAGTTTTACGGCCAAAAAATTAGCATAACAATGCACTTTACTAGGTTGTAATGAGGCTGATAGTAGCTTACTTTAAATTTTAACTTGCACCCACGAAATAGCATTAAAATTGGAATTTCGGCCCTCTGTTTTGTTGACGATGCAATTAGTTGTTTGATGTAAACAATTGTTAGCGTGCTTGTACTATTAGAATGTCACTTACACAACACGTTATTTTATATAACAAGATCCTTTCCTTAAAATCCTAGTAGGTTATATCATATAAAGTCGTCCTACGAAAATACTTGAAAAATATACACCATATTTGTGAATGTCCTCTTCCGTTACGATAAACGAACATGATTTTTGGCGAACGGAATTAATCAAATCAATTACAACTAATAGTAAAACATGTGATGAAAGACGCTGAGGGTTTCAACATCCCTTTTGTGAAAGCAATAGAACAAAGCTGGTATTGAAGTACTCTATCCCAGAAATGAAAATTTCATGAGTAAATGCAAACTATGTACTATTAGTACTATATTGCTATTGTAAAATTTCACCGAATAGCAAACAAAAATTGTTATCAGATATCCCATCCAATATTAAGCACATATAATATGAAGAATATGAAGACGAACTCAACTGCATTGCTATAACGAATTCAAAACCTTATAATATTATATAATGCCACAGGAAGACTGATGACAAGGGCAATGGCCGCATCAAGGGAGAGGATAGTGGACTACAACCTAAAAATGGCCATGAGAAGCAGGGACACAGCGGTCGTGGAGAAGCTAATAGCAATGCAGCGTGGCGATCTCTGGCCATCTCCAAATTCAGGCATTATATATTTAAAAAAAGGAAAATAGTAACTGTAGAAGTGGCACTATTTCAATAAATGCAGAGTGAACAATTTAAGTGTACTGGAAAAGAGCACAGACACAGGTCTGTGGTTGCGGTCTAACAACAAAAAACAAAAAAAAATTATATAATATGAATATAATATAGAGAATAGTCATTGATGCGCTAAGAGAAATAGGCTTGGCAGGATATATCTGTATCACAGATATCTTAAAGATAAAGACCGATACAGACACATAAGCTCTCACATCCCATTTTTAATTCTAGCAGAAAAGACACACGGCCCTTTCTAGTCTTCGACACGCCTATGAGTCCTTAGTATATTGCTATGGATGGGCAAAGAGGTCACAATAGAAGAGCATAATGGCGTATTACTTCAAAAGTATCTGGGAATTTAATAATATAACGCATATGCAAACTCATTTAAGTATCTCTATGCTCGTAAGAACTTTAAATGATTCGCTCTATTGGGTTAAGTAAACTGAGGAAATATATAACGTGTTTCCTCAGTGAACGTAATACATCCACATCAAATTATTCACTGCCTTTTGTTGTAATTTGAGCTAACGTAATTTTTACATAATATTTTAAGAATATTTAATCAGTATAGAATAGAAACGCTCTGTTTACGCAGTAGGTTGTATGCGAACAAAGGAAAATAACAAAATATATTGACATGACGTTAATTACTTTAAAGTCAGTAAGTGAAAAATATGTTTCAGATAAATAACAGTGATTAGTTCGTACTCTTGCAAATAAAGACAATACAAATATAATTCCACTGCGTTACCTGCTACATTGATCCAAATAAAGATCAAAATTTGATTCAAATTACCCCATTTCGTTTCCACTTCTGTCTCCTTGGGGTGTTAAAATCCTAAAAGCTTAAACACTAACTTTATCTAAGATTTTAGGATTACTTAACAATTACTTACTGTTTCAAAGAACTACTTAGATCCAATAATCCTGTCGTCATACGCCTAACACAAATTTGCTTAGAACGATTGGTAAATAGATTTTATATAAATTCGTACATCCTTTCAACTCTACCGGTATAGAGGAATGACGAAAGTGATGACTAAATAACTGAACTTTAATTTAAAATCTAGCATTCTTTATTAAATCTAGTAGTAAAAAGGATTGAAATTATGGATTGGAATTTGATTATATTACTGGGCAGAAAATCAGGAGATAATGTCAAATGCCCTTACATTAATTACATCTCCAGTGACTTTTATTTAAATTAAATTTACAGAATTTAACAAAAAGTGGTTTAAAAAATTAAATTATTCTATTATTTAACCTTGTCGATATGTAATAAAAATTATGTTAAATTTTATATTAACACACATTAAATGATATATAGTTTACGAACTGTTACATAAAAATATCTTACTTTGCACATCCGTCACAGGTGATTTTAAAAGCGGATATTTTAATTACAAACCTGTTAAACATCAAAGTGAAATTTAAATTAACTAGATAATGACAAAGTGAGAAATTACACGTGAATGGAATCAAGTGTATGTAACTTTAAAAGAAAGTTGTCAAAATATAACCATATTCGTGAAAGTGAGAGTTAAGAAATTATATACACCGCCATGGCAGTGATTTCAGTGCACTTGTGGTAAGCTATTTGAATGGACCGTCAATTGAGTTCCACCGATTGTGTTCAGACTTGAAAATTTTAGTATCGAGTAAAATTATCACCACTTTGCTAGCGTCACATCGCTTTCTTCTTTCTTACACGCCACTGCAGCCTTCATTGGGTCGACTCCTACCTACTTCGTGATTGTGTCTGACCATTTTATAGACACCCTTCCCTAAGTATATGTCCTATTCATTTTGTCTACAAGTATATTTACGAGTAAAAACAAAAGCTGACTTCAAATCGAATAGGAATATTAAGAAATAGAATTAACCAGAACTTAACCTAAGGTCTTAAAATTAAGTTTTATCAAATTACCCTACGAAGTACATTCTATACAAAAAATCATCGAAATCGGTTGGCGTGATATTGAGTTATTCGGCCATTTGGCATTTTAAGACTTATATGGTTTTCTCATAGATGCTATTGCCAGAACTGGATTAAATTGACTAACCAAATGGACCACATGACAAGCATAAACTTTCAAATTGAAAATAGAATCATCTAAATCGGTTTACCCATCGAAAGTTATCAGAACAAAATACAGACGAATTGATAAATTCCTCCTTTTTGAAGTTAGTTGATAATGATGTGTTCAAAGAAGCACAAGCAAGGCGGACAGCGGGGTGATGACTTGAAGCACCTTCAGATCATCACACACTGGGCATACATTAAAGCAAATAAATATTCGTACTTAAAGAACAGAAAAATTGACATTTCATTGGCTTTAGCCAGTTGAGATCAAACCTCCGGCCTTGAGATCGTAAATTGATCAATTTAAGACTATTACTTCTCTACATGAAAATAAAATTAGAAAAAGGTTGCGTTATTTTTTTCCTTTTCTTAAACGTGTCATTAACATTTCACCTACACAAAATCTAATTAGGCAACACAAACACGAAGAAACAAACATGTGACTCACAAATTAAATATATCTATGAAACCTTGTTTAACGCTTCTAAGGCTATACAAGAAATAAAATTATTATTTATTATAATTACAGCATAGGGCACATAAAAGCTTTTACTTTGTACGTCGGTAGGATCTTCATATATTACGCAAATAGATAAATTAAGTGTGACCTAATGTCCATGACAAATTACCCAAGAACTTTAAAAACTCACGTTTTTTATATAAGCGAGATATAAGACGAGATTTTTGGTCTCCAGAATCTACACTATCGTCGTACAAATTTCAGCAGAAATTTTGTTATTGATCTAAAATACGGTGTATTTACACCGATTGCTGTCTCCATCTCCTATAAATATTATAAACTTCGTACCGCTCTATTTTTTCATTATTCTCATTCTATCTCATTTTCTCAAAGAATGTGCGTTCGACTTGCATTACGCGTACATCGACCAATATTTTGACACCTTACTAGAGGCATTTTCTTATTAATATAATAACAATAATTAACTACACGGCGATAAACCGACACAAACACCATTTGAAAAAATTGTTTTCTGTTGCTGGAGAAGCAGTAATTATATAAGATTGACATTTATGATATGACGTGGTCAGATTGAAGTTGTCATTCATTGGATTTATTTATTTTTATTATAAATAGCTTTTTTTTCATTACCCATCGTGTTAGCTGCACTGTCTGGAGCAAATTTGATCTTATGTAGCTCTCCCACCACCAACACAGTATATGCACAGAGAAATGATTTATAACATCTGATAGCGACGTCTGGTATAACGGTTCCTACCTACCGATGCCCTATCAACTGTCTATTACCTAACAAATAACCTGTTTGAATCTCTTCGTGTCATATTACAACATTTCATAGCTTATGTCACTAACCTAACTTAATCTCATATTCGTGATATTAATAATACAGACGTACAACTTTAGAAAGTGTTTCTCTTGTACTTATTTATTAGAACTATCTTGATTAAGTTATTTGGAGCATTATTTCGCTTGTTTCTTCAATAATTAAATATTTCAATTTAGTTAGGTTTCTCTAGAGATAGAAGGTCTACGGTGTTATATTATTTTATGGGAAAAGGATTAAAAGAGCATGCGGCTAACCGGTTAAATTAAGTGAACACCCCACTGTTATCTATCGCCAAATAAATTATCATCTTAACATTTATTCTCATTACCTCAAATCACATAAGAAATTGTGCGTCAGCGAACCTTTTTTAAATGACTTGAAAACGGAGTTTTTCAATTGGTCTGTATTTATTTGTACTGGTTGTACTCATAGCTTCGCCATTTATGTTATGTATCGTTTTGTTTTGTTTAAGGATTCTTTCAATTAAGCCCATGTTAATATCTTATATATATATATATATATATATATATCTTCGAAACTCAAGGTCTATTGAGTGTCGAAAATATACCAGGAAAGTCTTAGAAATATTATAGAAGAATATTTAATGGTAGAGATTTTGGTATGTTTATGACAATTCAAGACTATGTGAATACTCTTTACCGAGGACGACCATGAATGTGAAAGAAGAAGGGGAATGTAATTAGAAAGAAATGAGTCTAGTAGGATAATGTTTTATATAACTTATCTCGGAAGCTCTTACACAAAACAACAAGTAAACAAAAAGTTAAATGTGACATAACAATTATGCAACAATTTTGCTTATTGAATATAAAAATAATTCTCAATTATGAATGTGTACTATTGTATTGTTATTTATGTTAATTACCAGGTGGAAATGGCTATTTGTGGTATAATTAAAGCATTATGTACGCACATACATTAATAAAGTTACGAAACTGATTCACAGCTATGTAAATGTTTTTAAAACGCACAATGCAGAAGGTTATTTTTGAATAATTGTTATGGCAAGTGTTATTAAGCGAAGTCATATTTTAGATCTAGGGATTCCTTGACATTTCCGATTATGATAGTTTGCCTTTTTCAGATGTTGAATATTAAATTAAGTGAATTCATTTGGCTAAATTTATATTATAATGTGCTAATACATTTAAAATTTTCACGATTATGACACCACAGTTCAAACTATGGTTTAACTATTCGGCGTTTGACATAAACTAACGAGTTACTGTCTTTTAGTTCCTTAAGTATAAACATAACACACACATAAAGGGTCCAATACGTGGACAGTGATTGCTGTCTACGCCGCAAAACGTAGTTGTTGTAGTATATGTATCTGTGGCACTGGAAGCTGTCAGTGGGACGCATGTCAGCAGAAGAGACCAAATATAAAATGTAAAGTATAACTGTAATTATAATAATAATTCTTTACAATAACAAGTTCATTATTTGCAAAATACTACAGACGTGAAGTGTTTTTTTTAAGAAAAAGACTTTGAATTAACTTATTCAGTAATATAAAATTATTTAAAACATTTGTTCTGTTTCGACATCGGTTTTAGAAATTTAACTATTTATAAAAGTTTTACATAGTATTCAGACGAACAAGGCGACAAAGGAAAGGCTCACCTGATCTTAAGCTTACTTCTACGTTCATTATCTTTTGTTATTTCACAATGGCAATCTTTTTTTTTTTTTTTGACGGGGAGGAAATCTTTAGGAAGATACCCCGCCTTCTGGGAGGAAGGCGGCGGTTATGTGGGGTTCTTACCCACTAAAACCTCCCCGGTGGCCCTTTCCTCGGTGCATGACGAGGGGCTCCGGGATCTCCAGTGGAACGGGGAGGTTACTCCCTCCCCCCTGTGCCCTCGCAGCGCAAGGCGATACGGGCCAGCCGATGTCGCCTTCTTCCCGGGTCCACTTTGGTGGACGACTCAGGCCCCCACCCTTGTCGCCCAGTGAACCCGAGGCCCCTTTTAGTCGCCTTGTACGATAGGCAGGGGATACTGTAGTCTTATTCTTGAGAGCCCAGAACTACAGGGCTGATGGCAATCTTCGCCAGCTTGTACCAATAAGTTAACTTTTTCCACGTTCTTAAGTACAAAATTTATCTTATTTATGTTATACCTCGCTAAGATGACGTTATAAATAATTATGTATACTTTTGAAGAAAATTAGAATGAATAAAATCCTCCAATGGCTGCTGTTTCATCATTTCCATATTATAATGATTATAATTTGAAATATCCATAACTGCCATCTCTATGTTTAGCACATTATAACATCACACTTTAAAATACAGCCTTAGACATGTTGGCTAATTTGTAACTTTGAATAAACATTTTCCTCCATCAGATGACCTCTTTGTGTCATTAGAAATCACGTTCACCCACGAAGAGCCATATAGGCGTGCTATCCTCTCTATAAATAACTATATTCCTTTTGAACGGCACAAACAAATGAGTCATTTTTAAACTCTAAAAGAATTACTGTATGCAATGATACAAGAAGAAAAAGTCGTCTTTTCACTATCCATCCATTGTCACAACTTTTAATATATTATATTTAATCATATTAGCATCAATAGCCTTATAGGTTAAGTTACCGTACCGTCTGCGAAACATAAGATCGTAGGTTCGAATCCACTATTCAAGTATTGACGTGACCTCTTAGCACAAGCGTAAGCTTGATTATTTAGATTGGTTAACAAGAATGTTAATAATACTTGTAAAAAAAACCTTTTTTTTTTCTCTAAAATTATAGATTTTTTTGTTTTTGAGGTACAAAAAAATCGATAAACTTATTGAAATAAGCCGACTGGGTTCGCACCCGCAAACGAAGAAGTTCTTGTGATTAATCCGATCATTTAGAACTTTAATACAAACAGTGGCAATGTAAACTTATATTTTTAAATGAAATATTTTCTTAATTGTGATTACCCAACTAGTCATTTTGATACTTTTCATTTAATATTAGCCTTTTCATTATTTTGGTTTTTCTCGGAAGATAACAAGATTATTATTATTATTATTAAAAAATCATGTTGTAAGCTCGACTTTAAACTACATGACTCCTTGTCAAGAAAAAATGTAGGTGTTGTTGGTTTGCATACCATTTATAGTGAAGCCAGTGTCGCTTGCATATAAACATAGTTTAGTGTAACGTTAATTAAGGTTGGAAAAGTATAAGAGAGTATAACCGAACCCGTTCGAGGATGGCGCAGGCGGGCTGGTGGCAGACTGACCCGCAGTCCTGTAGTTCTGGGCTCTCCCCTGCCTGTCGAAGAAGGCGACTAAAAGGGGCCTCGGGTTCACTGGGCGACAAGGGTGGCCCCCTTTGTCGTCCGCCAAGGTGGACCCGGGAAGAAGGCGACATCGGCTGGCCCATGCCCCCGCCTTTCACTGCAAGGGCACAGGGGGGGAGGGAGTAACCTCCCCCCCGGGATATGCTCTCCTTGAGCACAGGGGCTCCGGTTCGTTCCTCTGGAGATCCCCGAGCCCCTCGTAATGCACCGAGGAAAGGGCCACCGGGGAGGATTTACAGGGTAAAAACCCCACATAACCGCCGCCTTCCCCCCAAAAGGCGGGGTATCTTTTTGAAGATTTCCTCCCAGTAAACAAAAAAAAAGGTTGGAAAAGTATGTGAACAACAACAATAACAGCGTTCCCTATATGATATGTTTTAGATGATATAAAGAGGAAAAAAAAGGAAAATTGGGTGATATATCGTGGCAGCTGTATTGTACGACCAAAACTCCTTTTATAGACTGTGATATATACTCTTATATGGATCCATAATGAAAATTAAAAATTACTTAAAATGTCAATACTCCAAAAGTCGTCCTCTTGAAGTCCAAAAACGTTACTTGAGCTTAATATTCGTACGCAATCCCAAAGGTCAATATATTAAGCTGCGACTTCTTACATAACCTGAACCGTCCTGATTTTATAATGTGGAATTTTATTGCTCAATACATACTTTGTAACGTTCCATAGTACAAAAGCATTATACGATACACACGGATGGACAGAAATAGAAAATTATCGACATACACTAAGCAACTTTGACTGTGATTGTTGACTTTTCATTGTATTCTGTCTTTCATTTCACACACTGTTTATCTTTTAACTACAGTTAAAGTTATATACAAAAAAAGTGATATACAAGAGACAATTATTAGAATATCTCTTATAAATAAAAGACAATGTTTATTGTTAAAATGATTAATTTGTTTTTCATCGTATATCTTGTTTAGATTTTAAGACTGTGTACCACACTATAAAAGTATAAAGCTACATCCAGATATCGAGTGTCATTACGTGTAATAACTACAATCACATTTAGGTTTTACGTAAGTACTAATTTAATGGTATAATTATCCAGGATTTAAACTAGTTAAAATGTTTAAATGGAGTTATTATTTTAAATTGTTATATTACAAGAAGTCCACACAAGAAACTACGAAATTCTGAACATAAATTTTGCAACAAAGCAATTTCCCAATGAAAATACTGAGTAATCTTTATATTTGTCTAAATACGTACTGTAAACTAGGGTGCGGACTATTTAGGAGTAAATTGGAAGATTATAACAGTTTTGGCTTTGTAAATAATTAAAGCAAGTTCTGAAACTCGCATTTCTATTACACTATAGTTATTATTTTGATATATTGTTATTATTGATATTCTTTCCTATAATTTAATTATTAATATATAATAATTTAATTAGAAAAATAAAATATTGCATGTTATGGCCAGTAAAAGGCAATATAGTCCACTTGCCACTGTAACGTAAAAAAAGTTCTGCCCTAGCAGAACTTAACAGGAACCAAAACCGTTTCTCTTGGCTTCCAATAATCTTTCTATTAAAATCAAAGAGAGTAATAAAATACAAAGATAATTTGTCGTTGAGCCAGGAGGGTACGTTTTTTTTGACGAACATATATAGATTCAGAGAAGCTGACTTTAACTGCTTCACAGAGCTTTTAGATCGGTTAGCCTAAACCTGTAAGACAAATTACGAATATAAATTATGCACTGTAGTACACACCTCTTTCACGTTTATACGTCTGTGTAAATATGTTCCTCGGTTTGAAACGGAACGCCTCTTTTCAGTATATAGGTTTAGCAAGCAGTTCACAATTTAGGCGCACAAAATAAGAAACGTCATTGACGTCCCAGGTTTGAAGCTAAATTGAGCAATATAGCAGTCAATGTCTATGATATATTGAGCTGTGTATTGTTACAAATATCGCTGGCAGCTCCATGATTTAACCTTCAAGTCACCGTTCGAGCGCGTTGATGTCTTTAGCTCGTGACATTTAGTTAACAATGTTTCTTTTTATGTGCGGACATTTATCACGTCTAGTGACAATTCGACAGTGGTATTACAATTGCAACATGCTGGTATGAGGTATAATTAATTGTAAAAAATAATATTAAAATGTTTTTATTAGTAAAACTATTTGCTTTTTTTAAAAAAATAAATCGTTCATGAAATATATTACATAATATTAACCAGACACCCCAGCTTACTTCAAACCTTAAATAATTTAAGTTTGATGCTAATAATAATAATAATGGCATATAGCAATTTGTCAAGTCTACCTATGAGATATACTCGTAAAATATATATTTGTCTAACTATAACAAAAAATTAGACTCTCACGCCTTTCCTTTAACATTCGAACACCACGGGGACAGACAAAAAACAATTTATTCTAATTAGGTCTCAAATACAATTATTGTAATTTAAATATTCTATTGATTGTTTATACTCATGCACATATCACGAGGGATTTGCAAAAACGCGTATATGTTTTTTAATTATATGTCAGTTTTACGACCGACTATTCGTCACTTATCTTCTCATTAATTATCAAATATTTTTATTCTACATACTCCTTTACATTTATTAAAATCGTAATGCTAATTGACTATGTACACTTGAAAAATTAAGAAGACTTAAGTAATAACTAAACTACAGAGATAGCGACTACTGTCTGTCTTAAATGGAGTTCGAGACTGGGATGGACTTAACACCTAAGAATGGGTACTAACCTAAGCAATTATATTGTTGTTGTAAATGAGTCATTCTCCTTACTATAAACCGGCTTGAATTCGTATTTATGAAATACATAGTTCAACATAATTTTAATATTTGATTAATATTACGTGAAAGAAATGCGGAAGCTCACTGCAGAAGCATAAGTCAGTTCTGTCGACACGGCAGACGCGCTTTACCAACGAGAGGAGGAAATGTATTAGATAAAATTATATTTTGCAATTTGTACGCAATTCAAATTTCTTACCTAACGTCGGCTGGCATCGGCACACAATATGTCGCGCATTTTAGTAATCACGGGTTCGAATCGCTGTTGTATTAGTTACCTACAAAATAATCCCAAATTTATATCTCACTTTTCAACTGACTTCAAAAATGGAGGAGGTTTTCAATTCGTCCGTATGTTTGTTACCACATAACTTTCGACTGGATGAACCCTATTTAGATGACTCTTTTTTTATTTGAAAGTCCAAGTTTGCAATTCCAAAAACATATAATTCTCAAATTTGCAATTATAGACGAATAACTCAATATAACGCCAACCGATTTCTATAATTCATTTTTATTGGAAAGGATGTACTTTAAGAGTAATTTGGTGAGAGATTGGTTAGGTTCTGTTTTTCGTAATATTCATTCGATAATTCGGATATGCAAACATGGGGTCCACTTGTAATAGCATTTGACGTTTGATTCGATTTAAGGTTGGTATTTGTTTTTGCTCGTAAATATACTTGTATCACAAAAATTTCACTTATACCAATATATTGCACAACAGCATATTTAGAAATATACTATCGCAATAAAATGAGATGTTGACGAGTAAATACCCTTGAGGATTAAGGTAGCTTGCCTTGACAACTTAAAAAATAATAAACTAATGCTACATCCATAGATCACTAGATCAGACATTTAGATAGACATAATAGATCTTTTCTTAAGAATGTCTATTGGGCCATATCTTAGACGATAAAAAAATGTTCCTTTTTTTATTCTAAAAATGATTTATGCATATAAACATGGCACAATTTGAATTTCTCTTCAGTATTAGAATTAGAAAATTTCAAAACATCTAAATTCAATAATGTAATATTGACATAAAATAAATAGCAAATTGCCTAATAAAATATCGTGTATATGTAACATTTATACGAGGATATAGGAAATATCACTCAATAAACTTACGAAATTAAAAGAGCACGGAAGAGACTGTTAAAGCTTTTAATCTGAATTTAATTACATAATTCTACGCTTTTAACACACCAATGATTGAACTTTAAGAAGTGTTCGAAACGTGATAGTACATACCCAGTCTAGTTATGTAATGCCTTATCTAGTGATCATCTGTGGTCCTCGTCTTTTAAATCACGAAACTGTTACTTGAAACATTTTAAAAGTTTAAGCTATACTAAATATCTATTGGCTATATTGATAGAATGTTACCATGCAATTATTGTATTGTCAACGATCCAACGATCGATTGATACCAGATAATATCAGGAAATGTCACGAATAACGCTGTTTTGTTACATTGTTATAAATCAAAATTGAAGGTAAGTTTAAGTAAAATTAAGATAAATCATAAATAAATATGTAGATATCGTAGCTCTGTAGAGCCATGGTAGCTCAGTATACGAGCGGTCGCCTCAAGTTGCATAGAACGCACGCAACCCGAGTTCGAATTTAATGTGCTGATTTACCACGTGATCGGCAGTGAAGAAAAACATCGTAAACCTACATGTCTTAAAAATTTTCTAAGGCATGTGAAGTCTGCCAATCTGTGTTTGCGCACTAAGGTCGCGTGGCGGACTATGCCCTTATACTCTCTTTATAGAGAAGGCCTGTGCCCAGCTGTGGGACCATTTATAAAGGTTGCAACTTTAAGTTTAACTTTATAAATATATATCAAATATATTTCGATGCAGAATAAGTTGCACATTGAATATTATTCTAAGAATTTATAGGATTGTCTACTAACACACTTTTGACGTTTAATATCGTAAGCGGTAAGAGGTCTTCCTGTCTCTATTACATAACGTTTAGTTGTGACCTAGAATGGCGTCTATAGATAGTTATCATAATTTTATTACATCAATCGACAATATACAAGTTTATTATTTTTATAAGCTCTCAAGTTCCGGAGTAGCTATAGAGGTTTCTAACCGAGCTTATCAGATATTTGTAAAAAAATTGAAGAACTTTTGCTTTATTATATTAGAGCTTTTTTATATAATTATTAGGCTGCGAATTTCACCCACGAAGATAAAAATTCATTTAGCTATTAGGCCCTCCGTTGAGCCAAAAAAACACTTATAAAAAAGAAATAAGTGGAAAATAAAAATCTTTATTCTTCTAATAGACTGTGGGCTTTGGCGTTTTTTACAACTGTTTATTCTTTATTTTTAAAAATGCTTAAAAAATAAAAAAAGTCGCTAAAATTATTTTCAAGCAAACTAGGATAAAGTGCACGTCTATAATATAATAGTGGCTTTGAACCCACAGACCGTACCCTAAACCATTAGAAGAAACACTAATTGACATTGATTCTTAATTTTCCTATAAACTGTATTAATTATTTACGGAAATGTTGTTAAATCCATTCGTTGTAGCTAATAATAAGCTACCCACCCGTTTCGTCATAAAATTGTACTTTAATTTTTAATGCACTTTAAAAGCAGTCTCATTAAAGATTACTAAAAGCACTAAGGTAATTTAAAAAGTGTCGATACAAAAACAACTTTAAAAATAATTATACATAGAAGAGCAATTAATTATGCAATTATATTTACTCTTTGCATTCTCATGTGACCTTTAAGGTCGTAGAAAGGAGACGGTCATCCTCTATGGCATTGATTTGGCACAAGGATTTGTCCAACATGATGAGCACGATGTTATTAATATGTAATTAAATAGTTATATAACTTAATTAACTATATACTCATATTAATCGATTTCATGCGTCTTTGACAAGGTCAGACATGCATCCCTTCACTTTTTTTATTTTCAATTTGATAACCATTGGAAAAAACATTTTTTATTTAAAACTTTAACTTCACTCACCGCGAATCCCTGCTGGCTTATACCTAAGCGAAAGCTATTTTTTTAATTTGAAACAAAAATTAAAACGAAATGGAACCATTTTAATGTCGAGTACATAATCACTTGTACTCGACTTTGTACGTCAATAGCCTAATGGTTTGGCGTGCGGTCGACGAAAATAAGATCGTAGATCAAATCCATCTCGTAACTCACTTCGGAATGGTTAACAAGAATGTGATATTTTAAGTCAAATAACAAGACGAATTAGCAGATTTAAGTTGTAAAAATATATATGTACACATGAATGAAAGTTTAGCCACACAAGTGCTTCAAATAATGTAGTTGGAGGACAGTGAGCACAAATAAACATTACTAAAAAACTGAATGTATATAAATTTCGTAAAAAATTGTATTAATAAAAAAAATCTAACAGTGGTAGTGCCACAGAACCACCACGGTTGGTTTGAAGGATACACGGTGGAGCTGATTGGCATAGCTTATCCTTGAAATATTTTACGAAGGGTACTAATGTAATATTACACTAAGTACCAATTGTGAAGTGGAGGTCAAGTTTCAGTTCGTGTTCGTTAGACCTTAGGGGTAATGTGCATATTGGACCATCAAGGATGATTGTAATTGATACCATTATCTTAATAACCTTCACTTATATAATATAACCAATCACTTTAAACGTTTCTGTCAATCACTGGTGCATCATCAATAGTCCAATAGTTCGTGAGTTTGATTTCGCAGCAATAAAGAATTATAGATTGAAAGCAAATATTGTACAATTCTTACCCAATTTTAAAACAACTCATAATTCGAGCCGTGGTAGCTCAGTATCACGTTACCAACTCGGGTTCGATTCACGGTGCTAGCACCAATGAATTTGTTTGTTGTAATTTTAAGTGCTGATTTACCACGCGCTCGGCTGTAAAGGGAAAACATCGTGAAGGTACTTTAACAAATCATTGTATCTAAGCTCAACATAGTTTGATCTGTATAACCAGTCAACATAAAATAATAGAACATGTATCAACCGTAATGTATAAAAGCTGGCCTCAGGGCCGTTCAACGTAGATAGTATCAACGACTTCTCAGCTTTGTTTCCAATTGATTCATTGATATAACGTTTAGTACACTTAATACGCCAACGATGTCTTATTAATGTTTCAATTCTTAGGATAAAAGATTGCAAGAGGAATATAGCAATAAATGTATTAAGTTATCTTCCGAGATATTCAAACTTTCTTAACCGACCCTTTATTCCGACCCTTTAATTTTACTCACGAGTGTATTTTTGTTTATTACTTATGATTTTTCGTAGTCGAGCTCTATCTTTATTACAAATAGTTATTGCTCTTAATTATTTATTTATTGACGTTCCTTATTACCCTGCTATGTATTTATTTTACCTTTCCCACCTTTCCTGTCCTACAGGATTGCCTGGAAGAGATGATTCATAACGATAAAGCTGTCAAGCCCACTTTAAGATTATGCCCAGTTGTTTATTTAAATAATTGTAATTATTGTAAAATCGGAGCAATAAAGAATCTGACAAAGTAAAGCATCTCATTCGGTTTTAAAAGATTTTTTATGGGTATAAACTAGAGCTTGACCACGATCCCACCTGATGTTAAGTGGTGATATAGTCGAAAGATTGTACGTGGTAGCTCCTTACCAAGAGAATGGGAGACAGTGACTTGATGTCCTAAAGCGAAAGGATGGTGGAATTAGTTCTGATTCCTTAGTTCCACGTTTTCCAAAATGCATATATGCAAGGCTAGACAGCTTAACTTTTGCTGAACAGAGTGATTTCAGTTGCGTCACCAATAAGCCTTCTATTTAAATGTCAGTTACAAAATTAACAAACGTTTTAATAAAAAAAAAAAACAGCTTAAATATGAAATTGACTTAACAGTCAGTTTAAAGTATTAAATCACCGAAGGAGGTTGTTGATATTCAAGTTTGGCTGTATAAAAATATGATATAATTTTAATTTTAGAGAATTTTTATATTGACTTGACTAACTATTTTTAATTACACCGGTAAAGTATGACGTTAAGGCGGTTTGCCTTAGCGTCATATTACATGTTTTACACATTTGACCGTCGTTAACTTAATTACTTGACGGTCACTTATAAGGAAACTTGCAAATAACAGGTACAGTTTTTGTGATCGTAGATGTTCTTTGAATACTTCTCTTGTAAGTAAAAACATTAATATCATTACATTGTTGTATTTGTTGATATGATTTTATGCAATGGTAGCTCAGTATCGGTGCATTCACCTGATAGCGTAGCTCACCAACAACTCGACTTCAACTTTTCTTTTTAACAATGACACTAATCCAGGCGGCCTCTACAGTTTATTTTGGTTTTTAAAGGTGGCACAGCCTAAACTTTTATAAAGTTCGAGTTTCATTAACATCATGACGAAACCTCCATGTATGAGATAAGATGTGACTGAAATGCCTGAAACGGGTATAGTCCTCAAAAAAAATGCATGACATAGAATTCTTAAGATATGTGAAGTTTGAAAATCCGTTGTCATAACTGGAGACGTGTGGCCGACTTTGGCCTAATACTCTCTTAATAGAGAACGTCTGTGCCCAACAATGTACACACATATGCGATATGAGATGGTGCGGGTTGGTAGCTAAGAATTTTTCTACCGCTTGGCTGTCTATCTAAATATCTGTACAAACGTGCAAGCTCTTTAACTTATGTAATGTGTTGTTGTTAATATATTGTAAATAGCTTGTATCCAACATCGTCCTACGGCATTTGTCTTTGTCAATTCATTTAATTTCAAAAATATCTTTCTTTGTGTTTATGATGCTGTATGAAAGGAAACACCGATCCCGTTGTATTATTAAAAACTCCCAACCCAAGACGTTTAAAAACTACTAGTTTTTAATTTAACTGGTCTAGAGTCGGACCTCCACACCACACAGTACTTGTTAATATCAGAACTCTACGCTGCACGTGTTGTAAGATGCCCCGTGTTTCTCACACTGCATCATATCCATCTTTGGATTTCATTACACGTCAATTATTTTGAATTGAGACATACCATGATGAAATCCTTACTTGGGTATTAAAATGTAGTAGTGGTATAATAATATCGCAAAGATGTTGACTTGTGATCGCACCAAACTAATTAAGTCAACCAAATGCATGTACTTTAAGTAGTCAATCAAAGTTATATATATAGTTGACATTTGACATTTATAGATAGGAATATTTCGTAAGCACATTCCATGTGTAACAAGTGCTACACCGACTGCTTACTTAGAATTTAAAAAGAAAAAATCAGTACCAGTATAAGGCCATCTACCCTCAAACTGCTAATACTTATAAAATTCTTATCATTTGATCGTATTTGAATATGTAACAATAAAGTATTAAACCAAAAATAAGCAGTACAATACCAGGGACCAAATCAATTGTCATTCGACGAATACTTACTATATGATGGTATAATTATAATAGGTTGTCAAATATCTCCCTTCCGCCTTTTGTCTTTTGAATTTCGCGGCTATGTACAAAGCGCTACAGAGCTCGTATCTAGCAATACTATACATAATTTGAAGGTCTTGACATAACCTACAAAACGACGCTATGCATAATTAGTTTGGATATTGCGTTCAACAGTTATAGACGTGTAAACATGGAGTTCACTAACGCCGAAATTCGCGGCTTGGCCACTGTTTGGTGAATCGTCCACCGGCCTTCGACCACGATCGTTTCGCTTGATATTGTCGTATGTGATCCATTTTTCGTCGCCAGATACCATCCGCTTCAAGAATGGGTCGAGTTCGTTCCGTTTCAGCAGCATATCGCAGGCGTTGATTCGGTCAGAAGGTTTTGCGATTGATACGAGCTCTGTAGCGCTTTGTACATAGCCGCGAAATTCAAAGACAAAAGGCGGAAGGAGATATTTGACAACCTATTATTTAGCTATGGGAGCTAAAACTTAAAATATCTCGGTGTTTGACACATATCATAAGTATCCAGTAATCTAGATTTTAAACATTAGGAATGACTATTCATTCATTATTCACGGCATTCATGTATTAGAGAGTTTTTTCAACATAAAGAAACCCCTTAGAATTTGATAGAGTATTCGTTATTCGCTGTTCAATAAGTTGAAATTTTTGTTTGAAAAAATTTCAACATAATTAAATGCGAATATGATGCACAAATTTTCCACTTTCTACCGTCGGTATTAACTTTAACTTCTTATATATTGTATAATAAATAAATATCCTTTAATTTTTGTTAATTAATAAAGGATATTTATTTATTTATTTAATATTTTTAATTTAATTAGTTACCTATATTATCTGCAAGACCACACTAGGACGTTACCGTTTCGGTGGACAGACAGCCTAACATGTATAAGTTGTATATTTATTTTGGTCATACAACATGCAAATATCAGAATGCGTAACATACGAGAATGTCATCAGATTGGCCGGTTCTTCCTGTTAATGTTATACAAAAACAAGTACAAGGTGATCCATATAGGTGGTCGGTATTTTTTTCACGAGCATCGGCAAGGACGTTCGAATCTCGTCCGTACATACGTCAATCCCCTTGACATTTTCAAATTAGCCCAATTTTAAATGCGAGATGAATAAGTGTAGGTCTCACGAATGATTTATCAAGTGACGTTCAAGTGCACCGGACTTTAAAAAACATTTGATTTATTTTATTGGTAATTAAAAAAAAAACTAAACTATTTTTTGGAACCGGAATTGTTCAGACTGTAATTAAGGCAAACTGCTCTTGAGTTATTGTAGCTATTAAAGAATAACGTTCTTAAACAAAGGAATGACGTTCTTAACCCGTAGGTTTTACAACTTAACCAGATTGTGAAGTCAGCTGAGCCTCTATGCAACCGACTTCAAAAAGGTTCTTAATTTATTTGTATGTTTTTATGTATGTCCACTGGGTGGCTCTGTTCACAAGGTATACCCTCACAGATTTTAAAACTCGCAAAGAATTGGGCGGTTCACACAAAGCCAACATCCGCGGAGCTAATAAATTAGCCCATTTTGCTCATCGTCTCGCGAAATCGGACAAAATTACACATGTTACCGGCCTCGCGATCTACAATCGACGCACATAACATTTTGAAGTCATACTGACTGAGAGGGCATTTTATGGTGAGAAGGAATTGACAAATGAAATTACATATTAACAGCATTTTATTTCATTGATGTACTATTTTTTCATTATCTTTTCCTTATCAATTATCTAATTTAATTTGTAAAAATTGACTTGTCATTTTTTATAATTACCAATAAAAATCTGAATCTGAACCGATTATGATGATTTTTTTTTATTTAAAATCAGGTGTTTCTTATGTGGTCCCATTTTAATTTGATGCAATTTTGACAAGTCAAGGATACTATACTTCGCAAACCATTTTGTGTGCTTTTGGGGCTGAATCTATAACAGCTAGAGCACCGATTATTTCAGTCGTAGTACATCTCCTGTTGGACAACGGATTCCACCAAATTTGCGAAAGGACCTATCGTAAGCCTCTTGCATACAACACATAGCATTATATAAAAATATATATTTTTATATTATTTGTTTGCTTTGACGTACAATAAAGTTATGTCTGTCATCTGTCGAGATAGTTGACGTACAAAAAGATTTATACTCTGCCAAAAATTTAGGTCGATTACGTAAATTGTCATCAGCATATGGCACACGGTCGTCGTGTCAAATATTTTTCTATGAACATGTCTCTAAAATATTCTTTGTAATAAATATTCAACCTTTACGTAAGCTAATTAACAGAATGTCATCTAAAGTTCAAACTGATTTACAACATTTCTTCCGCATTGCTATTGAGATTCCAATTAATTGCAATAGATTAAATAATTAATTTTTGGTTTGTTATTGTTTTGTGTATATTTTAAATAAAGGACGATTAATTTGAAATTGAAAATTTTTATTATATTAAAATGCATAAAAATAATACCAATACTGGCCAAATTCTTACGCTTAAAAACCTCTTTTAAAAATTCTAGCCCCAAGTACTAGTACGTTTACTAACAACCTAATAAGTTGGCTTAATAGAATCCAGGAAGCTTGTAATAATACATAACAATAATAGAAGTCTTTGGTCGAATTCTGTTTGTTCTCATTTGATTTAAAAGTATATATGTAAGATTAGACAACAACTTTTGCTGAACAAGTGATTTCAGTTGCGTCACCAATAAACTCTATTTAAATGTCAGTTACAAAATTAACAAACTTTTAATAAAAAAATAAAAACAGCTTAAACATGAAATTGACTTAACAGTCAGTTTAAAGTATTAAATCATCGAAGGAGGTTGTTGATATTCCAGTTTGGCTGTATAAAAATGATATAATTTTAATTTTAGAGAATATTTATATTGACTTGACTAACTATTTTAATTACACCGGTAAAGTATGACGTTAAGGCGGTTTGCCTTAGCGTCATATTATATTTTACACATTTGACCGTCATTAAAATAATTACTTGACGGTCACTTATAAGGAAACTTGCAGATAACAGGTACAGTTTTGTGATCGTAGATGTTCTTTGAATACTTCTCTTGTAAGTAAAAACATTAAACTGATTACATTGTTGTATTTGTTGATATGATTTTATGCAATGGTAGCTCAGTATCAGTGCATTCACCTCATAGCGTAGCTCACCAACAACTTGACTTCAACTTTTCTTTTTAACAATGACACTAATCCAGGCGGCCTCTACAGTTTATTTTGGTTTTAAAGGTGGCACAGCCTAAACTTTATAAAGTTCGAGTTTCATTAACATCATGACAGAAACCTCCATGTATGAGATAAGATGTAACTGACATGCCTGAAACGGGCGTAGTCCCAAAAATAAAGGAAATAATAATAAAGGAAAACAAAAAAATAAAATGTATGAGATAGAATTCCTAAGATAAGTGAAGTTTGAAAATCCGAACATCACTGGAGTTGTATGCGGAATTTTCTACCGCTTTGCTGTCTATCGGTACAAACGCGCAAGCTGTTTAAGTTATATAATGTTATTCATTTGTATCGTCATCATAATGACCTCTCCCGACGATTTCCTAAAGGACCAGTTGCAAGCGACTTGTATCCAACATCCTCCTACGGCTTTGTCTTTGTTAATTCTTATAATTATATATAATCTTTCTGTGTGTTTCTGACGCTGTATGAAAACACCGATTCCGTTGTATTGTTAAAACTTCCGAGCGTAAGACGTTTAAAACTACTAGTTTTAATTTAACTAGTCTAGAGTCAGACCACCACACCACACACTACTTGTTAATATCATAACTCTACGCTGCTTGTGTTGTAAGATGCCCCGTGTTTCTCACACTGCATCATATCCATCTTTGGATTTCATTACACGTCAATTATTTTGAATTGAGACATACCATGATGAAATCCTTACTTGGGTATTAAAATGTAGTAGTGGTATAATAATATCGCAAAGATGTTGACTTGTGATCGCACCAAACTAATTAAGTCAACCAAATGCATGTACTTTAAGTAGTCAATCAAAGTTATATATAGTTGACATTTGACATTTATAGATAGGAATATTTCGTAAGCACATTCCATGTGTAACAAGTGCTACACCGACCGCTTACTTAGAATTTAAATAGAAAAAGTCAGTACCAGTATAAGGCCATCTACCCACTCAAACTGCAGATACTTATAAAATTCTTATCATTTGATCGTATTTGAATATGTAACAATAAAGTATTAAACCAAAAATAAGCAGTACAATACCAGGGACCAAATCAATTGTCATTCGACGAATACTTACTATATGATGGTATAGTTATATTTAGCTATGGGAGCTAAAACTTAAAATATGTCGGTGTTTGACACATATGATAATTCCAGTAATCTAGATTTTAAACATTAGGAATGACTATTGATTCATTATTCACTCAGGCATTCATGTCTTAGAGATTAATATTAGCTCCAGAGTTTTTTCAACATAAAGAAACCCCTTAGAATTTGATAGAGTATTCGTTATTCGCTGTTCAATAAGTTGAAATTTTTCTTTGAAAAAAATTCAACATAATTAAATGCGAATATGATACACAAATTTTCCACTTTCTACCGTCGATATTAACTTTAACTTCTTATATATTGTATAATAAATAAATATCCTTTAATTTTTGTTAATTAATAAAGGATATTTATTTATTTAATATTTATAATTTAATTAGCTATATTATCTGCAAGACCACACTAGGACGTTACCGTTTCGGTGGACAGACAGCCTAAGATGTATAAGTTGTATATTTATTCTGGTCATACAACATGCAAATATCAGAATGCGTAACATACGAGAATGTCATCAGATTGGCCGGTTCTTCCTGTTAATGTTATACAAAAACAAGTACAAGGTGATCCATATAGGTGGTCGGTATTTTTTTCACGAGCATCGGCAAGGACGTTCGAATCTCGTCCGTACATACGTCAATCCCCTTGACATTTTCAAATTAGCCCAATTTTAAATGCGAGATGAATAAGTGTAGGTCTCACGAATGATTTATCAAGTGACGTTCAAGTGCACCGGACTTTAAAAAACATTTGATTTATTTTATTGGTAATTTAAAAAAAAACTAAACTATTTTTTGGAACCGGAATTGTTCAGACTGTAATTAAGGCAAACTGCTCTTGAGTTATTGTAGCTATTAAAGGAACAAAGGAATGACGTTCTTAACCCGTAGGTTTTTACAACTTAACCAGATTGTGAAGTCAGCTGAGCCTCTATGCAACCGACTTTGAAAAAGGTTCTTAATTTATCTGTATGTTTTTTTATGTTTGTTACCTAATAACTTTCCACTGGGTGGCTCTGTTCACAAGGTATACCCTCACAGATTTTAAGACTCGCAAAGAATTGGGCGGTTCATACAAAGCCAACACCCGCGGAGCTAATAAATTAGCCCATTTTGCTCATCGTCTCGCGAAATCGGACAAAATTACACATGTTACCGGCCTCGCGATCTACAATCGACGCACATAACATTTTGAAGTCATTGCTGACTGAGAGGGCATTTTATGGTGAGAAGGAATTGACAAATGAAATTACATATTAACAGCATTTTATTTCATTGATGTACTATTTTTTCATTATCTTTTCCTTATCAATTATCTAATTTAATTTGTAAAAATTGACTTGTCATTTTTTATAATTACCAATAAAAATCTGAATCTGAACCGATTATGATGATTTTTTTTTATTTAAAATCAGGTGTTTCTTATGTGGTCCCATTTTAATTTGATGCAATTTTGACAAGTCAAGGATACTATACTTCGCAAACCATTTTGTGTGCTTTTGGGGCTGAATCTATAACAGCTAGAGCACCGATTATTTCAGTCGTAGTACATCTCCTGTTGGACAACGGATTCCACCAAATTTGCAAAAGGACCTATCGTAAGCCTCTTGCATACAACACATAGCATTATATAAAAATATATATTTTTATATTATTTGTTGTCAAAGCAAACGTACAATAAAGTTATGTCTGTCATCTGTCGAGATAGTTGACGTACAAAAAGATTTATACTCTGCCAAAAATTTAGGTCGATTACGTAAATTGTCATCAGCATATGGCACACGGTCGTCGTGTCAAATATTTTTCTATGAACATGTCTCTAAAATATTCTTTGTAATAAATATTCAACCTTTACGTAAGCTAATTAACAGAATGTCATCTAAAGTTCAAACTGATTTACAACATTTCTTCCGCATTACTATTGAGATTCCAATTAATTGCAATAGATTAAATAATTAATTTTTGGTTTGTTATTGTGTTGTGTATATTTTAAATAAAGGACGATTAGTATGAAATCGAAAATTTTTATTATATTAAATTGCATAAAAATAATACCAATTCTGGCCAAATTCTTACGCTTAAAAACTTCTTTTAAAAATTCTAGCCCCAAGTACTAGTATGTTTACTAACAATCTATTAAGTTGGTTTAATAGAATCTATGAAGCTTGTAATAACACATAACAATAATAGAAGTCTTTGGTCGAATTCTGTTTATCTCATTTGATTTAAAAGTATATAAGTGTAAGATTAATTTTATTACTTATCGCAAATGAAATGGATAGGAAATTATTTTTAAGAATTTTATCACGGTTAAATAATAGTCGTAGCTTAGACAAGAGTCATTAATCGCTGTCAGCCTTATATAAAGCTTAGGAAGTCCAATATGTGATAAGTGTAATTTCAACTATCAATCATTTAGTTCCCAAACTTTTTATTTTAATAATTAATATGTGAAATATATTCTTTTTTAATATATTTTAAATTTATGATTACTTGCATCGCTATGCTATTTCGCTATAGTTGTAAAAATAAGTTTATTCATTAAAATAATAAGAGACATACGTATATACATTTAAAATTCTTTTTTTGGGTTTTGTTGTCCTATGGTTATAAGTTTATATATAACTATGGTTATAAATTTATATATAATTTATATATTTATAAAAAATTAAATATAGTAATAAAATTTATATTTAGTTAAATAGAAACTCGATAAGTTATTCAATTTAGTTTACTTATCTTTATTTTAGAGTTAAATCTATTAAAAATCGATTGTTAAATTGCCATCCTTAATATGAATATTGAATAATACTATAATATTACTAATAAGATGTCTTCACAACACATTTATATATAATAAATACAATGTCATGAAGCCCACGGCATTCAAAAACATATGAAGAAATTAAAAGATTAAAGTTACGGCCTATATACATATATATTAAGAGAGTATAACGACATAGTCCGCCACGCGGCCCTAGAGCAGATTGGAATTCTAAATTTTCCTTTTCCTTTAAGCATTCTTCAGCACTTAAAATTGCAACAAACTCATTGGTGCCGGCACCGGGTATCGAAATGAAGTTGGTAGCGTACTACGCAACTTGATGCGACCGCCTGTCGATACGAATACGGGATGTAGATAATTCGTGAAACGTTCGAGAAAGTTCTTAAAGGTCATGAAATATAATACAGTGTACATTAATTGTTGTCAGACCTGCTTCAGATGAACGTAATAGCAGGTGCTGATAAAGCGGGGAAGTACAAACGAGTAACAAGTGATCTTTAGCGAGGATAACTGCTATTCTTTTTGGATGCAGTAACGCAATACGTTGCCTTTCCAAATCATATGCATTATCGCCCAAAAGTTAATGCCGACCAATCAACTCCTGATGCTTATGTAATTGCGCAATAAAATGAACTTCACACAAGGCAAGCTCACGCCGATGCTAGAAACATTTTAATTATTTGCAAGCGACTTTTGGACGTCATAATATGAATTATATTAAAAAAAAAACAAGATTTAAGTGCATTTACATTATTATTATAATAATGTTAATAAGCAACAAACAGTCTGGACATCAAAACTCAATTTTATAATATAATAAAATATTTATGAGTTAGAGTTACAGCCTATTCCTAAACACACTGTCACTCTTAAGCATAGGCTTTCTAAGTAAAGATAGTACTCTAGTGGGTATGTCTAGATTAGTGTATACTTAAAAATATTTTATCATACGTCAAAAAATGATTATGTTAAGAGTTAACAGCATAGCGTTTATTTGTCAACTAGATATTACGAGTTGGGCAAATTATTTATAATCCCACCATACGGCATATTTCATTAAAGGTGAGGCAAATCGTTCATTAATTTCCTCATTCCATTACGCTTAATTCATTGGATTTAAAATATTTGAATGTACTTCATTAATATATAACGGGTATAACGATGAAGCAATTTCTTGAAGAATTTTTATTTAAGGAAATAGCTACAAAAAATCGTTATTATTTCCGTACTTTCAACTTATTTTTTGTTTTGTCTTCTTTAATTTTTTGTAACCAGTTATTTTTATCTCAATAAATTCGTCAAAGATGTTAAAAGGAAACTATTTTAAAATTGCTGTACCGAGGCAAGTGGTCTATGGCAACAAACAAACTACGAGAGCCTACCATAAACTAATATATCTATAAAGATATGAATAATTATATTGTAAACTGCACCTTACTATTATACCCGATCAAACTGATAGGATTATACGAGTAAGGTAGTCAGGGCTTCTTTCTATTTAAGCTCCTTTTGATTGTGTGTTCTTTACATGTAAAGCCTGACAAATCACACAAAAAGAAGCACCGTGCTTAATAGTGGAATAAAGATTTTTTTTTATTAATAAGGCTTCAAAAGTTACCTGGGTAATAAGCAAAACATTAAAAATTAGACCACACTATTTTGAAAGCTTACAAGAAAAAAATCTGACATTTAAGCAAATCTAACCTTTAATTTGATTAAATTGGCACATTAAAATGCCCACAAAAATATCCTTAGGCACTTGGAAGTAATCGATGATTTTAATTGTTCTTTATATCTGACCACAAGAGGTCTACGCTGGTTTAAAAAAAAACAAGTATCCTCAGTTATAGAGCAATCACTTCGCTTAACAACGGCTTCCTGGTTTAAGCTTAATACGTTTCACCTTCGATAGAAGCCTTTCGAGATCGAGCGACATGACTGTGGAAACGTGTTCTACGACCATACGCTTACACACTGTAATGTTTGTGTTAATTGTATAAGATCTATACTGTCTACACAGCGCCTGCGGTTTTTTTTCGTTTATCTTTTACTTTATTTTTCATGGTCACTTCACATGATAATTTCGGCTATAATCACAGTTTCAGGATATATGTAAAGTTAAGTTATAGTTCCAGCTTTTGTATATATTATATATATGACCCACTGTTGGGCGCAGGCCTTCTCTGTATAGAGAGTATAAGGGCATAGTCCACCACGCAGGCCTAGTGCGGATTGGCAGGCTTCACATGCCTTAGTAATTTTTTCTAAGACTTGTAGGTTTCCTCACGATGTTTTTCTTCACCGCCGAGCGCGTGGTAAAGTGTCCGGGCGGTTAGCTCAAGTTGCATAGTACGCTAGCATCCAAGTACGATCCCCGGTGCCACCGGCACTAATAAATTTGTTGTTGAAATTTTATATGCTGTTTTACCACGCGCTTGGCAGTGAAAGAAAACATCGTGAGGAAACCTACATGCCTTTGAACACTTTTTTAAGACATGTGAAGTCTGCCAATCCGCTAGGGCCGCGTGGCGGGCTATGCTCTTATACTCTCTTTACGAAGAAGGGCTGCGTCCAGCAGTGGGGCATTTTTATTATATATAAAAAGGTTGTAGTTTTAACTTAACTTTTAACGTTTTATATTATTGCTATTTCCGCTATTTTTAAATAATGCTAGCAGTATTTTTTAAACTAATTAAAAGATTCTTGTTAACTATTCCAACCAAGCTTAAGCTTGTGATAGAAGATGGTTCACGTCAGTAGTCCAATGGTGAATTCGAACCTACGACCTTATGTTTCGCAGACCCCACCGTAAACCATTAGCCTCTTGACGTTTGTAAAAATGATAATATTATAATAACCTACGTTGCTTCTGGATAATGTAGCTCTTTAATGTTGGAACAATTATTAAAATCTGTTCACTAACAAATCTCTAATATTTCTAATAATAGTATATTTAATATGAAGGTTCTTCGTATTATTAAGAATCTTAAAATATTTTAAATATAATCTGATAATTTTAGTATTACATTTTATAGAAATTTATTAAATACAATCTTTTTTGTTTACTTACTGCTTTTAATGTAAGACATTTACCTGTAACAAATAATAACAAATAATTAAATCAATCTTCGTAAAGTCTAATAAAACACCACTTACTAGGAAGTTACATAGAAAATTACTTAATTATTTAGATATTTATCCAATTTAGTGCATTAAAAGTTAATTTAGTGAACCTTGTTTCGATACGATTTAATAAAGAAACTTATTGTTATCTTATAATAGCTTTTGAAAGCTCCGTTTACCTGTCCAGTAAGCTTGATATACAAAGTTTCGTAATATCGATCGTTAAATCAAAGAGTACACCAGTATAGATAAATAGAAGGTGCATTTCAAAACTAGTTATATCATTAATTTTAGTGTTAGATTTATTTTATTTTATACTAGTTGCGCACTGCGGTGTTACCCGCGATTAAAACGACTTATTTAAATTTTTGTAAAACGTTTAGTAAATCGGCCCTGCCGCTCCAGAGATTGACCCCAGAGAGACAAAAAAAAAAGACTGACAAAAATGGAAAACATATTATTTTACTATAAGTACGTTCATATGGATGTACAGTAAAAGGAAGTTTTTAAATATAACAAACAGACACTCCAATTTTATTGATAACAAAACTGTTGGTAGAGATTACACAATTCTAAATGGATTTTTTTCTAATGGAGATTTCAGAATCTAGCTCAAATAAGGTATTAGATAAAGCGTTTTGGCCGTCGGGCCGTAATAAACATTTCGAACGAGCCAGTTAATAGATTGACATTTATATCATGGTCTTTTACTTCATGCAAGTTGTGGTTTATTCCAGTCTTTAAGCGTATTTAAATATCGTAACGATTGATTAACGTATATTAGCAAGGATTAAGGTTAATGACACACATAATACATTAAAATGCATGTAGTAAGCGGTCCTTTTAAAATACAAAAATATACATATATTATGTATAGAAATATATATTTGTATGTATTACTGCGCAAACCAGAGGGATAATTTTAGACCTGAAAAGGTATAGAGACAGGCGTTACCGTTGCTACCATTACGCTAAAGGACAAGGCGAACAGCTACCAGCTCGTTAGTGGCAGACACGTGACGCGCGCTGTCCGTAGATAGGACTTATGACAATAAGAACAAGAATAGTTAAACGACATTTAATCACATTTATATTGTTTTTATTAGTTACCGTGCAGTTATAGCGTCTAACCCTTCGACTTAAAAGCCCTTTACGGTTTCTTAAAAGTTAAGCTACAGCCTGTATTTTGTATTTGTACCACTGTTTGTCACGGACCTTCTCTATAAAGAGAGCATTAGGGCACCCGCCACGCGGCTCTAGTCCAGATTGGCCTTCTTCACATATCTTAGAAAAAAAATTTATGACATGCTCACTTACTCACGTTTTCTCTCACCGCCGAGCGCGTGGTCTGAAATCAGCACATAAAATTGCGAGAACAAAGCTATTGGTGCCGGCACCGGGGCCCGAACTAGGGTTTTTAGTGTATGCGACTTGAGTCGACCGCCCAGACCACGGCTTTTGAGTTTATTACTTGCACATATTCATTTCTTCAATATATACCAGGCACATATACGACTATGGGATCACCTTTGTTACAAACGTGGGCTCGTAAACTTGGTGTAAATTGGATAGTTAACTGATGACCTTTATATATCGGTAAACCCATTCCATCGCAGTATATAAGCATCAAAATAATAGTAATACAATATTTTATTGGTTTCGACAGCTAATATTTAAAGAATGGAATAACATAGGAATAACAATCGATATATATGTAAAAAATATAAGCAATTTCGAGGATAATACGTATGTTACTAATATAATTTCGAATAGACGGAAAGTCTGCCCATTAGTCTACGTTACTAAGACTACGGTCGCGTATCCCAGAGAGATAGAGTAAGTATATCTGATAGATATATAGGAAACTTCTGTGTCATATTAATAAAATATACTAAACTAAACTTAGATAAGGGAATAGAACAGAACGGTTATAGGCTATAGATCAATCGGTTTAAGTAACAAAGCATGAACCGAGTTACAACGACTTACACAACCCCGCCATCTGATGCCGGATCAGATATTTCGGTATTGTCACGCGTCGTCGCGCGAAACGGTCGCTTGACCTTTTTGCAGGGAGCGGAGAAAGTTACATTGAAAACCTTCAATGCGAATTCCAAAACATTAAGGCAGTGCAAATTTGCATTAATTCCATTGGAAATTGCTACCGAAGTTAAACAGTTTCTACGTCACCTTGCTACAAGTATGCGTTCGTGGAAAATGAATAATTTCGATTGCGAAACATTGAAATTTACTTGTAGATATCAAGTGACTTGTGTTATTTACCTTTACTTACAATATATTAACTAACTATGACAACAAATGATTTTAATAGTCCCCCAATAAAAGTCAATATTGCCCCCGTGCCGCTAATCTGACCGATATTTGTCTTTCATTACTCAAATACCAAAGGATGGAATAATTATTTATATTACATGGACAGCTTTTGAGAGAAAAATGAATGCGCATATATAATCAGCTAATTAGCTGGTTGCCTTATTATTAAAGATTTGTGGTAAACACAAGCTAATGTTAAGAAGAAAAAGTTTAAAGAAGCAGCAGGGTGACCACTGCTTCTTTATTTGAAATTATATTATGTAAAAAATAAATTAAATTATATAAAAAAAATCTCTGTATAATGTTCATCTCTATGTACCACTTTAGGACGTAAGTTACTCATTTTTTTAAAAAAGTAACTTTTTTTTTTTTGACCTCTATGTTTCTGATGTCAAGTGCGGCGGCCGGGATTGCGCGCGGACCCCTCGGGCGCCCTGTGTGAAAAAGAACTGACGTGATTTGACATCTACATTTTGAAAAATAAAGCAAAGAAGAAAGAAGGAATAAACTCTAAATGTGGTTTATTTGTTTACAAACCAATACAACTTTATTTTTGTTTGAATATGTATAAGAAACTCTTATAAATATTGAATATATTTAGTTATATTAAGCATTCCTTGTCCAATCTTTCTGCCCAAACCACCAAAGCAAATGAAATATAATTGCAACTGTCCCAGAGGGCAATGAGGTATTCTCTAAATAAACTGGGCATTGCTCGACCGGCATACCGTCTCGGATCAGTGACTTAACTAATTATTTTCGGAGTCACTGCAACTTGAGACCAACAGAGCGTAATGGGCAATGCATCGCAAAAAACATTTCATGCATAATATTCGATACAGCGCCAATATGCTCGAGCGAGCCTAAAAACGATACAATTCACGACTCAATGAACATAGAGCATGATCACTAATTATAACAATTATGAGAATAAATTAAGCATTGTTGATTGATTTGAATTTGTTCTTTGATCTAAGATTTTGGACGAATGAGGAAATAACGAAAACACAGGAGTGGAAGTATCGGTAGAGGACGTCATTTTGAAGTAAAACTTCTTTAACTAACTTCTTTCAGATGGACGTTGAGAAGAAGATATGTTAGTGAAGATAGAAAGGGAGAGTTACGTTTCGTATATCTAAGACACAGTGATCGAAATCGTGTGGTCTAAAGCACACAAGTTTTTTTATAGTGGGGAAATGTGTAAGTACGCCTCTCGCGGGGGCGAAGAGAGGTTATGTCGGGCTCGCACTGACTAAAACGCTACAGTATTCTACTAGACGCCTTTAGACGGAATCACGGTAATGCTTGCGCACACTACTGTGATTTCAATGGCATTGGCTTTGGGGGCGATCTCAGGTAGGGTTAAGCTAGAGCTTCTTAGTCTTAAAAGGGGCCTCGGGTTCACTGGGCGACAAGGGTGGGGGCCTGCGTCGTCCACCAAAGTGGACCCGGGAAGAAGGCGACATCGGCTGGCCCGTGTCGCCTTGCGCTGTGAGGGCACAGGGGAGTAGGGAGTAACCTCTCCCCCCCCCCCGGGACGTGCTCCTCTCAGAAGGCGGGGTATCCTTGTGAAGATTTCCTGTCCGTCAACAAAAAAAAAAGAGCTTCTTAGTCTTAGTTTGTCATGCTTAATGCAATTTTAAGACGTAAATGGTTTTCTCATGGATGCCATTGTCAGAACTGGATCAAAGGAATCATCGAAATCGGTTCACCCGGTCGAAAATTATGAGGTAACAATAAAAATATAAAAAAGTTGCAAAAAGTCCTGAGTGAATGTTCATCAACCAGAGCGGTGACATACTAAAGAATCACGTCAGAAGGAAGGATGCGAAAATGTCTGGTAGTGCAAGATTTAGTACAGTGTGCCAGAAGCGTGAAAATTCGCAATCCCTACTTACCCCTATCCGTTGATGGCGTAAAAGCATGCAATTTTTTGAGCTTTATTAGATTCATTTTAAATTAGCTTATCCCCGCAACTTAATTATACAATTTTGAATAATTCAAAAATATTTCTCGCAAGTCGAACGAATAAAACATCTTACGGAGAATTCTTAGACATTAAATTTACCTGTAGTAAATATCTAGCTACCTGAGTAAACCCGGTGCGGAATGCTAGTCAACTATAAAAAACTTCACGGAACTGAGTCGTTACATTTTCTTGCATTAAAAAAAATATAGACTGCGCGGCCTTCGCTCCAATCGTAGTCTGCTTTGACAACTATGTTATAAACCAACTCGCTACACAAGAAAATTTTATATCTAGTTACCCTTTGCTTATATTAAACTTGCTTTGTCGCTACAATACATTTATTCTGTTTAAAATGGAACTATTTACATTGCGCCAGATGTTGCGACACTGTATCCAATCTATTGACGTCCCTTTCTATTTTTTCTGAGAATAAGCCTTTAACCACAATCTCACCAGATGCAAATAGCGTAAACATTGAAGAGTTACGAACGTAAGATCGTAACAACAGGTTTTGGAGATGTCAGTGATTATTTTAAAAGACTACATTTCAGAATCATACAATAAACTGGCCTTCCACATATATTTATATTGTACTTAAATATATAGTCGATAAGATTTAATTGCTATATTCATAATCAATTAAATAATTTATGACAATGAAGAAAAAAATTATTAAGAAAAGATAGAAATTACGAATCAAACGTTACACGCGGCAAACGGCAACGGCTCGTGACGAGGTGTTGCGGTATTCTCTTTTAAATCACTATTATTGTAAAAATGGACGAGGACTGAATGCTGAGCATCAAGACAAACCTGGTATTGGTTTTTGGGATGCGCTTTATTGTGTAAATTTTATTTGTAAAATGTATTAAATTAAATAAAAAAAACCACCATTACACTTAGCCTCTCTTAGCTTTACACTTAGCCCTCTTTCTATTTACGAATTATAATAGCAATACTTTGAAATAGAATTGATCAGAATCTACCTAAATTCTCACCAAACTTCTCTTGAAGTACAAAAGTAGTAAAAAATGAATCATCGAAATCGGTTGGCATAATATTGAGTTATTCGTCGCTTTGTGGTGCACCTATTTGATGCATAATTAAGACATATGATTTTCTAATGGACGCCATTGTCAGAAAGGGATCTGGATATGAAACGAGACGACATGGAAAGCCCCAGCTTTCAGATGAAAATATAATAATCAAAATCGGTTCACCCAGTCCAAAGTTACAAGGTAACAAACATAAAAATAGACGAATTGAGAACATCATCCTTTTGTGAAGTCGGTTGAAAATTGTGAAAAGACCGAGTGACAAAAGACTCTACCATATACTACCGCTAGAGCTAGACCAATAGAATTGGGAAAACAGTTTCTTTTTAAAATAATTTAATTAAGAAACCAACGGCTCATTCAAATGATACCCTTACAATGTGATGGTAATACAATTTAGTACATTTGCATAGTGAATGTCAGTACACTAATCGGTAGAAAATACCTACAATTGTAATAAACTTTAACTGTATGGAAAACTATAAAATTATCATTTTATTACACAAAAAAAGTAAATCAATCTAAATTCCTATTTTCATACGCGAGAAGCAGCTTTTTAATCACCAAATCCATTGCCAAAAACGATACACAACCTCCGTAATGTGTTAACAGAACGTACAATAGTAGAGAAGGCAGTCCACCCATTAACGATCTAGGTCGTGATAGTCACGAATACAAGTGATTAAGAGATCGTCGTTCATTTCAACATCGAGTTGTAAGATCGGCAGTTAGTAGCCGCGAATTCAATCTATGGCATTCTAGTCGAATTTTTATGTAGTTTTCTAATTACAAAAAATACAGTCACGCATTGGATTTAGATCTATGCACGTATTCGATTTAATTTAATTATTTATTTAGGATAGCGATTACAAATGCGAAAATGAATGTTGTAATTACGTAAAATAACTAAATAACATACAACTGATATACAAATGCGTAGTTATAGAGTTAGATGTGTAGGTAAAGAAAACTGAAATCTCTGCCCATTTATGCTTTAACCTTTATTGTTATTAAGCTTACCTTTATTAATATATAACACACCAAAATGCTAAGCAAATTGGGTGTTTTGAGAAATCTTCCTAGATAATGAATCAGAATTTGTCACGTATTTTTTTTAATATGAAAAGTGGCAAACGAGCATACTGCTCACCTGATCTTAAGTGATCACCATCGCTCATGAACATCCACAGCAGCAGAGGAATTGCAGGTGCGTTGCCTACCTTTGAGATAGGAGTAGGCTCGTTTCTTGAAGGTCCCCAAATCGTAAAAGTATGTTGTGAGAAAAAATATAAGCTTAAAATACACAATGTACACATGTGTAAACACACACAAAGATACTACACATAAAAACAGATTTTATTTTTATCTTGAGAAAGCTTGGGTAAACTTGACATTGAAAGGCCTCACTTCTACGTAGGGAACATGGCACTGCAACTTTCCCTCTCCGGTCAAAGATCCAGAGGTAGACCGAAGACAAAGAATAGTGTCGACAGATATGAGGGAATGTAAGATTTGCCAAGATGATGTCTAAGATAGAGCGTAGTAGAAAGCAAGTCTGACCCCATGTGGGACCAATACTAAGGAAAAGAGAGAGAGTTCGTAAGCTTAACAAACAAATGTCTTGTTTGCACAGTTGCAGAGGTAAAGTTGCAGCACAACGTTTGCAAGATACTGAACCCGCAATTATTTTGCAATTAAATTTTCGACACCATCCTCTCTCTGTTGAGACCTTTCTAGTTATATTGGTTACGTTTTATATCTGATCGGAATTAATTAACTTCAAGTTTATTACCCACCAAAATGAACGTTGTTATATCATTATTCAAATATAGTAGACAATAGACAAGCTTTAAAATCACTTTCAAGCCTCATAAAAAAAATTTTAATTATACTATGCGTATAATATCACAATCTCTGTCCACCTTAATTGTAAAATAGAATATCAGTGTTGTTAAATATACGTTTCTTCCCACACCAAGCCAGTGTTTTCAATCCAAACTTAATAAATATCTTTTCAACCGACTTCAAAAAAGGAGTAGGTTCTAAATTCTGTCTATATATTTTTTATGTTTGTTGCCTCATAACTTTCGACCGGTGAATCAATTTTAATGATTTTTTTTATTTGAAAGCTGAGCTTACAGTGTGGTCTTATTATAATTATTTCATTTGTCTTTGATATATAATTGCTATTGTCAATTCTGAAATTGGCATCCATGAGAAAACCATATAAGTGTTAAATGTCCATCAAATGTGTGCGCGACAAATAAACAAATAACTCAATATACCGCCAACCGATTTAGATGATTCATTTTTAATTGAAAAGGATTTACCACCAGAGTAGTTTGTTGAAAATTTGGTTATGTTCTGATTAAATCCTAATATTCCTATTCGAAATGAAGACGGTTTTTGTTTTTACTCGTAAATATAACTGTAACTTTATTAGTTCTTGAAGCAATCTATGTAATGACCTATTATATCACTTATTGCGCAAACTTGCAGTGAATGCACCTCCATACGTTCACCACACAGTTTAAATTATTTACTTCATCTGAAACAAGTCTACAGCAAGTTAAAACTCAGCTAACGAATCTGTTTCGCAACGCTACTTAGAATTTGTAATGTTTCTAACATATATACCACTTGCTATTAATTATTCATAAATGCATATTTATAAGCATATACATATACATTCGTATATTTTATGTTTGAACTGTAATTAAGAACTGATCTGTAGTCGAAGCACCAGGAGTATTGAAAGACGTGGCTTCTGGCGGTAATCTGGTGGACCGAAAAATTATTGACTTGGCCACTGGACGGTAGTGATCTAACTGTTACCATGGTTTTGGTTTCATGGTGGTTATTCACCTAATCTCAGTCATCTCTATCACGCATGAATATACCTTACATCAGAAGTGTATTTATGGCCTAACAGGAGAGAAGGCTCTTCTCGAAGTCGTATTCTATTCGTAAACATGGCTGTTTAATATTGAATTTTATATTTTTAATTTCGTATCTATGCTCATCTACTTAGGATAGCGTAGTCACTTTTTTACTATTATATTCGAATGCTTTATAGGAAAAGGGGGCAAACTTACGAATCACCTAATCTTAAGTGATTACCATCACCTATGAACTAATATGGTTTTAAATTCCTTTAAAACTGTACAAATGTTTAATTGCAAATTATAATGCACATTTAATTTTTTAATGTATTTTTCATTCTAAAAAGAAATATTTATATATATATATATATATATATTTCTATATAATATATATATCATCAGCCTGTATCTGTCCACTGCTGGAAATAGGCCTTCCCTATGCTCCACCACATACGCGACCACACATCACGGAGACACACCACATAAGCGGAGGATCGCTTTCCGCATCCAGCCACTTCCGGCTATCCTAACAAGGTCGTCGGTCCATCTGGAGGAGGGCGCCCAACGCTGCCGACCTATGCGCGGCCTCCATTCCACTTCAACTTGCTGACTTTAAGAGCTATATCGACTACCTTCGTTCTCCGTCGAATTTCTTCGTTTCGGATTCTATCCCTTAGAGAAATGCCGAGCATAGCTCTTTCAATCGCCCGTTGTGCGACTTTCTGCTTGTGGACCAGCCCAACGGTCAGAGTCCAAGTCTCCGCACCGTAGGTCATGACTGGGAGGACGCACTGGTTGAAGACTTTTGCCTTCAGGCATTGAGGTATTGGCGAAGTGGGGATGGTGCAAAGTTTAGAATACAGACTAACCACCGCATACATTAACACAATTTCTATTCGACCCGCACTCTCGAAAACAATTTAAAGAAATTTGCGTCTTGAATACAAATCATAAAATAATGCGCTCATGCTTTCACGCGACCAAAACAGACTGTTATGAGCCTTATGGAGCATAATTACTCTGAATACAGACGCAGCATAATAATGGATGCGGTTAAGAAAGCCTCTTTCGTACTTTTATGTGACCATACAAATATTACCTTTTTTGGAGTTACACTGCATTAGGAGTTCAAGTCAAAGTATATTTTACGTGTGACAGTTCGACGATGTAACACATTATGTTTTATGTGAGTATTCATTCATAAATGATTTAATAAAAACCAATACACTAAGATTTTAATGAAAGAGTTGATAATTGGGAAACTTCAATTATATATTAATTACAATTGCAAATATTCTGTAATTTAGTTTAATACAATCAAGTAAAATACACGTGTTATAAAACAATCGTACAGTGAACCAACATTATGACGCGGAAATAAAAATAGTAGTATTGGTTTTTGTCTATAGTTTTTTTCTATACTTTCTAAGCATGTGCCACCTGAGGTTAACAGAAATGCATTTCTGGGTGGTAAAGCACACTAGCTTAGTAAATGCCTATTCACTCTACACTTGAGGTGAAGACAAATCGAAGGCAAACTATTCCAGTCTTTTGCTGTACGAATAATGAAAGACGAAGCGATTATTGGTACAAATTCGTACAGTGCCTAAGTGATCTACATAAGTACATACATGGAAAAAGCCAAGTGGTCTATTAGTAATCCCACAGTTCACATATTGCCTCACTGTCCCTTCTACAAACCATAGATTATGCCAATAAGCCGATATCTATGCCAAGAATCGTTGCAGCGGTTATGCACTCAGTGATCGGGATGCTAAACGAGTAATGTTACGTAGTCGGGTTTTCATGTCGATTTTTTTCCTTAGCTTCAATACAAACTAAGTACAAAATATGATTGATGTGCTTCAAAATAAATTTTACATAATACAGAACAGTAACATTTACCCATATTTTGAAGAAAAACTTAGAGCTAGTTATATTTGGTAGTCTATAGTTTTGTGAAAAATATAATTAATAATTAGAAATATATTATAATTTAAAACTACTGTTTTTTTTTCAGCTATATAGCATACAGTAAATTTATTTGGCCAGTTTTATTTAGTATTTAAAAACGCCCTTATCAAAATGGTTACGTTTATTTCAATTTTACGTTAAAAACATTAGCTCGGAAAAGATAATTTTGCTGATGATGATTTCCTTCTGTTTCAACTTATAACCTATTTTTCATCCGACTTCAAAAGGTAGTGGCTCTCAATTCGTTTTTTTTATGTTACCGTATAACTTTGGACTAGGTGAACCAATTTTGATGATTATTTTTTATTTGAAAGCTGGTGCTTCCCGTGTAGTCCCATTTAAATGTGGGTCTCAATTCTGACAATGGGATCCATGAGAAAACCATAAAGTCTTCAATTTGCATCAAGTATGTTTACCAACAGATTTCGATGATTCATTTTCTATTGGAAAGTATGTACTTTAAGACTAGTTTGATGAAAGTTTGTTTACGATCTGATTAAGTTTGATTTCTTAATATTCCTACGATAATTCGGAAATACAAAAAGGGCGTACGCGCCTAATAGCGCTTAGTTTGATTCGATTTAAATTCGGTTTTTGTTTTTACTCGTAAATATACTTGTTGAATACCTTTGACTTTAATGATGTTTTACAATTTATCGTTATTTTTGAAATTGGCGTATTTTCTTATTATACAATTGTTTAAACTGGAAATGAGATTTTTTCATAGCACATCTAAATATCATACGTGATATATAAAGAAGTTCAGGTTAAGCGAACTAAGAGTGTAAAAAAATATGCATAAGTCAGGTAGGACTCGAATCCGCTGTATCGTTTTTTACATGACCGATGACCATCCCATCGCTCCGTCGTTGTAAATTAATGGATTCTATTTATTGATAAATTAGTATAGTTTAGATTTATGATATGACTTTTTCGTAGCTTATCCGTTCTTTTATCAGGGGATTCTTAGTCTGTGTCACTTCACTTGGCCGAGTGTACCAGAATCCGGAAAGTGGATGACGAACCACTTTCACTGAACCACGCCGTAGACCGTATTTATATTTTTTACTCGTCATTGTGATGTCATAGTGTTTTTATTTTGCATGCATTAAAATGTTCGTTGTATCTTTTAAATTTAGAATTACGTACATTCTAAATTTAAAATAGCTTATTTTTGTTATAACACTGGCTGCTTCCTGCGGTGTTACTTACGATTAGAAACTATTTATTTAAATTTTCAACCGACTTCGGAAAAGGAGGAGGTTCTCAATTCATCCGTATGTATTTATTATGTGTTTGTTACCCCCTAACTTTCGATTGGGTGAACGAATTTTGAATATTCTTTTTTATTTGAAAGCCTTTCAAAGGTCCATATAAATTTGAGATTCAGGAGAATTTTCATTAAGCATATGCGCGATAAAAAGACGAATAACTCAATATCATTCCAACCGATTTCGATTATTCATTTATTAATACAAAGAATGTACTTCAAGATTATTTTAGTTAGGTTCTGATTAATTTTATTTCGTAATACAAAGAGGGCGTTTGCACGTGATAGCGTTTAATGATTGCTTCGATTTGAAGTCGGTCTTTAAAGTTAAAAGTAGGCAATTCCTCTATATTATTAAAATATCCGTTTTTTTCTACACGAATATGAGAATGTATATTCGGTACGTATACCAAAATAACATTTTTACAATTTTTGTCTGCCTGTCTCTCCGTCTGTCTGTGTCCCTAGTAATAAGGCTAATCTCTGTAGATGCGACTTTCACTGGCCGTCATCTGATGAATAAGGAATAACTAAGGCTACTTTTATTTGAAAAAAATCTAATGTTTTTGTTTTTATCGCAAATAAACACCGCGAATTAATTCCAAATACACTACAATAATTATAATTTATTGTAAGAAATATTCAAATTGTTCGGAAATTATCATTGAAAAGATAAAGAATTTTGTATATTGTTTTTATAACGATTAGAAGCTATTTTAATATCCATGATGGAAATTTTTGTCGAACTTTCTATAAGCTTGACATACTTTTTTTAAATATTTTATGATTTTCATTTAAAAGAGTTCAACTATTACTTTGTTACCATTGCGTTATGTTAAATGCGTGCAATTCCTCCATTTTGTTGAAATGAAAATTAGAAAGTATTAAATTGAAAAAAATAAATCTAATTATTTTTATTATGTTCGAGCGTTTGCTTCAAGTTGCATAGTACGCTAGGAACCAGAGTTCAATACCCAGTGCCGGCAGCAATGAATTTATTTGTAGCAATTTTAAGTACCAATTAACCACGCGCTCGGCGGTGAAGGAAAACATCGTGAGGAAATGTACATGTCTTAGAAAAACTTCTAAGATACTTAGACCTACTTGTAATTTAATTACAGATAAAGCCTGTGGCCAACAGTGGGACAGACGGTGGATTTATGTATAGGCTATAAAGTCGTAACATATTTTTTTCCGGCAACTTATTTTGTTTTCCTATAAGTTTCATGAACTAGTTACACTGATAACAGTAAGAACGATCACTCGTATCCAATTTAAAAGAAGAACAAATACAATAACAAATGACATCATTAACGGAATGTGTAACATCACAATTACGAAACGAGTACAGTTCTACGGCTGGCAAATAAAACTTCGTACGCTTTATATATCATTCAGACACTTTACGGTCCTTACTTCACGTCGTTCGACCTTTAAAGGTTACTTCACTTACGTTACTTAATATCGAAATTACGTCAAATTACATACTACCCGCATCTTTTAAGAGTGCATGAATTTCTAATGGTATAATTTAAAATGATACAAAGATATTTCCTCCGACCAGTATTAAATAACATTTTACAATATGATTATAAAGGACTCTTGAATTCCGGATTATTTCTAGAGATGTATGTAGAAAAATACTAAAAGTCCGGTTAATATGGAGAAACAGAACAAGAAAAGATAACCTTTTTTTTGACGGATGGAAATCTTCAACAAAATATCCCGCCTTCTGGCGAGAGGGCGGGGTTATGTGGGATTTTTACCCACTAAAACCCACCCCCGGTGGCCCTTCCTCAGTGCTTAGTGAGAGGCTTCGGGATTTCCAGTTGAACGCACCGGAGTCGCTCTGCATTGTGTTTCTCTGAGGAGAGCACGTCCCTTATTATAAATCCGGCTCCGTTTCTCTTATGATACTGATTTATCAAGTGTCATATTGAAAAATAAACAATAAAATTACGGCAAATTATTGTAATAGAAATTATTTTCTAACCTAAAAATATAGATTCTGGATGAGTAACTAGTACTATATAATACTGAGCCAAAAACTTCCCTTCAGTAATTAGTATAGATTTTGGTTATTTGCATTATGAATTTCATAACAAAACAAATAAACGTTCACTCACAGGGGTAGGCAGAGAACATTTTCTTAGCCCATGTTAGATATATGTAGTGATCGCTACAAAGTCTAATAGACTCTAATATTATTTTTTTTATACTTTCTAAGCAAGTGCTTGACTACGATCCCACTTATGTTTAGTGGAAATGCAGTCCTGGATGGTAAGGCGCACTATCTACCGAGTCGTGGTTCGGCCCTCTCGGGCGCCCTCGGATCGGAATGCTTACGCGTAACATAGTAACCGTCCAATCCGAGGTTACCCCTCACCGGGGGACCCTTGTGTCGAGTTACTAGCAATAGAGGTTCAGGCTAAGCGACCTAAGAGCTATGCCACCTCTCAATCCGGTGAAGCAGTCAAGGCCAGCTTCTCTGGCCAATCTGTGTAGTTCGTCATTAAAAAAAAAAAAAAAAAAAAGCGCACTATCTTAGTAAATGCCTGTTCACTCTATAGACTCTAATAAGTCCTAAATAAAACAAAGTATCAGGGTAAATTTATCTTTGTTTTTTTTTTATTTTTATTGGTAAATTGTAATTCTTCTGTATAAGGTGATTAAGATTCAAACCCCAGCGTCGATTTCGAGCGCGGATCGGAAGCCCTTCTTTAATGCTTAATTGCTGTATGTTATTTCATAATAGATTTAAACAAGCAAGTAGATGTTTTTTTTTTTTTATGCGTGTAAACTAGCGCTTGACCATGATCCCACCTGGTGTTAAGTGGTGATATAGTCGAAAGATAGTACGCGCTAGTTTAGCAAGTGCCTATTCACTCTACTCTTGAAGGCTCCCACGTCGTAATTGGACGGAAAGACTGACGCCGGCAACTTATTCCACTCCTTTGCCGTACGCACGATGAACGATGACTCAAATCGCTTCGTTCGGACGCGCGGAACATCAACTATAAAGGGTGAAGACCCGCCGAGTGTCTAAACGTCCGAAGGTAGAATGGGGATGGGGAATTAACTCGTGTAGTTCCTGTGCACACTCTCCAAAGTGTAATCTGTAAAACACCGAAGGCTGGCCACCTTGCGCCTGTGCTCAAGACTATCTAGGTGTAGATCTTGGTCACCTATCAACTTTTGGCCCGCCTCTCCATGGAATCCAGTGCCGCGAGTTGGTATTTGGCTGCACCTGCCCAGATATGACAACAGTACTCCACACATGGCCGGATTTGTGCTTTATACAAAGTCAAAAGCTGTCCCGGTGTGAAGTACCGCCGTACCTTTGATAG
Source organism: Meandrusa payeni (assembly GCA_029286785.1). Lineage (NCBI taxonomy): Eukaryota > Metazoa > Arthropoda > Insecta > Lepidoptera > Papilionidae > Meandrusa > Meandrusa payeni. The sequence goes on from JAGSMX010000034.1 coordinate 1,642,591, forward strand.
GACTCCAAGCTTCCTGGCAGCTACCTTCGCTTTGGATTCAATGAACCGCCCGTAGTTAAGATTCGCAGACAATTCGATTCCTAGTAACTGTAGGCTGTCGGTAGATTCCAGAGATACACTCTGAATAGTCGGAGCTAATGTGGACTGGCTCCTTTTGGCGGTGAATAAACATGATTGCGTTTTGGTGGCGTTGAACTGCACAAGATTGGCTATGCCCCAGGAGGAAGCTGCCTCGAGAGTGCAATTTGTACGCTCTACCATGGCCTCGCGTTCGGACTGTACTTGATCCTGACTGGTCCGCCCAACCGGGAGGTATCTCTACAATAGTGCTGTCGTCTGCATACCCATAGATGCCGGGCGTCAACAGATCGTTTATGTGCAGCAGGAAAAGTGTTGCAGAGAGGATGGAACCTTGAGGAACACCGGCATTGGTCGTCATGGGCTCTGATGTAGATCCGTCGATGACGACACGAAGCGATCGTTCACTCAGGAAGTTCTTAATCCACTCAATCAGACCCGGGGACAAGCCATAAGCTGGAAGTTTGCTAATTAGGCTTGCATGCCAAACCCTGTCAAATGCCTTTGAGATGTCGAGGGAGACAGCAATTGCTTCCCCGTTACTCTCTAGGGCTTCGCCTACAAAGTGAGTGACATATACTAGAAGGTCTCCTGTCGACCGGTTTCGGCGAAATCCGTATTGTCGGTCACTGAGGATATCATTTTGTTCTAGGTACGCGATAAGGCGGGAGTTCAATATACGTTCTATACTCTTGCAAAGTATAGAGGTTATTGAGATAGGACGGTAATTAGCAGGGTCAGCACGACTGCCTTTTGGGCACGGGTTGCACGTTAGCTGACTTCAGGATTTAGGTACTATTCCAGTTTTGAACGAGAGGCGATACAAACGTGTTAAAACCGGGGACAACTCGGCTGCGCAAGTCTTTAAAACAACTGCTGGTATTCCATCTGGTCCGCTGGCTTTATTCACATCTAGGCAACGCAATACTTTTAAGACCTCTTTCTGCTTAATGCGGATTTCTTTCATAGTCTCCCGCAGCGAGTAATAAGAGGTGGGTTGGCTTTGCCAGTATCTAGACGAAATTTTCGGCAAAAGGGATGCAAGTAAGTGGGCTTTTTCCTTGGCCGTGTGAGCCAGCGATCCATCAGGTTTTCAGTGGCGGCAGTGATGGACTACAGAAGTTCGTCTCAACCGCTTTGGCCAGTGACCAGAAGGCTCTACTTCCGCAGGGTTTCTTAGAGAGCTTCGTGCCGATACGGTTTACATGGTTGAGGCGAGCATTCCGCAACTCCTTGTTGTAGGACTTAGTGGCTTGGTTATATGCTTTCTTCCTGGAACTCAAATCCTGTAATTTGCGTTGTCGAGCTTCGGCCCATGAAGATATGCCAACTGCTTGCGATTTGCAGCTTTAGCGCATTCGGTGTTGAACCATGGTCGAGCTTTGCCACCGATGGGTATATCTTTGTAGGGAATGAAATGCTCCATAGCTTGACATAACACATCGGTTATGGCATCTGCGCATTTTGACGGATCATCAGTAGAAAAGCAGATCTGCCGCCAAGGATAAGATGCAAAGAAGTGCCGCATCTCCTCCCAATCTGCAGATTTGTATTGCCATACTCGTCGAGCTCCGCGTAATTCGCGGTCTGGCGGAGAGTATGATGATACAGATTTCACCAGACAGTGATCAGTGGTTCCCAAAGGTGAGGCAACCTCTACTTCGTATCTATCCGGATCGGTCGTTAGCAGAAGGTCCAGGCAGTCGTCGCATTCATTACTAGCTGGGACAGGTTGAAAGACACGGCAAAATTTCGCGCTTCCTTCCCAGCGTGATCGGTTTTCTGGTACGGGTACAGCCAATCTTGGTGACAAGCATTGAAGTCCCCCAGAAAGACAAGCTGCGCCGTGGGATAACGATGTTGGATCTTGTCAGTAGCCTCACTTAGGTGTTGAAATAGCCGAGTCGTCTCCAGGTCACCGCTGTGCGAACGGTAGACACAGGCATATATAATTTTATCGATACCTGTATCCACCATTACCCATACAATGGAAAAAGTGGGGTGCTCTAGATGACGTGGATAACAAAATCAAATGATTTTGTTATCTCAGTTTTTTATTTCGTTTATATATGAATACATTTGAATAAACTTAACAAACGGCTGAAGTTGCAACTTAGAACAAGTAATGGCTTAATTACTTTGGACTTTACCACTTAAATAATAAGGCGTTATATAAGTACCGTAATGAATGCACCTAGTAAAACACAAATTACGTTACTTTTTAACGTGAAACTAGAAATACTAGCAAATTATATGCATTAATATTGCAGATTTCAAAAGCCCTCTTACAGTTGGGAATCTGGATGTGGGTCAAGTTTCACAGGCTAGCTCTCATGCCACAATCTAGATCTGTTAAATAACATACCGACATTATTATATCGTTAGTAAATCTAGCCACTTTGTAATAGCCCCGCTAAGTGGAGCAGAAAGATAAATATGAGACCTTGCAGCGAGTATGGAAAAGTTGAAACTCTTAAAATGAATCGACGAATTATTTTAGGCCTTACCACCGTTTTATTGTACATTACTTGTACAAACTTGTTACTTAATTTTTTGCTTTAACTTGTTCCTATATATTGGTTTGAGTTTTTTTGTGACGAATCTACACAGCTTATTGCATACTGACCGCAACTGTTAGATTTATAAGATGTGATTGCCTAATGGCTAAGCGATATAGCGGCTTTACGATCTTATGGTGGGGTGTCCAATCCCAACCAGCTTGTGACAATGAATTACGCTCTCTTTTTACAGAGACGACCTATTCCCATTAATAGGGCATATATAGGCTATAATAACGGGTAGGTTCTTCTTCGGCCTACTCATTCTCTACTTGCCCTAAGGTGTTAAGACCCTTCTACTTTTTTTGCTTTGACTATTATTTTTAACCTCTCCAGAACATGCTAGAAGATGGTCAATGTCAATAGACAAGTAGACGAATAGTGAATCTAAATTTACGACCTTTTGTTTAACAGATTTTAAAGGGGCCTGCGTGTGTTTTATTTCTCTTTTTCTCATTTCCGGGTTTTCATTTCTGTCAAAAAGAAAAACTAAATTTAAAGACTTATAGATAAACACCGAGTTTATTTATTTCTTCAATAGGAAGCCAATATGTACTTACAGACTTAACTTCAGACGTATCATACTTAAATGCTAACTTAACATTTAAAAAGTAAGTAACAAAGAAAATAATAAAAAAACAACTACTGTAACGGTGGTCCGATTACCGCTATAAAAATGTTTTTCTTTTTATTTTAAAAATCATTCAGGAGTCCGTAATAATTTCGATACCAATCAGTTCACATAATTCATTATAGTTTTTGGACATTCTATTGAATGGAAGGTAAGCCAATATTAGTTCTATAGTTCATTTGTTCTTTTTGGCTTCAGTATGGCATTAGACGTATACATTAACATTTGCAACAGTTGCAAGTGTTTACACTCACAATAGTAATTGAACGTTAGCGCCACTTACTGGTATTTCGGAAATTGGTAATGTCCTCTATACTGCGGTATTTGTAATATTCATAGTTATAATATTAATAATTGCATAATTCCCGTTCATTGGCCGAGATTCTGTTAACACACCATAATTATGCAATCCCAGTGAATGGCAGTCTCTTAATACCGAGTGAAGCGATTGACGGATGATCTTGACCGGATGATTGTTAAAGTGTCATCAAGTTATGTACTTAATGTCCTACAAATTACAGTCTGATAATAAGAACCGTTATTACAAATAACAATCCATATAATCCTATATATTATTTACACTAAATAAAACAATTGCGAATCTGCTGGAAATTAAATTAAACTCGGGAAATTTGAAAATAAAATTAAATCAAGATGCGATCTATAAATGCGGTTTTATTCAATGAATAACAAATACGCTCTCAAATCATTTAAAACCTAGCGGGGTGGACAGACACTGCTTTTGTTATACGCTTTCTGCTAAATATAAAAAGCCGGCATTTTATGATTTGAGATATATGTAAATAAGCGACTTATATCAGAAACTGGGTAAAGATACGAAAAAAAATGGCTGTTACTTTAGAGTATATATAAAAAGCTATACTTTTAATTTATTTAAACAAATATGATTGACGTTAAGCACTGAGTCGAATATAGGAAGGAAGAGTACTAATAATGGAAAAAAATGCAGTATTTAATATTACGTTTACGATATTATTACGAAGAAATATTACTTCAATATTAAAGAATAACAAGAAGAGTTAAATCAACATGTGTAAGTTACGGGAGTAGTACGGTTGGTACAACTAAATCTCAAATGCTAAAGAAAAAAATACTACTACGGCCCCTCTCGGGGGCCTTTGCGCCTAGTTACTACCTAAAGAGGTTCAGGCTAAGCGACCTAAGAGATTTCTGTAAGCCTCGTGAAACTGCAAAGGCCGCCTGACCGATCAGCGTATTTAATTAGAAAGAAAAAAACCGTTACTCTTTTTACATTAAGCTCATTGCATCAATCAATACTATAAGTGAATCTTTTACATCTTAATCATTTATTTATATAAAATATTTTCTCAAATCTTAGCAACTATTTGAAAGTACATGTATGCGGAAAGCAAAAAAGCAAGAACTTAAAAACAACGCTTTAGAGATCATTCTCCTTGGTCTCCGTTGTCCAAAGTTAAAATAATTGAGGTCGCAAGAAATAATCAAATAATTACGTACACTTAAGCAATAACTTGACTTCCACTTGAATGAATATAACATAAAAACAAACCAAATTATGTCTAATTAATCCCCAAAAATCAATGCTTGTAAATTTGACATTGACACCACGAGCCGGGCCTGCAATCGGAGTGCCGTTGGCACAAAAAACCGTAAGTATCGTGATTCTAGAGTGCAATCGAATTAGTTCCGATCGATGTTACAGAATCGATTGAGCCGTGATATAAATCACTATAGGAACATGTTACCGTGTTATATAACATAACAGTCGATATCGGTACAATAGGCCAGTTGAAATATGAACCTCGATTAGGCAGACAAATAGTGTGAAAATAATTTAGATTTAATTACATAGCCTTTTTGAGTTCAACTAAATATATTCATGTTATACATGTAGTATATTAACTTAATTTTAAATAATATGTCTAGGATTTAACACAAAAAAAGAATACTATAATAATAAAAATAATATATAAAATAAATAATAATACTATAAAAATAGATAACAATATTTTTTCCTCAAATATTAATAACATTCTTGTTAACCATTTCAACTAAGTTTAAGCTTGAGCCTGGTTCACTTCAATAGTCGAATATAAATAATTTTAATCCTATATCATTATTAACCAAGTTATTTATTCAAGATTTTTTTAAACTGTTTTTCCGCTTGTGTTAGTACCATAATTGAGGAGTTTTTAGATTTAATAGGTCGGTACGATCGCGGAAGTATGACAACCCCGCGTAACACAATGAAGTTGTGGTTTATTACACGTCTACGTTTCATTCAATGAGTGAGGTAATATAGATAAAAATGAATGTAAATAGCAACCGACCGGGTCGTGGTTCGGCCCTCTCGGGCGCCCTCGGATCGGAATGCTTACGCGTAACATAGTAACCGTCCAAGCCGAGGTTACCCCCCCACCGGGGGGACCCTTGTGTCGAGTTACTAGCGATAGAGGTTCAGGCTATGCCACCTCTCAATCCGGTGAAGCAGTCAAGGCCGCCTTCTCTAGCCAATCTGTGTAGTTCGTCAAAAAAAATTGAATGTTTGTCTGTATGTCAATGTAAACTATGAACTTGATCATGTGATGATGTAAGCAAAGTGTCGTGCATTAGTCTGCGGAGGTTTCCAAGTTGGTATGAATAGAGTCAGTATCATTTCAATGAATTTCCAATATTGTCGTAACAATTGAATTTAAATGCGAACAGCAAACGTCCAGCTAATGTTCCCCAATATTTGTGTACAACAACATTTTTGAAAGATGAAGAAGAATGAGAGAAGTAGAATATGATGTATATACAAAGAAGACGTATTTCGTGGGTGAAGGTCATAACTACTCATAATATATTACTATTCTCAGTTTCAAACTTCAGTCTTAGAACGCTGTTCTCAGTTTTTATTTTGTCATATCTACTGTTTATTATTTTATAAGGCATATAATGCGCAGGCGTTTGTTATTATCCAATAACCTTGACTAATTTAACAATTTCCATCGTAAGATAAGTGCCCCAGATACACATTGTTCTCGTCTACTGTTCCTATATCCGATTGAGAACCACTAAACAAATCGAAGGCTGCAACCCTAAGGTCGTACAACCAAAGAAAAGGAAGTGAGATTAGCTGGCGATATAAAAATACTGTACATTACGGTGAAACTAATTATCGTGTTCTGTTCTCTCCTCGATGTTTGTACTTTTAAACTACTTTTTTTAACAAGTAGGTCAAAGAGGTTTATCATCATTAAAGGCAAGATATTGATACATGGTATATGTATCCCTATTTAGAGTTTTATTCCAGATTTCAAAATCATTCAGGATAAAGTAATATACATGTCCTATTCAATATAATTATACATAATAAGGTTATTTTATTGGGTATAAGAATTAAACTCAGTGTGTTGCTTTTAGAGTAAAAGAAACGACATTTAAAGTTTTTTTTTTGAAAGAAAGCTAGCAATATTTCTTTTTTTTTTCAGATATATTACTAACAATATTGTTAACCATTCCAACTAAGCTTAAGCTTGTGCTAGGACATAGTTCACGGTAATAGTCCAATGGTGGATTCGAACCCACGACCTTACGATTCGCAGGCCGTAAACCATAAGGCTATTGACGCTTTTTATTTACACGTATGTCGAATCCAATAACATTTTTAAATAACAGTTAAAGCGACAATCCATTTAATGTCACTGTCTTTTAGCAAATGGCTTCAATTGCAAAAAGTATTAATACGATAACAAATATATTTTCTTTACATACATAACAAAACTTTTTTGGAAAATAATTCCAGAAACATATTATGTTTTTATTAATTTTATATTGTTATTTAAATTTAATCAGTAAAAATTGTTAAATATAATAATCTTTATTATTATTATTAGGTTGTTTTCATTACCTATTACTTGTTTTACGTGTCATTAAAGCCGTCTGATAACGGTTGGATCAACTTCTAAACTGGAGTAGCGCTATTATTTCCATCTGACAACGATGTGGGATCATTTCGTGGGGATGAGAAAGCAGCTAATTTAATCACAAATTACATACATACATTAGTATAGTGGGCTAATGAATTCCGGAGGACAAATAGCCTTGCCACTTCGCTCAGTAAAGTAGACAAAGTTAATTAATATCCCACCACAATTCGTCACCATAAATTACTATGTTGCGTCAATGGGATTGTGACGGAACGATAACAGATTACACCGAACACTTTGAAATTGCAACGAGGTTTAGATTACTAAAGAATAAATCTTTAACCGTCGCCGTTTATAAAGATTTCACATCATACATGTCTCTAAAATACTTTGAAATTACCCTGACGAACCGCAATCGGTCCACAGACGTTTATCTAACGCACGACACAGTATTGAGCACGTTTATACTTCGCAACCTATGTTCATAAACACTACTCGAGCTGAAAACCGGAAAAATCGAATCCACGCTTTGATGATTTTGTACTGTATTGGTGACAAGACTTGCATAACGTAATAGAATTCAACATAATCAATAATGGGCACTCGCACGAACACTGTATAATCAACACAATACAAACACACACGCTCGACAACTGAGAGGTAGGCAGAGACTGACTCCCACTTAATACGATCTATTCAGTTATTGAGTATTCGCTTCTTTTACATTCATACATAATTGTTGTTTAACAGTGCTCATTACCTACCCCTATTTTAACAATTTGGCGATATACCTTCGTCTAGTAGTCCTAAACAAGAAAACCGCAATCACTAGATTTGATAAAGACATAACGGAGAATTGAGGAAGAGAATATTATTTCAAGGACTCAAAATTTGTTAAAGAAGACTTGCCTGGCAATGCACTTCACGCTATTGTCTGTAGACAATGGTATCTTTTACGTAGTATAATAATTTCTATCTAATTACTTGGCGTGCGTTACTAGTGAGCATTGCCTTATGTTAATGTCATATCACATAATCACAAATCAACTGCGTCATGCCATTATCGAAAGTGTGTGTTTCATTCCAGTACTCTCGTGAAATGTGATTCTTGCCTTAAGGTTATTAATCACATTTATTCCCAAACTCTTTACATCGCTTTTAATCAGTGATAGCTTGATTCGTAAGCGTTAGACTAACGGTGTACTACTCTACTGGTATAATAATGTTTCCATATATTCCAGTAATCTTGTGCAATGTGATTCTTGCCTCGTTTAAGTTATTGACCACCTCTGTATTTTCAAACTCTTTACCTGGTCTAAAGTTTTAGTAAGTTTGGAAAAGGAAAGTGATAGCCTTTTTTTTATAAAAGCGCATCCCCAGACTTCTGTCCGTGGTCTTTTCTAATGTCCTTTCATTGTTTAATTTGTTTTGTTAAAAAGAGTGCTACTTCTACAGTTACTATTTTTTTATAATGCCTGATTGTAGTATTGGAGAACGCCCTGGTTCACGCGTCGTAGACGTGCATTGCTATTTGCTTCTCAGCGACCGCTGCGTCCCTGCTTCTAATTGCTATTAAAAAAAAAGTGATAGCCTTAGACTCACGCTGTACTCTATTGTATAATGAGATATCCATTTCTGATTTCATAACCTAAAAAATAATTAGCTGTGTCTCGCGTACGAACGCAAACTCCCTGTCACATATGGCATCGAATAACGTCAATGAAAGGATTATCCATTAATTTCTCTATCACACTATGGAGGGCCTATATTTAATTTTTTCCACTATTTAAGGATACTATACGGTACAGGTGCATTGCACGAAAGTACTGGCACGAAACACTTTACGAAAATGTCATGACGCAGTTGATTTGTGGTCTTTTCTTGTTTTATGGTGAAACTTTATAGGCATAACCGAACTATAAGATTGACTTGTAATCTTACATTATAGAGTTCTACTCTGAAACATATTCGTTTGTACAGATACATTTTTGAATTTTGGTTTCTTCCATTTAAAAATAAAATTTTTATAATAAGCTTACGTAGATAGCATATAGATACCTTTTTTAGCTTAGCAATCAAAGCAAAGTTTAATTTTGTATTATATGCATATAAATTGTATTATACGCAAATAATGTTTGTCCGTATGTCCTTTATGGAATACAGGCATTTGATCATGTAATGATGTTTAGCAAAGTGTTGTGCATGAGTCTACGAAGGTTTCCGAGTTGGTATTGACAGGTGGCGCCACTATCTGTACTGTCAGATGGTTGTATGTAAAATAAAATATATATTTTTTATTAAAATCAGAATTTATAAAACCTCTGTTAGCCGGGATGACGTTCAGTTGTTCAGCCAACGAATATAAACTTCAAATACACCATACGTTATATGATAAATGTCAATTATAATTATCTAGTACTTCTTTCTCAACAGAAAAACGGTTTTCAAATAGTGTTTGTGTTAATAGGTTTATCGTTATATAATTTAATGTTGTTATAAAATTGAAAGAAACAATTTATATAGCAGTTTGTGTGGTCAGCTAGTAAACAATAAAAATGAATCAATACCGGTGCGTGTTATAATTGTTTTAATTTCAATACAAGATAAATTTGTTTTGAAATTAAAACAATTATATTTGTGCTTCTGCTCAGTAGCGTATCAAATCGCACTAACGCATACAGATAACGCAACAGTGAATTACGTTGTAATTAGGCCGCTTACAGACGAAACGTGCAGCATTCGAAAATTTGAAATGTATATTGTCACTCAAAAAAATTATTTCTTGCCCATACCTTGATAGGTCTGTGCTCGGGATCACATAATATCAAATGCCTTTTATACAACATGTTTTTGGTCTTTAATTGCTTTTGGCTTGGCGCATTCTCTCATAAAATTGTGTAATAGTCCACGTCGTAACTAGAATTATTTTTTTATTATTGTAACTCTTCCTAGATATATACCTCACCAAAATTACTTTGACAAATATCAAACAATCCTCAAAGCACTAAAAGCTTTAAATGACGAAGACCCAATACTGTTTAAATCTTCAGTAGAAAGAGTAATTGCCAATCGTACTTTTGTGAGGTTGCTAATTTTACCCTTGCATTAATTAAACTGCATTTTCTAATACTTAAAGGTTGTTTTTACTTGCACTTGACTTTTACTTGTTTAAATGTATTTCTACTTAAAAAGATTTCAAATTTCATTCCTAGTTGGAAACGCTACGTTTACAGTGACCCTTAATTAGACTGAACGCGGTCATCGCGGCTTAGAAAGTCAGGTTGACGCTCTAACGATGAATTAATTTGCGATATTAACGCTTAGAAATACTATTAAACCATCATCTGAACCCCTACAAAATTGTATAACGCCAAAAGATAAACTATCAAAATATTTTAAAGCGCTTTACTAAGAAATTTGATAACGTAACTATGTACTTAATTCAGACGAATGGAGTGTTAGAACAAAGTAAATTAATTTACGCAACAATTTCAATGAGTTATGTATAATAGCTTTTAAGCTTCAATAAATTGTGAGAACAGCCAGCAAAATTTGAATATGTCTTTCTATGAGTACCAATAAGTATATTTACGAGCAAAAAAAATTGAATCAAAAGTTAAACGCTATTACACGCGGACGCCCTCTTTTTATTTACGAATTATCTTGGTAATATAACGAATATGGAATCAGAACCTAACTAAACTCTCGTCAAACTACTATTGAAGTACATAGTCCAAGTAAGAAGAAGAAGCACCAGCTATCAAATAATAAAATAATCATCAAAATCGGTTCATCCAGCCGAAAGTTCCTCCTTGTTTAACATACTTTTCTTTGAAGTCGGTTGAAAAGAAAAGCTTCACGTACACATAAAACAGCGCGATCCATGTAAGTAAATCGTGTAATTCGATCTCATATTCACAACCGTGGAGAATCAATACCTGTTGACACATTATTGAACTGTGACATTAATATGGCTCTATTATAAGGATGAACCGATGAACTAGGACAATGTGTCACGGTGAGGGTAATTCGATAGTGATAAGTAATGTTGGCGCGATAGAGCATTGATTCAGTTGAATAAGCAACCTTGGCGACCGAGGCGACGGGATCGAATGACTTCGACTTGTGACAATAAATATTTCAATCAGCACCTGACGTAGAGCATGACACAAAGAGCTTGTTTACGAAAATAATACTTATTGGTATATGTTTAAAACCTAATATTCTATCACCACTGTTTTGTTGTGCTTAACTATTAAGAAATGGAAATAACTACGGAATTATATGTATATGACTTTAACCTCGGTTTTTCCCAGTATGTCCCCGTTTCGACACATGGGGATGCCCAAACGGATTCAAGTTTACGTAGTTACAGGTTCAATTAATAAATGTTGTAATGTCTCGTTTCCTTAATACGCAATCCGATCCGGTAAAAGTATCCACAAGTTGTATTAAAGACCATGTCTGAGGTTTTAATTTTTAGCAGATTATACGTCATACAAAAAAAACTAGGTTTACGCATTTTCCCCGCAGTTTTTTAATATAAATTTTATATATAAATACCCAAATAATTTATAAATAAATACCCGTATCTATAAATGTCAATCTACAATAAACTTTTTCCGACTTTACTTACAATTTTTTCGGTATTTCTTTTTATATATTTTTTTTTATTTAATGACGGACTACAAAGATTGGCCAGAAAAGCTTTGACTGCTTCACCGGATTGAGAGGTGGCATAGCTCTTAGGTCGTTTAGGCTGAACCTCTATCGCTAGTAACTCGACCCAAGGGTCCCCCCAGCGAGGGGTCGGCTTGGACGGTTACTACGTACGTAAGCATTCCGACCCGAGTGCGCCCGAGAGGGCCGAACCACGACTCGGTCGGTTGCTATTTCACGGATATTATGATTACTTCTATGTCAACAATCACAGTACGTAAAGACATCTTTTAACTTATGTTATGCAATTAGTGGACTTGTCGTGCTATCAGTTAGGATTAATTTGTATCATTAAATCGACAATTAAGTATAACGTAGGTACGTTGATCGCCAATCTGTACGTATATATATTAGTATTATAACATTATGAAAGTTAATGACTGTGAGGCCTTATTGTGCTGTCAAAGATCAAGGCACGCAGATACAGATAATGGTACAGTACAACATGTTCTCTGTTACGATCTATAAATAAGATGCATTAATTAAATTGCAAAATAGAATGCAGTTCAATGTCTGAGTCGAGCTGGGGCATTGTGCACCCAACAGTCTTTAGTAGTAACCAGATGAGCATAATATTGACCTTGTGATAACTGACAGACACTATGCATACCATTACAGGATATAAACTACTTGGTATCGTGTAGCGATTTCGTTAGACTTAGCGAGCGAAAAAGAGAATCGTTAATCTTTTTATTCCTGTCATCTTGTAAAGTGTAGAGAGCAGTATGGTAACATCATGCAATAGGAACAATGCAAGTACCTCGACGATTTACGAATTAGCGTTACAAAAATTGTGTGTTTTATTCGCCATTTAGTAAATATCTACTATACGTTCTGTTAAACACAAGGTATTGTAATAACGAACAATGTACCCTATATATATAAGCCAGTCAGATCTATCTGTATCATAGACTCCTATACACATATACCTCTTACTGGAATTACAGAGTTATACAATTCTGTGTCCATTTTCTGCATGTAATATCCTGATCGTGTCGAACCATTCACGCAACAGCAAGGCACTGCAGTGGGCTTACGACTTTGCAAAATGAATTAGGTAGTTTTTCATTTGAAGCGTCAATATCCTAATGATTTAGGGTATGGTCTGCGAATTGTAAGGTGGGTTCGGGTTCCACCATTCGATTATTGACCTACTACAAGCCCAAGCTTATTTGGAATGGTGAACAAGAATGTTAATAATATTTATGAAAAAAAAACTATTACTAATATGGAACCTTACCTGGGACGTTCGTAGGGCGCTCGTAGCGGCCACCAGCAAGATTAGCGCCGCTGCGCTCCACCACACACCAGCTCTCATCCTCGGGCTGCAACATAATTACCTATTAAAATTTCACTCGATAACAGACGTTGCAATACCCTGCCGTGTTGTATTCGTACCAGAGGAACTAATTCAAACATGAATACAAACTACACAAACCTCCCGAGTAAAGTAAAAGTAGTAACGTTTAACTGAGAAACTACACAACTTTTGCTAGGTACCCGCCCTTTTTACTTTTATATATTTGTTTTACAAAAAAAAACTTCTTTCACCCGCAGGATATTAATTATTCAGCGTTTAAACAACCGTACAATTTTAGAGGAGGTCATATTCGGCTATGGATTCCGGACTGGTCACGATAAACGAACAAACAAGAGAACAATTTGTCCTTGTTATGACGAATGTCGAGCCATAGAAAGTATAAAATTATATTTACCTAACTTATATTGGTCGCCCTTTGTAAATCAATAGAAAAACAATAATGTGAACTAATTATTACCCTAGTTGAAGTGAAACGGAAACCAACCAATGTACTTGCGTAACATATTTTGAGCCTACCACCGTCTTAAGTATAACGTTGTCGTACCACAAAAAGTCGACGACATGTGCCATCTGGGATGCTGTCATAAAAACCGTAACTAAAGAAAAAGAAAAACTTGTTGTTCCAACGTTTATAAACCAGGTAGGATCTGAAACTTAATATGTAAGTAAACTTTTACTAAGTTTCCCAACCCTTAGCAAAACTTAAAAAATATTATCTGAAACCACAGAAACCGCCGTTGTCTAACGACTCTTTCTACACATTTCCTCTTATCCTCCGTCCATAAATTATTTTCTTTAAATACGCTTTATCGTATTTCCGGTGATTTATTTACGGTCGTAAATACTTTCCGTCAGACGTCAGAGAAGCCTTAGGGTCAATAAATACAGCGTTTTAAAGCCGCAGGCTCGTAGCGCATCGACTTTCACCTACAAAATACTAGTGACTTTCGATTTGAGTCGCCAAAGCTCTTATTATATCATATTAATGGAATGCCGCAATCGTGATTAGTTAATGTTCCTTATTTATAATGTGATTAAAATTATAAAAATTAGGAAGAGCAGCTGTTTATAGTTAAATAAAACATTCTAACGACTGCTAAGTTTTTGGAGCAGCGTTTCACTGGAGTTACTGTGAATAACATAAATGGAATGGTAAGCCTTTCACCATCTTAGTGGTAAAGTCAACTATACCTCACCGTATACAACTTTCTTCTCGAATAAGTATTGGTTCATGATTCAGTGTGAGATCGAGATCCGGTAGAAAAATGGAATTCTTTCTTATATACGCAAAGTCACAAAATAACTTTATTTAATTGTATAACAGTCAATTTTTATTCAAAGTACTGCTAAGCCAAACACTGCAATAAGCTCACTTTCATTTGCAATTGCAATGGAAAATATTAATAAAAACTAATGTGTAAATCCGTTAAAATGCCAATATACCTGTAAGAGGTATAGACAGTGACAGCAATCCATATCAGCTTTACACCCAGCATTTAAATTCCCTATTTAAAAAGTGAGCTCTTATACGATGTGAAAATAATATTTTAAAAATATTTAATTATATATGTATTATAATTAAAACTTCCGAAAAGAAAAAGGTTCTGTTCTGTACGTTTTTTTATGTGTGTTACCTCATAACTTGGATTGGGTGATTCGAATTTAATTTTTTTTTTTTTTGAAAGCTGGTGCTTCCCCTGTGGTCCCATATCAATTTGGTCTAAATCTGCCAATGACATATGGATACCATATAAATCTCAAATTTGCATTAAGAATGTGCGCGACAAATGGGCGAATAACGCAATATTTCGATTTTGATGATTCATTTTTATTGGAATTGAAATAGTTTTTGGACATTCTATACTTCGAAGGTACTTTGATGATAATACGGATAGTTTCTGATTATACGAGAATATACTCGTAATATTTCGTAACATTCCTACGATAATTCGGAAATACAAAGAGAACGTCCGCGCAATAGCGCTTAACGTTTGATTCGATTTGAAGTTGGCTTTTGTTTTTGCTCGTAAATATACTTGTAACACATTAAGGCTAAGTTAATTAGTTGTAGTAGCAAATGACGGCTGTTTTATTTTATTTATATAGAAAACAATAAATGCACGGTGCGTTATAAGGCGAGGAATGTGCGAGTGCAATCTGTTGCAACAAACTTTCGCCGGCTGACCACCGACAAGCCCACATGCTATCTAGAGCGGTGACGTATTACACAACGTTCTAATTGTTTTTCGGTTTACCAGTTCGCAAGGGGCCAATTTTTACAGTCGCCACGTATGGATGGGCCTTTAATAATAGATGCACACGAGTATGCAATGTACTAATTGTGTTATGCAAGATAAGTTTATTTATTATACCAGCGATTAAAAACTGTTCATTTAAATTTCTAAAAAAGTAGTCTAAGTTACTCCTTCTTACATCAGCTATTTGTCAGTGAGAATCGGTTCAGCCGTTCCACACATGAGCCGGAACAAAGCGACAGACAAAATTTAAAAAAATGTTATTTTGCTATATGTATGTAAAAGCGGTTATTTTAATATTACAAACAGACACTCCGTTTTTATATATCTGTATAGATAAAGGAAGACCGTGTAGGGGATTTGGTGGAAAGTTGCCTCCAGGGCGAATTTATAAACTGCATTTTTTCAGTCAAAAGAATTAGGTAATTTTCTTTGCTGCTAAAAACAAAGGCAAATTGAACTATTTTATGGTCCCTTTTTATACAGGAATACGTTAGCTTTACCAGTATTTAATCGCTCACGTCATGTTTCATACTACGCTAGTAACTAGAGTAAAACTAGTTTTGCTTCCCAGTAAATAAGAATAAGTAAAGTAACAACCTATTTATATCCCAATATTGGGCAAAGGCCTTCTTGTGATTATAAGGGCATAGTCCGTCACGCGACCATCACTTAAAATTTCAACAAACAATTACATTGGTGTCGGAACTGCAGTTCGGTTAGCTAGTATACTGTGCAACTTGAAGCTAACTCATGCTTCCCGGTGCTGAAAAATAATTATATATTGCAAAAATATAGGGAAGAAAACTGCATACTTCAAAAATTTATTTAAGGCTACCAAGTTGTAAAAAGGATTTGAAATTAAACTTTCCATTCTTGTTTGTAAAAAGGCGCGCGAGAGTACTAAATGTTCTCCCACGGACTCATTCGTCATGAAAAATCACCATTATTATTATTAAACGTCGACACATAATTGTTGAATTTGTATCTCTCTTCACTGTGACGTAAGCAGTATAAATAAATAATTATAAAAGTTAGATATAGCTTACGTAATGTTGTCAACGGACGCGTTACAGTTGCGTCCGAAGAAAGTTTCCAATGGCACGGTTTTTAGGAAGGTAATTAAAGTATAATTAATATGCAACTAAAGTGAATTTATTATGACCGTTTTAAAGTCGGTGAGAATATACATTTTTTAAATTTTAACCACTTAGTACGACGAATCTGCGCTTATTTTTAAGAAGAAAAGAGGCGTCAATAGCCTTGTGTTTTAGGGTACGGTCTGCGAAATGTAAGGTCGTAGGTTTGAATCCATTCGACTATTGACCTGAATCATCTAGTACAAGCTTAAGCTTAATTGGAATGGTTAACAAGAATATTAATTATAATTTGGAAAAATATTATTAACACTCTTTAAAAAAATAGAGCTTGTTCTTGAAAATATATAGCTTATCATGTGTGTATATTAAAAAATAAATACGGAAAATATGGGTATGTAATTATTTTTAGATATAGGCAGAGAGAACGATCTTTCAGCGAATAAAAAAATGTGTACTGTGTAATTAAATACATAATGCCTAATTTGCTTCTTAATATTTGGAATAAAAAATTAAATCGGACTAAAATTATTATTAAACTATGCTTTCGTCATCTAAAAATGCTTAGGCTTATACGAGCTAGAGCAAAGTAGCAGAAATAAGCGTATATTTATTCAATTATAACTGCATGTATACGACATTTTTTATACGTAAAATTATTGTCACTTGACATAAAGACGACACGCGATGTGCATTGAATACAATCGCCGACGGTGTAGACAGCGTACATTACCATCCGCGTGTAATGCTGTTGTGTTACCTAACTATCTTCATTTCCTATTCCACCTTAGGTGTTTGAATTTTTAATAGAACAACTTCGTCGCGATTCGAATTCCAGAAAACCTAATAATAAATTTTTATTTTTTAAATTCACGCGAATAATTTTCATTTCGGAAACGGTTCCAACGATTTTCATTAAATTTAGCATGCAGGACGTTTTGGGGGCGATAAATCAATATAGCTAGGTTGCGTTTTTAGAAAATGTTGTTTTACTCGTACATACAATATATACTAGGTATACTTCAGTAGATGGCGTTCCTAACTTTTAGGTTAGGAACGCCATCATCTTTTAGGAAAATCGATTTCGATCAAAGTTATTTTTAAAATAAGTGAATAAGGTTAACTATATGTGTGTCATATGTTTGCTTAGTGATGAATCAATGAAGTAATAAAATAGATCAAAAAATAGCGCGTGAAAATGTAGAACACACAGAAGAAATAGATCACAAAGTTTGAAATTCGTATTGTAATCCGTATCTAAATATACCAAAAATGATTATTTAAAAAAATAACGAGCAAAGCTCGGCCATCCAGGTCCTAATTATATAACCGTTCAATAAATGTTCTATGAGAAAAAGTAGGAGAGTAATTGAAATAAGTGTAGAAGTTTAAAAACAAGAAGACGGAGATAATTATATTTATCTGATTTTTATTAAGAGTAATAGATTTTATATGGATAAAGAATAACTGTAGTAATTGTGGTATTTAATTAATGGATCTGTGCATACAATTATAAATTGTCAGAATATTTCAAAGAAACCACATGTGGCAACATACAATAGTAAATTACCGCCTACTACTGAAATAATTCTAGTCCTAAATCATTTAGAGTAAGAGGTAAATAGCTAATACTCCGGGGTACCATCGTTTACCTTGACCGACATTCACAGGCATGCGAAAAATACGTCAGATAGTATATGGTAAAACTAATGACAGACGCCACCATTGTGTAGGCCAGGCGTTGCAGATTCTAACCTCAGATAACTGAACAAATAAGCTTATTTCTTGACCTCTCAACTGTCCATCATAGTAAACTGCAATACAAATATTGATGGTACAGTCGCGCAAATAAATTCTATCCAATTTTTTACAAATTAAAATAACAATATGGGTTCAACAATTAGTTAATAATTTCTAAGACCCTTAATAAAGCTTAAAGTTAAAGACAGTCTATATATTTTACATATGTACCACTGTAGGGCACAGGCTTTCTCTGTAAAGAGAGCATAAGGGCTTAGTCGGCCACGCGGCCTTAGTGCGGATTAGCGTACATCACGATGGTTTCCTTCGCCGCTGAGCGCGTGGTAAATCAGCACAAAAAATTACAACAACAAATTTATTCGTGCCGGCGCCGGGGATCGAACTTGGTTTGCTAGCGTACTATGCAACTTGAGGCAACCGTCAGAACACTGAGCTACCACGGTTCTCTAAAGATAGCTTTTTATATATCATGTGGTACTGTCGGTTATTCTATGTTACTAAAATGAAAAGCTTGAGCTAGATTAAATGTCTTTGCATTAAGTTGTTGACTGTACCGGAATACGGTCACTGTTTGTGTTACACGCTTATGCATTCGCACTGCATTAGAAGATATCCGTTCAACACAAAGAGTTATATCACCTTGTTCTTCTTTGACCTTTCAAAACTACGTAGTACATGTTGTAGTGTATTTCCTTTGAACGTATGCTATAAATAAGTTTTTAGATCCTATTTAAAGTACAGTGTAACGAGGGTAAAGCCTGTTGTGATTGTACTTACTACATTTCTTTGTTACGATTTCAAAGGCGCTGTACCTAGAGAAATACTTTTCTATTGAAACTTACCTTGACCCAACTTAATTGGAAAATCGCGGCAGAATATTGTGTTAAAGGATCATAGTTTTCGCCGCTTAATAATGGGTATCGTTACACTCGCAATAAGTTGATCGTCTTCTCGTTTCGTAGCAAGTAGTATGTTATTCAATTAGAAAATCTTTTGGAAGGACTTAATATCAAATTCAGAAAAAACTTAAATAGAGTGTTAAGAATACAAAAAAAAAAACAGATAAGAAAGAAGTTCTCTTCTTTTTCATTAATTTTTATTATGATTTTATTATCTATTAAAATTTAGAAAAAACAACAGAACAAGTTTTGAAAATATTTCTCAACATTGTCCCTTCCTTTCTTTAACATTAGGCTGATAATAATAACGATGTGTTATAAGTATCAGATATAACGTGAAATCTAATTATAGCCTAAGGATGTTATTAAATAAATCAAAGGCATAATGTCCGCTGTAAAATATCAAACTAAACAAAGGAAACGATCTAATAATACGTTAACCGTACCTGCGTATAAAGTCAGCTCAATGGCGAGCACTTTCTAAACTACTTACACTCGATTTTAACATATCGATGACACTTTCTCCGTAATAGTAACGTAATAGTATTGAGACGTCGTGATGCCTGGCGAGATAAACTGTGATGGTTGGGATTATATGTAAACATTTTAGATGTATATAAAATTATAATAACTGTTTTTATATATTAAATTAAAATTTCCCTCCGATTACAATATGGGGTGTTCAAGTAGAGTGAATAGGCATTCACTCGGCTAGTCCGCTTTACCATCCAGGACTGCACTTCCATGTAATATCGAGTGAGATCATGGTCAAGCACTTCCTTTTAATGTATAAAAAAGTATGTGTGTACTGCATGTTAAGAGCCTTTGACTACGTATCGTAGCATTCATAGCAAATGATAATTAATTAATCTTTGCGACTTCAATTTCCGTTACCGTCATCATGCTAGTATCGAAGTATCAAGAATCTTAGGAAGTATTAATAACTAGGCTTATAAAAAAGTTACAGGCTCATACATATATCATGGGTTTTGACCCAGAGCTTCTAATGTCATGAACCGATAATACACATACTTTAATTATTGAATTACTTCTGAAAATAATTGTTTACTCAAACTTCATATGCGACCGATAATTGTGTTTAAAAGAAATTAAAATCACGTGGGAAAGATATTTGGTACAAGATCGCGTGATGGTTTGAGGAAATCAAATTAGATAGATTTTTCTTCTTTTTATGGGGTATAAACTTGACTAAAGAGTATAATAATTGATATGTTAAAGTTATAGGAATCGCTTTCGAAAAGACGAAATATAGTGAAAATAACAATAGTTCCACTGTAAACATTGAACAGTCCTTTGACCGCTATTTCAGTCGACACTAACCAAAGACTCGTATCCAGATTGAAAACAGGTTTCTCGATCCACTTTCTAAACGATATTGTAACGCATTGTAACTTGACCCACTTTTAGGTATAAATTTTTAATCTAGACAGAGACAATAATATTTATGACACCTTATCGAAAGATCTATTATTGTTATTTAACTCTTGTTCAAAACCCGCCAAGGCTTGTTTTGAATATATTTTTTATAAAATAATATCATTGTAATAATATAAATATTTTAATTGATAAAAACACTCGTACAGATGCAAGGGTTATAAATTCCTGTAACGATACCAAAAATACCGGAGAAGGATAATACAATTGTTTAACTTTTCAAGATGTTGAGATATCAATTTCACGTTATAAACAAACTATTGGTAAGGTAATACGCTTGTTGATTAAATTAAAAACAAGAGTTGCAATGTACACACGTTACAGGTATCCGGTGCCCCGCAGTCGAGAACATTCATTAGCCTTTCAACAAGGTTAATTGCCATTATAAACACTCAAATGGGTATTTTTGATATTTTTTTCATTACACTTTCGAACCACGTCAACAGCATTAAAATTTTATCTTATGTTTATATTTAAATTGAATTTCAATGTGGTATATTCGCATAAACATTACTTACGTTTGCCTAATCCTGAACGAATAACGAGCCTAATTTATAACTCTAATTGTGTAATTGAGCACGAAGGGATGCAAACAATCTGGAAAGATTGGTAGTGACGGGAAAGGTCGAAGGAAAAGGTCCAAGAGTTGGTCGGATTAGATAAATCGCCGAGGAAAGAGTCACGATCCTCTGAAATGGGGCAGCGATTGAAAAGAAAGAATTGTGTAATTACACAAGTAATATTTATAGATGTGTACGAGGTATAGTGTATTGGAACAGATGAATAAATCTGAGCGTTTAATGAAAGTACACTTACAATTATTTCACATTTGTAAAGTACCCTAATATGCCTGTAAATCAAATCAATGTGCTAGTTAACTCATTACAAGTTACATATTTTTATACATACTTACTAACTTCATACATACGTCGTAATATTTTATATATACGTCATCAATTCAGACAAAATGACATTATAAACAACAGCATAAAGTTTGTTTTTGTCTATTTTGGCCAGTTTCAAACATTTTGTGGCATAACTGTAATATTATAAAGATCGATGATAGAATGATCAATACTACGAAAAAAGACGTAAAAGATAATTCAGGTATTCACGTCAATAAAGTTTTTTAAGCACATTAATTATAAAGCAATCAGACACTACCACTTTTTTCTATATAAACCTTATAATAGTTAAAACATCAAAGCGACCGGTCAACAGACATACTTGGCGTAAATTCACTTTCTATCTCGTCGGTTCGAAACTTTACCGCGCTAGACTCGTTACGTTTTTACGTGTCTCATTTTTTGTTTGATCGCTTGAACTATCTCTGTTCTTGTGGCGGTTTATATGAGTTCACTTGACTTCCGTAAGCTTGTTTTTTTAAGTAGATTTCTTCGGAAAATAACTTTGTTTAGACTAAAAATAGAACCATGAACATGATAATAATATATTTCAATGTCGTTATTTCTATATATCGTCGATACAAAGTAAACTTTTACAGTTTATGAATGTGAGTTATTCTTGAGTTAATCTTTGGTCTTCATTGTACAAAGTATGATGGTTGAATATCAGCAGTTACCAAACCTGCCAGTAACCATTGAAGTAAATATTTTCTTGTTGAGTTTTCTATGGGTTGCCACGGAAAATGATTTAATGTGACCAACATTAAATATTTTTCCGTTAAATATTTCAGTATTCGTTTAGTATTATTGACATATCTTAAAAAAATTGCTGAATTTAAATATTAGTCAATTAAAAAAAAGCAAGCTGAGTGCTGCATTACGTACATAGTTACAGCGCTGATTTTCAGTTGCAGTTAGAGATTTCTCTTGAAAATTTCTACGCTTAGGAGTTCTAATGGCAAAGTATAATTGTTATGCTTATGCGGTTGTTGAATGTTATATATAGATCTTATCGATGTTCTTATTTCTTCATAGACACGGTACTCGGAAGACGGAAACGGTGGATGCTCGTGCACTCAATTTCGTCCGACTTTAGAAAATAATTTTAGAAATATGATTACAGTTGATATAAGAATGATAAACCGCGATTACGTTTAGTTTTAAGGCTAATGCCCCAAGACAGTTTATTTACATAACCAACAATACAATGAAACATTACTTTCTTATGCCGAAAAACGAAACATAAGCGAAGTAACATTGTCCGACAAAAACAAAGCGTTCACATACTTTAGAAAGAAAGCCTTGAATGGTGCGAAAGAGAATTAAAAAAAAAAGCTTAATGTGACCAGTGAAAGTATTAACGTCCTTGCATTATACTATAAAGTATACTAACCCTTAAATGTATTCTCGTACAGGTCTAATTTCTTTGCATTTGTAGAAAAACGGTCGATCAAAAGTATGTAAACTGCCACGTATAATTTATAATGATTTCAATACAAATCAGGTATTACACATACACCATTACATATACAAAAATTTGATGTATTAAATATAACTAAGTTTTTATGATATATAAACACGTATTTTTTATTAAAAATTATAATTTATGATTCTTTAAAAATTATAAAGGACAAAAAGCGCGTTGATGTCTTTTGTATCAACGGACTGTTTATTATACTCTACTCGTATACTCGACTACCAAAACAGCTTGAAATAATAGTAAACTTGTGTTACAATTATGCTAGGTTTAACGTATCATTTATTATAGTCTACAGTTAACTACCAAAATAGCATGAAATAATGGTAATCTTATGTTACAATTATTACTAGTTATATAAATGTTTTGTTACGAAAGAATTTCTTTATTTTTGTAAGAATTAGACCAAAGAGCATATCTTACAAGTAAGATATAACTTATTCATTTTAAAGTTTTCTAATTATTTAGAATTAGTTTACCTATTGTTTTTAATGATTCAACGAGAAAACAAGTATTTATGGCAAAATTCAATTTGTTTATTATAAATAAAATATCTCTTTTAACGTGTACTAAAACATCATGGCCTCAGAAGGCTGTAGGTATATGATGGTTAGATACATAAAGTTGCATGTTCATATATGTTAAAAATGTCTCCGCACTCACACACACAGTCATGCATCATCCAGCACCTGTCATATTTAGACCTTATATGCTTGGTATAAAGCGGCGTCTACCCTGCTAAATAAAGGGCGTACTGAAACTCGCAACTGTACGTTGAGTATATCAACCGACTTCAAAAAGAGGAACCTCCTCAATTCGTCTGTATTTTTATGTTTGTTATCGCATAACCTTCGACTGGGTGAACCGATTTTGTTGATTCTTTTTTTTATCCAAAAGCTGTTGATGGTGTGTGAGAAAACCATTAAAATATAGAATTTGCATCAAGTATTTGCGCCACAAATGGACGGATAACTGAATATCACGCCAACGGATTTCGATTATTTATTTTTTATTGTAAAGGTAGTTTGTAGTCTAGGAGTAGTTTGATGAATAATAAAAAAAAAAGAATGTTTGAATAGGTTCTGATCAAGTGATTAATATTCCTACGATGATTCGTAAATACAAAAAGGGCGTCCGGGCGTAATAGTGTTTACTTTTGATTCGATTTGAAGTCGATTTTTGTTTTTACGTATATATATATTTATATATAGTAAATTCCATATGTCGAAGTCACTTTTTATTTCACGTCTGCAAGAAACATCGAGCTTGCACAGGTTTGACCGCTGTCCGGCGTGAACGTAAAGAAATGTACCGAGATCATTTACCCGCACTGGCGTATGCGTTTCACTTTCATCGATGAAACTCTGCGACACATTCGTTAATCTTGATACGTACTCACTTCGACAATGTGGAGAAATGTTACTTTTTCGAATCAAATTCAATACCTAGTCCACATGAACCTGTCTCGCCTTCATATCTAACATACATATTAAGTAATAACGTATTTAATTTTTTTTTTGTAACGAAACTCACAAGTGTTAGCTAGCAACATATGGCACACAGCTTTTATTATGTATAATAACTACTTCTAATGATATCTTAGTGATTTCCGTGAACCTTATTGTATCTTTAATTCATAATTTAAAATTTAGATGATGATCGTAACTTAGGATTGTAAACAATAATTTAACTTTATTAGTTCGTCATCTGACTTCTAATTAATTATGTTTAAAGATAGTTGTGACGTTATTCGTTAAAATAATTCCTTGTACAATATTATGCTGTCTGAATAAAGCGAATTTATTGGACTATTTCATTCCACAAGACCTACAAGTTGTTACACAAAAAAAATTACATACAATACATAATAATTTGCAGTATATTTATATTTATATTCTTGTTTCATTTCAAATAAAGCTTGTGCTAGATCACTTCAATATTCGAATGATGACTTTGAACATACGACCTTATGTATCGTAGCACTAAACATCCTGGCATCGGAAACCATTAGACTATCGACTCTTCGGATATATTTATTATATCACTGCAGATAGGCTATTGTATAAGAGTTTGGCTTACAATCTAACTTTTTCCAATAAGTTATAGATTAAATTATATTTTAAAAATGCCGTCTCCAATAATAAACCGGAATGCATTTGATCTTATTTTTTATTATATATTTGATATTATCGCTATTTAATCCCGTTTTATTTCCCTCTTCCCACCTAACATGTGATTGCTGGAAAAACTTACTGCAACGTAAAAGTAGGTTTATGTTTAGGTTAAAGAAACTTTATTCTCACTTTAAACACACGTTAAAGGTCACTTACATGAGAACAATAAATAACTAATATTACAAAACTATAAGTTCGCTGTCACAAAAGAAGGAGTCACCTAACCCACCTGTTGTACAGTTGTGCTCCTTCAAAACAAATCGATATTTTTCCGTAATTTGCTCTAACTTTCGGTATGACAATCGTAAAAATAGTCTTATGCAACAAATGCTAAAACCTATACTACTAATGTCATTAGTTCAAATTTCAGGTTAGTTGCAATGAGCTTCATTTGATAACACGGGACAGTTTTTGTCCTCTAACACGACATAACACCGACTTAATGTTATCAGAGTACTCTCAGAAAGTGAACAACAATTAATCTCTGGCAACCCCAAAAGAATAAAAAAACTTTGGAGTCTTATTAATAAAATGTTAATGCTGTCTGTAGTATTTATAAATACATAGTTAGCTGAGCGATCGATTTACAATTTATGGTTAGTATGCGATACTGCTTGTATTAATGAATTTTCCTCTTTTCGATTTTGTTAAGTACAAAAAATCGAATGTAAATAGGTTCACGCCTTGTCCTGCATCCCCACTGAACACAGGAGGTCCACTAAAGGACATGGGAATTTTTTTCATGTACCTTCTCATGTATTAAAATAAAATATTACATGTAATAAATTGTAAATTAAATGTAAACCTTCAATGATTGCGAATATAATTCTATTATACATTTGGTTTTAAATATATCTAAGGATATTTTATAATGGAAATGATCTCGGAGATTGGAATAAAATTTTTAATTTCTCTAACTTTAGGGCTTCAAATCTATTAAACTAATTGTGTACAATATGAACGTTTATTGGCATTATAGTGATGGATATTTACTAATTTCAGTAGTCTTTTAAATCATTGGTGCCACTATGGTTTACCAATAGCGTACCACTGGCACGTCTTTCGTGGGTCTTAGTATTTGATGTATTTGGTTATTGATATGATTTTAATAGATCGGTTTCAATATGAAACGTCACTGGTAAATAGCGGACTAGGGACCCCCAGTTCTCATGACCACAACTGGACTTATTTGACGTCAGTGTTGTTGTTGTTTGAAGGTAATTGTTAGATTTTGAATTATAAATATAATTGAATTTATTTCAGTATACATAGAATAATCTACAGTAATAAAACACAGGGAAACAAAGAATCCGAGATAAGATCCACAAAAATAGTTCCATTTCAAAATGAAATAGATTTTTATCAAATCCGGGAACATACGACAAACCGGTAGACTTTCTACATCTGCTCTGACGGGGCCGTCCACTTCGCTGTTTAATACTCGCGGCTTTAATTATTACGGTTGCAATGCAATACTGTCACTTACAGATTTCGTAAAACTGTATCGATTTGCCAAACTTGGAACTAATGCTTTAATGCGAAGTATTTTAGGGCAAAAGACGAGAACGCTATGAAATAAATAAATGTTAAAGCAATCTTAGTTAATTAAAAAAACAAACCATAAGTAAAGAAAATACAAATTATAGCGATTTTAGTTTTACATAGATTTTAAACAAATATTAAACTAAAAGCTTAAACCTAATTATAACTTATCTTGCCGCGAATTTAAATAACTTTGGTCGTGACTGGCCACACTCATGGTCGACTGTTTAGAAAGCGAAAGATACAATTATCGGTCTTATTGTGCTATAAGCAAAGGCTACTTACAATAAAAAGAATTATGCAAAATATTCACTCCAGTTTCTACGGCTATTCACGCCTTCTTACCTTAGTTATTGTTTTATAATACTCGAACGCAGCAAACAATTAAATCACTAATTTGTTATGTGTAATTCACCATTGTTCCAGCTGGCACTATAAGAGAAACACCTTTGTCACCTTCACTGTTAAAAATAAAACTTAATGACAATAAACACACGCACAATCCCCGCCAATACGCGACATTTTTAAAAATCCCGAAAATATAAACGCGCATTAAGTGTCAACGGCCACGACGTAATTCGTCCACTGGCCGTCCACAATCGCTTGAGATACGTTTAACGCGCTAGTGCACATTAATTGCGAATTGAGTAAAATTATTTCTCTATTTTCGATGTTGCGGTTTCGTAGTTTCAAATAACGGCGGGAACTGTGCGTACGTTGCAAACGTGCGTTCGGAAACGCGGTGACCGATCGGTGCGCGGTGAGCGACTGCGGTCATTCGCGCGCGCTCCGCTCTAACCACCCTGCCCTCGTATGTCGAACATATTAGCCGTGATATTATTTCAACCACCACCCTTACGTGGTCTCCGGTATAACTATGACACCAGCACTTATAGGATCAACTAAAATTGGCAAATGTACGGTATACATATACAGTGCGAAACTGGTTAGCTTTACCTGTACTGAATACAAAATAAACTGTTTCAGACGTAATTTTTCACACTATTTCCAAACGGATACGCTCAGATAACTAATAAAGATAGAAAGGTTTGTCAAACAAGGGATAGTCGACTTGAATACAAATATGAATTGCAATTGAACATAACACTGACTTAACCTGAATACATCGTAAATTTGTTGATTTTGAAATATTTCAAATTTGACCGTATAAGTTAACTAACATATTCTTACAACCGACTTCAAAAGCAGGAGTTTTCAATTCGTCTGTATTGTTTTATGTCTGTTACCGTATAACTTACGATTGAACCGATTTCGATGATTCTTATTTCATTTGAAAGCTGGTGCTTCCTGTGTTCAAATCAATTTGATCAAATTCTGACAGTTGGATCCATGAGAAAACCATTTAAGTGTTAAATTTGCATGAAGTATGTGCGTCATAAATGGACGAATAACTCTATATCATACCAACGGATTTGAATTATTATTTTTTTATTAGAAATGATGTACTTTAAGACTAGTTTGATAAAAGTTTGGTTAAGTTCTGATTAAGTTTGATTTCGTAATATTCATACGATAAATCGGAAATACAAAGAGGGCGTCCGCGCGTAATACGTTTAACGTTTTTTTGTATTTGAAGTCGGCTGTTTTTTTTACCCAGTACCCTTACTAAGAAAAGATTACAAATAGAGATAAAATAAGTAGATTATTAAAAAAAGATACAAATTATCAAGAATAGAAGTTAAAAGACATACCAGGTTGAAAATCATCTCAGACTCCACAGAGAGGAGAAACAGAGTTTCTCGGTGAAGGCGAAAATAATCCTTGTCAGGGAAACCCCAAAAAAATACGTTACTAGTATGTTGCCATCTAAAAGTTTCCTTTTTTATTAACTTATTTGCGTTGCAAACGCGTCCAAGCGATTTTACTGATACGAGATTTTATATACCCCTACTATTAAAACCAACATTCCCTGGGTGACAAACATGTTACCAATAAGTAGAATCTATAGAAAAAAATTTAACGAGTTTTTCTTTACCACTTCTCCTAAAGCCAACATTTCATGGATTGAATAATGTTACGATATCAAAAATGAAAATTCGATTGTAGTGAATGATCTATGACGGTCCCGAGGTTCTCTTTTCAAGATCTTTGTAATTGTTTAGTTATTTTAGTTATTGTTACTCATAATAGAGTTTATTCTATATAAGCTGGGCCGCCTATTAAACTAACAACGGCAATGAGAGATAATAAATTGCGCTATATTTTAGGTGTACAAAGTAACAAGATCATTTCGGTAGTCCACTTCGGTAGTCGTTACGGCTTAGTAGTGGTACTCTTAAACCAGTCGGTCGTCTTTCCATCCGGTGACGTTGTTAAGCCCCGCGAGTCAACACTGGCCTTCAATAACTGAAAGGGAAGGGAAGAGGGTGTCTACATTTAAACTTTAAAAATAATAACTTTTATTTTAATAAGTTTTAGTGGTTCTTTTAACAATTACTGATCGCAAATGGAACAGGAAAAAATATAACATTTAGCTACTGCCACTTACTTTCAATTAAATCGAGGTCAAAGGAGCAAATACGACTTTTTTCTTTAAAACGGACGTATTATTAAGTTATAATTCGTTAATTATTCATAATAATTACAGAACTACAAACGAAAGTTAATCTGTTTCACTTCACAGTGGCTCTAAGAAAGAATAATAATTTGTGCAAGTCAAATTTTTGTAAGTTTGAAAATGGATAAAGTATAATAAATGTAAGATCTCTTTTTATGTAAAACGCACTTAAATACAATTCACATAATTTCATGTTACAAAATCCACACAAGGATGTGGGGGATTAAAATAATTCGCTTGAACGGCGCAAACCAGTCAGTTAAATATAACTATTAATAAATAAACACTACAAACTGTAGAAGTAAGTAAGGCTCTTGCAAAGTAAATGGTTTGAATTACTAAAATAGTCACCAACGCCAATATAACAATAAGAACAATAACTAAAGAGAACAGTTTTATTTAATTTATATAATGCGTAAACTTTTGTTTGCAATGTGTACATATATACATGTAAAACAAAAATAAATAAAAGCTCTCACTCTATTGACCAGAAGAGAGTAGGCAGTGATTACAAATTTCCATTTTTTTATGTCTAGCAGAACTGATATTTGTCGTGGTGTCGACGGACGGATTTTCCCGTGTGATATAAGTCCATAGATCCAATGATATATATTATATCCATCGATATGTATATATATATAGTAGTCTGTGCATAATATGCAAAAAGTGCCTTATAATATTAAAATTATGTGAATGTGTAATTACGATACGACAGATACAGCCAACGCCATCTCTTGCCATTTTTTCTTATGTGTAAAGAGAACTGTGTACTGGTACTTAAATGTCAAGGAAATTTTCCCGCGCTTATTTCATTTAAAAGTAATTAAATTCTTAAATGTCAAGGAAATCATACATACCATTAAACTATCTAGTTGTATGTTTATGCACAACATAATGTAAAATCTTTGCATCCTCTCGGGTTAACACTATTAGAGTAACAGCCCACGTGAGAGCCCCTTACGCCGCGTAACGCACATTAAAGGTTAGCGTAGTTAGCGTAGCGGTCAGCCCTGTAGTTCTGGGCTCTCAAGAATATGACTACGGTATCCCCTGCCTGTCGTAGAAGGCGACTAAAAGGGGCCTCGGGTTCACTGGGCGACAAGGGTGGGGGCCTGAGTCGTCCACTAAGGTGGACCCGGGAAGAAGGCGACATCGGCTGGCCCGTGTCGCCAGGGCACAGGGGGTGAGGGAGTAACCTCCCCCCCCCGGGACGTGTTCTCCTTGAGCACAGTGCAGAGGGGCTCCGGTGCGTTCCACGTTGAGATCCTGGAGCCCCTCGTGCACCGAGGAAAGGGCCACCGGGGAGGTTTTAGTGGGTAAGAACTCCACATAACCGCCGCCTTCCCCCCAGAAGGCGGGGTATCTTTCTAAAGATTTCCTCCCCGTCAACAAAAAAAAGTTAGCGTAGCGGTTAGGTAGCTTAAGCAACCTAGAGCTCTGTTACTTCTGAACACTGTTGGTAGGTGTGAAAAATTAGCATTAATAGACTACAAAAAGCACTGAAAAGCGCCTGGTAAAATGAAATTAAAATTTTAAATCAGGAGAGCTGCCACTTTTCTGAATTAGGCGTTTTTATATCTTTATTGTTTTTAAGAAAACTTTTGATTACATTTTCAACGTTAAAACTTTAAGCGTAAATTAAATCGTAAAGGTAAAATAATCATTTTTATAGTCCATTAAACGACAATTAATTCTTTAAGAATTTATGTTTGACAGCTTGACAGCAGATCAGAGATTGTAAACTTTTGTTGTGAGAGTAAATAATTTCAGTCGGCAATCGTAAATTATAATAAATTTGTAAGTTTATTAGTGTCAAACAAAATTATTAAGTAATTGGCAAATATCTATAGAATACAATAACTTATTAAATTGATTTAAAGCTAATTATAAAGCATATTAAACTTTTGTACTGGTGTGAAGTAACTTATGTTTATTAAAAAGATCTTTCATATTAGTAATTCTTCAAAAATAATCCCGCATCGCCTAGAGCATTCAATCAAAATGTATCGCTATATTTAGTACGTAAAATATACATATCGTTACTTGTATGTTATATTTAATATATAAAAATATATTAATAAACATATTAATTAAATAATAAGTAGTAAACTACCAACAATTAGTTTTAAAACAATTTCCTTTATTTATTATTTCCCAAATGCTAAATACAATTTAAAATTTTAAAAAGTCTTGCAACCTCTGGTTAAACTTCTACTACTACATTACGTCATTTCATTCAATAAGGCCATTGTCGGTCGAAATAGTTTTTCTACTGTTAAGAACCTTGAACTAATGTGTAACTTTATGATTCAAACAGTGATCCGGTTGCTAGATTTGTTGTGCTGTTTCTAACATGGTAGACGTGTTCAAATGTAATCATTAACTGTCCAGGTACAATTAAAACAACTGGGGAAAACAAACTTTGGTAAGTACTTAATGTTTTGTAACCAATGTCTCTCAATCAACAACCTTGGGACACAGCCTTGTTCAATGGACCATTACAGGTCATCCTCGACGAAATTGTCCGAGAGTATTACTTGTTTGAATTTAAAATTTATTATTGACGTCTCGCTACTGTGACTGACGAAAAATAAATGTAATTGTGGCATTATCTTATCAACAAAAGATTGTGTACACAAGTGGTAAATCCATAGCGTGTAATGCATAGAACATTAGCAGTCAGTATCAATGTAACCGTGAAATTAATAGGGTTATACAAAACTTGTAATACAGTATGGAACGAAATGAGTTGACATTAAGTTTCCATAACCTTATTAAGAGAGGTGTGTTATACTGTGCCGTGCTTGTTCATTTCAATGATTCAATATGTGTTTAATAATTATAGTGTGTAAACAAAGCATTTGTGTTATATATTGTTATAATACTGGAGCAGGCAAAACAATATTTCACAAAACATTGTATTTGAGACATCAAAATCGCTGATGTATAATGTTTATTTATAAGTATTTTTACTATCACTTTTTATACATTAAGTACTCTATTGAGCAGTCTTTACAACTTAATTTATTATTTTAATAGTTTGCACAAATATTAATAATAATAAGTTACAATAGCATAATTTCAATTTAACCTGAATTTCACACATCTAAGATGATCATTTTAACATTCTTATATCATAAAATGCAGCACAATGATCTTGCATCAAGATTATCCTTAAAATGTTCTACAAACGGCACATCTATTATTATTTATATAAAACCAACTTCAAATTAAATCAAATGCAGTGTAAATTGGGAACCTGAAGTTGGCCTAGGCATACATGAATATATAATAATTTTGTTATGCATTAATAGCCTAATTGTCTAGGGTATGTTTTAACACAAGCTTAAGCTTCGTTGGAATGGTTAAACAAAGATAAAAAAGAATTTAACTTAAAATTTAATTACCATGTTGTGTGACATGAACCATATTTAATGTATACAGAGGGAATCTATCTATTATCCTATTCTCTCTGTCTATTTAGAAGCCATGGGCTATTTTTATATGTTTATTTCACATAGGCACTTAATTAACAGTGCCGGTGGCAAGGTTTGCAGTAGTTAACTTGTTTAATCTAAATAGCAACTATTTCATTGTTGCTTACCTTATAGTAAATTTAGTATAGTGTAAATTGTGAATTACAATGTAAATGTGTTTACTCATATACATAATAATGCAAACTGTATGAACAATTAGTAAGATTATTTCAGACATTTGCTTTTAATATCTCTACTGGCTTGGTTTCATATCTACATAGATTATTATATATACTTCTAATAATATTGCATATTTATTACACAAATCTTTAATGGTGACTTATTTTATAATCACTTGTATTAGAATACAATTTTAAGGATTTTTTTAAAAATATTGGATGGCTAATTTATTTTAGTACAAATCAAGTACAAATGGACTTATCCAATATATCTAGAAAAAACTAATAGACATATATTACTATAATGTTATAATTTGTAGTTTTCGTGGAATAAAATAGTCCAATAACTAATACACTCGCTTTATTGAGACAGCGTAATGTTGTACAAAAGAATTATTTAAAACGCATACCAAATACAACTGCACGTCTTCACAATCTTTATACAAAATTAATGAGAAGTCAGATTAGGAACTAATAAAGTTAAACTATTGTTTACAATGCCAAGTTCATGTGACGATCAACTAAATTATTAATTATGAATTATAAGGTTCAGGCAAATCATTAAGATATCATTGGAAGTAGTTATTATGCATAACAATCTCTGGGTGTCATGTGTTGCCAGCTAACAATAATAAGTACTGTACAGGAGGACAGGCGTTTCTGTGTTCTATTTTAAATAAAAAAAAAAACAATGAATATTTATTTCAGTATGACAGGTTTAAAACCCAATGAACATGTAGATGCTGGCTGATAGGCGTAGTTCATTCAGAAAAAAAATTTTTTTTTTCTGAATTCAAAATTTTGTTCCAAATTCAAAATTAGTATTATTATTATTTTAATTTATTTTGTAGTAATCATTGGTTTACAACCAATCGGACGACACATATTACGGCCCTTTGTTGTAAAGGGAACATGCATCAGAAATCGATTAGCCCACATGTCGGTAATTATGCATGACTATTTTATTAGCTACTAGTATCTACTTAATATACGTCATATAGACAAATGAAATACAATCATTCCCAATTATGACCTTTTTATGACAAAATATTTAGTTATGTGATATTACCATTATTACTTGAAGTAATTTTTATTTTGAAATTCATATATACACATACCTATAGACCTTTCTCGAAATGGGCAGACCATATCACAAGGATGGCTGGTACAGATTCGATGAATGTCGCCCAAGGTAGGAGCTACTGGACTTCTTAGGAGGAGGCCATCACCCGCTGAGGGGTTTTTGTAAAGTAGTTAAAGTATATTAGATTTCACATTTAAAAAACTAAAAGGCTTTTTTATTTTATTTATTTATTTGATATAGACATATAATTTTAGGTAAAATATTATGAAAGTAACCTATACAACATATTATAACGACGATAATAGTATAAAATAAGTATTTTTACAAGTAAGAACAAAAACTCCCTTCAAATCAAACCAGTAACCACATTCTTTGTCTTCACACTCGTGGTCGTCGTAGGTAAAGTTACGTCGTAAGTCTTGTTATGTCTATATATGTCCCACTGTTGGGCACAGACCTTCTCTGTACAGAGAGTATAAGGGCCTATACCGGCACGCAACCATAGTGTGGATTGATATACTTCACATATCATAGAAACATTTTTTTTATCCCAGGTAGGTTTTCTCACGATGTTTCCCTTTACCGCTGTGCGCGTGGTAAATGATCACTTTACACCAAACAATTTAATGGGTCTCGGGTTGCTAGAATACTACGCAACTTGAGGCATCCATCTGGGCACTGAGCTACCACGGCTCTCGTCTGTGTTTAATGAGTACTTATCTAGTCTTGGATTGCCATAAACCTATCCAATATCTCAATCAACAAATTTTCTTCTATACCATTTCAGGACTTTTCTAGTATATCTTTGGAAACCAAGGTTGTATGCCAATAAAATTAACATTAATCAAGCAGTAATAAATATAGAAACTGACTTGAATTGGGACCAGAACTCAGGATAAATCAGTACCTTTTGTAATTAGATTCTTTGGTAAAGAATAATTTTCTTCATTTTCCATACTTCGTATTAAATAGCCGATATCGAAATATAGTTACAAAAGTTATAATGCTTTTTTTAATTGTAGTACACATGTAATCAATTCATATATACAGGGGAGGGGAATGCAAATGTATTTATAGGCAATTCAATTTAATTGCTTGGGTTGATGGCGTTTTGAAAATAATATATCTAATACAACAACATTTTTATATAATTTTTTATGTATAAATACTGGTATGTATGACTATTAGTTATACATAATTAATGTTACATTTAGGAAATTAATATGCTGATTTTGCTACACTGCGATGTATTTAAACGTAAACAACAAACTGGCCTCACTACTCTGCCATCATACAGTTCTTATGACAAGTAGGGATGGTACATAGTAGAATCCGAATATAACTCTATATTGAAAAATATACAATAATTTCTTGTATTATTTACGTATATTTACGTAAACGGATATTACCATTAGCTCTGCGACCTCTAGTACGAAAATAGATATCAAGTAGATACAATTATTTTATAATCAGTATTCATTATTTTCCAATCTTATCTGTCTAGTAAATACATTTGTCGGATTATTATCAGACATCTTACATTACGTAGTTGGTCTGCTTTGTTACTTTTTATTGAAAAATGTATACATATACATTTGGTACATAATAAGCTTACATAATCTCTCCAAAGTTAAAAATACATATTGGATCTCTATAATTTAAAATAATAAAATAACCGAGATATAGCGAGTGTTAGCTTATGAGTAAATTACATTCAAAGTAAGTATAGGGCCCGGCGTGTTCTGTATAATAATACATTCATAGTCCTTATGGGGTATACTTCAATTTTATAATATATCGCGATCATATTTTTACGCAACGATGTGCAAATGGGCATATTCATGGAGTACAGAACGCAGGCCCGCGCAGATCAGCCCTCACCGGGGGGACCCTAGAGTCGAGTTACTACACCACTACTACTACACCATTAGTATGATCCGTTGTTGATTGACATGGGGTATTATTATTTAACAAGGGCTTAACCACAATGCCACCAGACGTCAAGAAATAGTTGCAGTCTTAGGCCATATGCAGCTTAGTAAATACGTACCTTACTCTTCAAGACCTACTTTGTAAAGAAAGAAACAGCGGCCAATTTATTCCAATTTGTCATACAATCGATATTTAATCGAGCTTCAATTTCAGATGAGGAGCAATACAGCTACACAAACTACGGTATGGAGACCCCTACTCCCACTACCCCGGGGGACTGTTTGCCGGGGATATTCCAGCAACTGGACTCGCTGGCCACCGCTGTGGACTCGGACTTCGACGAGAGCCTCGCTGTTCCGGAATCGCTGTCGGTGATCGATATCAGCAAAACGGGGACCAAGGAAGAAACAGACGCTATTGGTGAGCTTCACTTTCTATCATACTCTATATATTCAGAATAGACTAAACGTTTGTTTATTTATTATAACGTTTATTAAATTAAATGTAAACGTTAATTTTTTATTTTAAAAAATGAATCATCGAAATCGGTTAGTGTGACGTTATTTGTCCATTTGTGGCGCACATACTTGATGCAAATTTAATACTTACATGATTTTCGCAAGGATGCCACTGTCAGAAATGAACCAAATTGTAATGGGACAGGGAAAGCACCAGCTTTCAAATATCGGTTCACCCAGTCGAAAGTTACGAGGTAACAAACATAAAAAGACAGATGGATTGAGTCTTTTTTGGAATCGGTTGAAAATAAAGCAAAGAAAGTAAATGGAAAAGAAATAAATACATTTTGGTGATACTGCTAGCGGTCATAAAGGAATTTATCCGAAAATATTACTTATGTAGTTCCCAAAATAATAGGATAAAAATAATAATCTCACGATCACGATAGGATGCGGATCCGGGACAGATATTTCAATTGCTACCTGTTTTTATAGAGATTTTTAGGTCTCTTCATGACGTATGGTGAACCCTTTCCGAAACATGGGGCGTACATTTTATATATATTTTTTTATACATTCTAAGCAAGTGCTTGACGATCCCACCTGATGTTAGGTGAAAATGCAGTCCTTACCTAGGCGCACTAGCTTAGTAAATGTCTATTCACTCTATTCATGAAAATACCAACATTAAAATCGGAAGGACAGACAAACGCGGACAAACTATTCCAGTCCTTTGCTGTACGAAGAATGAAAAAATATAATAAATAACATAATATCATCTTGACATCTCGGTCTCCTTATGGCTTCTCCGAGATCTTTTAACTATTAATATTGATCTAATTAGCTTAAAGTACTTTCCTATTAAGATTCAAGAGAATATCGGTATGCCTTGGAAAGAACTATCTATCACGGTCCTTTACTCTATATACGCAAACAAGCTGTCAGATAAATTTTGATCGACATAACTCTGATAAGATTATATGGCAATGATTTATGTAGGTCACAAAATTCATATTATTAAGATTTTATAATTTAGTTTATTTATTTTATAATGATATTTAAGAAACATCATTTATGGCTTCATTTCAATATATTCAGCTTGCATACTAAATGAATAGATCTGAAATTTCTAAATACATATTCATTACCACGTATATATTTTTTAATACATGGAAGAAGAATCCTAGATTCATATCTATACTAGACTGTTATCAGTTGTGAGTCAGGTTTATTTCACAATGAAATACAATACGTCTATATCACCTGTGACTAATTGATATTAATATACTTTATTAAGTCGCCCAGCAACGTTAATATAAATCTTATGTGTTCATAAATTATAAAAAAATCTAAAACTATTAACAAAAAATATATTATGTTTTATTGATATATGTCGGCACAAAGACAAACAATTATTAAATATCGCAAAGTAGGGTACTAAAATAATATCAGTGACATCTCATGATAACTGTTTGACTAATCAATAACTGACATTTGTCTGTGACTTCACTTATATTTTGGTCTATGATCTGAGTCTAGGTATATGATATATGATAGTTTCACATCCAGTAAAGATAGCTGGATATTGGTGAAAAAGATGTTTTTAACTATCAAATAGTCATCGTAACCGACTTGTTTAACTTCAATTACTCTAAGTTTGAACTAAATTTTCGTAACGCTCACCGCACAGTTAAAATACATATATTATGGTAATTATTGTTTTACCGTTATCTCGGCAGCAGTTAAAAACGCATTCTCTGCGTTGCATTAACAAAACAGTGTCATGAGACCGACAGTACATTGAATTATTTTTCAAACTTTAAAAAACATTCAACATTTCAAATCTTCATAACAGAGAACCCCCAAAAATATGGAAATATTAGTCGAAATATAGTATGAGCAAGTTAAGAGGAACGCTAAAAGGGTTTGATTTTATCCGTTGAGATTATTATGGCCCGTAACTACACTTACCAATTTATTAATTTTACCAACCACATTTTACCATTTTTTTATTTTTATTATTCAGTTTAATTAAAGTTTTGTGTAAATTATTGCCTTAACTCACTTCAGTCAAAAAAATAAAACTACACTAGTACAATGGATACCCTTAACCAACGGTTATGTATTCGCACATGTATGTGTGTAAATGAAACGAAAAAAGTGTGTCAGGATTGTACTAAGTCTTTCTCCCTACACCTCTGCCTAAAGGAGACAGGTGTGTTTTGTATTTTGGTGTGGTTTATTCTATAAGTAAAGTACTATTCTAGAAGTAAAACAAATTAGTCTTCACATCAACTAAGTATACTTACCTAAATATTCTTTTCTATGATAGTCCATCGTAAGTAAAATTATTATGTATGAAATAAATAGAGCACGTCCAGTCTATAAATAAATATATCTACAGTATTGGTCGATACGTGGGCCGATGATAAGAATTCAAATTCATAAGGAAAACAAAGCGAACGAATACACGATTACACCTCTTTGATTACATCTCAGTGTTTTGACATCGCACGTCACTTATCTGTGCCCATTATCGTACAGATAACAGTTTGAATGGATTAATTGTTTACCGCGTTTGTGTTTAGTTTCGGAAATGTTTAAGTTCTTAAAACTTGCATTTAATGTCTACGTTTTTTTAATAAACTAAACCTATAAAAACTAATAAACTAATAAAATATAGCTCACATAATACATAAAGATATTTTTTCTGGTGATATAAAAGTAGATGCTACTTTTTTTGCCAAAATTAATTGCTGTGGTATGAATAGCGTTCTAGCAATTGAAATATGTCGGACACTTTTCCGACACCGGCTAATGATTAGTAGCTTTTAATATAAAGATTGGCGTAATATGTACACAAATATATTCGACATAGAAGTTTGGTGATGGAAAACAAATAACATACTCTTGGAAAACAAATAACATACACAAACTGTTGGTGCCGCGCAACCGCAAGCTAATTATACATTTGATAACGTCTAAAATTAGTGCGAAGAATTCCTCTCTGGACGAGTCATCTCGTGTGTTGAGAATGTTTTACACAGACACATGTTGAGGATAAAAACGGCTGAAAGCAGGAATGAACGTCTCGCTTCAATATCTTTCCAATAAAAGTAAAATGTATCGTCGAAATCGGTTGGCGTAATATTGAGTTATTCTTCCCTGTATGGCGCACATACTTGATGCAATTCTAAGGCTTATATGATTTTCTCGTGGACGCCATTGTCAGAATTGAACCACATGGGAAGCACCAGCTTTCATATGAAAAAAGAATCATCAAAATCAAAAAGTTATTAGGTAACAAACAAAAAAACACACAAACGAATAGAGAACCTCCTCCTTTTTTGAAGTCGATTGAAAAGAGTTATAATCTAATAACCCTCTTGAAATCTTCATATGGTTTGGGTTCGGTCTGTGGGGTCTTATAATGTCTCTCCATTACTGGAGGTAAACCGTCAGTTCGAACTTATCTATTTCTAGTGGCAAACGAAATAGTTTTGTCCACGCTGGTCCACTCTCTGAGCCCCGAGACTGCTAAACCAGTAGTATACAAAATGAATGTTCATCGCAATCGAAGTGATCGATATTTGCTGCTGCTATATACTCGTACTTTAAGTTCATTGGTGGCCACTATATTTTACCGATGGCGTACTCTACACTTCTCAAAATAATAATACACACACACACGATAGGCGCCGATAGTATGCCAATCGTGTGTGTGTCTATGTGTTTGTTAATGATAGAATAATAATTGATGTGACTGTAATACATCGGTTTCTTGACGAAACGACACGGGTCACTGATGTTTCTTAGCCTCGATTTTTATCAGTTGGAAAAGATAATATTTTTTTCCGTTTCAAGACATGATCTACGTAGGCCGCAGGCACTGTTAGGCTATTGAGGTGAACTTATTTACATCTGTTGGTGTACAATTTATGGATAGTTCGAGAATCTGCCAATAAAACCACAGACTTGTTCGAAAGTTAAAACAACACAGTGTTGTATTTTGGGGCACCATTTTGATTTTACTGCTTTTTTGGCTTACGGCTCACCTGACCTTAAGTGATCACCATCGCCCATAACCATCCACAAGAACGGAGATGCAATTTTTTAATTGCCGAATCGTATCCCGTCCCCAAATCGTACAGGTACACGGAAACATGGTGATAGTTTATTCCACATGTCGATTTTGCGTGGATGAAAGTTAGCCGAAAAATTGTTCAGTGTTGTTTACTTTGATGATAAAATTAAATTATTGTACGTTTACCAAAATCAGTTCTGACATAATTGTAACAAAAAATAATTTATAATGACTGTATCTATTATATGTTATCGATTACACGCTCTCACGATTTTACTTTTAACATAAACATTATCGTTAATAAATCACAATGTAGCTGACGCCATAATAACGTTTTTGTGACCTTTATTTATTCCTAATGTCGTACCTCATGCACCTAGTGTCATTCCGTACTAATCAACGCGGCTGACAGAGAAAATTTCCACTTCCGATAAAAGTTCCGACGAGATACGGCCCTCTCAGGACGCCCGCGAATTGAAATGCTATCGCTGATAGAGTAACTGGTCAATCCTAGATCAATTCTTGGGCGCCCATGCGCCTATTTACTCCTAAAGAGGTCTCTCAAAACCCTAGCGTAGTTTATTGGAAAGAAAAGAGAAATATTTTAGCTGGCGCAAATAGCAGTAAATTAACAGAATTCCATTGCATAAAGAATACAATAAATGTATTTGCACGAATTATGTATAAATGTATACACACTTATAGTTTTGGGTGACTGTGATTTTTTTTTTTCTGGGAGAAAGTGTGTAGCATAATTAAGTCAGATGATTAAAGATTTTTCTTTATTACCAGTACACCAAATAGTGGTATTTGCGAAGTATTAACAACTATATTGTATTGGATGAAATTAAAAATGATCTATTTATTACTCTTTACAGGACCCCAAACCGTCGTGCCCTTCAGAGCAATACACAACCCTCCGATAAAGTTCAACTCTGTACACAGAAAAGTGTTTATACCGGCTGTTGAAATAAAGGTCAGATTCGTAGAAAATGAAAGAAGTGTCACTACACATCTTCTCAATCCTAATTTGTAAGTGTATAAATTATATTTATAATTAATATATAGAATTACGGCTTCGTGATGTAGTTTACAGGAAAACAAGATACTTTAAATACTGCTCAGACAGTGCTATCCCATGCAACATTCATACATCTAGAGAGTAGGTTTGAAACGTCAATAGCCTAATGGTTTTGGGTACGGTCTGCGATTCGTAAGCACGTAGGTTAGTCACCATTCGACTATTGACGTGAACCATCTCCTAGCACAAGCTTAAGCTTGTTGGAATGGTTAACAAGAATGTTAGTATTTTGTTAAAAAAAAAAGATAATTGAGGATATACTTAATATCGATCTTATTATTTAACCTTATTCCATGTGAACCGTCCGGTGGCCGTAAGTTGCATAGTACGCTAGCAAGCCGAGTTTGATCCCCGGTACCAATCAATTTGTTATTGCAATTTTAAGTGCTGATTTACCACGTGCTCGGCGGTGAAGGTAAACATCGTGAGGAAACCTTTTTTTTTTTTTTGTTTACGAGGAGGAAATCTTCAGAAAGATACCCCGCCTTCTGGGGAAGGCGGCGGTTATGTGGGGTTTTACCCACTAAAACCTCCCAGTGGCCCTTCCTCGGTGCATGGTGAGGGGCTCCGGGATCTCCAGTGGAACGCATCGGAGCCCCTCTGCACTGTGCTCATAGAGAGCACTTCCCGGGGAGGTTACTCCCTCCCCTTGCCCTCGCAGTGCAAGGCGACACGGGCCAGCCGATGTCGCCTTCTTCCCGGGTCCACCTTGGCGGACGACAAAGGCCCCCACCCTTGTCGCCCAATGAACCCGAGGCCCCTTTAGTCGCCTTCTACGACAGGCAGGGGATATGGTGATGAAACATACATGTCTGATGTCTGTAGAAAATTGTCTAAAATATGTGAACTCTGCCAATATGCATTGCAGACTATGCCCTTATACTCTCCTTACAGAGAAGACCTGTTCTCAGTAGTACAGATACATGTATATATAACTTTTTTATACTCAATATCGTCCTTGTAGTGTCCATTATCATCTCATTAGTTTTCTAGACATTAGAATTTCGATCTAAGATTCTACATAATAGAATCGTTTAACGCAGTCTTAGTAATCAGACCACGATACTATGTACCAACGCTGCTCCATTTGCAATTAACATGATTCATGACCATTTAAAACGCAATTATACGCTTTGCTCATAATTATTAGGCTTATAAATCAGATCAATGAAATAGGGTTATCACATACAATTGAGTTTATCAATATGTTTAATTCATACATATTAAAACAATGTTGGAGGTCATATTTAATAGTAAATCTATTATTAATCTGTAGAAATGACCATTTGCCTCTTTACAATAGAGTAGAAGTGTGTATGGTAGCATTGCACCTGCTTAGGATTCTATGATAAATGAAATCAAATCTAAAATCCATCATAGCACTATGATACTTAAATATATTTGGATCGGAGCGAAACTTGCCAACAAAAATGATTAAGACCAGACGTTAACCTATAACTATGATATGGGATGTAAACGCCTTATCCCTCCCCTTGTCTCCTCCTCCGAAAATAAATGTTAAAGCGTTCGAAACGTGGAGAATTCAAGAATAAAAAAAACATTAAAACGGGATATAATCCGTAAACATTGTATATTTACAATATGCTTAATTTATAACTTCTTTACGCACGCTAGGCTTGGGGAGTAAGCTGATGAAAGCGTTACGAAAAGCGTGATTGGGGGAGGTAGTTTGAAATTGAGGAGATATAGAAGTTAGTCAAGACAGAAAGTTAGAGAGTTATTTTTCGTATTTCTATGACGGAGTGTAGGCTTGTCTATATCGCACTATAGAAGCAAGAGAGCAGTGTGCGCGCACGTTTTGTTCCTCTCTTGAACCATCGTGAATATATTATATATTTATACGAGTATATACATTAATATGGATCTAAATAAGTTATACTTTAGTCGTGTGGTCTGAAGCACACTCGTATTTTACATAAAATCAAATTTGACTTTACAGATACACGATTCGACTACAACATGGCGACTTCATATGGACAATTAAAAAACGATACAAACACA
Source organism: Meandrusa payeni (assembly GCA_029286785.1). NCBI lineage: Eukaryota > Metazoa > Arthropoda > Insecta > Lepidoptera > Papilionidae > Meandrusa > Meandrusa payeni. Next base: position 1,686,271 of record JAGSMX010000034.1, read on the forward strand.
TACTATACCTCCACCAACAGCTCACTCTATACCGCGCGTCACTAAATATACCATTTCCGACCAAAACGCACAAGTGCAGAAGGGCGAGTTTCAAAAACACAGTGACTACAGAGGAGAAGGCGGAGAAAATAGCTCTGGAAGCTGTACCTAGGAGTAATTCTAAGAAAAGAGAAGGAAGACCGAGGAAGAGAAAGGGTGCGTTGCCTAGGTAATATAAAAATCATTAACATAGACACTAACGCCAGACCAGACAGGTATGCAAAGATCACCGATTGACATTTCATGATGAGAAAGTTCACTTTATTCACATTTATGTGTCCATGTTTGTCGGGTATGCTCTAGTTTTTTTTTTTTAATTGCACATCTTCCATCATTATCCTTTGTATTTCATTCGTTTGTATCGACGTGCGACCTCGGTGACCTTTTAAGAGCACGCTCAGGATAGCAACTACATTAAGATTTATTGGAACGAAGCTCCTTACCTAGTTACCAAGTTTTCCTGCTTGGAGGAGACAGGTATTGTGCTGCGCGATATACGCTACCATATAACGCGTGTAAGTGCTACGGTCGTAACACGGCGTACCTATTAACCATGTAGTTCAGCTCTCTGATCACAGGTGGCGCTTTAATGAATTATTAATAAGTATTAATTAATTATTTATGTAGTTTTATACTGACGAAAAAAAAAAGAGATATTATTTTTATTTTACTCAATAATTTAAATTAGATTTTTTTGTTTTATTTGTTTTAATTTATATTATTTGTTATTTTCAAAAAGAACTAAATTTACTAAATATATAAAAGTATTTTAATAAAACCCAACCAGCAAAATTAAAAAGTTAAGCAAAAAATTTAGCAACATTTTTTGCAAACTGTGTTGCTTCTATATTATCCGAAGGAACTTCGTTCTTACCTGGTGTCTCACGCCACTTTTTTACCCAATTTAAAATATGGATGAGGTTTTCAATTCGAATGTATAATTTTAGTGCTTGTGCATCTCTAGTACATGTAGGTTTCCTCACAATGTTTTCCTTCACCGCCGAGCTCGTGGTAAATCAGCACATAAAATTGCAACAACAAATTTATAGATGCCGGCACCGGGGATCGAACTCGAATTGCTCGTGTGAGCTATCACACCTCTTAATTAAAAGTAATTAGTTTAAATTTGGTGGTCCCATTATTATTTATTTTTTGGCGTACAGGACCTTTGGTTCCAGTTGTTATTGTATATGTACAGAATATTAGTTTAGTGAAATATTCGTAGGTTTATAGTAATCTAAACGAGGCAAGTTACAAGCAACGTATTACACTATATTTTTCAATGTTTAAAGAATTACTACAATTGAATATTATTGAAGTCATAAATAAGATCTTAGATTTTTACACACAATAAGCATCAAATGAACATAACTTCTTAATGCTTACAGGTTTCCGAAGAAACCCGAGGTCATGATCACGTACGAAGGCATTCAGTTAAGGATGAAGCAGCTAGAGGAATACCTGTACAACCTGCTAAATATCTCTATATATAGAAATCACCATGAAACTGTAAGTGTATTGATAAGATAACGTTCATCAATATCATATTATAATAACCGCCCAGCTTGCTCGTCTAATTCTATGTATAAAAACAAAAGATGAAAACAACCTCTTTAAATAGCAGGGTAATATTGAACTACGACACCACAGATTCACTCAAATGAGTCATAAATATGTATTGCCTTATATTTAAAACAAGCAACCCGCCCCGGCTTCGAACGGGTTCTTTACCGTAAATATAAAATAGCCTATGTTACTCCGGGGAGATGTAGCTCTTGTTATTTCATTATGCATCGCAGACTTTTCTATAACATATGATTATAAGATACACCATTCCACCATAGATTTTTATATTATAAGCAGTACGGGGTGTATCCCTGCTTCCCACTGATGTACCCGAGCTTATTTGTACTGGGCATGGTCGGGTACAGCAGGCTGCAGGAACTCTCCGCTGTCGCGCTCTGTTGGGTTTGTTAATACCATCTCACTGCACATTGATATATTTTGTTGCACAGAGTCTGTGTTTATCGAAGCTGCCTACAAATGCTTAGAAGGTGTTTGACTTTATTAAATTTATATATTATTGTCAATACATCAAGCAGCTTTTATTTGTTTTAATTTTAATAATATATATTTAACTAAGTTTTATAACATCATATTGGTATTATCTGTAACGGTGTTATAATTTTTGTTGATTTAAATAAATAAATATATTGATACACTATCTAAACTTTCGGACCACATGCGCGAACGCATGGTTTTGCTGTATCTTTTGTATTCAATCAGTTTGCATGATGTAAATTGAAAAATAATAGGGCCTGTAGCTTTTATCTGAAGCAAGACATTCAAATAATTAACTACCTTAAAAAACGAGAAGCGTTGGCGTTATGAGAAATGAACGAAGATAAATATAAATTGGATCTATTATCTGATAATATGAATTTGTATAATAATATACCGCAGTAATAAGTAACGAAACTGAAATTAAAACTATATAGAGCAGTGAGAGCTTATTTATAGTCTATGTATATGCGTTGCAGGTAAAGTTCCTGGAAGTATCCAACATGTCGTTTATATCGGAGCTGGGCTCTAAAGGGAAGGAGGGAATGATTCAGAAGCGCACCGGCTCTACGAAGCCCGGGCAGGCGGGGTGCAACTGTTTCGGATTACTTGGCACTATGGTGTGTGTCCGGTGAGTTTCATTTTGTTATTAAACATGGGATCGTGCTAATCGACTATCCCAACTGGTGATGTGATGTGTGAAGAACACTCCTCCTCCTCGCGTTGGTTTCCTTAATGCTGAGGGTTATGACCATCAGGGCTTAGCCTGTTTTTGGAAATCTGTCGCCAATTTTACTAGACCATTATTGTCTTATTTTGAAGCGTCAAACCCTAATGATTTTGGGTACGATCTGCCTATGTATAGACTATAACCATCTAATAATAAAAGTTTTTATACTTACTAATATTTGAAAAAAAGATTAAACTTTTTTCGTAATTGTACCAAACTAAATTTCGAGTACAGATTTATTACAAAACATATATACAACAAGGGCACTTAGGGTACGGACTGCAAAACATACGTTTGTAGATTCGAATCCACCATTCGACTATTGACGTAAACCATCTAGTAACAAAAGTTTTTATAATTACTAATATTTGAAAAAAAAAACATTAATCTTTTTCCGTAACTGTACCAAACTATATTTCGAGTACAGATTTATTACAAAACATAAAGGGCACGTTTCTATAGTGTGTAATAACCCAGATTACCATTTTATTCGCAATTTCGATAACTTCTTGTAAGGGAAAAAATTCAACTCCGATGAGGCAGTCCAAAGATTTTATTGATTCCCGTCCGAGTGATTTTTTTAGTAAAGGGATCAAAGAACTACCTTTGAGATGGCAAAAGTGCATAAATAGCAGTGGTACATCCTTTAATTAAATAAATATATTTTTTTAAAAAATCCATTTTAGGTTACTAAATGCCACTTACAAACAAACAAACTTTAGATTACAAAACGCCAATTTCATTTGTTAAGACAAAGACCGGACTTCTCTAATTGCCGGAGAAGTCCCCTTTAGAGTCTTCCTCTAAAGGCGACGACGCCGAAGCATTAGTGGGACCAAGTACCCAGCCTGGCCCCGCTTCGGATTACGGGGGTAGCCAGAGGAGGCGTTGGTATCGCCTACTGCACACCCCGACTCACCGCCTGCGGAGGGAGGAAGCCCCTGGGGTATCCTTCCTGACCAGCTCGTGAGCCTCCTTCTGGGACATGACTGTCTCGCAGAAGGAGGCCACCAGATCTTAAGACCTAACAAACATATCTTACATGTTTAAGTTTGTGAAAGGAATAAATATAAATTATTATTTTTATTCAAGCTCAGTATAATTGCAGGTGTACGTACTGCTGCACGGGCCTCGTGTGTGCCAAGTGGCAGGAGCGATGGCTGTTTGTCAAGGATACGTTTTTCGGCTACATCCGGCCGTCAGATGGCGCTATTAAAGGTGTGATGCTGTTTGATCAGGGGTAAGTTTTACTACAAGGGGCAAGTTTTATCTGTGAGCCTTTCAGGTGACCTCCAAAATATCATAGATATATTACGAAGTTCCGACGCATGCATTCTTCCTTCTTCCACATTCGTACTCGTCGTTAAGGAGTACTTAGTGTTATAATAGTATAAGTCTTGGATTTTCATAAAAGTACCATCATCCTAGTACCATCTCAATCAACAAACATCTATACGCATAAAAGAGAAAGTGTGTTCCATATAGGCTCCGAACAGCTGGACCGATTTCAATGAAAGAGTAATTCTGTAAAGTTTGATGACGATCGGAGCACTCCTCTTTTTGAACTGTCAAATACAGCTTTTATTTACTTTGATCATATTCTATTGTTTTATAATTCAAATTTGTATTGACACATGCGTTGTGTATATTTATGTCAATATGAACCATATTTAAGTACAATGGAGTATATTGAAGTATAATAAATCCCTAAATGATAAGAATTATATTGTATTTACTGATATGTATATGGGTGTAGTTATTGGTTTTAACTCGCTTGAGAAGAGAATGAATACGAAGAGAAATGAATAATTAATTATATTTTGAGATTTAAATTAAATATTTAATGATATAAGTGTATTTTTTATATAAAATAAAGCAAAATATAGCCCGGCGAAGTGGGCTGGGTACGCTAGTTCTTTTTAAAAGTTCTCTGATATAAGTTCAGAACTCATAGCCTTGTTTATTAGAGGCCTTGAAGTTTGGGAAAACGAGTCCATCCTTCAGCGTCGGATCTGCAACAAGAAAGTTGCCCCTCCCACTATATCCCCACCACCACCACAACTTATGTGCACACCAACACCCCTAAGTCGCGGAAGAAACCTACGGCACTTTGCCAACAAAATTAACATTAGACCTAATTGACCTTTTCAAACAAATACACTATGATTACCAAACATACAAATAATTAAAAAATACATTCGAATGGAGTACCACCTCTTTTTTTAAGTCGGTTAAAATACGTCAAAACACGTGAAGTTTTTTTTTTTAGTACATGTGCTCGTTTTAATTTTCATTTTTTTTTTTTCCACGCAGAACTCGGAAAAGTGAGTATTGTAATGGCAGTGTCTGTGTTAAAACCATAACCATCAGAATAAATAATAGTAGTAAAATTAAATACATATTATTTATGTCGTTTATATACATACATATATATGTATGTATATGTAAACATATTGATTGCAAAATTAAATTACAGTTTTAAACAAATAACCAAGAAAACGTAACAATGCGAACTAAAAAATAATTTCATGAGCTATATTTTGTGTTTTAGTATATTTAGTAATAACTTATTTTTGTAGATATACTTAGTTTAGTATATGTATAGTTTAGTCACAATATTTAATACAGTCGTATTTCATACACAAGTAATGTATTTTTGTTTATATTTGAATGTGGCCATTAGTCTCAAAACTTTCAAACCATAAATTTACTTCCACTTCATTATTATAAAGTTTATTATTTACTTCCAGCTTCGAGGTGTCAAGTGGAATGTACTCAACGGGACTGAACCACGGTCTCCAAATATTGAACCAGAGTCGGCAAATGGTTATCAAATGTTGGACGAAACGGAAGAGCAAGGAGTGGATGGCATTTCTCAAGACTGTAGCTAATCAATCCGGTATGTTAATAAAGCTTCGCCCCTACATATATCTCTGAGTCAATCCCCCTACGGTTCAATCTCGTCTCATAGTAAGGGTCTTTTTTTTTCTTTCAATAGAGCGCAACCACAGACTTATGTCCGTGCTCTTTTGTAATATTCTTGAATTGGTTGATTTGGTTTTTTTAATAAGGTTGCTAGCTCTACAGTTACTACAATTTTTTTTATTTTAATGCCTGATTTTTGAGGTTGCTGGAGAATGCTTTGGTTCACGCGTCGAAGACGCCCCGTTGCGTTGTTATACGTTTCTCCGCGACCGCTGCGTCCCTGTTTCTCAAGGCCATTTTTAGATTATAGTCTATAATTTTCTCTTTTGATGCGGCCGTTGAACTTGTCACCAGTCTTCCTGTGGCGTCGTCACAGTCATCTGTGTAATAGACACAGTAAGGGTCAAAACGTTCGGCCACCTCTAAGTCCTGGATTTTTCTGTTTTTGCAAAACTTTGACGCAACATAAAAAAACTCGGTCTAATTTATACACACTCACGCATAAACCCACCAACCACCAAAAGGAAGATCTGTACCGAAAATATAAGGAAAAAAAATTGTTATTTGTCCAACATTTTTGTTAATATGTGTGTATGTATATTTTGTATATGTAAAATTATGAAATTTGCATTTCATAAAAACAAAATCGTTCCTCGTTGAAAATGTAAAAACATTTCGATTAATTCACACTATAGTATATATATATATATATATATATAGGTTCCTAAATGGTTGGACCGATTTCAATGAAACTTTAAGGGAATCTTCAGATTGATCGGCGAGTAATCCTGTAAAGTTTGGTGACGATCGGAGCACTCCTCTTTTTGAACTGTCAGATACAGCTTTTACTAACTATGATGATATTCTATTGTTTTGTAACCCAAATTTGTATTGACTCATGCGTTGTGTATTCTTCATTTTACTTCAATTTACAATGGCGTATAATGAAGTATCACAAAGTATACTTAAGTATTTTAAAGATAATAATTAAGGATTTTGAAGTATTCATAAAGGGGCGCGTCTTAACTTCACCCGCTCGAGAAGAATAATGAATAATTCAATATATTGTGAGAGTTAAATTTAATATTTAATGATGTAAGTTTATTGTTTAAATGAAATAAAGCAGAAACTAGCCCGACGAAGCGGACTGGGTATGCTAGTATAAAATAAATAGAATACAATAAACAGACAAGTCTATACGTACCATTGTTTTTAATAATCTCTGGGCTAGGACCTAGGAAACGGTTTACGTCTACAATGGAATAGTAGATTGGAAATGTTTTACAGTACATACCCTAAACCATTTTTCGTTATTCCAGCGCGTGACTTCACGTACCCCAACGTACACCACTCGTTCGCGCCCCCGCGCCCCGCCACTCCGTGGGCACGTTAGTGGATGGCTCGGCGTACCTGTCCGCCGTCGCTGACGCCATGGAGCTGGCCAAGGAGGAGATATTCATCGCGGACTGGTGGTTGAGTCCTGAGATATACATGAAGAGGCCCGCTCTTAACGGGAACTACTGGCGGCTGGACTGTATCTTGAAGAGGAAAGCGGTAAGATATACTTTAAATGATGATAGTGGATTCGCGACTTGTACCAACCAATTTTTTGGATGCGTTAGTACAAAAAACACACGTCACATACATCATACGATTACTAAAACTGACATATGGTGTCTTGAACTTTGTTTCGAACTTCTTACGTGTCGTTTGTAATGTACTGTTAAAGTTAAAATTACAGCCTCACTGTTCCACTACTGGACACAGGCCTTCCCTGTTAATAGAGTATAAGGTAATAGGGCGCCACGCGGCCTTGGAAAATTTTCTAAGGCATATAGGTTCCCTTCACCGCCGAGCGCGTGGTAAATCAACACTTAAAATTGCAACAAATACCTAGTTACATTGGTGCCGGCTCCTAAGATCGAACTGGGTTAGCTATCGTAAAACGCATCCGCCTGAACACTACCACGACTCAATGTATGTTACAAAAATAATGAAATCTCCTTGACAAACTGAAAGATAGATCATTTTAATAAATTTTGTTCCAGGCGCAAGGTGTGAAAGTATTCGTGATGCTGTACAAAGAGGTTGAGATGGCGCTGGGTATTAACAGTTACTACAGTAAAGGCGTGCTAACAAGGACGAACGAAAATATCAAGGTAAGACATAAGTTGCAGTATTTTTTGTAATGCGAGGAAAGGCGTTTATTAATACACACCCACAAGTTATATCGGGCTCGGCCTCGTGAAGGTCCATAACGACTAAAACCTCCAATAGGGTCCGTCCTCCGTTATGGGGTGACATGGGATTGCGTTGGCATTCGCCATCCCGCGCCAGCGCCACGGGACGCTTATTATTATTATAAAACTAGCGTACCTAGCCCGCTTAGCCTGGGTAGATTTTGCTTTTTTAAATTTAAACAATAAACCTAAATATTTAATTTAACTCTAACAGTATATTAAATTATGCCTCTCCTTATTCATTCTATTATCTTCTCGAGCGGGTGAAGATCATTACCTATACCCATGTATATAATTACTACTCAATACAAATTTGGGTTATAAAACAATAGAATATCATCATAGTAAATAAAAACTGTATTTGAGAGTTCAAAAAGAGGAGTGCTCCAATCGTTACCAACCAACTTTACAGGATTACTCGCCAGGTCAATTGAAGATTACCTGAAAGTTTCATTGGTATCGGTCCAGCAGTTTCGGAGCCTATGTGAAACATATCCACACACTTTCTCTTTTATATATATATAGATGTTGACAAGGTCAAGTTGTGACCGATTCCGCATTTTCATTCTGAATATACGGCTCGAGAGAAATCTCACAAATATGTCTTATTGTCTGCGTACTACTACAGATAATACGACCTGTGATCAATTCGGCATTCAATTGTCAATGATGAAGAGGGGCACAAGAGACGTCTGACGAGTACGTATATTCTTTGCGGTGTATGTACTAGTACTGTGACTTTTGAAATATTACCATTGAGACACTTATTTTCCAGGTCATCCGACATCCAGATCACGCGCGAGTCGGCGTGTTATTCTGGGCACACCACGAGAAGATCGTATGTATCGATCAGACCGTCGCCTTCTTAGGCGGCATCGATCTATGCTATGGACGGTGGGACGACCATAAACACCGGTAAGTAAATATAAGTTAACGGTAAGTAATAATAAATCAAACATTCTACCAAATCGAACAGACAATATGCAGATGCACAGAAGACTGACGTAGAGAATAATTGAGAGTCCTTGTTGTTGAACGGATGTGGAAGAAACGGGAGAACGACGTAGAGCTGCTCGAATCGTCGATCAGGGTCTTACCGATCGACCCTACCCTCTGCGTATCCGAAGAGATATCGGGGCCCTCATTCTCTGTCGCATTTAACACGGGGAGTGTTGTGAAGGATTGTTCGGAATTATCCCGGCTACCGATTGCTATTACCGCAAATCTCGGCAGAATTCCATATTCCACCGCCGCCATCTTCATGGTTCCACGACTGTACTCTTTACTTCCACGCACTGGCAACCTGTGGAATCAACTGTCATCAGCGGTGTTTCCGCACCTTTACGATTTGAGGACTTAAGAAACAAGCGTACATCTGAAAGACCGGCAATCCAGTGCTGTGGATGTTGAAGCTCCGGCAACATTAGCGCTTGTCCCTTTTCCTATAAAAAAAATGTGTTTGAACGACTAGAAAAAAGGAGATTTTTAATTTTTGTGCACTCATGCGTCGACATTTATAAACCGTATTATTCAACTTCGTAATATAACTATGGTACTTCTGATAAGATAGCATTCGTGCGTCTCCAACTCCCCAAACTTACAGTTTTTATAACTTAAGATTTACATATTTTTACAAGTTGTTTTTATTTTTCCCGCGCATACTTAATTATGTTATGTTTTATTTCAGGCTGACTGACCGGGGCAACATATCTCAGCCTAAGACTACGATACGTACCAAGAAGAAGACGTCCAGCTCGCCGGGCGGCGGCGTCTGCTTGCCACACTCCAATGGAATCGAAGCTGCACTGGAGTTGGCTAAAAACTCCAAGAACATCGTCATAGGCCTCAATGAGTGAGTATTTTTTTATATTTTCTAAGCAAATTCTTGGACAGGATCCCACCTCATCTTCTTAAAGTGCCTCTGCTACTAGCGAAAGCAGTTGGCAGTCAGTTCACCATATCTCTCTCTATCTCTTGCTAGGCGAAACAGATGGGCGGCACTCGGCATTCCAGTCCACTCTCTTATGTGATAATGATTTCCTTCTACGCCCAATACTTCTTTTGCCAGCAACTTTGCCAATGTTATGTGTCGTCTCATAATTAAAAAATACAAATTTAACATTACAGTCCGTTTCAAGAGAACCCTGCAGAGTGCCAAGAGGAACAACCGACTCAAAGTGAAACGGAGAACATTCCAGAAAAGTTACCAGTCTTAGAACCGGGGGATCAGTTGCTGATTGCTTCTACGAAACAGCCATTGGAACCACAGCCGGAGTCACCCGACAATCAAAAGAGAAACGTACTCAATAAAATAACTGACAGGGGGAAAGACATATTCAGTATTATTTATCCCCCATTCGAGGAGGAGAGAAACGAGCAGAAGTTCGATGATTCTGAGAGGAAGAAAGCGGAGAAATACGCCTTGTCTAACGATCAAGTACTACTTACTGAAGCGTTGGGAGTCAAACATAGTAAATCAGTAATCCAACCAACCCCTCTAGCGCAAGTGGTTGAAGGCAGAGTCATCACCGAAAGTACTAAAGAGGCGCTGGAGGGAATTGAGGGCAATTCCAAGTTATGGATCGGAAAGGATTACACTAACTTTATAGTTAAGGACTTTAATAACTTAGATCTGCCATTTGTTGGTAAGTTATATGTATTAATATATATATATACATCTAGAAATATAAGAAATAACTTCACATCATTCATAGTAGATAATTAGAAATTAGTATATATTTGTATTAGTAAGTAAGAAATATAAGGCTTTTTTATTTATTATATGATAAATGATATAAATATATGTATTCACATATTAGTATGTATTGAAATATTCATTGATTTACATAAACAAGCACCTTCATATTTGAGGTAAATAACACCTGGCTTATTTAGCTATCTCTACCTACCTAGGGTTTAAAGCATGTGACATTCATTATAATTCCAAGCAAAGTTTTTTGAGAATTCAGTCTGAGACATGGAAGAATTATTGTAAAAGTGATAACTTACAGTTTTCTAGATAGCGTTAACGAGCAAAATTTAAGAGGTTAGCTTTAAGAGCGTTCAACCTGAATATCTATTGAATATAGTCGAAGGCTTTTGTAAGGAAAGTTTTCCTTCTCTTCTCAAACTCTCCCATATTACTGAGGATTGTGACTGCTTTTTCGTAGTTCAATCACCCCTGTCCCCAGGTACTCCGGTCCATAACCCGCTATAGAGCGTCGCTGGCAGATTCATTGTAGATCTGGTCCAACCATCTTTTTGGACTACGGCCTGATGATCTTTTACTTCAATCTTTCTAGATTATTGGCATCCCTTCCTGCAATGTGATCAAAAAAATCTCCTTAAAGGGTAACACCTCATAAAAACATTATTTGTTACTTTATCAAAGCAAAGGGTTCACAAATGTGCCATCGCATTTCAGACTTAGTGGACAGGAGCACAACGCCGAGGATGCCCTGGCACGACATCGGCCTCGTAGTACAGGCCGCCGCCGCGCGAGACGTCGCCAGGCACTTCATACAGAGATGGAACGCGATTAAATTAGAGAAATATAGGTATTTTAGTGTTTCATACTGCATTTTACGTAAAATTAACAATAACTTACGGTCCATCAACCATTCAGAGTATTATTATAAAGATCAAGCGATCTCTCGGGTTATCAAACGCGACATTATATTTTTTTTTTATAAACTCTAAGCAAGTGCTTGACTACGATCCCACCTGATGTTAAGTGGAAATGCAGTCCAGGATGGTAAGGCGCACTATTTTACACACGACCAGACTTGAGCTTTATTAACGGACATCTAGACGCATTGCAAGATTTAATTCTTTGGCTGGGAACATTCCTCAGACCCCAACAAAGCGCTTTGCTTCATGTTTCATTATTCGTGCAGTAAAGGACTATAATAGTTGTTTTTTATATGAAAAGTGACAAACGAGCTTATGCGTCACCTGATCTTAAGTGATCACCGTCGCCCATGAACATCCACAGCACCAGAAGAGCTGCAGGTGCGATGCCGACCTTTAAGATAGGAGTAGGCTCGTTTCTTGAAGGTCCCCAAATCGTAAAGGTTCGGAAACCGCTGGTGACAGTTGACTCCACAAGACAGCTCGTGGAAAAAAGTTACGCGAGAAAGTAGGGTAAAGGCATTTATTAAGCTAGTGCGCCTTACCACCCAGGACTGCATTTCCACTTAACTTGAGGTAGGATCGTGGTCTAGCACATGCTTAGAAAGTATATAAAAAAGTAAAAATATCTTTATTCAGTGAGTTTAATGATGTTTATAATATGAGAATAGAGTTTTAATAATGTTGACAAATTCACTTGACAGACAAAATCCTAACTACCCGTACTTATTGCCGAAGACGTACAGCGAAATTAAACCCTTGCAAGACTTGGAGGAGACTCTTAACATTGACATCAAGAACGCTTCGTGTCAGGTGAGCTACATTCTTTTTTATTATTTATCTATGTAAAAAATATCGTGAATACTACGACCAATATGGCCAAAATTGTTGTCTATACTAAATTATATTAAGAAATAGTCATTTATTTATTTAAATCAACAAAAATTATAACACCGTAACAGATAATACCCAATATGATGTTATAAAAACTTAGTTAAATATATATTTTTAAAATTAAAAGAAATAAAAAGCTGCTTCATGTATTGACAATAATATATAAATATAATACAGTCAAACACCTTCTACGCATTTGTAGGCAGCTTCGATAAACACAGACTCTGTGCAACAAAATATATCAATGTGCAGGGAGATGGTATTAACAAAACCCAACCGCGCGCGACAGCGGAGAGTTCCTGGACAAGTTAGTCCTGGCGCATGTATACGTAACTGTCGGGCGTTGGCAACTGTAGCGCGGCCAGAAGCGAAGCGTCAATAGCCTAATGGTTTAGGGTACGGACTGCGAATCGTAAGGTCGTGGGTTCGAATCCACCATTCCACTATTGCCGTGAACCATGTCCTAGCACAAGCTTAAGCTTAGTTGGAATGGTTAACAAGATAGTTAGTAATATTTCTGAAAAAAAATAGAAATATTGCTAGCTTTCTTTAAAAAAAAAAAAAAACTATATAACAAGTATATTTACAAGTAAAAACAAAAACCGACTTGATATCGAATCAAAGGTTGAACGCTACAACGCGCAAACGCACTTTGTGTTGTATTTCCGTATTATCGTAGGAATAATAAGAAATGAAACTTAATCAGAACGTAACCAAACTTCCATCAAATTGCTCTTTAAGTACATCCTTTTCAATAAAAATGAATTATCGAAATCGGTTGGCTTGAAATCATTATTTGTCCATTTGTACTTTTTGTCTGTTGTTTGTTCCGGCTAATCTCTGAAACGGCTGGACCTATTTTGACGGGACTTTCACAGGCAGATAGCTAATAAAGAATAATTTAAGCTTATTTTTAAAAAATAGTTTTTAATCGCGACTTAAACCGCGGGGCGCTGTTATTAATAAAAATAGACAGTATACTTATACTACAATTATTATTATATTATGTGTATAAACTAGCGCTTGACCATTATCCCACCTGGTGTTAAGTGGTGATATAGTCGAAAGATGGTACGCGCTAGTTTAGTAAGTGCCTATTCACTCTACTCTTGAAGGCTCCCACATCGTACTTGGACGGAAAGACTGATGCCGGCAACTTATTCTACTCCTTTGCTGTACGCACGATGAACGATGACTCAATCTCAATCACGCTCTCCACCGGGCTATGGTCCGGAGTAGCTGGTGATTGATCGCTCTAAATGGAATCACGATCCTGGGTAATGGGAGGACAATTGGGAAGAAGAATACAATAAATTATAATTTACTTAAAACTAATCTTAGTCAATGGTGTAACCCACATCGTTATCCAGATATCCAGGTTATCATCATTGTTCATCGTGCGTTCAGCAAAGGAGTGGAACAAGTTGCCGGAGTCAGTCTAGGCATTTACTAAACTAGCGCGGTCCATCTTTCGACTATATCACCACTTAACATCAGGTGGGATCGGGGTCAAGCACTAGTTTAGAATCCTCCATAAAAAAAAATATATGGAAGAATTAAGATATATATAAATATTAATTGATTTTCTAGTCCAGATTTTTGTGTACACCTTGGTTTTGAGATTGATTTTGCAGTAGATATCAGTGGTGTTACAATATCTAAATTTTAAAATTTGTCTAGTTATTGTTTTCTTTTGTTATAAAGGTACTCCGAAGCGCGTCGAGCTGGTCGAGCGGCTTCCTGGACCCGGACACAGTGGAGCAAAGCATCCACGAGGCATATGTGGACACCATCACCAGAGCGCAGCATTATATCTACATTGAGAATCAATTCTTCATCACACTCTCCCGTACTAATGTATCTGTGAGGAATCAGGTATGAGGAGTTCATTTATTTTATACTACAATCACACTTCCAGTTAAATACATATAAGTGACAGATTGAACTCTAATTTTAATGTATTTACATCTTCCACATGTATGCTCTTCGTCGTTAAGAAGTTACCCAGTCATAGATTGTCCTGATCTGTCGATCCAATCACGCGACAGCAAGGCTCTGCAGTGTGCTTATGGCTTTGTAAAATGAATTAAGTAGTTTTTCATTTGAAACGATAATAGCCTAATGGTTTAGGATACGAGGGCAGCATTGAAAATTTTGGGAATCAAGGAAGTGACACAACATTACTATTTAAAAATGTATTTATTGGTTTTCGAAGTAATCTCCGCGAAATTTGACACATTTTTTCATACGATGGAACCAATCATTGAAGCAACCATACCATTCGGAAGTTTCGGTCTCCAAAATGGCCGTTTTGTAGGCGTCCACAGCTTCTTCAGGTGATGAAAATTACTGACCACGCAATTTATTCTTTATTTTAGAGAAAGTATAGAAATCATTAGGGCTCAGGTCGGGGCTGTACGGGGGATGGTCTAATAATTCTATGTTTACGGCGGTATTTTCTACGACTAAAAAAGTTTGACAAGACCGAGAGTCTTTTTTAAATAAATAAATGGTATTCGATTTTCAAAAACAAGGAGTTTGCAATTAAAAAGATATTAATATGTCAGTCCTGGAAATTTTCCATTCCCGATACTTTTAGTGCAGCCCTCGTACGGTCTGCGAATCGTAAGGTCATGGCTTCTGGTTCCACCATTCGATTATTGACGTGAACCACCTCCTAACACAAGCTTAAGCTTAGTTGAAATGGTTAACAAGAATGTTAGAAATATTACCTGGAAAAAAAATATTGCTAGCTTTTTTAACAAAATACAGTAGATATAATCGTAACTGCAGATTGGTGAAGCGTTGTACAACCGCATAATGCGCGCGCACCGCAGCAAGGAGACGTTCCGCGTGTTCGTGGTGATGCCGCTGCTGCCGGGCTTCGAGGGTGAGGTGGGTGCGCCCTCCGGGACCTCGCTGCACGCCGTCACCCACTGGAACTACCAGAGCATATGCAGGTCGGTGCACGACGCAGATTCTCTAGACATAAGATAGAATACCTGGCTACAAGTCGATCGCTTAGCCATCGGGGTATTACTTATCATCAACATCATTCCAGTCGTAGAACATCCGCTACTCTTCCATTGCTTTATATTCATTTAATTATTAAAAAATAATATTAAGAGACGAGGTCCGCGTACGGGGCGCCTTATGTTGCATAGTACATAAATAACGGGGATCGGATCCCCGGTGCCGTTAACAATGAAAAACACGTGCTCGGTGGTAAAGCAAAACATTGTCTGCATGTCTTAGAAATATTCTCAAATCAATGCATGAAATTTCTAAGACCCTGATCCCGTCTGTGAAGCCCTATAGAGGAATATAATAAACTATTTCGTCACTTTTTATTCATTTACTAAAAAATTAGTTGTAAAAAAGTGGGTTTTTGTTTTTACTCGTAAGTATACTTGTATCATTTATTACGTTGAAATGACAGGAGTCGCGAAGCCATCCTCACGCGGCTTTACGAAGCGGGCATCGAGGACCCCTCGGAGTACATAACGTTCCACGGTCTGCGGACGCACTCGGTGCTGGACGGCGAGCCTGTCACCGAGCTCATATACGTGCACTCCAAGCTGCTCATCGCTGACGACAAGACGGTCATATGCGGCAGCGCGAACATCAACGACAGGTCCATGATAGGGAAGCGGGATTCGGAGATTGCTGTCTTGTTACAGGTGAGTCGCTCGTGTGAGAGCTTTATGTTTACTGTTTTTGTTTCACCAGAGGAACTACGTATGCTTTTCTAGTAATAATCGGAGCATAAGCCTTCCAGAACCAGAACCGTAATACATCAGTGCCCGGGCGGTTGTCTCAAGTTGCATAGTACGCTAGCAAGAGTTCAATGCCCAGTGCCGGCACCGACGAATCCATCATCATCACTCTGTTTCTATCCACCACATACAATCCTCTGCTTTCCGCATCCAGCCACTTCCGGCTATCTTTATAAGGTCATCGGTCCATCTGGAGAGAGGCGCCCCACGCTTCTCCGGCCTATGCGCGGCCTCCATTCCAAGACTTTCCTCTTCTTCCGTCACTAATTCGGCAGATGTGGTCGGCTCACTGCCACTTCAACTTGCTGACTTTAAGATTACTGATGAATTAGTTTTTTTCAATTCTAACTACTGATTTAACCACATGCTCGATGGTGAAGGAAAACTTCGCGAGGAAACCTACATTTTTACTAAATGTGTAGTCTTTTGTCTGGTGTGGCCGCGTGACGGTGTGCACTTACACCCTTTTTACAAAGAAGGCCTGTGCCCAACAGTGGGTTTTTTGGATATAAAGTGTAAGTCTTTTTATCCTTTCAGGATGAACAGTTCGATGACGGCACCATAAACGGCGAATCGTACCCGTGCGGCCGTGTCGCAGGAGCGCTCCGGAAGCGGCTGTTCCGTGAACACCTGGGCTACATGGAGCTGGACCCGGCCGTCTGCGGAGTCAGCCTGGACGACCCGTGCTGCGATCAGTTCTACAGGCACGTGTGGAAGTTCACCTCCAGGCAGAATACTGAGATATACGAGGACGTGAGTACTTTATTTTTTATATATATTGTATAGTAGTATTTTTACCGTTTGACATACTTGAGAATAAAATTTCAGAATAAAAACATCATAGAAATTTTTCTAACACGTGCTGATAATGTCACGATGTTTTTGTTATGTATGTCCAGGTATTTCACACGATACCAACGGACGCGGTGCACTCGTTCGCCGAGCTGAAGCGCTACCAGGAGGAGCACAGCGAGACCTTGTGGCACAAGGACCCGGCGGCGGCCAATAGGAAGATCGACGTCATCCGCGGCTACCTTGTCGACTTGCCGCTGGACTTCCTCTGCAACGAGGTGCTCACGCCGAGGAACACTTCCATGGAGGGCATGATGCCAACTGCACTCTGGACGTAACCATAATTGGTAAAAAGGTTTCACTGTGCAAAGACGTTGCGGTAGACATTGACTTAGATATTTTATTTATATAATATACACGAAATATAACAAAATATATAGGAACGCACAAATAGGTCATGTGCTATGGTGCTTAAGACTACCTAATGTCGAGTGCGCGCAATACAATCTTTCCATGGCCTTTATTCAGAGCCTAATAATGACTATAGTACGCCTAGAATTATTTGTACGTGTACTAAGCTTTTATGTTTACAATGATGGAGAGGCACATGAAGAAGAAACACATAAGCTTTACTATCGTTAGATATGTCGATGATAATATTTATATGTCGATATCGATGTATTTGATGTATAGACACAACATTCAAGATTATTTTGGTATCCCGTCTAGCTTAAATTAGGCGATGATTACACAGAGAACACTAGATCGTATAGGGACAGATCATACTAGATTAGATGCCTATTAGGTGATGTTGCAAAATTAAAGAAACACTGGCATCAATTTTTAAGAGAATACAGATAAGGCAAAACGCAAGAGAGAACTAAAACGCAATCCCAATATCGTCATAAGGCAAGGAAAAACACAATCAATACTAGGGTGTTGCCATTTTAATTTAGCAGATAAGAATTAATTGTTCAAATAAGGCAAAAAACTATTCTGAAAATACGACAATTTTGTTTTTATAAATTAAGTTATTATTTACGTAAGAGTAATGCTGTAAAATTTATATATATATTAATTATTACGTATTAATAATAACACAAGACAAATAGTACATCTTCCCGGATGGATGTTATCATACAATGTCTGTTGCCTCTGTCTACCTATTTCTTGCTACACACATGCCGTGCGATGGAAGAATTGAATCAGGACCCCGAGTCTGCTAATGACTTTTCGTTATGAAACCAACCTATAACAATTAAATTGGCATTGTGCCAAAAATCGTAATCTACTACTAAAATTAGACATGAAATTTAAAAAAAAATGCAACGGTATGTTTAGAAGATATCATTATATACGAGATTAAGAGATAGCAACAATTGAAACAATATTGCAATGTCAGTGATAGGCTATTGGAAAACTATTGTGGTACAACTGAACTAGTAGATTATCATAACTACCAAAAATTCACTATGATGTCATTGAATCTTCATTTTGACACAATGAGTTTAACACACTGTAAAAAATGTACAAAAACAAATTACTCTACTTATATAAAGGACTATTATAACTTATTTTTATAATCAATAATTCATTCCTTTGTTTACTAAGCATTCCCAATTCTACCTCTACTACGTGTTATTTTAATATTATAAATACGCTATGATATATTTATTCCTGTCTTTATGTACGTACGTAAATAACGTCTCGTTACTTAATGGTTCTGAGTTCGCTCAGGCGAAGCAGAATTTGTGCTACTCACACATGCAATTACAATTAATTTAATAACTCTTGTACTCAATATAAGTAATTTAAGAAAGTAATCATTAATTTTACTAAATGTTTGTATGTTAATTATAACTTAGTGGCTAAGCGGTTCCACTTACGATCTGACCAATCGATTTATCGATTTTTCAAGTACAAAATAGCACTTTCTATAAATTCGTGCTTGTTGTATCGCAATGGGCTCACTGTGTACATATCGACGCTGGACAACAAAAACGTAGTAACCCACAAAAATGAAATTGTTCACCAGAGCCGAAAAACATTTCAACTTTTTGGTTGTCGTCGTTTTTGGACATAATATTTATTATTTTATGCTGAATAAGTATTGGACCACGGCATTAACCTACTTAGTTTTCCTTAAAGAAAATCGTTTTACGGTACAAAAAATAAAAGGAAAATGGTAACATAGAAAATCCATATTAGTTATATATCATTCGACGCGTCTTTTTTTTCTGATACCAACGACGTAAAAAGTGAAAATTACCAAATATGTCACTTACTACGTTTTTGCTTTCCAGCGTCGATATGGAACAACAAATACTGCCTCTGTCTACCCCGCTAGGATTAAACGTGAACATTATTATAATAACCCTAAATAATAATAATGTAGTTCATGGTGCTTTCGTTTCATATGACAGATGTCACTAGTTGTATATTTATTTCTCGTTGTATAACCGTTTATAATTTACTATATTGTTTCTTATAATTTTTGTATAATTGTTTATAATATCGTTTTATAAAAATGATTTTTTCTTGAATTTAATATTTAATATAATGATTTTATTTAAATAATCGTTTTGAACACTGTGATGCTTTTGTAAACTCATTTATTATTTTAACGCCGTTGTATAATAATATTCAATATTGACATGTTATGTGAATGATGTGTGAATGTGCTTATATGTAATCTTTTTAATTTTTGGTCGACTTTGTATTGTAAAGTTGGTGACAATTATGTAAATGATTTATTTATTGATTTTGAATCAAAATTATTTTTCTACAGTTGCCTTTTAATATCACATATCTGTTGTTATCCCGCCGATTACCAACTAAAACCTCAACATGAAGCGGAAAGAAAGTCATTAATAGATAGTCTAAAACTGAGGAAGCAACATGTAAGTGCTTTCTTAATGTTGCTGTCTGACCCGACCTCAGAGGGAGCGAGGAAGCTGGTAGCTATGGCCATACAACATTGATGACTTTCTTTCTCGCTTCATGCAACCGATGTGTGTGTGCGTAGGTTAGGGTATGATGGGGCTGGCATGCCCAAAAGGGCAAAAGTCCCCAATAAATTAAGAA
Source organism: Meandrusa payeni (assembly GCA_029286785.1). Lineage (NCBI taxonomy): Eukaryota > Metazoa > Arthropoda > Insecta > Lepidoptera > Papilionidae > Meandrusa > Meandrusa payeni. The sequence continues at coordinate 1,706,442 of JAGSMX010000034.1, forward strand.
AAAAAAATACGAACTAATTGGACTGCAATGCTTTGCTGAGCTGTGTATATGAATAGGTCATCATGAACAAACTACTTAATGAGTTAGGTCATGTTGACCCATTCGTGCATCAGAAGATGATTTTTTGAAGTAAAACTTCTTTAAGCACGCTTAGAATAGAAAGAAGTTTGACTTCAGTGATGTGGTCGAAAAAAATAAACAATAAACGAGTGTACGTTTATTGTTTATTTTTAACAAGAAAACAAATTTTAAATAAATTTATATTATATTTTTGCTATTTATAAACAAGTTAAGAGATTATTCAATTTTACAGAAGAACTGTGTAAATGGATTTAAACATACGACCTTGAGTTTCGTAGACCGCACTCCAAACTGTCTATTGACGGCTAAGCTTGTGGGTTACGTCAGTAGATCGAACGAGTCTTAACATCTATGTAAAAGGGTTCCCTACTGAGTATGCGGAGATTGGATTACTTGGAAAAGTACTTTTAATTTTAGTTTACAAGGGATGAATGGCTCGTTCGCATTACATTCACACAACATCAGAGTGGACCATGATTGCGAATAACAGAGACGGTGAACTAACTGCCAACCTTCGCTAGCATTTAGTTCTATAGTAATTAGTATATTTTTAAAACTTAATGTTCGGTAATTTTAACAATAGATGGCGGTATTTGAAAAGGTTATGTTGCACATTATTTCATAAGAAATAGATGGCACTGATTTTACATTTTATGATAACGCAACAAGTAATTAAAATGATGTTTTCTATTTTAAACAAAAAGTGTCACTTGCTTAGAAAGTAAAAAAACACAATATATTCAGAAACCGTGTTTGGATTACAAGATAATGAGAGTATGTTAAAATGAAGTTATATTACACTGTCACTAGATGGCGGTAGTAGGTACGTTCAATTAGCTTTCCAAAGTGTGTCAAGGCACTGTTTTGTCTGACAAGCATAAACAAGCATTTGCATTCTACTTGTAATCGTTTATTTACTATTAAATGAAACAATGTATATGCAGTAGAAGGTAGTTGTAGCAGTAGAGTCTGTCTATATGTAATAAAATATATCTTTCCTTATTAAAACACGACTGGCTACAATGATGTGATTAGGCTATTGCATGGTCATCATTGTCTCATCTTCGCGCTGTTGTATAGTCAATCAGCCTGTACCTTCCCTGCTGCTGGGTATAGGTCTCCCTTTTTCATGATGTATGCGGATCATGAGACTAAAGTGAAGACCTAAGTGAATGGCGTGTAAAAAGGGAGGCCTATAGTCTTATATCATTACCTAATCTAATCCAAAGTATATATAGATATCTATTTCCGGTCATTGGCATTTGTCTAGTACGTTAGTTCCCTAAGTGGTCTAGGGGGCGGTTGTACGAAAATTTATCTGCTTTTGATAGTGAAGAACTCAAATGTTGAATTGACTTCACATATCAATGCAAAGAGATAACATTTTAAGAAGCTCAGCAACTTGTAAAACTTGCATATTCCGTATTCAATACAACGTGTCGTTTCCATAGTTAGATATATCTATATTTACAGGTGTCCCGTAAGTAGAACCACAAACTGAAGGGGAAGATAGGTGAACAGTTACCCCTTCTAGACAAAAAAAATACCTTAGTAAAAGTGTCACCTCTTTTTAGAAATAATTAAAAATCTCAATAACTCGTTAACGTGACATTTTCTTGTAGAATATGATAATTATGTAGCTCCAGGGGTAAACTGGAACCAAATTTTTGCAAGTGTTGTATGAGAAAAATAGTCGGGGATCCTCTGGTCTAGTAGGACATAAATTATCGTGTGACCCTCAACGGAATGGTACAATATATATATTTTAATTGAGAACTACCTACTTTTTTTGAAGTTGGTTAAAAATAATGAAAATCTGATGTCGCTGGTTTGGACTGACTTTGACTATAAGCAATTATAATACGTCGTGGCACACAATATTTGAGAAATAGCATTGGAGAAAGTTTCAAATACAGCAAATAAACAGTGAAAGAGTTAAGGTGATGCTTCAACTGAAGGTGGTCTTTGACCCAACTGCTCAGACTACGTCGGAAGTCTTCAACTTAGAAAAGGCCGCTCCCGCCATGTCACAGCACATCTAGCAAACGAGATTTTTAATTAATTTCGCCTTGACATTAAAATTTTAGCACATTCATTGAAATTTAATACTTTTCAACACATTATTCTTATTGATTTTTGTGTCAATTATTCCAAAACAAATGACTGCTATATTGGTAATTAAAAATATATCAACAATAACCTTTCACGTCCATTGAACCGGGGTAGATAGAGATGACGGGTGAGCAAAATATTTAAAAAATGTTTTTATAAATAAAAATGAATTCTTGTTATATATGTTCATTAGCAACAATAGAGATGTTGTAATGACGGATTCAAGATCTGGAAAAAGTCGATTTGTATCCCTTCAGGAGATTAGCAAGACCCACACCTATGTGATAATGAATGGATCTAAACCTCATTATTACGATTGTTGAAGGTTTTATGGCCACAAGCATGGTAAATAAGAACTTTAAGCCAACACTTAATTCCTACGTCTAAGATGAAAATGTAAGTTTGATGATCCCCCCATGAGTCCCCGCGCCATTTTTTCAATCCTCATTAGTACGGGAGATCTAATGAGCACAGATAATAATGAGAATTAATATCACCAGCTTTTATCTATAATTTTAAGTGTCTATCAGATTCGATCCTGCCTGGGAAAACACTTTATTGAAGCAATTCGTATAACATTAACATGTAGACAAGCTATGGTTTGTTTATCGTTATAATATGTTAAATTTGTTAATAAGCTATTTCGTTTTACGTAATTATAATAATGTATGTTCATTATAAAAACAATGCAAAAGAAGTTAACTATATTTTTTTCTTTACGTTTATGTAATTTTGTTTTTAATTTTTTTTTTGTAACAAAAGGCATGAGTTATTTTACCCCTTGTCCAGTTTGCTCTGAGCACAGTCTGCCTATGCTATGTCTAATTCCTGACTAGGGCCGTCAGGGCTTTTCAATTTCCTTTCCTTACATACATCTTACGTTTAATGTTACAAATAGCCTTAGAAAAATTCAGGAATTTCATCGCGGTTTATTTTTGATATTAGATTTTAAAAAAACACTATTGATACAAAGGTTATCATAACATAGGAATTTTCGCAAATAATCCTGGTTATATAATTTGAAACCACTTAAAGGATAAGTTTTTGCAATTTAGTACCGGTTTGGGTCATGGTCGGGACGACGAGCTTTGAAAAAATTACACTTCCAATGCAAGACACAGCTGCTACACAAGTCTGAGGGACTTGAGGATACATTTTCCTTTCCGACCAAAATTTTTTGCCCGTCGAGTCGACGACCGCCATTGACTCATTGTCGCGCCATTTGACTTATCAGAGTTCTATAAACTTGAACGTTCACATTGACCTTTAGAATGAAATAATATGAGCATTTGAAATATATATATATCAGAGACAAATAAAATTTGATGCTTGCAATTAGTGAAATACAGACTGTGAAAAAATTAAAACAAAATTTTCGAAACTTTTGTAATAGTGTTGCCTTACCATTATTATAAATACTACGGGTTCACTGGGCGACAACGGCCCCACCGTTGTCGTCCGCTAAGGTGGACCCGGGAAGAAGGCAATATCGGCTGGCCCATGTCACTTTGCACTGCGAGGGCACAGGGAGGGAGGGAGTAACCTCCCCCCACCGGGACGTGCTCTCCTTGAGCACAGTGCAGAGAGGCTCCGGTGCGTTCCACTGGAGATCCCGGAGCCCCTCGTCATGCACAGAGGAAAGGGCCACCGGGGAGGTTTTAGTGGGTAAAAACCCTACATAACCGCCGCCTTCCCCCCAGACAGGGTATCTTTATGAAGATTTCCTCCCCAAAAATATATAATTACTAAGTTAATGATAATTGCGCAGACCAAGGAACTTTGATATAATATAATCAATCTAAGTTCGCTTCTCGATGTTTTTGTAGCAGAATCACATTGTATTCGTGAAAATTCCACATCAATAAATATACGGGGGGATTTCAGGTTCCCGCCAAAACTTCCCACTGATGTGTGTAGTGATGTAGTCACTCTCTTTCACTGCTGTGAACTACAGTGGGGGACAAAGCTAAGCGAAATTCGAATTCGGGGACAGAGGGACGGGCGCGGGAGCCTCTTGGGCGGAGTTAGATACGCGGCTTACTATAATCAATAGTGTTGCGTTGGTTTTAAAAAATCGATATTCGAATAGCATCAACGAGCAACTAGTTAATCAATATAACATTCTTAAAATTCGAAAGTTTACTTTTTGGTTTTATGGTTGGGTTTCTAGATTTTTATACAATTTGTGATTGCAAAGATGGCGTAAGCTAGCTTTTACGAAGAACAAACAAGAGAATTTCAGCACAAGCTGTCTGTTTTTCATTGCTAAATATATAATACAATATATATATATATTTACATGGATATATATCAGAAATAAACTGTGTATATGGTCATACATACTATCACTATTAAAAATTAACAAAATTTGTAGTACATTTGAATTTGGAACCTGTCATTTTTAAATGATTATTCACTGAGTTTACTTATTTTGGCCAATTCATTGTACAATATTTTGCAATGTTAAGATGGAGTGGGGTGATAAAACGAACCGAATCGCTGTGAGTGCATTACACAAAGTACAATGAGACTTTCTATATTTCTGACAGAAAAAGATGTGGCCGTCCACGTAGTGCAACTTATTAGACCGAGGTAACAATCAACAGTTATTATTAGAAATAAAATAATATTTATTATTAATTTCACCGTTATCGATATATTGTCTTTGCCTGCTGTATTACCTCACTAGGTAATGGGCACATGATTAATGCATTCTCACCGCGTTTTTTAAACTCAGACCCATTGCATGTTATGTTCATTTGCAGTCAAAGCTGCTGTGTTTGTATACAAAGTATATACTGCAACGAAAATATCTTATAGATCAAGTATACTTCATATATTTGAAGTCCTAAATCACTTTTACGTGAGAAGTGTGTTTACGTAGGACATTTGATACAAAATATTTAAGGGGGTACACAGAGGTCATGCGCATGCGCGGGGTTACCAACTTCTTATATGAGATATGTTGTCTTAAATGAATACTAGTAAATTTTGTTATAAATGCTTCTAACATTCTTAAAATACGAAAGTTTACTTCATGGTTTTATGGTTGGGTTTCTAGATCTTAATACAATTTGTGATTACAAAGATGGCGTAAGCTAGCGTTTACGAAGAACGAACAAGAGAATTTCAGCACAAGCTATCTTTTTTCATTGCTAAATATATAATACATATATATATATATATATATTTACATGGATATATATCAGAAATAAACTGTGTATATTGTATTATGTTTGATTCTGAGGTCTTTGGTGTGTGTGATTTTTTCGTTATGTACTTAGTCTGGTCATAAATACTATCACTATTAAAATTAACAAAATTTCTAGTACATTTGAATTTGGAACCTGTCATTTTAAATGATTATTCATTGAGTTTACTTATTTTGGCCAATTCATTGTACATTATTTTGCAATGTTAAGATGGCGTGGGGTGATAAAACGCACGGAATCGCTGTGAGTGCATTACACAAAGTACAATGAGACTTTCTATATTTCTGACAGAAAAAGATCTGGCCGTCCACGTAGTGCAACTTATTAGACCGAGGTAACAATCAACAGTTATTATTAGAAATAAAATAATATTTATTATTAATTTCATCGTTATCGATATATTGTCTTTGCCTGCTGTATTACCTCACTAGGTAATGGGCACATGATTAATGCATTCTCACAGCGTTTTTTAAACTCAGACCCATTGCATGTTATGTTCATTTGCAGTTAAAGCTCCTGTGTTTGTATAAAAAGTATATACTGCAACGAAAATATCTTATAGATCAAGTATACTTCATATATTTGAAGTCCTAAATCACTTTTACGTGAGAAGTGTGTTTACGTAGGACATTTGATACAAAATATTTAAGGGGATACAGAGAGGTCATGCGCATGCGCGGGGTTATCAACTCCTTATATGAGATATGTTGTCTTAAATGAATACTAGTAAATTTTATTATAAATGCTACTAACATTCTTGGAAACCATTCAAAATAAGCATAAGCTTGTGATAGATGGTTCACGTCTAGTCTAGTGATGGATTTTATTCTACTACCTTACGTTTCGACAGATCACCGCAATTTTAGTGGCAAAGAGGAAAATACATTTAAAAATAATTTCTTGAAACGCAAACTGGCTTCGATTCAAACCTAATACTACACTAGATGTGTTAGCTAGCCAAGCCTTGGGCCCCCCGGTCTTTCACTTCTTATACATTCATAATAAAATAAGCTGTCACGTCCCATTAATATCATTGGGGTAGATATGGATAGGAATCACTATCCATTTCTCAACACGCTTATTAACTGCTATATGTGACAGGTGATGATCTCATCACCATATTACAACAACTTCCCCGTTCCTCTGAGAATCTCCACTATGCCATAACACCACTTCCCCTTTGGTCCCTCGTGGTCTTTTTTGATGAATCTTCCACTTTATTTTGCACTTTCTATATTCAAAAGAAAAACTCATTGGCACTAGCTGACTAGGATTCGAATCCCTGAGATAGATGCGATAGATCGTGAGCGGAACGAAGCCATTACGCTGTCGCGGCTATTAACATTTGACGTGAACCACGCTTTTTAATCTCCTTGCACCTCCAGCATAAGCTTAATCTTATTTGGAATTATTGTACTTATATAAAAAAAGTTGTAAGCATTATTTTTAAAAAACTTATAAGGAACGTTGGTGAATTAAAGTCAAAAAGCTATGAATGAACAATTAATTCAAGTTATTCAAGTCTTTGAAAACACTTTTTAATGAGAAATGTAGTAGAACACGTATTCCTATATACTACAACTATCTAGGCCTAAATATCTGCGGCTAAATGTTGTAATATTTATTGCTATGAAAGATACTTCTGGAAAATAATAATTTCAGGCAGTTAGATGATATCAAATGTGTTGGTTCTTTTCATGTGACAATATGTGAGCTAAATCGTACTACATTAAACGACATATGCAATATTTCTTGAACTAATTTAGTAATATTACATTCTAACCGTTATGTTCATTAGCAACATTATAAATACACATAACGTTTTCATTTGGAACACTTTCTAAGTGCAAAAAGAGTAGCATTGTTGTCTACATGTTTCTTAATAATAGTTTAGCATTAAGTCAAGCAACTCTTGTCAGAATAAATTCATTACATAGTTTATGTGGCAGTAATTCTATGAGCTAACTTTCAGAGCTTACTTTAATTTTAAAAACTTTTTACAAAATGTAATCCTCATTCACTTATCAAATATAAGTGAATTGATTGGGATGAAAGTACAAAAATCACATCTTGTTATGTATTGTAGAATCTATGGTAGGGTCGACAAGTTATCGAATGCTTATATACTTCCAACGACTATTTGCAGTCAGTCGAACTGGTTGTAAGCGGAGACGACTACTCTGGCAAAATCAAAACGTATACCGGTATGTGCGTTCACTGATTTATTTAAAGTTTAAACTTATAGAGTTCTAGAGCCAGGAATGCTGCACAATTCAGCGTCAATTACACAGCATTTTCTATGCCTAGAGTAAATGAACCGTGACTACGACGACACTACTTAACACCGTGCGTCCCGTTCAGGCCAAAATAAAGAATACTCGGACATAAGAGGGTGAAACGTGTCATTAATTTCTATGCACTTGTTCACCGGGGAAGCGTGTGTTGGTGTGTGTGTGTGCGTGGCGTTGCGCACGGTCATTACGCTGCGTTATTTGTTACGTTTAGGGCCGGGATGGGCCCGTCCCTATCGGCTTCGAGTCCTATGCTCCCTTCTGCCGGGCACTTGAATAGGTTCACGCGTTGCGTAATGCGCGGCCAATGACAGCGGCCGTGCACATGCACGGGGCGGAGCCGTTACGTCACCGCGCTCTGCCCCCGCGACCGCTCAGCCGCCGTGACGTCACGTCGCCGCTTCGTCCCGCGCCTGCAGCGACCGCAGCGCCCATGCTGCCCGCGGCGCCGCGCGGCAACACGCCACAAAACACTCGCGCGCTCAAAGATGGCGGATGGGTCGGCCGAGCACCGCGCCGTCCGGACAGAAATGAACGATTCAACTTTTTCCGCGTCCGATCCATCACACGGTGACATAAAAAAGTGCAGTGGGCAAACTTTAGACGCCGGTAGAGTGAAGTTATCGTTCTACAGAGAACTGGAAACGAGTGATCCGTGTAAGAAAAGTGTTTCGAACAGCGTGGCCGCGGCCGACACGGCGGTGCTTGCCGCTGCGGATTTCCGAAAATCTAAAGCTGCAAGTAAAGCCGTCGCCGGAGACGAGAGGAAGAAGCGATGCTTCGACAGATACGACAGCTCCGAATCTTCTGACAGGTCAGTTCCAATCATGTCTAGTTCGAGCAAACTATGTTTTGATAGTGTCGAAATCACGAGTCAATGCTCTAGTGACCGAAGGCTGTTGTGCCGAATTCGATGTCATGGCCATTGTGGATTATTTGCGTTGCTAGGCCTATTCGGTTGAACGCCCTCGGAATAGCTGGGCGAGTGGACTGTAATCACTTCAAATTGCACATTTGCAAAGATTGCACTTTATGTGCATAATCTGTCTATATTATTGTTTTAAAATACAACCAAATATTGTAAGTTTTCCCATAAAGTTTTTTTTTAATTAATAGCCATGGAATGATTTTTAATAACATCAGTAAATTGTTTTAAAAGGATGATATAACAACATTGTTTACGATTACATCTTTTAGAAGTTTTAGAGCGTCGTATTTTTGTTTTATTTAGTTATGGGTTTAGGTTATGTTTTAAATGAATTATACTTTCCACAATATATATTTTAAATCAATTCAAGAATGAAACAAAGTACGACAGAGTTGTTTTCATGTAAGACTGTTCACACGCGAATTATTTTTCCATTTCAAGGTAAGTTATTGAACTTGACTCGCATTTCGTGTGCCGCTCTAGGTCATTATCAAACAAATGACGCTAAATGATATGATAAAAAATAATCTCTTTGTCTTGTACGACGCACAGATGATATCAGCGCCTGAAACGAACAGTTAATTAAATGATTTTATGAAATATGGGAAGATACTCAAAATTCGGCTTTATAATTACCCTCATTATTAGGATAATTGCGCGAGTAAGAAATTCATTGTAGTATTAAGTGGGTGAGCAGAAAGCGGATGGATTTATGTAATAAAAGTCTCTCTTGATGGTATTTTTTTGGCCTTCTTTTGTATGTCACCAATCTAATCGAATTTACACGCACATAAATTCTATTGCAGCTTGTTCTGTACTAAGTATATATAATTAATTCCCCATTTTATATACAATTTATTATTTTATATAAAATTCTGCCGCTGAAGATTGTTTCTTAGAATCGTGGGTTTCTGCAGAATACCAGCGCTGTTTTACCCTCCTCGTGTAGTCAGTATTATGCTGAGCAATGAAACCTATCTGTTCGGCGTTGCATCGTATAGCCTTTGTATGGGACCTTTTGGGTTTTTAGTATTTTTTTATATTATATATATCTATTTATAACCTAGTAAACCTGGCAATACGCAAACAGTAATCGGTTGTTTCTGTCTACCCTAGTACAAAGTGAGAGCTTGATTATTAATTGTTTGTAAATAATTGTTCATTAACTGCCGCAATTATCTAGTGTTAATGACACGCTATACAGTATCATTTGTCTTTGTACTTTTATATTAATAATGTTGTTTGTTGTATATTTTGAAGTGTTAACAACAATATAAAATTATCTACCATTTCTTTACTAGTAGAAGTAGTATAGTTTACCTAGCAAAATATTATTCTGTAGTGTACTTCATTGGAATCTTATGTCTCGCCGTTGTGCTGGTGATACCAGGACATGACTACCAACAGCTTAACCGATGAGGATGCCAAAGACGGGGCATGGAGACGCAGAACAAGGAAAGCCAAGCGTGACTCGAGCCAGGCTAATAAGTAGATTGTACATGTTTTTTAATTACTAATAATTTTACATTTAAAAACAGTCACGCCTATCATTTACAAGGGAAGGCAGATATCACGGACTTCCTTATTCTTCTTATTTTGTTTTATCAACCGGCATCAAAAAAGGGGTAGGTTCTCAATTTGTCTTTATGTCACCTCATCATAACTTTGGACTGGGTCAACCGATGATTCTTTTTTATTTAAAAGCTGGTGTTTTGTGTTCCAATTCGGACAACGGCAACCACGAGAAAACCATATAAGTCTTAAATGTGTATTAACTATATGCGCCATAAATCTACAAATAAAACAATATCACGGCAAACGATTTCGATGGTTCTTTTTTTATTGGAAAAGATGTACTTGAAGTGTGAAAGTTTGACTAAATTCTAATTAATTTTATTTCGTAATACTCTTATTATCATTCGGAAATACAAAGAGGGCGCGAGTAATTATTGTATTATTTTTGCTCCATACGTCTGCGCGTACACAAACATCGGTTGAGGCCGATGTCCTCTTTATAATAATTTATTGCCTCTCACATCGTAACTAATATAATAAATATTAAATTCAGCTATAAAATAGTTTTGGAGTGTTCAGTACTGATAGTGTGTTAGATATTGTATGAAGTGGTCATTTGTGGGTCACCCATTATTGCCTGATAACAGTGGCTGCGCTACGCCGAATTTAAGGTGTGGTTTGAAATGTGTTTCACTATATACTGTCGCCATGACTTAACATCAAAGGTTTCCTCTTACATATATAATACTGTTATTTATTAATATATGCCCACTGGTTTCAACCGATTTCAAAAAAGGAGGAGGTTCTCAATTCGTCAGCATGTTTATGTTTGTTAGCTTATAACTTTCGACTGGGTGAACCGATTTTGATAATTCTTTTTTATTTGAAAGCTGATGGTTAGTGTGATCCCATAACCGGGAGAGTAACTCAGATGGTAGAGCGCTCGGTTAGCATGCGAGAGGTACCGGGATCGATACCCGGCCTCTCCAATAATTATTTTTAGAGGTTCAGGCTAAGCGACCTAAGAGCTATGCCACCTCTCAGTCCGGTGAAGCAGTAAAGGCCAGCTTCTCTGGCCAACTGTGTTAATTTTATTGCAATTCTGACAACGGCATGATACAACCATATAAGTCTTAAATTTGCATTAACTATGTGCGCCATGAATGGACATATAAAATAATATCACGCCGAAGGATTTCGATGAATCATTTTTTATTGGAAAAGATGTACTTCATGAGTAGTTTGGTTCTAAATAATTTTATTTTGTAATATTCTTATTATAAATCGGAAATACAAAGAGTGGTCCGCGCGTAATAGCGTATAACGTTTGACTCGATTTGAAGTCGGCTTTTGTTTTTGCTTCATACGTCTGCGCGTACACAAACAACGCTTGAGGCTGATGTCCTCTTTAATAACTATAATAATTTAGTGCCTATCACATCGTATGTGCGTGACAAATGGACGAATAACTCAATATCACTCTACCCGATTTCGTTGATTGATTTTTTATTGAAAATGATGACATTCAAGGGTAGTTTGATGAGAGTTTGGTTTGGTTATGATTTCGATCGCAAATACATAGAGGGCGTCCGCGGGAAATAACATTTAAAGTTTGATTTTAATTGAAGTCAGTTCTTGGTTTTACTCGTAAATATACTTGTTAAAATAAAGACTTTGGCGATAAAATTTTTCTTAACTTTTATTTACTAAGTTAAATGCAATTTGTGTGTTCTTTGAACAAATATATGTAACGAAGTTATTTATATATTTTATTATTACGTTAAGTTTTAGTGGTATGCCGTACGGTATGTACCGGTTACGAACCGTTAAGTCATAGACCTGGTTTTTAATGTAAGGTTAGATGCTTTTTGTTACCTATTTTGATTGGTGCCTATTTTGATATCACGATGATAGTGTATATATATATATTCCATCCATATTTTTTTACATATTAATAAATAGTTCTTGTGACTGGCAGTATAAAGGATGTTAGGACTTGTAGCACAGTTCATACTAGCACATAGTTACTAGAAAATTCTATACTTGTGTAAAATACCACATATATTATGTAGTCAATTTAGTTTTATATTACACTAAAAGAAATAGCTCTCACATCTTTTAACAAGGAAGACAGAGACAGCAATCGTTAGCCGCCATTAACCGAGCTTATTAGGTTCTATATGTAATTTTTTTGTATTTAATAAATCGCACTACGGAAATCCATTGGTTTTAGCCGCTTTGGATTCGAATCCCAAGCATAAGATCGTAAAGACGAACTCTCATTCATCTAGGCCAGTGGTCGGCAAACTTTTTTATCAGAGTCAAATTTCGTCGATAATTTATCAGAATTTAGTAAACGAGTAACTTAAATCCATTTTAAATTGTCGTAAATTAAGAAAAATGCAACAAAATTAATAGAAAAAGAGCCATACACAGGATATCAAAGAGCTACATGTGGCTCAAAAGCCGCAAATTCCGACTCCTATCACTGATTTTTTAAGTATCTATTCAAATAAATAAAATTGGTGTGTCTGTTAAATGTAAATAAGGGTACCATATACCAAAATAACATGTTTTACAATTTTTGTCTGTTTGTTCCCGCTAATCTCTGGAACGGCTGAGCCGATTTGCAGATGGCTGATGTTATAAGGAGTTAACTTTTATTTAATATATTTTAGTTGTTAATCGCGCGTAACACCGCAGGTCTCAGCTACATATTTATATAATGCATATGTTCGTTTGAGTTAGTTTCTCAGTATATAGTGTTTACATAGCATCGCAGCGTGCGCGGCGCATTTCGTGGGACGCGTGTTTGTTTCTATAAAAATGATCAGAGGTCAGTAAACTGCGCGATGCACTTGCGGCCCCCGCCCCCGCCCCCGCCGCACGCTCACCCCGCCCGCGCCGCATTAGCATACATGTAGGTTTTAGTGAATGCACTCCGATCATTTTGAATTTTACGTCGTCTTTTTTGTTATTTTCAAGTATATATCATAAATTTTAAAATATTAAGTCCTACTATTTTACAAATAATTATGGGCATTTTATAGCAAGGAGTAAGATTCGGGTGCTCTTTGCGTGCCTTTTGGCCCTAAGAGCGTCTAGCTGTACATACTTCATGCAAACATCAATCAAAGTACGTTTCTATATACAAGCATTAATTAATATCTTTTATATTTTAGGTATGCTATTATTTTTCTAATCATTGTGCATTTAGTAAGGAATTTGAAGAAAAAATACTCATTATTTTATGGCGATATATTTGACTCATAATATCGGCGCGTAGGATTCGAATATTAGCCGACTAGCAGCAATGATGGTTGGTAGTACAAGAAAAAATTGCTAGAATTTAAATCCATTTTTTCCGAATTTAAAAATTTTGATTTTATATAATAAAACAAAGAAGAATTGTACTAGATCAGAAAGTGAATGAATTTGATTTTATTCTTAATATAGAAAAGAGCAGTTAGATCATTAAGGTTAAAAAGCAATATTAAAAGTCTTGAGGAGCCTTGGAGGAGAGAGATGAATAAAGTCATTTGAGCTTTTTTTTTATTATTGTTAGATCGCAACCACAGACCCGTGTCCGTGATCTTTTCCAATACACTTAAATTGTTCACTCTGCATTTATTAAAGAGTGCCACATCTACAGTTACTATTTTCAGTCATTTGAGCGTTAAATGATAAGAGTATATGTGATCGTACTAATGTAATGGAAAGATAAATCTTATGGAATTGCTTAGCGGGCTCATCTAGATCAGTGATTCTCAACCATCGTGCCACGAAATTTTAAAACCGAAAAAAAAATTTGACGGCAAAATTTTTGATATATAATAATGTCAATATATCATCGATTATCCGTGAAATAGCAACCGACTGAGCCCTCTCGGGCGCCCTCGGATCGATATGCGTACGCGTAACATTGTAAACGTACAAGCCGAGGTTACCCCTCACCCTTGTATCGAGTTACTAGCGATAGCGGTTAAGGCTAAGCGACCTAAGAGCTATGGCCACTTTTCAATCCGGTGAAGCAGTGAAAGCCAGCTTCTCTGGTAGTTCGTCAATAAAAATTACTTGTTAATAATATTTTAACAAACGAACCGTTGTTTGTAGTACATATTGTTTTTTATTTCGCACATTTATATCATAATAATTTGACTATGTACTGACGGTAATATAAGAAATTTTGGGTCTTGTGCAATGAAACAGTTCAGTAACTAATACACTCGCATTTTATTCAGGCAGCGTAACGTTGTACAAGGAATTATTTTATCGAATACCGTCACAATGGTGCGTCCTTACAATCATTATACAAAATTAATTAGAAGTCGAACTAATAAAGTTAAATTATTGACTACAACGCCAAATTAATATGATGATAAACTAATTTTTTAGTTATTAATTAAATATACAATATGGTACAGATAGATTACTAAAATATCATTGGAAGTAGTTATTATATATTGTATTTTGTATACTTATACATGTTATTTGTTAGCTAACAGTAAGTACATTATTTTTAAACTCATCTTTTATTTTGTGCCGAAACAAAAAAAAAGGTTGAGAATCACTAATCTGGATGATTTTGATAAATAGACCAGGGTAACTCTTAAATCGATAATGTCGAAGTATATTTTGAAGTCCGTGCTTGCGTTGTAAGTTAACCGACCGACATCGTACTACACGTTAAAAAATAACTAGCACGTTAAAACTGATAAGCGATAAAGGGACAAGCAAGTAACATTTACTTATTGGTGCTATCGAGCAGCCGTGGTCGTGTCCGTTGGTTGCTATTTACGATAAGTGTGTCGAGAGTGGCGCTATCTAGGGTCCATTGCGTGTAATTGATAAGGAGGCACTTGATCGACCTGATGCTTCGAACTCGTTATCTCCCGGCGGACGAGTGAAGTCGGCTGATTCGTCGATAGTGTCGTAACATTTTTGTAAACCGTAGCTTTTCCTACCCTTGCTATACGAACGGTATTTTATGTAATTATATTTACAACGTTACCATTCAACATTAACGTTACCATTGAAATAAGCTATACAAATTAAAATTGGAGTGTCTGTTTTTATCTATATTACAATAATTGTCATAATAGGAGCGAAGCGTCAATAGCCTAATGGCTTAGGGTACGGCCTGCGAATCGTATGGTCGTGGGTTCGAATCCACAATTCAACCATTGCCGTGAACCATGTCCAAGAACAAGCTTAAGCTTAGTTGGAATGGTTAACAAGATTGTTAGTAATAATTTTGAAAAAAAAAGAAATATTGCTAGCTTTCTTTAAAAAAAATCGCTTCTTACTACATGCATATGATTGTACTTGAGGTACATATATCAAAATAACATTTTTTTACAATTTTTGTCTGTCTGTTTTTTCCGATCTCTAGAACAGCTGAGCCGAATTTGACGGGCCTCACTTCACTGACAGATAGCTGATGTAATAAGGAGTAACTAACGCTGCTTTTATGTTAGAAAAAATGAAATAAATCATTTTTAAAAATAATAAAACAAGTTTGGTGTGCCTTTGGTACGCTTTCGGTAAAGCATAGTGGCGTCACAGAACTAAAAAAATACTAAAACTAAACAATATCGGTCACTTTGATTGTTCATTTTTTACACAATAGGTTATCTACTTTTAAAAATGTAAGTCCCATGGCTGGGCGAGTGCGTGTTGGAAACATTCTCATGTGTTAGGAATACTTCTCGGGAATACAGGTTTCTTTACGACGTTATTTTACCGCCGGACACGTAATAAATAAGCACTTAAAATTGCAATCAACAATGTCATTGGTGCCGGCACGGGGAGATCGAAATCTGTGTGCTTATTTGCGTAGCCGGGCACTGCGCTGCAACGGTTCTGTATTATATGTAATTATATTTACAACGTTACCATTCAACATTAACGTTACCATTGAAATAAGCTATACAAATTAAAATTGGAGTGTCTGTTTTTATCTATATTACAATAATCGTCAAATAGCAGCGAAGCGTCAATAGCCTAATGGTTTAGGGTACGGCCTGCGAATCGTATGGTCGTGGGTTTGAATCCACAATTCAACCATTGCCGTGAACCATGTCCAAGAACAAGCTTAAGCTTAGTTGGAATGGTTAACAAGATTGTTAGTAATAATTTTGAAAAAAAAAAAGAAATATTGTTAGCTTTCTTTAAAAAAAATCTCTTCTTACTACATGCATATAATTGTACTTGAGGTACATATATCAAAGTAACATTTTTTTACAATTTTTGTCCGTCTATTTGTTTCGGTTAATCTCTAGAACAGCTGAGCCGATTTTGACGGGCCTCACTTCACTGACAGATAGCTGATGTAATAAGGAGTAACTAACGCTGCTTTTATGTTTGAAAAATTGTATTAAATAATTTTTAAAAATAATAAAACACGTTTGGTGTGCCTTTGGTACACTTTCGGTAAAGCATAGTGGCGTCACAGAACTAAAAAATTACTTAAACTAAAAAATGTCGGTCACTTTGATGCCAATGAACGTTCATTTTTTACACAATAGGTTATCTACTTTTAAAAATGTAAGTCCCATCGCTGGGCGAGTGCGTGTTGGAAACATTCTCATGTGTTAGGAATACTTCTCGGGAATACAGGTTTCTTTACGACGTTATTTTACCGCCGGACACGTAATAAATAAGCACTTAAAATTGCAATCAACAATGTCATTGGTGCCGGCACGGGGAGATCGAAATCTGTGTGCTTATTTGCGTAGCCGGGCACTGCGCTGCAACGGTTCTGTATTATATGTAATTATATTTATTGGTCTAGAGATTCACCCTGGTCATTTCGGCTTATTTTACAATAACAAATGTGAAATTAAAATCGAATGGAACGTATTTGTAATAGATTTTGAAACAAAGAACATGTTTTCTATGAGCAATCAAAAATACATTACCTACTGAAACCTAATTCAAAACAGCCTTCATGTTACGGTAAATTCATCATCTCTGTGTAATAGGCGATAAAAGAAAGTGATGAACATAATTATGCTGATTGGCCAGAACTTCAAAATCACCGAACTAAAGAGGTGGCAGAAGTCTTTGGTCGCTTACACGGTGTAAGAGCCCACGAGAGGGGACTTCGGCTTTGAAGGTTGATCTAATTGATTAGTATAATTTTTTAGTTCGAAATTTTGTTTCCTTAAGAATTTACGAACCGTTTTATACATAAATCGATACTTCTCTATTTAATCAAATCCTTGGTCAATTTAAGATCATGACTACTTTGTCCACTTTACTCGAGGATTGTCAGAACACCTTGAATGTTTGCTTGTTAACAGAGAAGCTTCTCCATTTTTTGATCAAGTGAAAGTCATTGATATGTCTCCCAATTGCAACCCTCTATACACAAGATGTTTAAAAACAATTCATAAACATTTGCCTTCATTAATTTAATAATGGACAGGACTTTGAACAATAAAGAACGTAATCGAGAAGTAGATTTGACGTGTCATTATGAAGTTGATTAAGTGCGAGTTCGCCGCTCGTCGGTTGCGTAACGGATGCGTAATCTTGTTAAACGGGTCCGCGGCGACATCTCGCGGCGCGTACTGTACCGCCACACATTCCACGCCACTCCGCGATCTAATGCCGCCACTAGATAAAACATTACACGACTTCAGTCAGAACATTTTAGACATAGATGGCAATCTCTGTCTCCCTCGTAGGAGTGGTAACTCTCTTGGAAGGATATGCGGATAAAAGTGTTAAACCGACTTCAAAAATGGGAGAGGTTCTTGATATGTATTTTTTTCAAACAGTTTCCATATTATTTTTGTTGACACAGCACCTTGGGTTCCACAGATACTCATACATAAAAATTGTATGAAATAATGTTGTTGGTTGAGATATTGGTAGGTTTATGCCAATCAAAGACTAGGTAAGTACGCATTAAATACGAGTTGAAATGGGGAAAAAAAAGAGAATATAGGTGCCATACTTAGCAATATTAGTTTGATACTTCCAGTGTATGGAGTTGAGCTTACCCCCGTTACATTAACCAACAAAAATGTTAAGTTGTTGTCGGTCGTTTAATATAGTTCTTAACATAGACACATTATATTTTTTATACCAGACGTGATTTGTAGAACGTTCAACTAATGGTCAATGCTAGAACACCGTGGATTTCTAAGGTTTTGCGAAGTACATTGCCCTTCGCCACTCTCACACATATATGATCTCGTTAGCTTCGTACTTGCGACCTTCAAATACAGCAATGTATGCGCAGTACCGCTGGATAGCAACACCCTATTGGATAAGGGTTCGACTCACAATCTGACTAAAGAGAAGCGTCAACAGCCTAATTGTTTAGGGTACGATCTAGTGGTAGGTTCGAATCCACTATTCGACTATTGACGTGATGAATCATCTCTTAGCTTCAACAGCTTAATTCAGCTAAATATACCTACCTTTTTGACCTATTTTAGCACGTAACGTGCAAGGAATGTATAGCTACAATTTATGCTCGGTTTATAGCTCCTGATAACATTTGGATCCTTCTAATCTCGATGATAGCCGGACAGCTATTTTTATCTGTGTTCTGCTACGGTGAAAGACGTGAGAGCTTATTTTTTATATACAGTACCGATAAGCGGCATAAAAAGATACACTAAAACGGTCATCTGGAGAAGAAACCAATAAAGTACGACCTGCAAAGAGCGTGGTCCTTCGAATCGCTGGTTGTTCAACTATTGCCGTGAACGATTTGTGAAACACACACAAATATTAGCTTATATTAGCTATGGCTAACGGAAATGTTGGTTAACTAACATTCTGTAGTTCTTTAAATACAAGCTTAAGTTCGATATCTGGACGAATAGGCAGATATTCAAGCGCTTCAATTGCGATATATTTTTTACCAGGCTTATAAATACGAATGATTTAGGGATCCTTTATGTATGTATACAGTTATTTGTTAGTCAATATTTCCGTACGGCCGTACCTTGGCACCAGCAAGCGTTAGACGATATTATCGACCATGCTTGTGTTTCTAAACGCGACCGAAACTTTTTTCGCTGAAACTGGCGCGAAAGTTAAGCGGACTGAGTTCGGAGGCAACAAAACAAGTGCCTGTCGCGTTGCAGGCGGCGGCCCTGTCGCGAACCTAAGCCAAGGGTGAAGGGAATAAAAAAGTCGGGACTTCTAACCGGGCGCGGGGGACGGCGAACAAGTTCCCGCACGCCAGGCGGTATGTAGCTGGTTGACAATTTGTAAGTCGCTTGCTGTCTATCTTAATTCATATTCTTCATTAATGTCTATTCGAGGTCTGTTGTATTGTTTTTAAAATGGCAGCATGGACTTAATAATGCGTTAATGCAAGAAAACTCAGGTGCATTAAAAATATCAATTTATGTTCTTCATTCATGTCTATTTGGGCTCTGTTTTCAAAAAGGGAAAAGGGCAGGAAAGTTTTGAATAATGTGTGAACGCATGAAAATTCATGACTGTTAATAAGAAATCCCTCTCCTCATCGAAGAATTAACTTCTGATATATTTTTAAACATACCACAGCAGAAAATTTGTTTTAACGTAAACGATACGTATATAGTAACATCCGTTTTCAAGTAATGGTGTTTGACGTCAGTAAAAAAAGTTTGTTTTTGTGTTTGCCTTGAAGTACGTAGCAGTCACACGAGAACACGATGGGCACCATACATGTCGAATGGTAATGACCTAATAGACATGCTGGTCGCTATTGAGGCAGTATACTACACACCAGTGGATAAACTTTAACTTTTAATGCATTATTTTTGTATTTTACGATAAAATTTTATATATCGCGGCATTCTATTTTACTAAATTGTAAACTCTTACAAATATTTATAAATAGATTTATAGACTACGGGTTTTTGTGTCGCAGATCAAACCGAATAGACTATTGATGCTTTAAAATTACAATAAATCATAATAATAAATGACAGAAGTTAATTAATATGACGATATTACAAAAATATTAATATACCATTGTTAGAACTATATGTTATGTTAATGTATTAATTTCAATTTTTATTTGTCGAGATTACTTCATTCACGGAAACAATGAACATTAAGCCTTAAATATTAACTCTTATTGATGTAAATTATTTCCTTTATTGAGACGGTTACTTACCATGGGGCCGCCGGCGACCGGTCGCCCCCCGCTCTCCACTGTCATTAGAAGCGTGCGCGGGCGCATTGGCCCTCGGCCGTGGCGCATGCCCCGCGCCCGGGAACACGGTGGACGTGATTTGATTTTGGAACGCTTTTTTCTTTTCTTACGCCCAGACATAAGTCACTTTAGCCAGTCATCCTTACGCCTAACATCCCGCACAGATCGTTAGGTGTCGTTCCAAGTGTAAACTTGGTATCATGTGCATTGTTGGCCAGTTACTATCTTGCGCTATGTATTAGACAAAATATTACTTTTCTTTTTCATTAGGACTATCGCCATACAGTAAGCACGAATTTTTGGGAGATGATTTTTTCTGAATGCCCACCCACTATGCTATTACTATCAGTTTTTTAAGCCAGTGTAATAAATTTTCGAGTCTTTTAATTCAATCGAGGTAGACAGAGATAAACTGAATCGCTATCCGTTATTATGTGTTTGATTTTGTAGAACCCTTAACTTTGTTATTTTAATAATCATGTTTATCACATACTATTTTTGTCAATTTTTTTGCAAAGTTGTATCTTGTTTTATTTGCTTTTAAAATAACACGTGTCGAACGACAGTGCCGATGATAATCGCTTAAGTTTTATACTTCAAAATCGCCAATAATATTTCGGATCCCAAATATTTACACTTTAGATTGTCGATGGCGGTGTTAACCGAGCCCTAATGACTAATTACGTCGAATATACTTCCACTTTATTTTATCGTACACAGTACAATTTTTAATTCGTTGCCTTTTGAAGCAGCGCACGGGGTCCCAAAATAAATGGCGTCGGAATTTTTCTTATAACGAATTTGTTTTTTCGACGCTTAATTGCTACTTACGAACTTAAGTGTTTTAGAAATGTTAAATTTGATCTCTCCTCATTAGTAAATTTCAGATAGTTACAGGTTTACTATATTTTTACTGTATTATGTTGTTAGTGACTAGCTATCAAAAGGTCAATTTCTTCAAATGTTTTAATGTTGTCGCTTACCCCCTGCCACTCATGGAACCTAATAATAAAAGGTACATTTTTAAATCTATGTGAATGTATAAATAAAATTGTCAGTGACCGCCTAGCGGCAACAGAGACAGGTTTACGTATTTTAAACTACCCCCAACTTATAATTTATAAATATTTGCATACACAAATGCTATTTAGAGGCACTGTATTGGTTTATCTCTACCAAATCAACCATGATCAAGTAATTAAATTATAGTTTAAAAACTGAAGCAAAAGGCTAATCCTTATAATCCCGGTCAGGATTTAAGATCAAAGCAATGCAATTAGTGTTTAGTCAAACCAATGCTCGTGAAAATAAGGTGACCGCACATCCAAATCACATCAAATTAGCTGAAAATTTCCTTGAAAGATTCCGCCACTTTAGTAGATTTATTAAATAAAAATAATATTAAAATATAGAGACCGATATAGCTAGAGGCTCAAAATTAGATTTATGTGTTTGTCACGTTGTAAGTTGTACGCCAAACATCAATTTGATTGCCTAAATTAGGGTTTTCTAACAAGCAATTATGTATCAACGAGCATGTAAAAAGATAGGTAACATGCACGCACTACTTCCCTTCAAGTTTGGGTGCTGTTCGGGATTCGATCATATAAAATACATAATAATGATTGAGCATGCATGCACCAGAGCGTTTGAGCGCGCATGGCTTGTCCAATTGTAACATTTGAAGCCAGGCTTACGGAATTCCTTCGTTGCTGGCGCGGACGAGTTTTGTAACGAAATCGCCGCTGTCCGGTCAGGTAGAATCTGAGTCATCAACGCCACGACTTGGTCGTTCAACTTTCATTATTGTTTATTTATATTTTTATTGTCCAAGTGGCGACGACGCGTGCGAAACGCCATAAAACACCGAGAGCAGCCGCTTCAGAGCTAAAGCTTTGTGGCGGGGGATAGGAATAATTCAATTTTGTCAATATATAGTAAATATAATAGGGAATACAATCACTAGACATATTTTACCCTTATTAAGTCCCAAATGTGACATACAATGACAGACGATGAAGGTGGACATAAAAATCTGTAAATATATTAAATCCTCTCTCGGGGGGCCTTGCCTAATTACTCCCTATAGAGGTTCTGGCTAAGCGACTTAAGAGCTGTGCGAACTCTCAAAAACCCGGTAAAACTGTAGAGGTCGCCTGGCCGATCAGCGTAATTCATTCAGAAAAAATATATTAATCATCGCCAAAATTAAAATCAGTTCTCCATTCAACTTGGATAGGAAGGAATGCCGTGGGTGTCACGTAACCATATATGTTTATGAAAACTAATATGTATCGAATATTATCCGATAACTACAATTGCTCGCTACCAAATTATCATAGCTTAATAACAACTGTTAATGGCACGATATCGCTGCAGCCTTGTTAATTACGATGTATTACCCGGAGTGGCAGGGCGTTGGGGGACAGCCGCGCTGAGGAGCTGGCTGGCGACCGGTTCTCGGCGTAACTTAACGCCTCGGTCAACAGTATCCGGTTCAGATAAGAGTTTCAATTCAGTAGGCGTTTACGCGGAGCCCGATGAATGCTAAGTGGGCACGCAATGCGCGGTCCGAATTTGTGCTCCGCGTGTAGTGGCGTCCTTGGGAAAAATTATTGGAACAGTTACTGATTATCTATTCATAGTTCCCGGTACTCGTACTATGGCGTTGTTAGCCCGAACACGCGTATAACAACAAACGGTGAGGATTGAGAGATGCTCAGCTATTTAGTCGTGACTTTCGATATACCCTCGTCCTGGGATTATTCGCAGAAGCCGTTGCAGTGGCTTTACCACTTCTTCTATTCTTCGAGTGCCTCTCCGACTAGATTGAATGGCTGGATGGTAGTCAACTCTAGTCATCATCTAACCAATTCCAGTCCCATTACCACTGTTGGCTTTCATTCCTTTGACAGATCAGTCCGATTACAACTGCTAAAGTTCAACGTAGCGTTGCAAAGAACGAAGGACTTTGAGGCATTCACACTAATTTGATTTGCTCTCTGAATTGCCGTACCCGTTATAATATAAATGAGAAACATTTTTTTTGTCATTAATAATAAATAATGGAAATACATCTGATTATTTTTAATATATCATTAAAAATCTCATTATAACTTAGACATTCAATTGATATTCACCGTTAGAAGTTGTATACTATCGATTTTAGTAAGATTAATTGTCGATATCGAGTTTCGACTATATCCCAACCCTAGCCATCTAGTAGTCGGGTAACGGTACGAGGTAGAACATTTTCGTTTTCCAAGATGCGCGGGTACATCGCGTGAGTACGCGGGGTCACGCAAGTCTAGTCGCGGTGAATGTGAACAAAATTGCCAAGTGCTGGGAACGCGGCACCTCGATGGTTATCGCGCTGGGGATATAGGATATTCATCACATTTATGCTCCGGTCAAGACTCTTTTTAAGATTTTGTCGAGATTTTAAAATCTCATGTTAGCTGTTTTTAGTAAAGAAAACAAATCTGCTTTAGACCACACAACTGAAGTAAAAGTTTTTTAGCTCTGTCTATATGTTAGAATGTATATTGTATTTATAAATGTGCGTCCTCTTTCGTTCCTACCCTGTAATACGTACAATACACACTATCTAAGACACACGAAACGTAACTCTGTCTTTCGATCCTTACTAACTTATATCTGCCTCTCAACTCGCCGCATCACACTTTTGGTAACGCTCTCGTAACGCATTCACCAGCTTACTCTTACTTCAAAAGTGTTCGTCTGACGGCTTTAAACAGTCTAAACAGTCGAGTATCACATTTGTATATGTACCACTATTAATAGTTATGAAATACTAACACGAATAATGTTAAATTGTTTTTAAAGTGTTACCTTAGTGTACTTAAGTAAAGCGCATTGCGCAATTGACCGAGCCGTGCTTAAAACCTCTCGGGCATCTTGACTCAAGTTGATATCGCGCTGAGAATAACGGTCCAAGACGACGTTCTATCCTGGGAGCTCTTGCGAAGTCTTCCAGGCGAAAGATTTGCAAAGAGCGAGTAAGGATCTCGCTAAGCACTCAAAGTGCTCGGCCTAGGTGGCACATTAAATCTAGTGAAACTGTTTAAGATTTTACTGTTATGTTAAACTAAAGCCGGTGCTTCCCATATAGTACTTTCGATTCTGACAATGCCATCTATGAGAAAACCGACCACCATTAAATTTGTATCATGTGCGCGACAAGTGGACGAATAACCTATTATCACGCCAACTGATTTCAAAGATTCATTTTTTTTATTGTAAAGGATGTACTCCAAGTGTAGTTTGATAAGATTCTGATTACTATTTCGTAATAATCCTGTGATAATTGGGAGATAAAAGGAGGGCATCCGCGTTTAATAGCGTTTATATTTTTTTACTCATAAATATACTTGTTAATTAACACCATGAATGTTTATACATTCGTTTCAAGTTGAAATGAACACCCACGCCTATAAAATTCGTCACACAAAGACTTATACGTAAGAGTATTTATAATATAAAGTTGAATCGCACGTTGTTGGATGTTCACGCTCACCCCTCTCCCGGCGCACGTCGGCGATCAGTGCAGCGGAAGAGTTAACATCACTTTCATACTGAAATTCATTACGCGTTTGTATTTTAATAATCACGGCAATATTATGTGCGCAATTTGTGCAAAGCACATTATGAAAATACAATCTATTATACGTTCGTTGTATCGTTATAATTCTATTGTGTACCACTTCAATGCGTTAATCGGTATAAGTTTGCAGCAATGACTAACTAGTTAAATTAAATATCTGAAGTAACATTTGATGACAGTGGTAGTTCAGGGTCTGGGCGGTCGCCTCAAGTTCATACTAAATTTTATTGTTACAATTTCAAGTGCTGATTAACACGTGCTCGACGATGATAGGTAATATAGTGTGGAAACTTGTTTGTCTTAGAAAATTTTCTATGGCATGTGAAGCATGCCAATCCGCACTAGGGCCGCGTGGCAGACTATATTATTTACCTTACCCTTCTACTCTCTTCACAGAGGAGGCTTACGGGCGACTGTGAAATGCATATGTACATGCGCTATAACTTTAACATTTATTAATATTTATAATATTAATTTAGACTGTAACTTTTCAACAGACTTCAAAAAAGGACTCAATTCGTGTGTATGTATGCGATGCAATACCTATTATAACTCAATATCACGTCAACCAATTCCCATAATTCATTTTTATTCGAAACGATATATTTCAAAGGTAGTTTGATGAGATTTTGGTTAGGTTTAGGTTAATTCTACTCTGTAATATTCGTACGATATTTCGAAAATACAAAGAGCGCGGCATCCACGCATAATTGCGTGTAACGTTTGATTGGATTAGCAGTCGATTTTTGTGTTTACTGGTAAATATACTTGTTAACTTAAAACTTGATGGTGGTATTTCAATACTTAATTTGATACGGCTGATTGTATTCAAGACAAGTTCATCAGCGTATTGAGTGCAACGTTATTCTAGTGATACATTTCTGTAAGGTGCGGATATCGCATGTCGTGTGAATGCACTTTACCGGCGAGGTGGAACTGGTTTCATGCTAATACAATTATCGGCTGCCGGGGCTGTCCGGGGCCGCTAAGTGACGGACGGAAGATGGGTTTGTCTATATGCATGTTCAAATAATTTTTGTTTGCGACTGCTTCGTAGGGGAGAGTTTAACGTTGCGCCGTGTTAAATTGTTTTTGATCATTAAGCGAACTGTTGAATAATGCAGTGGGGTGGCCACTGATCTAATCGATGCAATCCTCTCTCGTGTTGCATTTGAATTTTAAGCGAAATCTTTATTTTGTTTTAGGATAAATTTGATTTATTCACGTTATGAGGGAGATATTTATGAGTAAACACAAAACTCGACTTCAAATCGAATCAAACTTTAAACACATCAAAAAAAGGAAGAGGTTCTCAATTCGTCTGTATGTTTTTTAACCTACTAACTTTGGAGTGGGTAAGCTGATTTTGATGATTATTTTTAATTTCAAATCTGGTGCTTCCAGTGTGGTTCAATAGACAATGGCATCCACGTGAGTACCAATTATAACCAACATCTCAAATTTGCATTAAGTGTGTGCGCCACAAATGTACGAAAAACCCAATATCATGCCAACCGATTTCGATGATTTATTTTTTATTGGAAAGAATGTATTTCAAGAATATTTCGATGGCAATTTGATAAATTCTATTTCGTAATATTTCTACGATAATTTGTGAATAAAAAGAGGGCGTGTACGCGTAATTGCGTTTCACTTTTGATTCGATTTGAAGTCGGTTTTTGTTTGTCGTCGTATTTACTTGTATTTCCGATGTATCATAGTTATTTACGTAGTTATGGCCTACCGATATTATAATCAACTAGCACTTTTCCATATGATTTTTAGGAAATCACAAATATATCATCGGAATGCCAAAATGAAATCAAATGAATTTTTGGTCCCTAATCCAAAAGAAATCCTTCCAAATGAAATAAAATTTAAATAATAAAAATAAAATATTAAACAACGGTGCTATACACAGACATAAATACACAGCAATAGAGAACCTCCACCATTTTCTCAACCGGTTAAAAAACATTTTCCTTGTTAGTAAGCAAATGATGAGGTATCCTGGTTAAATACTGAAGATATGGTAACATTACACGAAACTACATCGAAGGTGTTATAGTTATAATCGATGTTACACGTCGATTAGCGACGCCATCTCCGCATGTGGTCAAAGTTAAGGTCTTACGAGTTCATCGTATCTTTATATATACGGCCGGCACGCATTCGGGGAATCGGTAAATCCGTTTATGAGTAATATCAATTAAAGCGTCGTATATCTTTTATATATTTTTACATTTTTAAAATCGAAATTTGATTACGTGAAACAATTTGAGACGAGCAACATGGTACTGAATTTATTTTTAATCTATGACGATGACTATTTTATCTGAGCCTCGTTTTGAGCTAGGTTTCTGTGTTCGTTAGTAGACGTCAGCACGTCTTCAAAAACCTTTCCCTGGTCTGACTGCGAGTAATCTCTATTATAAAAAAACATAAGTGTTTTAGACCACACGAATGAAGTAAAACTTCGTTAGCTCCGTTTATATGTACGTATAATATACACACGATTGTTCATAAGAGAAAGAGAGAAAAATAATGTTTTTGCACGAAATTCTTTATTATTTAGTTAATTTAGTTAATAAGTATTTATTAGTTCATTTATTTCCGTATTCTTCTTCTTAGTTTAAATTTTGTTTTTGTTTTTTAAGTGTTGCACGTTAAAATAATAATGATAATAATTTGCGGATAATATTGTTGGTAGTGCAGTTACATATCTTATTTCTATTATGTCTTTTATAATATCAATTGTGCTATTGTTTATTGTCCCAAATAAAAAGAAAAATAAGAAATTATCTTTGTAGCTTTACTAAGATTTCATCCTCTCAACTTACGTTACGTTCGTCACACTTTTCGTAAAGCGTGCGTAAAGAAGTTTTACTTCAAATATCCTAAAACAAAGTAAAAATATATATATCATTACAGTATGAGTCATTACTGTGATCTAAAGTACAGATATAGTGAGAAAAGATTTTCCTTCTTAATTTTTCAGAAATTATCGTATTTATCGTGAAATAGCTCCATAATAATGGATATGAAAATGTCACTAATTTAATACGATCATTCATTAACAGTACGGGTGTCATCGTATTCCGATAAAGATTTTTTCACTACATCTGTACATTAGTTAAACACCGTCGGCAAACATTAATTAACTCATTACATTAAAAAAATCTTGTGAGATATTGTGTGAGCGTATAAAAACCCTTTTAGCAAATTCTTACATTAAAAAAGTGTTGAGTGCACTCCGCGTTCCGCGACATAAAAACCTTACGTTGCTCGGCCGTGTCTAACATTACTCAGCTCTTTGTGACGCGATGCAATTAACACACTAGATAGGAATGAATGTATAGATTAATAAACGGCACGTAAAATATCGCAGCGTGCAACGTGTGTTGCCAGCTGCAGGACGCTCACCTGCTCTGTACCGGGCCGTTACCTTTGACATTCGAGAAAACTACACTCGTTAATCTCATAAATAAGAACGGTCAATTTTGCCCGAGCACCGTGTTGCGCATTGAAAATGTTTTCCTTTGTCCACTGCAATACATTGGCGATACTTTTTATCGATTCCATAATCGATCCTCCGTTTATGGAATCAATTTATCTTGTTATACCTAAACGTGCAAAAGATATTTAAGTGACACGCCTTAGGCTACTATTTATGGTATAGGGAAGCGAATATTATGAATATAGTGGTTATGATTAGTGCTTCTTAGGGTTGTCACCTATATTAATTTATTGCATTCAGTAGACATTTTTATGGATAATTTATTCTTAACCTTCTACGAAAATAAAATCCATTTCAGTTATTATCGGAGCAATGATTTTCATTGTTTTTAACCGACTTCAGAAAAGGTGGTGGTTCTCAATTTGTCTGTTTATTTTTTGTTTATTACCTCATAACCTTCCACAGGGTGAACCAATTGAGTTGATTCATTTTTTATTGGAAAGGATACACTCCAAGAGTAGGTTGTTTTGAATTTGTTTAGGTTTTGATTAATTCTATTTCGTAATATTCCTACGATAATTCGATTTCAAATATATTCGAAATACAAAGAGGGCGTCCGCGCATAATAACATTTAACGTGCGATTTAAAATTATATAACGATTTGAAGTATAATTATTATTACAACATATATTAGGTAAAAACATAGTAAGGCAAATTATAGTATTCCTTTTGTAGTTTTTTTTCGTATCCCTAAAAAAATTGTTTTTGCTAGAGACCTAATTTTTTAGACATAGACATTTAGACATAGACATTTATTTATTGGCATCACAATACAAAAACACATCACAGACTGAATATAACACACATTAAAAAATATGAAAAATAGACAAAACACAGTTAAAGTTACACGGACAAATAATACAAAACATATGATGCCAATATCGGACACCGTCTCAGCATATGCTGTCACAAGGATGCGACAGCGCTGATTTTCGGTGCCCGGGACTACCTAAAGACGTGCGCACGCAATACTACTTTTATATGGAATTTATACAGACAGTAAGAGTATAATAAGCTTTCGTCTATACAATCCCATTTCTTTCATTCTCTTTATCTCTTCCGTATTCTTACTGTAATATTTATTTTATATTCTATAGTATATCTTATCTGCCTCTACTTTACATGAAATGTATTTATTGCCTTACTCTACTATCTTTTGTCTTGTCATTTAATAATTTACAAACAATACAAAATTAACTAACAGGATGAAATTATGTATAAAAAAACACAGCTTAATAATAATAAATAATATTAAAAGTTTAATGTACGTAATAGTGATTTTGTATCAAACATAATTACTGGCAGGTAGTTTTCACATATCATCACGGAAACCGTTCTGCCTTGTGGATTTAAATAAAAAAATGGTTATAAAATAGTCCTATTTTCCAACAGCCCTAATGCACACCGGGTATATGTTACTAAAGTAGTTTAGTTTAGTTCTACCTAGATTAGGTTCTGGTTAATGCATCGGGGCTAAGCTTTGGGATAAGTGAGGGTAGATCTATAATTAGTGTGGGCGCTTCGCGCGATCGACCAATAGCGGGTAGACATAATTCAAATTGTAAAAACCATTAGAACGTCGAATAATTAGCCCGGGGCTAAGGTGACGTCAGAGCGGACAATGCATTTCGACCCGCGCCGCAGTTTTTGCGCCGATATTTTGTTTGCAAACGAAGGACAAACAAGGACGCTCGCAAAGTTAATAAACGCACGTACATACATTTTTTTCTGGTAATAACTTTCTGTTGTTTTACAGTTCACTCAATCAAAAAACTGTATGTATATACATTTATCTGTTAACGATTTCTTGATGCCTTTATTAATATAAAACAATAATTTGTTTGTTTGCATAATCAATGATCATTTTATTTTATTTTATTTAAAAAATATACTCGCTATAAAGGTTAAAATAACAGCCTTTATATATGTCCCACTGCTGGGCACAGGCCTTCTCTTTAAAGAGAGTATAATGACATAGTCTACCACGTGGCCCTAGTGCGGATTGGCGGACTTCACATGTCTTAGAAAAAAATTCTAGGAAATGTAGGTTTCCTCACGATGTTTTCCTTCACCGCCGAGCTAGTGGTAAATCAGCACATAAAATTGCAACAACAAATTTATTGGTGCCGGGGATCGAGCTCGAGGTTTTAATCCAATTGGGTTGATAGACGACAGCTTGTTACGTTATATCTTAAACTATTAACCTAATGATAAATTACATCGTAATGTGTTATGATTTTGTAATTTAGTAAAAAATAGGTTCCTAAAATTTGTGTCACATGTACGGTAAGACACTTTGTTATGTGGAATTTAATAAGCTCTTTAAAAAATGGCCATTCGACTTATTTAAACCGGTTGGTTCAAAAGATATAAATAATAATTATAAATGTTCAACACGTGAGTTACATATGGAAAGGCAAGAAGTTAAAACGTGCAACTATTCGTTGAAATAAAAAAAATCGAATAATCTAATAACTTAATCCTCGTTATCGATTCATATAGATGTTCCCAGAATTGTTCCGACCTGTTCACCCGATAGGAACTTAAACTATTAGCGAGTAATAGAGCCGTCTGCAGACAGAGATCCGTCTTCCGAATTCCGCCGGAGCATCCCGTCGGGAAATTGCTATTGCTTGGAGCGCGGCGTCGCCCGCACTGACGGACTATGTCGGTAATTCTGTCTAACAATAGACGAGACGACGCTCCAAAAGATGCCCATTAACAACATCTGCATTCGTCTCCTTCGGTCACATTGTTGGGCTCTATTTGAGCATTTATTACTGCTCGATCACTTACGGTAAATCCTGTAAAGTCCAGATCAGATGACAGCCGCGGGACGTATTGCCTATTTTGTAAATTTACATGATTTTAATGGCTGTTGGTCGTTGCTAGTAAGCGGATTTAAAAAATGCACCGGATGAAGAAGTGATCCAGCTATTAGAGGCTCGAGGTCCTAAAGTAGAACTTGTACTATGAGACATTTCACCTTTCATAACTCACATGCAATTATTATTATTACAATATACATTGAGAATTAGATTGTTACATAAATTTACTGATACTATACTACACTCGATCGTTATTATACCAATGAAATAATCAAAAGTAGCTGTAGTAGTAAATGGCTTAACCATTTGATTTTAATTAAAAACATTTACGCGGCCCTCTTAAGCTCTCTCGGGTCAGAAGGCTATCGCAAAAAGAGTAACGACTTAAGCCAAGTCTCGGAAATTCTCGTCCTTAGATACTCCAATAAAGGATCAGGCTAAAGCGTCCTAATATTTAGTCCACACGTTGGGTCCTTAAAAAAAGAAACCACTATTCCGTGACTGTTTCATTATAAAATACTGGTCGGTCAACACAGGTTAGGTCATCGTTGTCTTAATATCTCGATCTATAATATCCTTCGCAAAAATCTTTAATATTTGCCGCCTGAGTGCGTTTCAAAGTCTTCATTCAGACTCACAGTCGCTCTGCCAGGCCACCCAGTTGCTTGTCAGTTGTGTTATTTACTTGAGGTAAACACATTACCCGAATGCGCGAAGCAGGTAAACCAGGCAAATCCACTTTAAACTATTTATAGAATCCAAGTTTGCACTTGAATATAGAATAAAATACAAACGTACATTTTTTTTATGTATTTATATTTTTTTTCATATAAAATCACTTTGTAATAATTAAACCGCAATATACCATGGAGTGCCTTTAATTTATCGGAGCCAGAATTCAAAAGCGAATTAAAGTATTTTGTGTAAAAAAAACTTGATTCGTTCCGGACCCTCTAACCCCGCTCGTTTTAATAACAATCACTCGGGCGCCGCAAAAAATCGCGCACCCATCCGTAACGAAATGTGATGCTAAAGTAAACTTATACGACCGGTGTAGTTCTAGCAAACAATTTATACAAATAACTTTTTTATTTTAACATATTTATACAAAAAATTGTTTTTCTTTAAATATTTAATTATTAGTAACTTATAGAATTTAATTTAAAGATGACCTAACCAGTGATAGTAGGCAAGGCGTCCGATTCAGATTCGATGTAGCAAGTCGGCAACCTTTTAAGTCGGAAGAGTCAAAAATTACAATTTGCAAAATTTCTAACTTTTTAAAGAGCCACAATTTTTTTTCATTAATAAATAGTTATTGTATTATTAAAGATAGTGCTAGAGAGCCCTAGCTTTACATCCAAAGAGCCGCATAAGGCTCGCGAGCCGCGAGTTGCCGGACCCTGATCCAAGGCAATGGTCGCCAAACTTATTAAAGAGCCAAATATGAACAATACAACAATTCAAAAAAGAAATTGGAGGACAAATCTGCTTAGTAAACTTTTATTACACTAAATAAGTGGTAAACCAAATAAAACTAAATTTCATACTACATATTCATTAATGCGAAAATGTGCATGCATCTTGGTTTGTATGTTGTGCCAGAGCCGTACTTAAGGAGCCAAAGGACCACACGGAGCCGCACTTTGCCGACCACTGCTCTAGGTTTAGAATTCCAGAGGGCTAAAATAATATCAGCTCAGCTATTTCGCTCAGTAATAAGAGGGAGTTATTGCTATATATGTTTATCCTGTTGGTAAAACAAAACCTATGCAGTAATATTTGTTAATGTGTTGCATTTGGGCAAAATATTTTAACTCCACCCCCAATATCGTCACGTTCTCTATCTTGATAAAGATCGTTATCTCTGTCTTCTATCAATTGGAATAAACAAAGTGGATAGCTAATTTTTTTTTGGCTCAAAACCTTCGTCTCAACAATTTGTAGCCCTAATAAATATGTCTGAACAGAAAACATAATGCACCCAATACATTAACTTCGGCGTGTATAAAAATGTTGATATTTAAATTGATACCAAATACTTGGAGCGTGAAGGCATCCCGGGGTCCCCTCACGTATGCAGACGCTGCTAAGTCAACAATTTATTGGATCCCATCCATCAAGATACGTCGGCGTATTGTCCAATTGCATTCCGTAAGGCCGCCATTAGAATTCGGTAATCCGACGATATCGTCTACGTTATTACTTGGCTTCAGTCACTTCCCTCTTTAACAATCTTGTCACGGTGCTAAGGGGTCAAATAATTAATAGAATTAGCAAGTGCTCTTTTAAAAGTTTTTAAAGTAAAACTTCTTTACACATCCTTGGCTTGAGGAGTATGCTGGTAAATGCGTTGCGAAATGTGTGATCGGGCGAGGCGAACTAAAGTTACGAGTATTTATAAGTTGTATAGATAGAAAGTGAGATGGAAATAAAAGAGAGTTACGTTTGTCTGAGACACAGTGCAGGTCTATTGTCTGTATCACATTGTAGGAGCAAGAGAGAGCAGTGCGCGTGCACGTTTTCTTTCTCTCGATTAATTGTGTATATATTATATTTTGTTATATACTCGTACTTTGCATGTACAAACATATCGGAGCTACTGAAGTGTTACTACAGACGTGTGGTACAAAACACAATCGTCTTTTAGGACAAGGTCACGTGAGGAATGTTCTAGAGTGTTAAGATTAACAACTTTTGGGTTTTTGTGCTTAACTCGATATTGAATTTGTGTATAATATGTGAAGATTATTGCACACTGTCACTATTATTAACGTCTTGAAAATTAATTCCATTAGTTTGTATTATTTTTTATTATTTATTTCCATATTATTAAAGGAATTTACTAAATAGAACATACAAAAATGCCCGTGATAAATTTGCGCACGGTATATATGTAACACCTGTTACACATGAGACCTAGACTTGGTAAAAACCTAACCCGCTAAAGGCTTAAAGGGCATGAGAGCTTATTTGTTTTATATTTTTTCAAATGCATCATGTTTGTAGGAATAACTTGCCAAATCACTTGTATAAATAGGTATGGCGATAAGCTCAACACACACATATGAGCCCTAGTAATCTTTATTCAAAGCGGAAAACGATTCCCATATCTCTGTCTACCCCACTAGGGTCAAAAGAATTTGAGCGCTTGTTTTGTTAATAAATTAATTTCAGTTATATTTATTTAATTAAATACATATTTTACAAAACGTACATTATTTTAAATTGAATTACAATCTTACATCATAAATGGTATAATTCGCTTTGTGAGTCCGTTTCAAGTTGAATTGGACAATGCAGAATGAGGACGTTCTGTCGCAATACAATTCTTGTCAAGTGTTGATTCACTTTATTGCCACCAATATTGTTATCTTACTTCACACTAACATTACACCAATATTGTGCTTATATAATTTAATACTTTGCTTAAATAAATTTCACCAAATATTTTTCTTTAATTGTTTATGTATTATATAAGATTATCAACATAAAAAATAAGATGTCAATTTTCTTCACGTTCATTTTTAATTAGGCAAATACACACACAGCATTCAATAAGAATGTGAAGTAAATAAAACACTTAGTAAGTAAAAAGAAGTTGAAAGATTTTATACCTTCTTGGAATCCGTAACTAACGCACGGCGACACTATATTTAGTTAAGTAAAAAAAGTCATATAAAAAATATTGAACCGTGAAATATTTTAACTAAATTAGCTTTAACGATGAGCTCACCCCAATTCTCATCTCATCACACATTTTTATAATGATAATTACAACAGTATTTTAAACTACTTGGTCCTATGTTTTTAATTACAATGATTAAGTGTCATTAGATAAGCATTTCACGATATACCAAATCACTCGTCAGCCTTCCCCTTGTCCCGGCCACAAATCGTACCTTCGTGATGTGCCGATCCATTATTAGTTCCGCGTTACAATCGTTACTAATTTCGCGTGATATGATTCCAAGGCTGGCCCCGGGGCGCGGGGCAAACACCAATTAATCCCGGAACGCGATATGCGAAGGGAAGGCGGGGGGCAGATTGATGCATAATCTCGCTGCATTTGAACAGCTTCCGATGCAATCACCTAAGAGGGATCGCTCGGAGGGACTCATTCAATGCGTTATATTTCTTACCAGTACACGTTCATGCAGCCCATTGGGGAGCCGATGTTGTGTTGTATCGGTGTGCGTTACAATAGTTTACACTACGCTTCATTTTGTTTGGTTTCCTTTTCATTAAACCATTTATGGTACATGTTCATCTCTTTCTAATTCAATACAAGCAATATGAGCCGTGGAACTTATCTCTGTGGCAGTCTATTTTATCTATATACCTTTTTTATCTAAAATATAATAAATATATTCTCTTATGTTTCTGATAGGTAGGTACATAATGTTTTACACGCGTTTTTTATTTCAATATAATAACAAGTATATTTACGAGCAAAAACAAAAACAGACTTCAAATCGAATCAAATGTTAAAGGCTCTTACACGTGGACGCCCTCTTTGTTTTTACGAATCATCTTTATAGTGATTAATTAAAAAAACGTACAGACGAATTGAAAACGCCCTAAGACTAGATGGAGCGACGATCTTCGCAGGACGGCTGGCAGAAGCTGGATGAGAGTGGTCGAGGATCGTGCTCAGTATCGTGTATTTAAGTGGCTGATGATAAATAGTATAATAGTATTTATAAATATTCAGAAATGAAATACCTTTTGTTCCGGTGTTCGCGGTGCTAATTCTTCCACTTATATCTTAGTCATTTCTCGGTCTACTGTCAGGATCCGCTTTCCTACAAACACAAAGATAGTAAAGTAAGAAAAAGGAAATAGTAAAAATATTCTCAATATTTCATATGATCAGACGTCCTACCACTGTCGGATTTCTTGTTATTAAGTACAACTTTTTATAAACATTCTTTTTAACATACGAAATGATTAACCATTTCTTTAAACTGATTTTAAATTAAGCATAGAAGAAGGTTTAACGTAAATAGTTTGAACTTAAGACCTTTTGTTTCGCAACGACAAGACCCTATGTTTAAGCTATAGATATATGTAGACTGCTTGACATTCCCAGTTACTAGTCCCCTTTCTAAACTAAACGTAAAACATATTTAGATACGAGTACGTTTACGAAATATCGAAACATAAATCCTTTGGTTTAATTTGATCTTTAGCTTTTAGAAGTGACAGTGGGGCAACTGGTAATGTTATTCATGCGCCTTATATGTCGTACTACAAATTCCATAATATCACGATACGTATTGCCCGGCGTATTGATAAAGACAGCCGGTCGTGACCAAATCTGTGAAGTGGCGAATTCACAGCGAACTTTTCGCATATCAATCATAAACGCCGAGTAAATATAGGTTTCTTCTAGGAAATGATTTGTTTGCATTACGTCATTACGTGATTTGAACGTGAAAATTCGTGTCTCCGGCGTAAATCATTCGAGTCGATTTAATTCACGCCGCAGGCCTCCGCCCGGACCCCGTTCCTAACCCACTATCAAGATAAGTGCTCGGGTTTGGTTATGCGATCATTGGCTATTATTTAGCCTTCTGTTATAATTTGTAGGTCTTGTGGAATAAAATAGTCCAACAACTAATACACTCGCTTTATTGAGACAGTGTAACGTTGTACAAAAAATTATTTATAACAAATACCGTCACAACTGCGCATCCTCACAATCTTTATACAAAATTAATTAGAAGTCAGATTAGGAACTAATAAAGTTAAACTATTATTAACAATGCTAAGTTCATGTGACGATCAACTAAATTATGAATTAAAGATACAATAAGGTACAGGTAAATCATTAAGATATAATTGGAAGTAGTTATTGTGCATAACAATCGCTGGAGGCCATGTGTTGCCAGCTAACACTTCCTATTATTTCTTTATATAGCGAACGTTAATCGTTGCTAGATAAAACGGTATTGTTTATTGAAAACTAACACTGCGTCCTACTCTCCCTGACTTATACTTGGATCAATGAGCTCGTTTACGTTTCTTATAGTTTGAAAAAATTTGAAAGGTGGAGCTCCCGCTCTCCTTGGATTAATCATCTTATTATACCATCCTTTCTGTCTTATGTTCTTTGCGGAGAAAATCGGGACGACATAGAACGAGATAAAGCATGAAGGCCAAGATCGATTAATGATCACGAAGAGAAAAAAATGTTTTATATAATAGTGGTGTATATGTTATATTAAGGTACGGGATAACGTTTATCAAATAGTAAATGAAACAGCACAGTCTCAGCATCAGGCCAGCAAATTCTACTTAGACTATATTCAAATTTCTTTTTCTTTATCGGTTTTTTTACCCAATATACGAAATATAAAACGGTTAGTCCCTTTCTATAATTCTATAGAAGCAACATTTCATGTTTAGTTTCATAGTTAGTACTGTACCATGTTACACAACTGTACCATGGTACAATGAAAATATTATGTTCGCTTGTTAGTCCTGGCAGCTATTTAGATATAATTATAAATTAGAAGAAAAAGAATACATTTAAGAAGGTCTTGTATATTTTATTTTAAACTAATTAAAATATAATGCAGGAAACTTCAGGGAGTGAACCAGTTTTGCTAACGAACAACTGCTATTTCTCTTGTCGCAAGAAAGATATCGACATCCGAGAGAGCTATTTTTAGAGAGAAATATACATGTTTAGTTAAAAATGTAGTAATTTGTGAGCAGCAATGCAACCAATCTCAATGGAATCGTTGCCCCATATAGCCTACATCCATATTGCATAAGCTTCTGCAACCCTATCGGGCAGTCTCCCAAACGGGATTGCGAAGGACTGCTTCGTGTAAATTGCCTGTCTCGTGCTGCAGCGGTGTCCGCCCGGGAATCAATTTTTTGTCACGCCCGCTACAAAATTCAACGCTTAAATGATAATATCATCGCCGCTCGTCACCAAAGTTTTCGCCTAACTAAAAGTGCCTGTTACATTCATCGATAAATACGCGACAAAATATACCGAAACACAGATAAACTACAAAAAACTGATATGATTGGTTACTGGCGCTTTAAAAAACGTAATATAGTAGGATTTGAAAATCTCTTTGTAAAGCGATTGCTATCTCTATTTACGCCGGTAACTTTGAAAGGACCTAAGATTTTATCATGTACTAGCTGCGCCCCGCGATGTTACCCGCGTTATTTATTTTTTTAATAAATAAAAGTAGCCTAAGTTACTACTTATTTCATTAGCTATCTGCCAGTGAAAGTCCCTTCAAATTCAGAATTCAGAGATAACCCAGAAATTAGACACAACTAAAAGACAGACAAGAATTAAAAAATATGCTATTTTGGTATACGTCCCGTGTATATATATTATATGCGTTTTAAAAGTCGTTATTTTAATATTACAAACAGACACTCCAAATTATTTATTTGTATAAATGCCTTAAACGCTCTAAGTAATCCTTTTTATTTTCTCAAAAAGGTATTGAAGCGATTTAATCGATACCTATTTCATCGGTATTCGTAATCGATATCGACTCTGAATACCTGCAATAAATCAATCGCGCTATAGCGCTTCGTGCTTGACGATTTTTATTAAATTCCCCGATTAAATAGCTGTCGGTGACGTTTAATGAAAACGGCGCGATGTTATCTCGGTAGCTCCGACACCTTTGTAATCCGCTTGCATATAATTGCCGGGACACGATCCCCGGTCCCCTCGAGCGGCGGCTGCAAGCACGCTCGCACACACATAAACACAAACATATCCAGTTGTGCCTCTCTTACGCGTGAACTGTACTTCTCATTCATTTTTTTTATCATATGTGTGTATTACAAGTAGTATTTTCTGTTTATGGTAAAAAGCTTTCGGTTACTTTACTAACTAAATTTCAACAACGTTCCAAAGATTTTTTATAGTCAAGCGCTTGATCATAATTAAACCTTATTTATTTAGTGTTTGGCAGGCGCACAAGTTCTCCTTAAAATGCCTCTCCGATTAGCGTAGGTCGCCAGTCAGTTCACCATACATCTCTCAATCTCTTGCGACTACAACTGTCTGATGTTAAGCAGCCAGGATTTTTTTTATAGGAAAAGGGACAAACGTGCTTACGGTACACCTGACCTTAAGTGCTCACCGTTGCCACCATGAACATCCACAGCAACGAAACAGCTACATGTGCGTTGCCGATCTTTGAGATAGTAGTAGGCTCTGAAGGTCCCCAAATTGTAAAGTTTCGAAAACACCCCTGGAGACTGTTGATTCCGCATGTTAGATAAATTTCTACAGCCAACACTTCTTTTGCCATCGACTTCACCCATCAACATTTTGCCATCTTTGCACAAGTTAAGTGAATGTCTATTCAATTATATCTTGACCACTAATGTTATCGAAGGAAGCTAATTATTCTCATTTAAAGTAAGCTCCCACTTCCTTTCAACCTTAGCGGGGTAGTCAGATGCAACAATCCATATGCCGTTGAGAGCTTCAACAGTCGAACTGTTTAAAATTATAGCTTAGCTTAGCTTTTAAAAGAATTCCGCCACAACTGTATCATTACATTAAAACTGCTAACTTATCACATTATTATCGCTAATACAAGCAAAACAAAGGGATATTGCAATTTATTAATTTCAAGTTGTCGCGGCCCGCCGTTTAGTCGAGTGCCGTTCCCCTCATTATTCCAAGGCAGGTGCTGCGACTGGTTTCGGAGAACAGAGGACTCCAGACAAACGTGGGATACAATGTATTCGCCATTGAATCAGGAAGCATTTTAAACTAGTAGCGTGTGCGAGTATTCACTAAAATTGTATCATATACACTGTTGAGATGGCATGTATTGCTTTTTAAATATTCAAATCATCTTGCGTTGTATAACATAGCACTAAAGCTAATGAGAGGTAGTCAAGGTCGTAATATTGTTCAGCGTGAACCTCTATTAGAGAAACCTGTGAGTATCTTGGTGATTGCATTCCACGACTGCACCATTCTCGCGTAACCTACTTCCACCCACTGTCAACTTTCACAACACGGTGTTTCTGAACCTTTACAATTTGGGTACCTTCAAGAATCGAGACTACTCCTATCTCAAAGGCCGGCAACGCACCCGTAGCTCCTCCGGTGCTGTTTTCGTATTAAAAAAAGTCAGCGCAAGAGTCCCCGAAGATAGGTCAGTTGTTTCAATCGAATTATTAAAAATTCTAGAACTGAAACTAGCTTTAAATCTACTTTGGAAAGCGCTAAAGTGACGGAAAAAAGTCCAAAAACTTTTATCATTAACGAGAGAAGAATCTGCATAGTTCAAGATATTATGAAATGTTACGGTACAGTCGCACGCGACGCCTCATCTGTATTAAAGATGCGTATAACACTGGAAATGTCATTTTGTCCGTATAAAGCTTTAAAACTGACTAATAAAGCTGAAATTACTGTCGGCTGCTGTTTTGCGGTGTAAAGTTATTCTAAACATTTTCGCTTTCCTTGCGATTAAAAATTCTACTTAGTAACAATAATTACTTAAATCAGGTGCGAATTGTAGAGGAAAAATACTTTTAATGGGGTTGAAGCGTTGTGAAGGTCACTGCCGTCGATTATGGGACGTGTTTAGTATCACGCTATAGTTTACCTTCCTTGAGCACAGTGCAGAGGGGCTTCGGTGCGTTCCACTGAAGATCCCGGACATAACCGCCGCCTTCCCCCTAGAAGGCGGGGTATCTTTTGGAAGATTTCCTCCCCGTTAACAAAGAAAAAAACAAGTTATATGTACAACTTAAATTTATGATAACTTTTACTTTACTTAATAGGATTTACGTAATTCTGAAATTTATAATATTTATTATATTATGATAATAATATCTTAATCTACTAAGACATCGCAAAATCAATTGTAGGTACATTACAGTATTTTTTAGGACTTGAGGCGAACGGGCAAGTTTATTGTGTTTACGGTGTCAATTGATCACCTCATTTCATCATATTCTTCCTATGACGTAGACGCGTTGCCGGCCTTTGAGAAAGGTTTTAGGCTTGGTATTTAAATCATACTAGATCTTGAAATTCGCTAACGAATACGTGGAATCGGTTCATTATACCCGAAAAAAAGTATTTTTGTGTACAAAATGGTTCCATAGCGAAGATACAGAAATTTTGCGAATGAAAATTCCAAACTTTGTCTTGAAACATGTATTCAACAGCTTTCGCAAGGCCAGTTTCCATAATAGACATGTTTTAATATTATACGTAAATTTAGGCTATACTTGAAGCCATTACTTTGATACATAATGAAGTACAGACAAGAATGCGCCTAACTGTACCGAGAGTCCATAGCAAAGACAGCTGCCAAGAATGTAGGAATCCTTGCCAAAGTACGGTATTTTGCTATAAGACAACGTTTAAAACTATAGAGTTAAGAGTCTGATCGTATGGTGCAATTCATGAGCCTTTTGGGATTTTTTTATTATTTATAAAAAATAGTACTTAATTTAGCCATAATAGGACAATAAAGTCTATCCGACCCGGCGATTGGACGTAAGTGAAAGTAGTAAATTAGCCAGAAAGATTCTGTTTTGCGCCAATTTTCTTTATAGGCGTCTAAGCGCACAAAGTAATGAAGCGATTTAGATATTTTTTTGAATGGGCATTAGGTTCCGAAGATACACTAGGACCTTTAAAAACGTATAGGAAAAATGTTTCAAGACTAGGTAGTCAAACTACTACCGTCCATTTACATTCTAGCCTAGATTTAGTTTGAAGTCGGCTTTTCTTTTTACTCATATTTAAAAATAAATTACAAAAAGAAAAATAAGAAAAGTAAAATTGCCGAAACTCAAAGCACAATAATAGTCTTTCAGAAATATTGTACAAGAACATAACACCGTTTCCTATGTATGTATATTTATTTTACATTTTAAAACGTATTAAGGAAACTGATGAACAGTAGATGATGAATGCTAACGCGATGTCATCTCACCCATCATGGCGGAGGATAGTTCACCATAGGAGTTTTTAAAGAGCCTTTTGTAGGTCGAGTCCGACATACTGGTTCGCTTCCCCGGCGGGCGAGTATTAATAAACGCATTTCTGTAAAGCTATCTAAGATCTATATCACAGTCAGCTTCTTAGACTAATCTGTGTAGGTTCGTCAAAAAAAAGCATTTGTAGTCGGGCGGGCTGGGGCACGCGACAAAGTCTAGAAAGGTCTAACGTCGTCGACCGCACGCACCTGCCCATTTGCCGTGTTTCTTTTTGTCCGGATAAACGTCGCAAAAACACGACGGGATATTACGTATTAAGTATCGTTTATTTGGAGACTTGCTTGCAATACAATGTAACACAAGTAATTAAAGGAAAAAAATGTCGTGAAATGTAACTTTAGTACCGCGATAAAATAGCGGTTAATGTGTTTTATTGATTTATCCAAGGACCAGTTTTAGAAGAACTAGTGATGATGCGCGGGAGAATCAATCACTGCAATATCCTTAGAGGTTAGCAATGCAACTGCTAATCACCCTTAAAAGGTCTTTTTGGTGTTTGGACCTTTTGCCTTTACCTTACACCAGTGATTCTCAAACTTTTTTTTGTTGCGGCACATATTTAATGATTTCAAAATTTGGCGGCACACAGAAAAATATAAAAATTATTTACTTACTACAACACACTGCATAAATAATTTATGACAAAAATTTTAAATATACGAAATAATTTATATTCATGTTAAAAATATTTTTCTTTTTAAATTATATAATTTAATAATTTTAATATTATTATATATTTGCAAAATTTAGCGGCACACAAAAGTGCAGCGGCACAGTGGTTGAGAATCACTTTCTTGGCGCATGTTGAACCCTAGTACTGAAAGGTGTAATATATACTTGAGGTAGAATTCATTCACTTTTACTAAAAGCGTTATGACGACATACAAAAATTTCGAGTATGTCAAGTGAGTTACACCATATTGTTATTTATAGAGGGTAAATGTCAAACACATAAGAGGCTCATCTTTTTTTAATTTATTTGTACCGCCGATGAGTATCGCAGTCATTGCAGGTTACCACAATTAGAAGTTACCACGAAAAGCGTAAATTAAATATGGAGTTAAATCATTATAAACATAAAACACCCACTAATATTTCACACGAACTAAGCTAAAGCTGTGTTATTTGCTATGTATGCTATGATATGCTAAGTCGGATCTCCTTTAAGCTGATGATGCCGAAATATTACCAAAAAATAATATAAAAACTAATGGATTAGTCGTTTGATAATAAACAAAAAAATTATGAATCTTTAAAAGTATATCGAAACAAAATATGTAGTAGTAGTTAGTAGTTACAGCCTTTATATATGTCCCACTGCTGGGCACAGGCCTTCTTCCTAAAGAGAGTATAAGGGCGTACGCCGCCACGCATTCCAAGTGCGGATTAGCAGGGTTCACATGTCTTAAAAAATTTACTAGGACATGTAGGTTTCCTCACGATGTATTGGTGCCGGCACCGAGGATGGAACTCGGGTTTCTAGCGTACTATGCAACTTGAGGCGACCGCCCGGACACTGAGCTACCACGGCTCTGTGTGCCCCCTGCCAATCATAAACTACGTCTACGCCGTGTCATAATTGTCTAGCATTGTTTGCAT
Source organism: Meandrusa payeni (assembly GCA_029286785.1). Classification (NCBI taxonomy): domain Eukaryota; kingdom Metazoa; phylum Arthropoda; class Insecta; order Lepidoptera; family Papilionidae; genus Meandrusa; species Meandrusa payeni. The sequence goes on from JAGSMX010000034.1 coordinate 1,750,349, forward strand.
GAAATAATTCAATTTTTACCTTAATCCAGTGCGCTGCACAATAGGCCTATCAAATTAATTACCTCCCTTTGGCGTCGGGCGATTTATTAAATGACGTGATACCGGCGGATGCGCCCCTCCTCACCCTTCTACATTCTGGTTTATCGAACGGGAACCATTAGCGATCTATTTACGTATCGTGAACAGCTGCCTTCATATCTTCATGTTAGCTAAACGTTATTGCCGATTAATACCGGCTGCATTATTTCTTTTTAATTATTACGACTTATATGTAAAGCTGCGATCGCTATCTAATGACCGCGTCGACTTTCTGTGCGGTCGAAATTATAAAAAGGTATCTAGCGAGGGTGTCTCGCGACAGTGTTAAGAGATCCGGACGCGTTCATTCGCATAAAACAATGTCAATATTTCCCTTGAAGATAAAATCAGACTTGCTTTTTTATTTAACGGGTCATATAACGTCATATGTTCGTTATTATTCTGCTGCGAGCGCCACGTCACCGTCGACACACACATAATGTTGAAACAGTTGGCTAATTTTCATGCGCTTTTTAACCGACTCTGAAAAGTACGAGGTTTTTATTTGTCTGTTTTTATGTGTGCACTCATAACTCCTTCATGAAACAATTTTCATTTTTAATAGGATTTTAATAGGATAAAATCCTATAAAAGAGTGTACTTTCAATAAGGTTCCAATTTAGGTCATAGTTATTTGATGGCTCTAGACAACTTTTAGGCCTGTAGTTATATCAACGGGAACTCGTGAAAATAGCAAAAAAAATTTGTTGATTGATATATTAGTAAATTTAAGACTGTTCAAGTCTAAGTACAAAAAAAATATGAATGTAGAAGCGGAAAAGGAATATAGACGTAGGAACCTCCTAACACAACTATGACACTTAAAAATATGAAAAAAAAGCGGTCGTTTATTGGTCACTGACTTTTGACTTTGTATATAATATATTGTTATTTACTTTTTGTCATGAATAAACTATGAAGGTGCTGCAAGCGCTTTCTATTTAAAATATTAATATTATTACTCTATTATATAAATATATTATATTGGACTTGTAATATATTTGCAAATGTTTAATTATACGTCGTTGTGCGATCGACCTCTCCTAGTAGTAATAAGAGGGCAGCTGCGTCGCCGCGGGGGTGAAATGTCACCGATACCATTATACAGAGGACAATGCGGATCTCTGATGAACCCGCTTCAACCCTCTTGGCCTCTGACAGGGAGGGGTTGCACTGTGACGATATAAATATACACACACATATATATTTGATTTCGTTATTGTTGCCGGCTCATTGTGATCTGGAAAGGATAATTAAGGTTTTTTAGTTTTTACAAACGCGAAGGGTAAAATCGGCAAATTGTCATTGACGTTTATCGAATTAATGTGGCGGTAGAAGAGCGATGGTTCGCCTTGTAGTCTGGAAATCCTGAATTAACAACTTTTGTGAAAGATGTGATAGCCTGAAATCGAATGATCGAATGAAATCGAGATCGTATGAAATAATTTTTGGTGATTGAGATATTGGTAGGTTAATAAAAGGTCAATAGTAGGTAAGTACTTTTAAGAGGGAACAGAGACAATGTAGGCCTTAGGATTTTGTTATAGTATTAATAATGAAAGTCCGTCCGTAGCAGCTATATTTTCCATTGGCAAGATGTAAGACATTTATGTTAATGTTTAGCGTTCCTTTAGTTTCATGTCGGTTGTATTAATCATCAATATACTGGTTTTAAATACTTTGATCAATATTTTTTTTAAACAACTTAAATGATGTTGTCAATTAATTAATTTAAAATCATTACAATATTTCAATTCATTTTGTAAGTGTTTTAAATGTATGGCTTGCCAGCAAGGCAAAGGGCAGTTACACCAATTCCGACATTGAACGTTCGTCGCAAAAACAATTCAAGTTAACATGATTTATAAAGGAGTCGCGCTATTGCATAATTGAGACGCCTGCATCGCGAACCCGTCCATGTAACCATAGCATTTCGATTTAATGCGTGCTCTTTTTGTCAGCCGCATTAATATGCATTGAGACGCGTGCGGGCGCTCAGCTGTTTCTCCTATGCGGCCGCAAGCTGCGCTCCGTACAAGGCAACGGGCTCGCCGCGGATGGATTACGTACATTACATCGCAATTATTGGCGAGCCGGCCGCGCGTTGGACCACTTTCGCGATCTTTGTTCCGATGACATTGACCTCTCGATCGCTTATGTAATATTTCGGCTCGGTCGTGTCAATGGCACGGCCTTGGAGACTTTACTCAGGGCTTGCGTCAGTCTTGTTACGGGTTCGCGTACGACCTTGAGCGTCTATGATCTTAACGATTGTGTGCTCCACGAATACTGTTTGTATTCGACCGCTGACATCGAAGTCGTTTTGTTGAAGCTTTTTAGCTGACCTGTTTAAATTATTACATCAAATATCACGCCGATAGTGATATAAGAATTAATGAAAAGATCGTATATATTATATCACATAAGTATTATGAAATTTGTGTTTTTTAATATCGATTTAATAAGATTCTGTTTATTTGAAACTTCTTATTTACCTAGTATTATAGAGTAAAAAATAAATTCAATTGTGCCGTAAAATATAACGTATTCATCTTTTGCCACATATCCTAGTGCCATCGAAATATGCAAGTCCCATTCTTTCTATTTTCTGTCGTTCAATCGCTCTTTCCAAAATCACAAACAATTATTCCTTTTTTGCACTTTTAAAATAAATTAATGAATAGTTAAAAAGATTATTCTATTATTTCACTGATACCAGTATCGAGTCCCCTCCGCTCTTCCCTGAATTCACACCATGTTGTACAAACATTAAATCTAACACGCGATATAACCTTTTGCGTTTACATTAATCGAGCCCCCAACCTTACAATACAATGAAATACAAATAATAGATCCGATAGTTTTTTGCATAGAATTTTATAATTTCAAAGCACACCATGTGCAAAAATTTCAAAGGTGCTGGTCTAAGGGTGTACCAGTCGAGTCATTGGCATGGAAAAGTCGTTACACGATATTGGAAATGCGTGTTGGGATCGTTTTTATCGGCAGCCCGCCGCCTCGCTTTACAAGGTCTCCATGATCGTCTTACTCTTTTTGTTGCTTCAACTCGATGCTCCTACATAAATGCAATTTGGACTTGATATTTATATTATTCGTTTGATATGAAATTATACACATATATCTATAGCAACACGACCATTTTATCAAGCGTTTTCGAAGTAAACGTTATTTACGCAAGCTTCACTGGGGGTTTAAGCTGGTAACTGCGTTTCGAAAAGCGTAATGAGGCGAGGTGGAGGACAATTAAGAGGGAGACATAAGTTAGTGTAGATAGAAAGAGAGATATTTACGTTTCGTATATCTAAGACACAGTGCAGGTCTATTGTCTGTATAACACTGTACCAGCAAGAGAGAGCAGTGCGTGCGCACATCTTTCTTGAACTATTGTGTGTATATTATACATACAATATATATATGCATACATATATAAATATGGATAAAATATAAATATGGAGATAAAGAAGTTTTACTTCAGTCATGTGGCTGACTAAAGCAGACTCGTGTTTTTATTTGTTTGTACATACATTGAAACCGATAAACAGAAATTCAAAAAATTCAAAAAAAACAAAGCGGTTGGGATTTGAATTTCGGACGGACCGTGAGATAGATCGAACGCTTAGTCCTTAAGCGATCACTGCTTGGAAGTCAATTAATTATATTCCATTAGGGTAGAACAGTCGTGGGAGCGATGTTTTACGACTTGGAAATAACTAATATAGTCCGTCGTCGAACGGTCCGTCCGTCTGTACGCAGTAGCGTTTGCATATAAAACGATTTTAATAACCCCATTGTTACGACATTACTCTCAAGATTTACTGATAAAGTTGCGTCGCGACTGGAGACGTGACGTATTTGGATAATTACGAAAAAGGTGCATGCAGTATTAACATAATTCAAACGTAGTCGCATTTCCACTAACTCGTAAAAACTAAAGCATTCCGCCCGTGGCCCGGCTACAATGTTGATTAGGCCGATAACTTCAGATATTTTATGTTACGCTACGGTGTGAGGGAGGCCGAGCGGGCAACATTCACGGGCAGGTGTGGTAAGCCGACATTATATCTTGAGGCCCGTTAAAGTAGTGTTGAGCTTTCAAAATATTACACTTTCAAAACGTTTGGAAATTGTACAGATGTATACTACGAATGCTTTGTTAAAACTGTCACGTTTCAAAGTCGTTTGGAGCCTTATGAATAAAATTAAATATGTACCGTTTATTTAAATAAACATATAGAAAGATAATTTGATAGGTATTTGGTAACTACAATATGTAATTGTGAATATTGTGTCCTTTGTAATTATACAACATTCATGGTATCTATATGGGAATACATAACTTGATAATTGAAGTATGTAATTAAGCACTTAGGTTTTTGTCAATTTAGCGGGGTAGGCAGAAATAGCCATCGATGCCTGCTTTTATCATGCTGTATTATTGTCTAGCAATTTATATACTGTGATACAGACTTCCAAATTCTATTTGATTGCCTTTTACATACCTGTTAACGTGGCATCAATCAATTTTGTAGGGACTATGATGTACGTATTTTTTATGTATTTGTATATTTTTTGTAGATTATTTAGTACATGTATAAGCAAAGTATAAGCTAAGAGTCAAAAAGATTGGTTCAAGCCGAGACTCGAAATCCCAGCCCAAACTCTAGGCCTCTCATAATATCTCGGTTGAGTCTTACACCGGCGCGGCTTATACGCGGCTAAATGTCGAAATAATTATTTCATTTTGTTTCTGAAAGTACATCTTTTAAAAGAATTTGAATGTAAACAATTGTCAACATGTACGAAGCAAGTTCAGTTTGCAACCAACTACCGATTATACCTTATTAAACTTCAATTATCCAACTATTCCTCTCATGAGGTTGTTAGGGCGAGGGGACCGCTGATACTTGAAACTTTAATTATGTGTATTGGAGTAGTTGAACGCAGGTAGCTCCGACACTCGAGACGTCTGGTCGCGTTATAAGATTCGCCGGAGACCCCCACGCTGACTACTAGTCAGTACGATACGCGCCCCATAACTAGATTAATCAACGTGTACTAAAGTGTCAGGAATGGAAGACAGCGACCTAGTAATCTTATCGATGGCATTTCTCTTACAAATTTCTTTACTATATGGCCTTAAAAGGTGGTTAATAGAATTTGTCTTTCCATCGTCGATATATAAAGTTTATATTTATGTTTTTTAATGCTTTTTTAATAACAATGGTAACATTGACAATATTACGGCTAAGAAGTCGCAAGGTGCTGGAGATAAGAAAGTTGCACCGGAGAAAACGATAATTCGTATCTCCAATATTAAGTTTCATAGAGCTTCTGTCTAGAACAGCGTTAAAGATAGACACTACAATGTGGAAATGAATTTGTTTCGATGCTACTTTTATACGAGTACGTCGGTCGACTTATCATCATTAGGGCAACTGGTGCGTTCCAATGCAATTAGCGGAGTCGTTCGTCATTTTAATTAGCCATCAGGCAACATGACAGTTTAACAGGCAATCAATAAAGTGTTATCGATTGTACGAGTAGCTCTGCGTCTCGGCCGGCACCTGTCTTCCGCGCCGTCCGAGTCGCGAAACGCTGCGGATTGCTTTTAATGAAGTTTGCTACTTTTCAACCGACTTCCAAAAAGGAGGAAGTTCTCAATTCCTCTGTATGCTATATGTTCTTTTATGTTTGTTACCTCATAACACTCGACTGGATAAACCGATTTTTATGATCCTTTTTTTTATTCGAAAGCTGGTGTTTCCCATTTAGTTTCCATTTCAATTCTGACAATGATATCCATTAGAAATGTATATGTTATAAATTTGCATTAAGTATATACGTGTGCGACGAATGGACCAATAACTCAATATCACCGATTTCGATGATTAATTTTTTATTGGAAAGGTGTACTTCGAGGGTAGTTTGGTAAGAGTTTGATTCTGAATACTACTATATCGTACTATCGTACTATAATTCGAAAGACAAAGAGGGCAGGCGTCTGCGTTTAGTAGCGTTTATAATTCAATTTTTTTTGCTCGTGAATATACTTGTTTAATTGCAATCGTTTATTTTTATAAATTGACCTTTACCTATGGTTACCACGAGCGCAGAATATTGTCTATTCAATTCTAGTATATTCATAAAAATTGCAACCGACAAATGCCCCCCCTTAACTATCTCACAGGGCGGCATAATTCGCTATACCGCCGCCTCAATGACAAATTTATATGTATTAATAATAGAATCAAGCTGGCATTCTTCTGCCACTTCTGCCATTGTCAATGCTTTCTGAATTGGGTATAATGTTAGTAAGTGCTTATCACTCGAAACATTTGATCGAACCGTGATTCGTCCGTTAACTTTCTAATGGATTACCTTTAATAAATGATGTAATACTATTTGTATTCTAATTTCAAGAATATTAAAGCGGTATTTGAAATGAAATTCTTCGAGGGAATTTTGGTTCATAAAGACTAGATGAAATATAACTTCTGTATACTAGATGAAATATAATATACAGAGAGCATCTGTGGCCCAAAGATTTCAGCTACATACAGCTTAATAACAACATAATTAAAATCAAGTTACGCTGGAAGCTACGATCGGATGTCGTACACGCGACGGATTTTTTTACTCGTGTCTCGCACCCCTCAGTCACAAAGCGTTAACTGCTTTACCACTATACCGTTAAATTCTATAATCGCGTAGCTATTAGCAGATTAGCATCCGCATTCTATCACGCGATTAACAGCCCACCGGGTGGAAAAATAATTGAAGCATGGAAAAGCGTGGGAATGGCGAGATAGGTATGATATCTGCGTGGATTTTTATGAAACATTCAATGTTTCGACGTTTCTATAAGACAATTCATATTTTTAAGCTATTTCTGGAAACATCTATAACGGGCGCAAAGGCGCGTAATAAATATGTAAACACGTTTATTCACAGAATAATAAAATGTCCACAATTATGTCTATGCATACACTATTATTGTGTACGTTGTTTTACTTCAAATGGCTTTTTTAAGATTTTTTTATTGATCAAATAATAGAAAAAGTACATCCATATTGGTGAAATCGTCATTATATAACTTAAGGTATTGTTCCAGTTTTTACGTAAATGTGACCAATAAAGAGTATCTATATTGTTTCATAATAATGGTGCACGTATTTAACTTATTGAAGAATGTTAGGTAGAATGAAAAACGTATGTATAAATCAGAAAGGCAAAATTTGATTTTCTATAATTTTACAAATTCGCGCTCCGCGATAATTATACCCCGGCCCGTAACCGATCCGAAACAATAAAAATCAATGAAGCTAGAAACAAGAAAATATCAAAAGGCGTAACTAAACGTTGCTCGGGCGAGTTGTGCCCTGTTTGAGGTATACACCGGTTTTATTTGCGGCATGGGAGCGGTACGGGAACGATTACAGGGGCCGAACGAACAAAACATACATTACATGTCCCACTGTTGGGCACAAACCTCTGTAAGGAGAGTATAAAGGCGGTAGAATAGTCCGGCATGCGGCCACAGTGCCTGTTCGCTAACTTCAGCTTGTGATGAATTTTTTAGTCTAGTCACCATGTTTTCCTTGCGAGCAAATTTGTAAATCAAAACTCAAAAATAAACATCACTAATGGTAAATCAACCGTAAAGAAACAATTTCATCGGTGTGGCAATAAGAACGTCGGACACTGACATGGCCCACAAGATCGGATGACTGGTATAGTTGGCGGCAAATAACTCTAGCGCTTTAATGCGCTAAATAAATGTATTTGTGATTTTAAATAGTGAATATGGTTTATTATAAAAATACACAAACAAAAACACTTTATTCGTAATTTGTAGCAATCAGTAATTGCGTGCGCGGCTGTACACATGCGCAGCTATGCCTTCCACGTTTCGCCCAGCGCTAGAGTTATCTGCCGATACATCGTAAAAAAACGATACAATATACTTATAATTGAAATCATCGGCTGCGCTCGTCAACGTAAGCTGTCAAACCCACGCGGACCGAAGCTCTGCGGGTTGCTTGATCAAAGGGCTGTTATTCTCGCGACCCCTGGACTGCATTTGTTTGAATAAATTATAAGGGATTATGCTTGTTTGTGCGGGGACTTATGATGATATTTGTGACGCCGTGCCAAACGTTTGGTCAAATTAAATGAAATGACGTAAAATTAACAAGTTTGTTAGTCGTTGGATAACATCTAGTGACGAAATGAGCTTTATTTTTGTGTTTAACTAAATTGCATTAACATTTAACCTGCAAGATCAAAGGAATAAACGTAGAAAAGATAATGTTTGCGAGCGAGTTACATCTGGTCTAGCTGTTACAAATACAAATTATTATTATTTAAGTCCATTTATCTATAATAGGGTAAAAAAGATTTACATATTTACTCCCTTCCCCAACGAGAATGTAAAATAAAAGTTACAAATTGGCTTCTAAGTCTAAATTACGAATTTACCGAAAATATACTTAAACACTAAAATTTAAAAAAAACAACTCAGCAGACGCAAGCATACACACACGCCCACATATACATACATACACGCATACACAAACACACACGCGCAGTTCTACATATTTAATACAATTTCAAAATTATTGTATTTAAATTTTTATATTAAAAATAAAAAAAACCTATTTAAAAATTGGAACTCAAACATTGATTGGAGGGCGGGCGTTAATAGCAGCGACTCAATAACCTATTATTAATGTTGCTATTATCGCACACGACAATTGTACTGTATAAAACTTTGTTATGGTTTTTAAATAATGTTTTATTATTATATTATTATTATTTCTTAATAGTCCTGTCGTGTGTAGAATAATGTTGTCACATGTGGGCAAGCGCTGCTAAATGCCTAGGTTAATTGGTGATGAAGCTGAAACCAATCTGCTCATTCTTGAGCTCAGGCCTAACGTGGCTAGCCTTTCGGTTTGTGCTCAGGAGTTACATAATCTAGTTCCCCCATCCTTGTTCCATCATCGGACGTCAAGACACACTGCACGATTTCATCCTTTTGTTGTGAACATCCCTCAACCACGACACACCACACTTTGCTTCGTATTTTATTATTCTTACAGCAAAGGACTGGAACAGTTTGCTACCGTCTGCCTTTCTTTCCGATAACAATGTGGGTATTATCATGAGTAGAGTGAATAGACATTTACTAAGTTAGTGCGCCTTACCATGCAGGACTGCATTTCTATCACATCAGGTGGGATCGTGGTCAAGATCAAAATCACTGAACAGTATTTAAAAAAAGATACCAATTATCCGAGTCAAGCCGATGTGTCTTTGCATTGTCATGAAGCTGAACAGATGCCACTAAAGTGCATAGAACTTATTTTTAATATTCTATGTAGGTACGTATGTATTGAGAGACGGCGGGAGCCCTAACCGGCTTGGCAGCGATTTCGGAACTCCCCGGCGGCAACATTTGAACTGAATTAAAGACATTTAATCGGCTGCGCGTACGCTCCGCCCCTTCGCCCGGGGGATGCAACAATTTGGCAACTTCGTGCCCTTAACGATTTTTATGAACCGGTATACAAAATGAAGGACCCCTAATTTTGTATAATTCCGATTTACCAAAGTCGCTTCGTGGGTTTGTTTTAAATATGTACTAAGATAGATTTCGAGTTTCCAAGATTAATGTAAGACTTATCATTGCATTTTTTTTGGTGGATATGTGATAGGCTAGTGACGGAGGATCTCACTTACGATCTGACGGTCTACAGTACACGTCCTTTCGTCTTGTATCATTTTTCCACCTCAGTTGTATTCAGGGGCTCAATTACATCTACATCTTGTTGTGTTGTAATGTTGAAAGGCCGATCTATCTTAACCATTGAATAAAACTTTTAACCGACTTCAAAGGAGGAGGTTCTCAATTCGTCTGTATTTTTTTCCATTATTTACTGTCTTGACACTGACCTTACTTTCGTCTTGGTCATACATTTTTGCATACTTGTTCCTCAAAAAATACAAAAATTGAATAATTTTGCTTTATTATCTGGAAGCTGTACATATTGTTAGTAAAGAATAATTAAATGCTTTATACTGTTGCAAAGTTGAGGGAACGTGCAATAAACCCTTTATTATAACCGTGAAAGAGACTCTGTAATGTTGCGGTGTACGCATCGCATCTGGTGCCGCTGTGACCGCAGGCTTGCTCGATTGTCGGTGCCTCGCTGCCGGTTGTTGCTACCTAATAAAGGTCATTAGGTCGCAATCGACGTGATTTAGGTCCACGCGGCAGCTTTTACTATTGCATGTATGAGTCCACTTCTATATTTCTCCCTTGTTATTGAAATATTTCCTTCTACGACCAACAATTCTTCTGCCAGCAACTTTGCCCGTCAAGTAATAAGTTGAAGGACCTCTTGTGCCTAAGAGACAGAGGTCAGTTTCTTTTCTCATAATGACGGTCTGCAATAGTTTACCCTTCCCGGTGACTCTCCTCGCTAGAAATAGAGAAGAGGCACTAGAAGAAGATGAAGAAGTGTAATATTTCTCAAGACAGAATTTACATAAACAGAATTTATTTCATATATAGCGGAGTGGGTCTTCCTAAGAGATCCCAGGAGCTAGATGAGATTAGCCGAGGATTCTCAAGAGGCCTATGTCCAGCAGTGGACTGTTGCAGGTTGATGATGACGTTTTGTACAGAAACCAATTGCAATTGTACTTCAAGAGCACTTTTAATAACATAGATGTCTTTGATTTAAATTCTTCTAAATAGTGAAAGGTGGTACAAGAGGTCTTGTCTGTAGTCAATCGACTTTATCATGTCTCTCCTCCTCGCCATCTATAACTGATTTTCTTAATTATTTTTTTTTATTTTTCACCATATTATTAATTATTATTTTTATTCTATCTCTGAATCTTTATTCTAGTAATCTTTGGATAATGGTATTGTCTGTACAATAACGAATGATATGTTTTTACTTTTTTATGATTTATTATAATTGCGCAAACGTTAGTTATTCTCAATAAAGAGAGACTAAATCCTTTTTTTAATTCACTGGACCTGTTTTGTACAGATTCATATCGGCTTTATAAATAGAACAAGTTACATACCAACTAAACGTTTTTTTCTACCGCGCTTATCTAATAATAAACCGATGGAACCTTTATCGTTGGTTAATTTATACCAATGTTGACATTAAGTTATAGTTTATAGTTCCGCTGCGGCTAGTAAACAAGTTAAAATATTAACAGCGGGCGATAACAAAACGAGTCGAACAAGTCGACCGCCGCGGTTCAACGGTAACGTTCTTTTCCAATTCCCCCCTCAATACCTTCAATTGGTGTTTTCCTTAGACACAATAAACTGAACGTTTCGCCTCTGTCTGTACGTGTTTTTTTAAACAACAATGAACAAACAAGTGTACGGCTCTTCTGACGTTAAGTGATCAACTAACAACCCATCAGAGAAATTGTAGTTGCCAACCGTTACGAAGAGTTTAACTGTCACTCCCGCGGGAAATGTAAGTACAACATATTGGAAGCTCTACACCGCTTTCTGTTCTTCCCGGATTAAGCTGACACACTCATGAGATATAAAATTTATTCTGTGACATTTTTCTTACCATTCGAAAACAGGCTAGGACACGGTTCACGTTAAAAGTCGCTGACTCCGGACCTCCAATCATTAGGCCATTAACTCTTAATTAGTTTATAATTAACACAAATTTATTGCTTCAACATAATTTTATATTCAGACGTAAACTAAGTCACGTTTAATATAAAGGTTATAACATATGACATGAAGAATATGATAAACCATCGATTTCGAGATCACGTACTTTTATGCTAATTGACAATAATGTGATATTCCCGTACAGAGGCATCCATGTATATACAGTATTCTACGTCATGTTGCATGCTAAATGCATTGAGATGGATATTCCCATATCCTATTGGCGGAGTATATTATATTTTCGAAGCCCAATATTTAAACGATCCCTTATAATCTGTCCTGTTATGCTTCGGCATAGCTAAAGTTTTACTAAGCTGAATTATGCGCTCGTTGCTTCAGGATCTAGGATTATTTGTAAATCTTTTTAATCAGTACAAAATCAAGAATTAAATTCTACATTGTATGAATTGCAGCGGAATCACGACGAGAGGGAGGCAAGGCCAGTGTTCACAGTCGACGTATTCCGCGAAACGCATTCGGAAACCCGACACGCGAATTGGCTTCGTTAGTTCGTGGCCGTTGTTTATTTTCAATGGCGTTTAACGAAGCGCGTATGTCATAACAGTTGCGTCGACTTTCTCGCTTCCGACAGTGCTGACGCCCACCTAACCATTCCCGCGGGCTTCTTTTATTTTTTCTTACGAACGCAGGCGTGTAATAAGTGCGTGCTCCTTTGTGGATGTTTCCTCCACAATGGGCCGCTGCCATTATGCGGGGCGAAGGAGCGAAACAGATGTACGGCGGTGGGTCGTTCGCGGCCCGAATAATGCCAGGGAACCGAACCCGATCGATCGGGCGCGCTTTGTGCGAACGAGGAGCGTTCCACCGGCTTTAGCAGCTGTCCCTATTACACTGAGACACTTTTAAATGTTTTTGCCGAAAGCTTTGTATGTCGGTGGTTAACTACAATACAATACTTTGGGATCGATTTTGTATTCAGTATGTATATAACATATACTTTGTGTTATATTCTTAAGATTAAAAATAATGGTAATAATCTCATTTTATGACTTCGTAACCTGACTTCTTCTTACTTTAATAATAAATAATAATAATAATAATATCTTTATTGTTCACACATACAGCTATGTCACTAAATATATTGTCGTCCTGTCTCCTAAACTAGGAAAACCTGTGTCTTAGGAAACAGTACCCGCCCATTATGTTTCAATTGTGCACATATTAGAAATTTACATTTGTTTAACATAATAATTATATATATATATTATATAGTGTGTGTGTGTATGTGTGTGTGTGTATGTGTGTGTGTGTGTGTGTGTATGTGTGTGTGTGTGTGTGTACCATAATTCATAATATTAATTGTTCACACTTTTCATAGTCAAATTCCTTCAACCAGTTGCCTAACATATCTTTTAATTTGTATGAGTTTAAACTTGTTATTTTTGTTTTTCTGTTCATAATATTATAGAGGCGAGGTGCCCGACAGTAGTACTGCCTTCTGGCAAAAGAGCTCTTAACAAATGGCACGGGACAGTTTTGTATTCGCTTGCTGGTCTCTGGAGAAAATGGCTTCGTTTGCTTATGAAATTTAGTGATGCAGTTGGATATGTATGTTTTACGAATACTTTGCACTTGTGTCATTTCATACAGTTTGGATGAGGGGTATATATATGGTAGGCTTAACATAACCTTTAGTAATGCTCTTTGGGCCCGTTCTGCTTCTATCATGTAGACCTTGGAAGCTCCTCCCCAGGAACATATACAATAGTGTATAATGCAGTGACACAGGGCTTTATAGGTTCGCAGCAGTAATTCTCTGGTAGCCACCATTTTTAATGTTTTGAATACTATTATAAGTCGCCTTATTCTGCTGGACAAGTATGAGATGTGCGGTTGCCAATTTAGTTTATCGTCAATAATGACTCCCAAGTACTTTGTGTTATCTACTCTGTCCAGAGTCGTGCATTTACAAGGTACTTCATTGTTGTTATTAACATTACATGGGTGCACATGCAATGTGATTGAGAAATGCCGAGGAGCTCTGGTAACAATAGTTTTTGAAAAGTTATGTATTTAGTTTTACTACTATTTATGGACAACAAATTAGTTTCCAACCAGTTAGTAACTCTACAAAGAGCTATCTCCGTGTCTCTTTTTACTGATTCCCAATTATGGCCATGAAAAAGAAGTGCTGTGTCGTCCGCAAACATGATAAGGTCTCCGCCCTCTATCTCAACATTACATAGATCATTTATGTATATCAAAAATAAGGTTGGACCAAGAATACTGCCTTGCGGCACACCATAGGTACATTCTGCACTATCACTGTAGGTATTTTGGACACAAACCACTTGACTTCTGTGTGTTAGGTAGTCTCTAAACCAGTCGTGAACTACACCCCTGATCCCTAGGTTTTTAAGTCGTGATAGAAGTACAGGTATAGATACGGTATCAAATGCTTTCTGGAGATCTAGGAAAACACCCAGGCATTTATCCCCTTGGTCAACATATAAAGATATTTTCGTTGTTAGTTGCAGTACCGCGTCGTCTGTGGATCTGTTTGATCTAAAGCCAAATTGATTCTCAGCTAAAAAATCATTTTCTTCCAGATATTTTCTCAATCTTTTGCTGACAAGCTTCTCAATGATTTTAGATAATGTAGTTAAGAGAGAAATCGGCCTGTAGTTCGACGCTGTGTTCTTATAGCCTGTCTTATATATGGGCGTAATTAAGGCCTGTTTAAAGATTGAAGGAAACTGACCGGTTTCAAAGTTAAGATTGCATAATCGCGCAATTGGTTCCCAAAGGTACTGCCCAAACATTTTGAGGTGTTTAGAACGAATTTTATCCCATCCAGGTGCACTGCTGGATTTCAGTTCGTTTATCGCAATTCTTACTTCCTCAGCATTTGTGTGCATGAGAGCCATAGATTTTTGCGGACCAATTTTTTGAGCGCTATTTGCTAGTTCCGATTCCTTTTCTTGTGTTTTTGTTAGTATGGATTGAGCTAATTGTGAGCCAATTGTAGTAAAGTAACTGTTGACTTGATTGAGTGATGTTTTGGGGGTGTCGCCATGTTGTAGCAACTCTGATGGAGAAGCTTTAGTTTGGTTCAGGTTGCATATTTCTTTTACTATCCTCCACGTTTCTTTAATATTTCCTGCATGTGTAGTAATTTCTTGTCGATAATATTGATGTTTCAAAAATTTTATGATGTTGTTACATGTATTTCGGTACTTTCTGTAGTGTAATGCTGGTTCTTCTTTATCCTTTATTTGTTTGAGTCTTTTATGTAGTATTGTCCCTTTTTCTAATGCATCTTAGAACCCCTGGAGTTATCCATGGTTTCATTGGCTTATTCTTTTTAGTAAGAGTCTTTATAACTGTATTACTTTCTATTATATCTTTTAGTGTCTCAACAATAAAAACCGCAGCTTCGTTAGTATTTTCGATTAGGTAATACTTGTCCCAGTTGATGTTTTTCATGGCTATAGTCATCTTTTCATAATCGGTACTTATTTTTTGACAGATTTGATTGGATTTTCTTAACTCTTTAATTTTTTCAATGTGTAATAGAATAGGTCGGTGATCGGTAAATTCATTAAATACGACGGTTTTAACATTATGTTTAGCTCTCACCATAAAGTGATCTAAACATGCTTCTTTTCTGGTTGGGATATTTACACATTGTTTCAGTCCATGCATTGCTAAAATATTCAAATATTCTTTGGAGTAGCCATTTTGCGTATTCGGCATAATGTCTAAATTTAAGTCACCTGTCAGAATAACGGTGTTACAATTAATTTCAGAAAGTATTTTGTCAAGCGACGCTATATAATTTGTAGGATTACGAAAGCAGGGTGGTCTGTATGTGCATATAATTTTAATGGCATCATTTGTTGTTAAAATTAATACGTTGCCATCTTCGATTACTGGCTCATATGATGTGCATGTTATGTTATTATTTACATAGGCAATTACACCATCATTTTGATTTAGGAGACGTTTAGTGCAGTGGCCAGTATAGTTATCTATAGTCGGTATTATTGCATTCTCTACCAGCCAACATTCGGTGAGAACAACTATATCTACCTTAATATTTATTTGGGACATTAAGACCATTAAAGCATCTAGGTTGCAGTGAACACTACGAATGTTTACAGTTAGGACCCAAAGAGAGTTTGAGTTCAGTTGGTCACACTCAATAGCTTCCCTACAGAGCGAAGGGTTTGTTAAAGTAATACATTCTACGTTGTTTAATTGATCAATCTCGTCAGAGACAGTTTCACTAGCCAAATTCATTTTTAAATTTGTAACCAACAAGATGACTAAACGAAAGTGTCTTTAAAATTCTCAAAATGTATGACAGGATAAAGTGTATTTTTACTGGTATATGATATGTTGCAGTATGATTAACGGTTATGCTAGTTATATATTTGAAATGGTAAAGTGTGTGTATTGTTAGTTTGTTTGTTGGTAGTAGTTTGTGTATGGTAAAGTGTGTAAGTTTTATTTTTCTGTACGAAAAGTAAGTTAACTTTGTGATGAAAGTGTGACAGTATTTAATTTTAGTTATATTTTTTACAAATAAATAATAATAAAGAGTTATTTGAAGATATTGGTACGTAAACACATGTAGTCATTCTTCTTTATTAATGTTTTTAATGTCTATTTCCGAATTGATTCGGATAAATGACATCCCATCGTCTTTGCGCAAGTATACTTTCCCGTTAGAGGTCCAGCAGTATTTGTATTTATTTCGGGCAGCGAGGTCCCTGGCCAAATGAAACAGCCTCTTGGTTGTTGAACACAGATTCTCTGAAATGTAGATCGGTGTCTTCGGACCGGTAATTTCAAGATGTTCGCTATTAAGTTTGTTGCTGCTGTGCTTCCTATTGAATATTTTAACAGATCGCAATATACATTCTTTGGTTAACGTAGAAGTAAAGTCAACCACAATTGATTTGTTTGCCAACTTGGAATTAACGCGGAATATGTCTCTGATATCAGATTGTTGAATTGGAGTATTTATGGCCTTGCATGTCTTCAAAATAATGTTCACAAGGTCATTTTTGGTTTCTGTATTTTTTTTGGGTTTTTTTGACTTTTGTATAAAGGTTGTGAGGTAGTTATTGGACTGTTTCATTACCCAAGACCCGCAAGTTATTAGAGTAACGTCATTACAGTAGCGCCTTGGTCTTGGTCTTGGATCTCGGTGTATGGCAGCGGCCTCACTCGCTGTCACTTTTGGGATCGACTATCAAGTTCAGAGAAAAAAATATAGCTATTCCAAGAGTTAGTAATCGCTATCTGCTTTTAACCAAGCTTGACCTATATATAACGGCCATGATCATTAGGGGGTTATTACCAATTTTTCCAATGGTCAAATATAATATGAATTAAAACGTAAAATTACGACATTACATTGAATTATGTTAAAAATAGTTGTCATTGTATCTACGTATGTTATACAAACTACTTTGGCACTTTTCGGGGTGTTTCGTAAAAACTCGTCGCGTCCCATCTGTCGCGCGTCAGACGCGTGCGTGCGAGCCTGCATTTAAACGGACGCGGTAGAAATGATGAGCACTTATCTCCGAGTCATTACCGAGACCCCTCGGCCGTGGTTCCTCACATTTTGGTCCGATAAATCATACCGACGGACAAATCGGGCAATGTATCGCGGGGCTGCTTTTTAATGTAGCCACTATCCTATCTAAGAAGTCGATCAATGATCGCTTTCTTAACTTGCTTATAATTTTTTAAGTATTTCAAACATGCTGCTATAATATATACTTTATATAACAACAAGGACCACGTGGACTATTAGACAATAAGAAAATTAAACTATAAAATGATTACAGATATTCTAACGAGTTTAAGGAACAAAAGCAGTAAAGGTCTGCTGGCTAAACGATCAACTTACGATGTCATGGTCAAGAGTTCTAATCCGGTGAACAATGAGACTCAGTTAACTTCACGAGATATTTTGGTCTTGCACTGGCTTTCATTGGCTAAATTTAATTTATTTTATGTTTTAGACTTGAAATAAATGTTTATGCACAGACAATAATTTAAATATTCCATTTATTGGTCGTCTTCTTTATTTGACTCTTGTGAGTAAAGCATGGCCAATAGCACAATAGCTTGTTGTACCTTGCTTTCTAGCTCATTGGAACAGCTGAGCTACGTTAGATAGACAGCGCAGTCCATTCTCGGATATTACGCAGCCATGCCTTTTCCAACTTTCCGTTTGCAAACGATTTTGACATCAAGGGAAAATTTATTCAAATGTTATATGTATTATATATATCATACTTAAATATTTTTTTATAAAACATTAAATTAATTTTTGCATAAAATTGATGCTTAATTAAAAAAACATTGACCTTGTGACAGCCCTATTTAAGAGCAAAATCGTACAATTTCTCCGGTCTGTAAATTAGTCAACCCTCGATTAATATTGAGGTTTCGAGCTTCGCAATACGACGAGAAATGAAAAGCCTCCGGGCTTCTTTAATTAAATCCTGCTTCCAAACTTTGCTCGGAAAAGAGCAAAAGCTGGAAGCAAAAATCTCTTTTCATTCGGTAGCTATTTAACATTTATTGATAATTTTTTTTCGTTTCTTGAATGAAAACATTGAACCCTTTGTCGAAGTACCCTCGCACGTGTACCGCGCTTCATATGTCATGGCATATGTCAGGGTGGATAATACACGACGAAAGCTTTCGATTGTTATCGGCGCAGTCGGCCGGGCGTTTCGTAATCGGCCGTTATCTACAATCGTTCAGCGTTTGAACGCCGTAAATAATGTGTAAAGTGGTATTGAGTCCTTGCTCAATTAGTTCGCACTAAGACTTAGTACGTACGTTGCGGTCGTTAATGTTAATGTTTCGTAATGTAAATGTATTAAATATTCTCAATAAAGTTTTAATCCAGCCCTGTAAAATTTAAATAACGGTGTTCAACTGTTTGGATATGAAAATACGACAACCAACTTTTATGATACCAAGTAATTTAATAAACAACAAATAGTATTGACTTTTTTTGATCAGTACAACGTTCATTTTCAGCCTACTAGATTTTAATACGTTTTTTTTTTGATTGGGAGCTATTATGTTTTTGTCTGTGTCGGATAATCATGAGTGGCTGTGTGTCACTCAGCATTTTGTTTTTTTACATGGACAAAATCTTCAAAAAGATACCCCGTCTTCTGGGGGGAAGGCGGCGGTTATGTGGGGTTTTTACCCACTTAAACCTCTCCGGTGGTCCTTTCCTCGGTGCTTGACAAGGAGCTCCGGGATCTCTACAGGAACGCACCGGAGCCCCTCTGCACTGTGCTCAAGAAGCATGTCCCGGGAGGGGGGGGAGCTTATTTCCTCCCCCCCCTGTGCCCTCGCAGTGCAAGGCGACACGGGTCAGCCGATGTCGCCTTCTTCCCGGGTCCACCATAGCGGACGACAAAGGCTCCCACCCTTGTCGCCCAGTGAACCCGAGGCCCCTTTTGGTCGCCTTCTGCGACTGGCAGGGGATACCGTAGTTTTGAGAGCCCAGAACTACAGGGCTGAAGTGTATCAGCATCTGGTAACCCGACAACTTGCTGGCTCATTCTCTATTAAAAAAGGTTCAAAAAACCCACTTGCTAATGATCTATGCCTGGTGTAGGGCGGCGGGCTCATCAAGTTTTTTGAATTTTATGGAATGTTTCTTACTTAATTATTTTAATAAAATTTTGATAGTGATTGATATCGGGTACTTAATCTGTTAGCGATATAATATGTGAAACACATATAACTATTTAATTACATTTTTTTTTCTTTGAAACTTCGCTGATCGATCGCTGAGCGGTCTCTACAGTTTGTTTCATCGGGTTTTTTTAAAGGTGTCATAACTATTTATATTAGCATAAAATATTTCTTTATATTAATATATATTTTAATTTTCTTCTACAAATGATTAGTAGTAATTAATTAAGAAATTGCGTAAGTTTATTCAAAGAGCGCTTTTCTATTTGATACCAGGATGTGGCAACCACACGATTTGAGGAACGCTCGACTGGAGTAGATTTTCTTTAGCTCCATCTACATGTATGTGTGTATATATATTTTTATATGTAGTATATACAGATAATTTAATATATACACGATTGTTCAAGAGAGAAAGAAAATGTGCGCGCGCACTGCTCTCTCTTGCTCCTACCAAGTGATACAGGTATTGCCTGCACTGTGTCTTACCGAGTACGCAATGTAAAGGCTACGAGACAAAGAGAAGAAGAAAATGTGTGCTCGCACCTCTCTCTCTCTTGGTAACTTTCATTCGCCTCGCCCGATCACACTTGTTGTAAAACATTCATCTAATTTCATCCCTCCAAGCGCACGAAAAGAAGTTTTACTTTAAAAAATATCACATATACTTCTAGGAATAATTAAGATATAAATATAGGGCATGGGATATCCTTGCGGTTGCCTACCCGCATATCATGTAGCAAGTACTTCCCGCAAGTGTCAATCGTGAGACGCGGGGCGGATATTTGTTTAATAGGATTGCAATTAAGTGACACGGGCGAGGGTTGTGCGGGAGGGGACGCAGGTGGAAGGATGGGGGCGTGGTCTCGCAGCAGCTGGCCGACCGCTCAAGGATATGGTACATCTGATGGCTGCGTTAATAGACCATGTTAATCTATTTCTTACTTGTGCAACCACATGATAAAATGGTAGCATTTAAACCAAATTGTTGGCTATTAAAATTTTAATTTCTTGCTGTTTTATTTTATTCTTGTCTATGATTGGAAGGTAAGGAGATAATGAATAGGCAGCATCTGCTCTTTTAAATGGCCACAACTACTTACAAGCTGCCTCGGAAAATAACATAGAAGTAAAATTTATCTCCACTTCTGTATTCTGCAAAGTCATTGTATTTTCCTAATCGTGTCCGGCCTAAAAACTGTTATTTTTTATATGAGAAATGCTAACAAATTGTATTCCGAATGTTCGTGGCCGCGCTAACGGCCCTAAAGCCCGGACCTTAAACAACGCATGCCCTCAGTCGCTTGAATATTAATATGTTTAGGTACACGCGTGTGGGATTTACTATGTGCCGGCTTAGTAAATAGTTCCCGTGTGTCATGGTGGCGAACTGAGTTGAAGCATGCATTTCAGTCGGCAAATTATTTTTATTGCTATCAATTGCAAATAATTAGTCTAATGTAAACGTAGAGCGTCATAATTTTGTCTTGACTTACCGTGCAACATTAAGCACTAACTTGTCTGTACATTCTGCTAAATCTCGAGCCCTATTTAAAGTGAGTTGTTAGTAATAATATGTTTGAAGGTATATAATTGATAGTAAAAAGGTTACTCACGTTGACTTGATGCTAAGCTATAGCCAGAGTAATGTAGTTATTTTGCTAGCCACAAAGCAATACAAACTCGAAACACGGTAATGTTGCTATACTACAGCTTACTTGCAGAAATAGGTGCCTCATTGACACCCGCCTACTGCTTAGAAAGAAATTGCTCCTATATATATAAATTAATGATTACAATTGTATTATAGTATTTAAGAAGACTTATTTTATGTTATCTTTGCTTTTATTTATCATCCATCATCCGTCTGTTATATTATAGTGAACGTACAAGGAAGAGGGCAAACGGCTAACCCAATCCACCCATGAACTCAAATGACACCGGATGAATTTCAAATGCGATACCTTTTTTAAAAAGGTTTGGCTATCGACCGGTCAAAATATTAAAATATATTTAAACTGCGCGTCGGTATACAGCGAGGTCGTGGTACTTCCGCAACATTGCCGACACATTAATGCAACAGCAAAGTCGTTGTCCTTTACCACTTAAACTGCTAACATATGTTAGCTAGCAACACATGGCACCCAGCGATTATAATAACTACTTCCAATGATTTCTTAGTGATTTACCTGAACCTTATTGTATCTTTAATTTATTATTAATAATTTAGTTATTATCATATTAAGTTGACATTGTAAACAATTATTTAACTTTATCACTTTGTAATCTGACGTCTAATTAATTTTGTATGAAGATTGTGAAGCTGCTGGACGGTATTCGTTAAAATAATTCCTTGTACAACGTTACGCCGTCTGAATAAGAATGTACTAGTTATTGGACTATTTCCAAGACCTATAAGTTATTACACATATTTTAAAAATATTTTTATCAATCTGTATTTATTATTATCTTGAAATTCAATTCAATTATTTTGTATTAAGTGACTGTTTGTATCAAAATAAAAAAAAAATCCTATATCCTTTTAGTATTTATACTACATTTCTAGTTTTCGGCTATACTACACTTTCATTGTCTAGATACTACGTAAATTATTAATTTTTCACCTGTGTATGCAAAATTTAAATACATCGAAGATGAATTTCAAGATTCCACTATAAAATTTATACATGTCAAAGTAATAAGAAGCCTATAAAATATATATTATTATTTTCTTCATATAATATTTATAAATTATATGAATTGTTAGGATCTGGAGGTCTCGTAGAGTAAAATAGTCCAACAACTAATAACTCGCTTTATTCAGGCAGCGTAACTTTATACAAAATTTATTAGTATTCAGATTAGGAACTAATAAAGTTAAACTATTGTTTACAATGCCAAGTTCATCACGTGACGATCACTAAATTATTAATTATGAATTAAAGATACAATAAGGTTCAGGTTAATCATTAAGATATCATTGGAAGTAGTTATTATGTATAACAATTGCCGGGTGTCATGTGTTGCCAGCTAACAGAATATATTTATAACTTTTATTTTATAATTTTTTTATTTATTATAAATCATTTTTTTTAATCTTCGATGGGTTATCCGTCTGTATTGTTGACTGATGTGAATAGTCGGACCGATTTCGACAACTGTATCGTACTAAGTTTACTACAGAAAATATCCTATAACCACCCGCCTGCATTACTCGATAAAGGGAACTTATCCTTCACTTCCGCTCCTTGGGCCTATCAAAAATCTTTTGATAAATTACTTTTTCATGTGCGGATTTGGCACAAAGCTCTAGGAAGCTCCCTTCGGTTTTTTTTGGGGGTCGGCTGGCTGCGGCGACCCTGGCTGTTGCGAGGGGATTTTTAATACGAGGCCCGCCTGCTGTGAACGGATTATCAGGGAGACTTGCAATTAGTCCGGCGGCGTTAAATTTGGTCCTTCTTTACTTACGTTGCTATGGCTACTCAATGCTGTTCCTATTTATGTTTTGTGACAATTTAAAACATAAATCAGTAATCTCTACCATCCCTTCTGGCTTGCCGGCGTGAGTGCATTTATCTTTATCAAAATTATTGAACAATTATTCAAAGTGTAAATTTTGTGAGCAACTGAAATCGATGCGTAAACATAATATAGTCGTAAATATCACATGCGACGGAATAATCGAATCGTTTCGACAATCAAGGCACATGAATTATTAAGATTGCCACACGATGGTCACAAGAGACAGCACGGGGCGGACGTTAAGGTGCTTTTATATTATTAGACTGGCTACTTGATAATTTTGACTATACTGTACGTAAAATACGGTAACATATGATATATATACTACACATATCTATTCCATAAAAAGCACTCGCTTTTTTCCAACGCAAGGAAAGACAGACAGCAATATTAATAGCTTATTATCTTTTGTGTCATATATTGCGAAAGAATTAACTAATGATTTACTCTAGTAATTTCTGACTGGAAATCGAACACCGGTGATTCGGTGACACTAATTCGAATGCTTAGCGATGAAGCTTACCGCTAACATGTTTATTTCTAAGTAAAAATTTTAAGCGGCCTGTTAGGTAAGTTAATCTTATTTTGTTTTGTTTTTATAATATTTTGATAGTCATATAAAACGTACACAATAAATTGAAAGAATCGTTTCATTTGAGTGAGTACATACCCTTACAATATAAACTGGACGTTGCGAAGTCGCGTGTGACGTCACGTGGGAATGGCGCTCATTTGTTTATTGTTTTCATTCGGCCACTACGGCGATGTGTACCCGATTAAGTTATTATGCGACTTCCCCGTCATCGCACCTAGTACCGCCACACGTAAGAAATATTCTTATTACTCTTTCTTACATGAATAAAATTGTTTATCAGCATAAGATAAAACCAGAAAGAGACTATACAAAATATTATATATTAAGAGGGTCAGATAGATAAAGATATAGATGTGATTGATAATTATTTTCTTTACCGCATGATGAATAGAATGTGGGAATATCGATTTTACAATCAATGTTAAATTAGTGGCCTCTTTTACTCTGGCTTGGGACCGCCAGACCATAGGTTTCCCTATTGCTCTGGCAGAGTTCCCACAATAGGTCCCCACACTTTAACTGCCCAAATGCGAATAACACAAGTTTTACTGGCACGCATATTTATTCTCAATCGATTATTTTGTGGCAATTGACTGTTTGTAGCAATACAAATAAAAAAATGCATAATCCTATGTCCTCTGTATTTGTACTACATTTCTAGTTATCGGCTATGCTACACTACAGTTTTTTTTTAATAAGTTTCATTGATTCTAGACACTAAAATACTCATGACACAATGTTAGTTACCATATGCCACTGAATTGGCCAATTTTTATGAAATTTTATGCATTTTTAGTAGGTCTGAAAATCCGCTACTATCTATTTTTCGTATCCCTAAGTGATTCACAATTCTTTTTACAACGTGCCATAAAAATACATAAAACTCTGAATTTTCACCCTTTTTTCAGCCCCTATTTTTAATAGTTATTTAATCATTTTTCATCCCGCTCGATAACTGATCAACTAATTTATGACCATTTAATACTGCTACAACAAACATGATCCCATGGCCTTTGCTGTAATCTGAATCGTTTGTCACCTCGCATGGCCGAAATGTTACTTTTATATTTTGATGACCACAACAATCACTAAAAATAATTTTGATGACAAGACACCGTTTGCCGGATCAACTAGTTTTATATATAAAAAAAAATGATATCTTAAAGATCGATACTGTCGGTACATGACATGTGCAGCACGCTGTAGTCGTCACCGCACTATTACCGCCGTTGTTTTTTCCCCGCGGCCGGCACGTCGCGCGACGTCACCGGCCATTCATTAAAAGATAACATGTGTAGTGTGTAGTGTAGCGTACCCGGCGCACACACAATGGCTATGCTAATCGTGAGAGGAGATTGCGATTAAATAATAATAGCAACTCCGCGCACTTGCCGCCGATCGATATCGCGCCATCTGGACTGTTCTCGCGGATCGGTCGCAAACATGAGACAAGTGCGAGTCCAATTTACCAATCGGGGTTCCGTGGCATGCGGTCCCCTTGAACACATGCGGTTTAGTTATAAAAGCAATTTTAGTTCCTCTCAGTAGCAGACGGTAGATTCTACTCCTTTGTTTATTACTGACCGCCGTTGGTAGCGCGAAGACTTTTTTTTAAATGTCACAAAGGCTTTTTAGACTGCTGAATTATATTAAATTTCAGAGTTGTTAAACCCTTTGTCATTTTACTCTACGTATATGCCGATGTGTCATATGCGATAGTTCCCCCAACCTGGATAGGTTAGGCCAGTTTTTCTCCCATTCCTTTCCTCTCACTCATTCATCTCTCTGTTTTAATGTTTTTATTTCTTTTTTATCTTTTTTGCTTAACTTATATTTATACATTTTTTTTATTTTAATTCTTTTTTTTTGTTATCCATTTCTTTTTGCTTATTCTCTTTTCTTATTTCCTATTCACATCTTTTATCTTATATCTACGCTATTTTATATAATATTAGTTCTTAAATTTTCTTACGCTATCCAAATCCATTCTTTTCATGGCATTGATGGGACATTCCGTTAGGAGATGGATGATATTCTCGCTTTCATTCTCGTCACAGGTACACGACGGGCTCTCCTTACACTTGAACCTGTTCAAATATTCGGAGAACCCGCCATGTCCTGTGAACACTTGCACAAGCCTTGCATCCATCTCCATCTTTCGTACCGTGCGGTATGCGTCAGCGGCATCCGGAAAGAAGATCTTGGTTAGGGAATCCGTCGCACCTTCTCGGTACCTCCCGTTCCATTCGTCAATAGACTCCAAACGTATATGTCTCTTGACAAACGAAACAGGGCATCGATCGTAAACGGGGGCTCTCTTTGTCTTGGTTGCGGCTTCCTTTGCAAGTGCATCCGCCCTCTCATTCCTCTCCACTCTTACATGGGCCTTCACACATGAGAGGGAGAAGGTTTCACCCTCGTCGCTCATTCGGCTGATGTTCTGCCGGGCATTAGCGCGAAGGCTTTGACAGCGTCATCAAATCCAGAGGTGGCATTGATTACGAGGCTTTCCTCCCCGTCAACAAAAAAAAAGTACCCCACGAGGTTGGCTTATACTCTAGGCGCTATACCTTTACCGACGGTACCCTAGAGACTGAAGGCTCGATTTGAGAAAATGCTTTAGTTATTACCACATTAATTCAATCTTAAAGAGAACGAATCATTCGAACAAAATTTAATCGAAGCCGTCCTGTCGATATCGCCGTTTTATAGGAAGGACCCATCTGTTATATATTCCCGAAGTGACTCTTAAAGCTAGCTATTGAATGTCTTGATACTTTTGCGACAAGAGCTACCAACCTAGTCATGATCGGAATATTATCGCGCGAATACAGTAACTGCGAACAAACTTAGTCTTTGTCTTAGCTTTTTTTAGTGACTCTTTTTAGTGAGTAACTAAGTTCAGGAGTTCAACAGAAGTTCAGGCTAAGCGACCTAAGAGCTGTGCCACCTCTCAAAAACCCAGCGTGAAAATTTTGAGGCCCCCTCATCAGCGTAGTTCATTATGAATTTTATTTTATTTTATTTTTATTATATTGAAGCGGAGCGAAAAAAAGCGAAACAATCATAATATGAACATTTTTACAACATCATTTATCGCGTGCATCGTCAGATGTATCCATGTCACTCCTGGACCTTTATGCATGTGCACTTAATAAATTTCGCACACAATAAATCCCCCCCAGCCCTGACTGTTCCAGCCGCTCAATATTGCATTAATGAGGGACCCGAACAATGCTATTTAATTTTGAACCAAAAGAGTCGACTATATTTCGCCGCCGATTTAAATTTGCAATCGTATTGACTCTTATTACTGGGGAGCTATGTTCGATTTTACTTTATAAAGCGTGAAGTTAAAGTTGGCACGTTATAAACGACAAGGGTTGCCTCTGAAGTCGGGGGTGGCACGTGCATTTTGCGTATTACCTAAATAAATAGCTCGCTTCCCGTTCTCCCATCGTGTCGCGGTTCCCACGAATTTGTTTGTTTTTAATCCTTACAGTTAAAACTTGATAAGAGGTCTTAAGGGATTCACTTTCAGGATTGCATCAAACATCTTTGTCACGCGTAGAGTAAACACACAGGAACAGGATAGTAAAATTAAACTAAATCGTACGTACTAAAAAAACGACTAAAAAATACGTAAATACGTCAATACTTACTTAAATACATATTTATTTAAAATGTCGTAAGATTAAGAGTTCAAGGATTAATACAAGCAAGCATATGTTTGTATTAAATTAATATGATAGAATTATATAAGGGCAATATGAAGATCTAGTAGCACCTGCTGTCATTGTGTTCTCACAATTTTTAACAGTTTTTTTTCATATTATTATCAACATTCTTGTTAACCATTCCAAATTCCAAAGCGTCTATTGCCTAATGGTTCAGGGTTCGATATACGAATCGTAAAGTCGTAGGTTCGAATCCACCATTTGACTATTGACGTGAACCATCACCTAGCACAAGCTTAAGCTTAGTTGGAATAAGAATGTTAGTGTTACTAACAAATAAGCTGAGGCTATTGTTTGTCGAATGATGGATTCGAACCCACTACCTTACGATTCACAGACCCTACCCTAAACCATTGGGTTGTAGACGTGTACGGTTGGTTAACAATTATGATTTCTTAGTATTGCGCTGGGAATAGTGAAAATAAATGATGGGTAAAGCAGAGAATAAAGAATACATATAAGTATATACTAAATAAATATATGTGGAACGTTTATAAGATGTTCTCTTGACCATAGCTTGATAAATGTTCCATGATTTTATATGTATGTATAAAATATCTTACCAATATCCGAAATAAAAAAACGTTCCTGAGTTTTTATAATTCAATAGAAACAACATTCAGTCGGTGCCTGAGCCTATTATAATTATAAATTAGAAGATAAAGAATACATCTAAGAAGGTCTTATATGGTATATGGTACATATATATACCTTTGGCCGTATATAGTTTCATTTATCCTTTGTCAAGGGCAGTAGAAAATTAACATAATCCAGTATGGCACACGTGGCCATCCGCCACGCGACCGGGCCACCCTTTTCGTAGTTTTGTTCCCGCGTCGCTATGAATTTGATTGTACGTTGTCTGTTGACGGACCGTTGGCAAATATAGAGATTAGAGGGGACATTGTGCATAGGTTTTTTTTTATTCCAAAGTTTCTTTGTTATCGTTTACATGTTTTCTTTTAGCTGCACGCGCAAGCGATTTTGTTCAATTTGTTTTAAATTTAAAACACGGCTATATTCATATAATTTTTTTTTCGTAATGTTAATTTTTCATCTTATCATTTTGGCCATCAAATATAACTTTTGAAGTACATTCAACTAAAACTAAGTTGATATCCGCAACACGCAGGATGCGGGAGCGGCTTCTTAATTGATGTTTAATTGGTTAGAAACAGGATAACTTAATTAAGTAGCTATAGTCAATTTGGACGTAATAAAAATGGTTTTCAGTCAAAAGTTGTTTAGTTATACTGCCTTGTCATATTAATGACAATATTCCCCATTGAAAGAAACTACGTGTTACGTATTTTACCATATTTAAATACTATTTTTGAGTTCGCGACGTTTCGAACAATTTAAAAGTTTTAATTCTAGTCTTAAATAAAAAAATCAATCAATTCTATTAATAGGACAAAATGACACAAACAGGACTTTCAATTATAGTTGAAAGCAAAATATCAAAAAAATATAACTAGTCAATAAAAAAAATGATTGTCATTATATTGCCTTGCCTGTTAACAAGGTATGTCTTACATTGTTATAATTTAAATTACATATTTCAATAATTTATCGTTTCAATATCGTTATCATTGCGTTAAATGCGACTAGTACAGATTAGGGTTAAGTTATATATATATGGTTTTGATAGGTCAATATCTAAATTCGGTGCTGTACGAATATTGTAAATGTATTAATAACTATACAACTTTTTAGTAATGAAACGTTTTCAGCCTGCGCGGTGAACAGTCTGTGTCCTGGAGTTAGATATATGCTGTAGATTTTTAATAAAATCGAAAATTTGCTCCAAGGTATCAATAAACTTTTAACCAATTTCAAAAAAGGTGGATGTTCTCAATTCGACTGTTTTTTTATATTTATTACTTTAGAAATTTCGATTGGGAGAACCGTTTATTTAATTCTTAATTTATACTTATAATATTTATGGCCTTTTTATTCGATTTGAAATCGTTTTAGTTTTTATTCGTAAGATACTTGTACTTTTATTTTTTCTTTTTATATAATTGTACGCAAAATTCAAGATAAACATGCCGTCCAAACCATTGCTGTGGCAATAGCAAGTAATCGCCAGGAGCAGTTATGATGTGACGGGGCCGCCGCGACCCCACTCGCCCGGTTCACACACATCACCCCTCTTTCCACTAAAATCCAAGATATAGTCGTCTAGATGAGATCTCAAAAAAACGAACTTTTCACAAAACGAAAATAAAACTTTTTTAGATGAATCTATATTGTATGTACATAGATGGATTTGTATATGTATAATATATATAAATATATAATAGTTTATATTTATAATTGTTCAAGAGAAAACGAAAATGTGCGCGCGCACCGCTTTCTCTTGCTTAATGTGATAAAAACAATACGCCTGCACTGAATCAAAAATACACGAAACGTAACTGGCTATGAGAGGAAGAGAGAAAGAAAATGTGTGCTTGCATCTCTCTCTCTCTTGTCCTTACAGTAATATACGAAACGTAACTCTTTCTATTTTCACTGACATATCTCCCTCTTAACTTCCCATGTTTTCATGTTTTGTTGCATTTCATGTTCTCCATGCCCGATCACAATTTTCAAAGTAAAGCGTGTGTGAAGAAGTTTTACTTCAAAAATCTGTGACATTGTCCCATCTAGCTCACGATATTCGTGCGCGCGATATTAGGTTAGCAGGGTCCAGTGGCGTTAGGGGCGGGGCACAAATATCGATCACCCACTTTGATTGATAGTCGCTCGTGTAGTTTTCTCCAACGGCAGTGGTTGCATTCCGCCTCGTCAGTTCCAGCATCTGTCGCTTTGACTCATGTAAAGTGCGCTTTGCGTTGTTTTTGAGTGTCGATGACGCGTACCGGGACTTGCGTTGTTCGAATAGCTATTTGTAGTTCCAAAAAGTCCTTTTACATTCCTGGTATTTTTACTATCAAATTCCTGTCATTTTTAATTACCTTTTACTCCGAAACTTATTGAAAATGGTTAAGGTTTGAAACTAAAATGAAGAAATACCCAATAAGGTTTGTTAAAACAAGGGGCGGGATGACGCAATCTTTCCAGGAAATAGACATTGTTTGAATAGGCGTGTTTGTTTTGTAACGCTCCGGTGAGTTATGTAGACCTGATATTTTCGACAAATTAGTTGACAGAACTTCAGACCCCTGTATTAAATTGCGCTAGCTGGATATCGTGCGCAGAGACAAGACCTCTAACAATCTTACTGAAGAGGATGCCAAACAACGGGCAAAATTGAGGAGAAGATCAAAAAAGGCTGACAACCCTGGCTCAAGTCGGGATTAGGTTAGAAAGACGAAAAAGGAGATATAGTTTTGACGACTTTACATCCATACATGTTATCGCAATGTACACATTCACGAGTCCTTTCTCCCCGTGCAACCCTCACGCGAGTTGTAATAACACATCGGTTAGGTTTCCGGCCTCGGTAGCTGCAATAACCGAGGACAATGAGGCGTTCTGTTCGTGTTCGCTCATCTAAAACCCTCGCCTTTCTGATTAAATTGTACATTATTAACATGCCGTATCACAACCCCTTCACTAGCCCTAATTACCTGTTGTCATCCAGTAGCCGTGGTTGTGTTGCTTCGGTTATTGAATGTTGTTCTATTTTATGTGTTTTATTAGTTGCATTAATAGTTCTCGTTGAGTCAAATTGGTTGTTTTTGTAGTTGTTTATGATTTGACCTCGGAGCCCTGCCTCTTTTCAAATCCGGTGAAACGGTTGCAGAAAGTTTCTCTGTTTAATCAGTATAGCTCACAAAACAAGAACCTATGTTACTAGTTCCTCGGTGCTTTTATATGAAGGGAATTTGTTTTTAAGGAAGAAAGATTCAAATGCAAGTGGATCGTCATATTTGTAATTATTTCTGCCCATGAACATTCGTAAAAATAGTGCAATTGCACGATGTTTTCTTTATTCAATGATAATTGCGAGTGAAAACTTTACTAGTTCTAATATAAATTTTGAAGATTGAGGAGAGAGAAATTGAGAAGAGATTTTGAATAATGCTTCGCTTGCTTTTTACCCCTCATTGGAGAGACCCATGTGTCGAGTTAATACAATAGAGGTTCAGGTTAATCGACCTCAGAGCTATGTTACCTCTCAATCCGGTGTCAATATATATAACATCTATAGGTTCGTCAAAAAAAAATTGGATTGGACGTCTATTATGAGTTACCGTATAACACAATTTTAATCCCTTCAATTACATTTATCTAATGGCCCAACCATGTGTATTACATTTATCTAAAAGATATAACGTGTACTCTAATTTAACAAATCCGTCTTAAAACGATAGAATGGGCTGCTGTAAGTCTCGTTGATTAAAGTAAAGCCTATTTCACGAGGCATTCATCATTATAAAAGTTAGTAAACTTTCAACATTAATCAGATGGGACTCAGCTGTTGAAGGAATTCCCTTGGAGTCCGAATACCGAGGCTCGGCGACAAGTAGGCTTATTGTGATCACGGCCAACACAAAATGCCACCCTCTTAGTCCTTACCGTGTTGTAATAAGGACCATTCTCTAAACATGAGTAACTTTACTTTCGTGAGAAAAGCTTCCTAAGGGTTGTCAATGGCCGCATTTATTTTTGTATCATAAAAGCATTTGGGGTTCTCTTGTATTGTTTTGTTTTCGTATATTGTTATAAGTCAAACTCAATGTAATTTTTCAACTTCAATTACTCTATTCTCAAAAGGGTTTTTTTGAGTATCAAATTAGTTAAATTGACGACCAGTTGCCAAAATAAGCATTGGTAGGTGTTAGAAAAGTTTTTTGAATGCTTAAATTTAAATCTTCATCCTGTGTCTATCTACTGCTGAAAATAGACCTTCCCCAATGCCTTCCACCATATATGATCCTCTGCTTTCCGCATCCAGCCCCTCCGGCTATCTTTATACGGTTGTCGGTATATAGCAACTACCTTAGCAAGAAATAGCAAGGCTATATACATCATAGTAAGGCTATTAGGTTTTTTACCAATTTTTACTTATTGAGGAGCATGATTTTTTATGTAATGCCAACTGTCGCCGTTCCTTGGCCACTTTGTTTTGTATAAAAAAAACCTACGGAGCTGGGAAATGGGATCGTTGTACATTCTTCATCGACGTCATATTTATATTATTCAAAATGATATGAGTGCCAGCCCTTGTCGGCGCGGTCGGATTGGTTCATTAATCACGGCGCCTATAATTACCGCGGCAGCGCACTGCGAGCCAGCTTAATTTCATTTTAGAACATAAGATGATGCATCGCAGTGGCTTTCCGCACACGACGACCCTAACCTTTTTGGGGCATGGCTTTTCAATAGAAAACAGAACGATAATCCTTCAACTAAGCAGTCGTAGAAGAATACACATCAAAGGCGTGGAAAGGTCCACAGAATCTCCTACGAAACACACTTAACTAAGAATGGTTAACGAGATTGGTAGAAACATTTATAACAAAATGTACTAGCATTCCTTTACCTAAAAGCGCGTAACAGGAGACTTCTCTTCAAATAACATTGCATTACTTAAAACGTGCAATTTAAACAACTCCGTGTTGCCATATATTGCGCCTTACGGAAGACAGAAAGGAATATGGTGTACTGACAGACAACTTTTTTTTTACATTTCAAGAGGAAGAGGAGAAAAGATTTGAAGCAATTGGGGTAGATTAGATTAGAGCTTCCTTGGTCTCGAATTTACCACATTCGCCATAACCATCCACAATGTTTAACCCAAAAATATTTTTTGCATTTTAGAATCCAAAAAGCATAATATATAAATATAAATAAATACATCATATAAATATAGAAACGAATTGTTTTTAATTAAACAGTCTCCAAATTAAGATCACAGATAATGTATCTCTCATATATTATATAGACTATGAAATGAAGTAAATTATAATTTGACTTGAAATATTTCCACCTTCCTCCTGTCACATCGTATCTCGCAATAATCAACCGATATAAATTACACTGAATTTGCTTCAATTAATTGGTGTCATACGTGGCTTGCATAACACGGTGTCGGACGCGGCATGCATTTTAACTAAGTGTGGGGGAATAAAGCCGACCACACAATGCACCTTTTCGATTTCTTTCCCTGTCCGTTTTTGTGCCGCTGAACGTTGCACTATGTGTGGGCCACGGTGACAGCTGAGCACACAGCTCTTAACTACACGATGAGAACATTGTATGGAACGTAACAAACAAAATTATATTTTTTAAAACCCCTTTTTTTGTGGGTAAAGTAATTTTCGTCTAGGAAATTGGACACGTTGCACATTCAAAAGAATAGAGTCCAAAGTGATTTTAAAGTTAAAATATTTATTTACTCCTTACAGAAAATTGTAAATAGATCTATTGCAATCCTGTTATTTTATTTTTCAACCGATTTCATAAAAGAAGGAGGTTCTCAATTCGTCTTTGTTTTTTTATGTTTGATACCTGATAACTTTCGACTGGGTGAACAGTTTTTAGATGATTCTTTTTTTATTTGAAAATTTGGACCGCCATCATTAACACCGACTCGATGGTATTCGACTAAGATCGTAGTACAAAAGTGTGTCCGATATTGGCATCATATGTTATGTACTATTTGTTCGTGTAACTTTAACTGTATTTTATTTTTTTCATTTTTTTTATGTGTGTTATATTCTGCCTGTAATGTGTTTTTGTATTATGATGCCAATAAATAAATGTCTGTCTAAGTCTAATGTCATAGAAACAAATCAATCGCTAAAAAGTAAAAGTTAACAATTTCCTTTAACATACCGATTAAATATGGACGATATTTAATCGGTATGTTGGTATCATACTGAATGTAAAAAAAAAATCTAAAAAAATTTATGCAACAAGTCAACCCAAGGATCAACTTTAATAATCGGTTAAGTAATAGGTCGTGAATGAGTGTGGGTTGAACTTATACGAGACTTCCAATAAATTTTGTTGGTACTTCACATATGAAATACTAGAATATAATAAGGGATATTGTAAAGGCTACGATCTATCTTTAGCCGTGCAATTGACCTTACATAGTTGTTACCTCGCTGCCGAGCTCGTTGGTATAGTCGTAACCATCTCGCATTTCCTCTGCTAATTTGATTGGTACTTTTCTCTACTATCTACAGTCCTCACTAATGGAATCAATATAATTTATATCCAAAACGGGCCAGGGTTTACGAGGAGACGCACCATTGCCGCCAATTAATCTCGCTTTACGATCTTCGTCTCCCGTGTCGGCAGAACGGATTGTTTGTTTTATAGTTAGCGTTTCAGTATGCAAGTTTGCTATTTGCTTTAATCTATGTTAATTTTATATTTGTAGTGGTTGGCTTAAGTTATGTTGTCTGTTTATTGTTGAACGAAAACTTGTTATGTCCGTGACCTACGTTGCCTTGTAATGTATAGTCCTTAATTAGAAAGTTGGTAGCAACTTAATGTTCTAGTCAAAGTTATGCTCTAGATCATCTCAATATGTAATATTTTAATTTATCTGTATGAGATCAAAAACTCACTCAAATATTGATAATATATGTAGAAATCAAAATCCGATTTCAAATCCAAACAACTCTAAAAATAAATGGAAATGTCTTACCATAACAGATTAAAGTTTAGACCCTGCTACGTTCGGACGCCTCTTTTATTACCGAGGTATAGTAGGAGTTACTTTTGATTGTAACTCGGCCTAAGTCAAGCAATCAGTCATATTCAAACCAATATCGACCGGCATTCCTCGACCTTAAGAGTTCGCAGGCGTCATTTATCATCCCCACACCTTTGTAATACATCTCGGCGCGCACCTGCCCCTAAAACCGGACATAATAAATTACGGGGAAAACAAAACGAGTCCCAACCCTTCAGGGTTTAGGGGAGGAATTGTCTCGTGCCGGTTCCGAGTGGCGTATTGTCCGATAATGGTTATGCTGGCTTTAGAATTATAAAGTTTCATTGCAAAGCCGACGCTCGGGGTGCGGTTTAGAATTCTTGTACCTTAATAAGTCTTTGAAATTAATTTCCTCGTAGAAAAACTAAGTTAATATTCGTCAATGCCAGATTAAGAAACCAGCGTTTCTAAATATTGTTGGTTTACGGAAGAAGTAGCCTACTTACGCTACTTCTTCTAAAGAAATAATCTATAAGCCAAATAATCTTTTACGTTCACATATGAAACACGAATAGTTCAGTTCTACACGTAAAATGCAGTGACAACATTTATGAGATAAGGTTAGGATATTCTTAGAGTATACTCTAGAGCTGTGGTTCTCAACCACTGTGTGTCAATAAATATATAGTTGTTTTATTATTTATGATTTAATACCTACTTATTTACCTGCCTTCACTTTAATTATCAAAAATATTTCTTTTAAGTTTCTCCCACCCGTTGACATTAATGTTAAGGGTCACTTCTTCCGAAATTAATCCCGCGTTGCAAACAACAAATACGAATGCCATATATGTATAATACGAATGGCATATAAAATACACATTACAAAAAATGTAAAACGATAAGGCTTTATTCCTTGTTTTATTTTACTTATGTTGCATAAAAAAGGCAATTAAATTACTCGGCCAGCGCAGTCAGTTGCATTTCACCTTGTCATTGGATTTCAATCAGTTTTTTATACTGCCAGATGACAACGGTTTATGGTTTGACGGCGCCCTAACGCTTCTTGCAGAGCAACTAAGTTTAAAGGGCTTTGATATAACAGGTATTTCTTGATTCGATCACAGCTTGTTTATTTTTCTTGGTTATTTATTATGTTTTTTCTTGCATATAATATTATTAATTTTACTTTGCATCTGTGTTTGTATAGTGTGTGCGATGTAGGTATTTATTTATATTTCGATATAAGCTGGCATAGCTTGCTGTGTAGGTGAGATTCCAATCCAACGCATTTGCTTTTTTTTTGATACAAATTTTGGGTAAAAGTTTAGTAACCTGCGAAACGATTTTTTAGTTAACCATTTAACAACAAGATATGTTAGTAATGCACTACGAGAGAATTCCGACCGTAACCATAATAGCAAAATATTTGTGCCTTTAAGATCATATATATAATACATAATATATATATAAATAAATATATATATATATTAACTAATAGCATCTGGGTATGAGACAAATAGAGAAAGAAAATGTGTGCTCGCTGCCCTCTCTTCTCCTCTCTCTCTTGCCCCTGCTGTAATATACTTCAAAAACTAAAGCTACAAACTTATCTTTTTTTCAAACACACATTTATATCTGAAGAAGAACTTTCAACTGAAGATGCATCAAATCATGCGAAACAAGTCATCTACAAAAATAATATTAAACACCATATTTCACTCTGCTATCTTTGAGGATCTAAGCTGCCTCGATAACATACGGCTTCCTTTCTCCGCTCCCGAATTAGCGGCGCGAGCTAATGAACTTGTTGCGACCGTATATCACCGGGCCGGCCGATCGCGCGACCGGCCCTCGTAAATAGCGTCCGAGGGGATGCATTGCCACTGGGGTGCCCGTGTATTATCTAAAAATTTCTGGAACATACGCTATTAGAAATATGTCTGATAAAGTTATTCTAGCAATGTGCTAGGAGTATCTTGATAAAAGTCTCAAGAAGGATCTTTGTCTTAGGTTGTTACTCTAGGCACGATAGCATTCGTAGTTTTTTGATAAAGCTACCGACTGAATCATGGTTAGACCTTTCTTCTAAGGCGCCCACTGATTGGAATACTTCCGTTCCTTCCTTTGTTTAAAGCGTTAAAATAAACAAACTACAATAAAACTATTGTGTTATGTGCACTCCTTGCTTACACCAATTAGAATTGAATGATGATAGAATAGATATATGAATAGAATGATATCTGTAAAAATCATTTTTGAACAAAACTTCTTTACGCATGCTTGACTTGGGGAGTAAAGTAGTAAATTTGTTACGAAAAGTGTGATTGTGCGAGATAAAGATAGAGGAGGGAGATATAAGTTACTGAAGATAGAATAATAGAAAGTTATATTTCGTATGTCTTAGACATAGTGCAGATCTAGTCTGTACCACACTATAGCAGCAAGAAAGAGCAGAGGTTTCTGTCCCAAAGAATCGTGTATTTAAATATTATATTTTGTGTATATACTCGTATTATTCATATCTCGATTCCTACATATATAGCAAAGGAGTATAGAAGTTTTACTTCAGTCGTGTGGTCTAAAGCAAATTAGTTATTTTATTTGTCTATAATTAATATTATCTATATCGGTGTAAACCTTTTCGTCTTCAATTAAATCAAGTTATATCCTAGCGTTGTTGAATTTATGGTCATTCACTAGGAAATGAATGCGACGTGTTAGTTTTCCAATTCGTTAAAACCGGACATTCGACGTGGCAGGAAACAATATAAACGTTTTGGTAACTTTTTTGTTAGTAGTCTTTTTGTGTTTTCGTTTTCGTGTTGAAATGTTCGGGGTTCACGGCATAGGAATTGAAGGCGGTTCACGTTGCAGTTTTTACTTTTGTATCTAAGTCTGTTTGTAATATTAAAATAACCGCTGTTTACTACGTGCATATGAATGTACTCGTATATCGGTACATTATACCAAAATAACACTTTTTGTCTGTCTGTCTGTTTGCTCCGGCTAATCTCTGGATTGTCTGGACCGATTTTGATGGGGCTGTCGCTGGCAGAAGGCAGAAGCTAATGTAATAAGGAGTAACTTAGGCTTTATTAAAAAAATATATAGTATTTAATCGCGGGTCACCACGGGCGCAGCTAGTAACTAATAAAGTTACTTTTTCCCTAATGGTGCACATGAGCGTAAAAGTAAATAATTTGTCAAGAAGTTCAGTTTTCATTTTATATTTCATTGCAAAACAGCTTATAAAGGGCGAACTTGAACCCCGACCGGCGCAGTGAAATTAGTTGGAGTTACTTAAATTGATTAACTTATAGTTTAAATTGGATAACTTTGTACACTTTTTTGTGGACGTACGTCCTTGGTTTCAATGCACTCTCTAAGGAATAATTTTCATTTAAAAAAAGAGGGAGAAAACGTGAGAAATTATACTTCTTTGACATCATAAAAAATACTTTTTTATTGCACACAAATAATTTATTATAATAAAATAATAAAAAGACTGGAAGAGAAGAAGCCACCGTAAAAAGTCAGTATTGACTGTCTTTTTAAGGTCAGTTTAAATATGAAAAATTCGATATAGTAAATGCCAATTATATTGGAACACTTGAAAAAGTATATAAGCACAATTTTTTGACTGCAGCTTCAACCTGTTACTGTTACTCAACATTTTTTCATAACGAGCCTAAAGAAGTATAACTTCAAAAACTCAAGGCTAAAACCCTATGAGGAAATTAATCATCAGGCAGCGTTTTGAACCCAATATTACCTCATCAGTTTCTGGTCTGAGAGATTCTACTCCACCATATTAAAGTAGTAGAAACCCTCAGTCCAAGTAGAGCTAAGGACTTCGTAGCAGAGCTGGCAAGAACTGGGCAAGAATTGCCGTGGGTCGCGCTCTGTGGCGTGCTCGCGGGAGGCGTATGTCCAGCAAAGGGCTGATGCAGGCTGATGATGATTGAAGTTTTATGCTATTCACTATATTTTTGCCCAGTAGCTGTATCGATCCACTCAGCCGTTCGCAATCAGGTCGCGACGGGTTGCGGCGGCGTTCAAATAAATTAGCGTTAAATCAGCCATCCCAATTTGTGTTCGCGGCCTGTATCGCTGGCAACACTCGTTATAGGCCGTCAT
This sequence comes from Meandrusa payeni, assembly GCA_029286785.1. Taxonomy (NCBI): domain Eukaryota; kingdom Metazoa; phylum Arthropoda; class Insecta; order Lepidoptera; family Papilionidae; genus Meandrusa; species Meandrusa payeni. The sequence goes on from JAGSMX010000034.1 coordinate 1,789,495, forward strand.
TAATAAACCCCCAATTAATTTGCTTGTGTTATTGCTCGCCGTTGATCTGTGCGAGCTGTGAGAAATTTACAAATGAAATTATCGTATGGTTGGGTTGCGGTTGCGTTAAGGCTCATTCCATATCGAGTCAGGTGACGGTAGAGTGTTTAACAGATAAATAGAGGCCTATTTAAAACAGTGATAAAACTTAAATGCTTTGCTGTACAATTTAATTACAATTAATTCTTAAGAAAGATGACAAAATATTGCTCCATTTGAATTAGGACAGAAAATGTTAGAGATTGACTTTAGTATTCTGATTCAAGCTTCTGATCGAGCCGTTGTTCTATTAAGCACAGTCTACCCCCAATGCCTTTGCATAAGACACTCAAACTATTCTGTCACGTTAATTTAATACAGATAGCATTAACTTACTTTTAAGAGAGATTACTAAAATTTAACCTCCTCTGAAGTTGTAAAAGGCTCGCCATAGCCTAGCTATAAATAAAATATTAATTTAAATTATTTACCGATTCTCTTCCTTTACTGTGTAGTCTTGCATCGTTACTGTGAAGTGTCAAGTAATGTTCAGGGATTAAATATGTGAAAATTAAAATGCTGCTGGTGATATTCATTCGTAACCATCAAAACAGTTGCGGGTAGAAAACTGAGCTTTTATAAAACTTTCAGCATGATTTTGATCCATAAAACTTAGAATGATAATTCTAGTTGTTGAAGACAAAAGTACGACAGCTAAAAAATAAATCGTTATGGCTCGCTGACGTGATCATAAATGACGTGATTTAGTTATGGTAACGTTACAGTTCTTTTATAGTGGTATTTTCCGACAAACACTAACTAATGGTATACAAAACAAATGGCTAGTATAATAGAGGAAATGATGTAGCTTTAAACTATATAATGTAATCCGAGGAATAAACATCGAAGATACTAGGCGCACATAAAACTATATTGGTTGTGTATAACACGCGGCGACTACGCGACGCGAATGCTAAGCGTCGGGACAACAGACCCCCGCTGTTTCTGCTATCCTAATACAGTTTTACTGCTGCATTTGATACTTACGATATCGAATTTGTTGCTAAAGAACATTTTCTGGATGTTTGGAAATGTAATTAATATCAGCTTTTTTATGTTTTCAGGTATGAATGGATGCATACTGCATGAAATTATAATGAATTTAACCGCGTATGTGGGTAAGTTTACTTATTGATAGAAAACTTGTTGCCAGTTATAAAAAAATGTTACCAATATTTTTATTCAGGATATACAAACAATTGACAGACGACCAGAGAACATGTGTAACACAACTAAATCTCTCTATACTTCTTTTAAGTCACGTCTGTATATATTTTTTTACGCTTGCCTGTCAACAAAACATCATTATTTATAGAAAATATCGTATAGTAAAAGTCACTTTAGCTTGACTTTTGAATTCATCAAATTGTGAGTATACAAAGTAATTAAACAAATAATTCATTAGAATCCCTTTAAAATCATCATCAGACTTCTGAATTTGGTTCTGACTGCCAATTAATTCTAGTACAAATCTATTAGTGTAAGTTTTAAACCCGATTTAAACTTGTGATTTGTGAAGTATTTTAATTGTATTTTTTTGGAATTTGTCGTGTCACGTGTAAATTCGCTTAGCCTCATTGAGCGGTTACCCAATACACGTCAGCATTTCTATCCAAGTGCGCCCAAGAGATGAATACTAGAAAATACTATATCCAAGTAACTTATCTTAAATTTAAAACTAGAGAGGTATTTATTTTTAACAATTTCACTCAGTAAGTAAGGTAATCGACGGCTGGTGACACACCTATAACTGCTCGGGTGTCGTGGGTGTCAGAGGGCGGCTGTGGTCACTGATCATGTAGTAAAGCCATTGCTCATTGGCTCGTTTTATACCTTTTTTGCATAAAAAAAATGAGTGTGCTTAAATACCACCACGACTGAAAAACTGTAATACTTTTTTGACTTTATCAATATGGTTTTATATGTATAATATATAAAATTAAATATTTAAAAAATATATACAAGCACGACTATTGTTCAAGAGAGTATTAAAATATGCGCGCACACAGCTCACTCTTGCTCCTACAGTGTGATACAGACAAAAAGCTTGCACTGTGTCCGAGATATACGAAACGTAACTCCCTCAAGCAAAACAAGATAGAATCTTCACTGACTTCTCAAGTTCTTTATTTCCCTCTCAAGGTCCGTTCGCCTCGTCCGATTACACTTTTCGCATCGCATTCACTAGCTTACTACCCAAGTTAAATGCGTAAAGAAGCTTTACTTTATAAATGTCGATGCAGCAAATACAATTTTCGTTATTCCCCTGACACAAATTGAATGATAGTTAAAGTTCTTTAGGAAGTTTCCCCACTGTAAATCATTTCTAAGAATAAGGAACTGCAGGGGCCCCAAATTAATTTACGCTCATCGCCGATTTACTGAAAAGTTGGTACAAAAAGAAGTATCGGATTAGTTGAGATGCATCGGTGCAGCAAGGCAGCGGGGCTAATCGCCGGGGTCAACGGCAGCGCAGGTACGTCCCGGGTTTTTTGTGGGGCTCTGCCTTCCCCCTTGCCCCGCCGCCCCAACAGCTCCGCCCCGCATTCACCACCCCCGGGCCCGGAGTACAAAAGTAACACTTGTGGAAGTTTTAGTTTTTGATTTGTTTGTTCATTGAAATCGATAATGACCATTTAAAAATTACATATCCATTTATGGTGTGACCCCTAAAATTATTAGTTATTACTTGCCAGGTTTAAAAGTAATAAAAAGTAATGTATGTAAATAAATTAAATTTAAATTTTTAAACACAATATCCTAATAACAAAAACCAAATATCTCTTAACTTGTACTTTTTCATACATGCGCCATAGTCATGGGTACGGTGCCTAATCTTCTGATGTCACAGGTGTGTAATTACAAGTGTATAATTTTGGATAATTAATTGAACACTTTTCAACCAACTTCAACACAAACAACAACAACAAAAAGGAAGGAGGTTCTCAATTCATCTGTATGATTTTTTATGTTTGTTACCGCATAACTGGGTTAACAAATTGTCATGATTCTTTTTTCATTTGAAAGCTGATGCTTTCCATGTGGTCCCATTTTGACAATGGCATCTGCGAGAAAACCATACAAGTATTTAATTTGCATTAAGTATGTGCGCGACACATGGAGGAATAACTTAATATCACGCCAACATATTTCGATGATTCATTTCTTTAGGGTAGTCTAACGAGAGTGTGATTAGGTTCTGATTGATTCTATTTCGTAATATTCCAATGATAATTCGGAAATACTAAGAAGAAAGTCGGGTTTTGTTTTTACAAATAATAAAATTGTCGTAAATGTAATTGTCACTTAAGTTTTCTTTATATCAATATCGGGGAGCACAATTGTCCACTGTTTACAAATGACACATGCTTGATAATCACATGTCAACATACAAAAGTCATTTATTTGATAAGTGTGAACCCTAGCCGATCTTCTGGAATGAAACAGTCCAATAACTGATACAATCACATTTTATTTAGATGTACACGGAATTATTTTAACGAGTACCGCCACAATGGCGCGTCCTTACACGTTTATACAAAATTAATTAGAACTCATATCACGAACTAATAAAAATGAATTATAGAACTAAATTATTAATTATGAATTATAGGTATAATAATCGACAGATAAATCACTAAGATATCATTGCAAATAGTTATACGTCACAACCGCTGGGTGGCCTATGTGTAGCTAGCGCGTATATTGCGACAGGAACGTACCTACTGCCTTGCTAATACCGAAATGTTAATAAAGCTGTCGAAAGAAATTCGGCTCCATCATGTCGTTTTTTAAAAGAGGCCATCTTAACGTGACTGCAATTAAGACAATAGTATATCTTACTACCTTACAGGTTCTTTCCTAATCAAGAATTCTTCAAATTTTCTTCGTGGCCTACATGTTCCATGTCCACATATTGGACGTCTCTGTTATGTTAATGCTATGAACAGGTTCTGGCAAGCGGGCCCTCATGTTCGCGTGTATTGTTAGTTTTAATATAGCTATATATTTTATTTGTGCATAAATTAATTAGTTAAATACGTATATCGTAGTAATTTAATCAATTACGCCGCTTATCTTAACGATTCTCTCTAAATTTACGTTAATCGGACGTCACTAGCACTTAAATAGGATTGATTTAGTGATCTGGTCTCTTGATAGCTTGGAAATTGTGAATTTTAAGATGTTGGTTTGACACCTCAAAGCTGTTAAAGTGTAGGAAAATACCTCGTGAATTTGAATGGTACATAAGTTAAATGTTATTGCTTCTAAATTATGTAAAAAAAATCCAACATATGAAGGAAGAAGATACTTCAAATATTATTATCGAAATGGTTTATGTGAAATTACTAAAGCCCAATGCTATTAACGAGAGAAATATCTGTAATATTAATAAAAATTATTTTGAATATTAATTTAATTAAGTTTATAACACATTTGTGCCTGAATTAAAATCTTACGAATTACACGCAGAATTGTAAAAATTAACACTAACATATAACAACGAACAAAACAGTTATGTAATGTCATACAATATTTGTAAAGTCTAGTTTAGTTACTGTAAAGATAAGAATACAGGGACAGATGTCAAAACTAGGAACAAAGCTGTGAGATGGATGTAAAATTAATATATTATTATTAGATGTTCTCATGGCACAAATTTTACCCAGTGAGTTTATTCTACATAATAATCTAGTAACTGAATGACTGAGCTTTGCTGTTTTTAAATAGTGATAGTTAACCGAGTGACTGAACTATCTTTTTGTTCCAATTCTTCTATACGTTCTCCCATTGTCCGTTGCAACCCAATAAGAACTATCTTGGCACACTGTATCTATTTTACGTGAATATTGAACAATTGAATATTGGCACATTTATTTTATAAATAATTAATGTGATCTGAATGAAATTGATGGTTCTTGGTCTAACGTCAAACCAAACACTATGACTTACTGTTGCTTAGCAACGCAACTAATAATAAGGTGTATACGGATAAAATTACATTTTCTACAAAAAATCCTAGCAATCTAGATTTATTGTCCCCGAAACTCCCTGCGTTCAAAATTTCATGAAAATCGGTGTACCGTTTCCGAGATTCAAGTTATATATTTGTATATGTACAATAATTGCCCGTTTAAAGATATTTGAAATATAAATAAAGTGTGAAAGTCGGCTGGGATTCGAATCCCACTTACCCATATCTATAATAAATTCAAATACGTTTATCTAGATGTGTGAATTAATTTGATTTGATAATTAAGTCACACATTGAAAATAGTTAAAAATCTTTGTGGCACCCCGATTACGCGAGCTATTATGCTCCATATACAATTCGGATTCTATTTATATTTGGCGACACAATTTTCTCGTATCAATGGCGCAGGCGAGGTCAGAGAACTAGAACTCGCCCACTCCCCGGCGGAGGAGGCGCGAGGCACCCACCGGCGCGCGGAAACACGCCGAGTAGACGATCCACTACGGGAGATTACTCACCGAGTTCCGTGTGAATCAATAATATTCTACGTCCATTCACCACTCGACACTACACAATTGATTGTATGAAGCGCGACAAGTGCTTGTGCGGTGACGGTTCCGTATGCATAATAAAACATTTTTGTTTCGTTTTGTTTTTTATAAGATTTTAAAATATAAATAATGTCTTAACAAGTATATCATTGATTGATTAATACAATTTAATAAATCTCATGTTTGAATTATTTATAGAAATTATGGATAGTAGGTTCTAGACCTCTTAGGACTGCATATGTGAAATCAGCTGTCATCAGCGGTATTTCCGAAACTACGATTTGGGAACCTTTAAGAAACAAGCCTATTCCTATCTCAAAGGACGGTAACGCACCTGCAGCTACTCCGGTGCTGTGGATATTCATGAGCGACGCTGATCACTTAAGTTAAGATGAGCCATAAACTCGTTTGCCCCATTTCCTATGAAAAAAAATATTACCAAAATCACACTTGTTAACAATAATTTATTGACTTCTAAGTCAGTATTAGGTTTATGTCGGCTCAATCAATTTTACATCAGTACTCATGGAACAGGCCCATGGTTCCTAATCTTAGTTTTATTTATTAATCGTATTTATTTCTTTAAAAAAAGAAATTTAAAATGTAATTTTTAAATTTAAATGCAGTAATTACTGTCATTCTAAACGCCCATATAGGTTAATATAAGTAAAAGTATTAAAGAAACCAACACATATTTCTGACATTTGAACCAAGCTTACCTAACCCTAAAACATTAGACTATTGGGGCTGAAGTAAAATTCATTTTTTTTTATGTGTAATATAAATTGCGAATGTCGAATACTTATTTTGAAACACAAGATATCAAACGGCCGAGTAAGTTACCGCTTAACCTTAAGAATGACAACGAAATTATTTCAATGGGTCTAAAACCGCAAGATCAAAATCATCTACATCCTTTAGTCATAGCACAAAAAATCTACATCGGAATGCGACTCGTATTTCCGATACGGAGAAGTTAAAGCCTAACTTATCTTTACATCTATGACTCCGTGATAAGCTTGGGTGTAACTTAACTGAACAAGTGTCGGTATTATTACTCGCTACATGCTGTCGACTTGCCAAGTTACTACTTAGTAAAAAATAGTATTTCATTTGCGCCGAGATGCCACGACTGTGAATGTCTTGATGACAGTGATAGCTCTAACTGTATTACATGTTGTTTATTTACGCTCGATTTATTTTTTCTTCGTCTAGGGTAGATAAATTGTTTATTGTTTAAGTGAAGAAGACAATATACTTGAATTTTAACTAGTTTGCTTCCAAATCAAAAGATTCTCAGCCCGTCACATATGTAGTACAATATTTACATTTTGCTCGATTTAGCTTCTTCTAAAAACTAGCACTTGACCACTCTACTCAAGAAGGCCCCCATGTCATACTTGGACGGAATCCGACACCGACAACTTGCTCCACTCCTTTGCCGTACGCACGACGAACTTTGAATATACTAACGCACGTTAATCTTACACGTTTAGGGAAAAACGATAGCACTTATTATATAGAAATAGGAGAAGGAGAATTTTTACTTAATTTAACCGTATTAGGTGTGGTCAGAGGACAGGTGCTGGTCTGTACATTTAGTTTTTATATGTTAACAAAAAGCAAGGTCAATATCCGTTGATCTTTTTTACTCAGAATTCAAAGGTCATAGAACCTTTGCAAGAGCGACCATTATTCGGACAACAATTCATGTCTCATCTAAATGAAACCGAGTTGATTCACTATAAGCGTCTCGACAGGTTTTTACGAAGCCGCGATGACGCATTTAGCCCAAATACCAGTTATAAATACCTCTACACCTTGTTTTAGTAGATTATCTAAGCAATATTGCAGGGAATCGCTTAAGCCTCTTCGCCTAACACTTAGGGAAGCGTGTCTAAGCTTAGTTAAAAATAGTTAAGGATTGTATTGTTTACGTTCGTAGCGATATAAGCTCTTACTTCCTGTCGGGTTCTTGAGAGAGAGTTATTTACCTTTTAATGACCTCTGTATAAATATCATATAAAGGTAGTATTGTTCGCGCAAGACATTAGATAGTCCATGGCACCACTGAGATTGCACATGCTAAGACGGTGTCCAATGTTGGCTTCAATTTTGTCGATTTTTAAGACTTTTTTTCATGTGTTATATTTCGCATGTGATGTTATGATGCCAATAAATAAAATGTCTGTCTATGTAAGCCGACGTCAAAAAAGAAGGAGTTTTTCAATTCGTTTGTATTTATTTTTTGTTTTGTTTTTTACCTCATAACTTCTGACCATTTTGATAATTCATTTTTTTTGGAAAGGGTACTTCAAGAGTAGTTTGGTTAGGATCTGATTAATTATATATAATTATTCTATCAGGTAATGTTCGAAAATATAAAAGGACACCCGCTTTATATTTTCGCGCGTAATAGTTTTTGACATTTGATTCGACTTGAAGTCGGTTTTTTGGTAGTAGTATAACAGAATATTATGTAGAGAACACGAGATTCCCGTATATTCCATTATTTTGCGACAGGCTCGCTGTGGCGTTGACCCGTGCTTTGTTCAGGGTCCGGTCGAGGTCTGCCCACGGCACGCCGGTCCGTTTTATCTCCGGACCTCGCAGTAGTCGATAGCTGAACGCAGCGCGCTTGACGGCTTTGATTTATTGCCCGCCGGTGACAAGATTATACGGCGATTATACGGAATTATGTCGCGAGTTATTTATTGAAAACGTTGCAACTGTTCCCTTCAAGGACTGAGAGAGGACAAACGTATCCAACGTTTATAAGTGAATTATTGTTTGATATTGTGTCATTTATTTGCTAATTGGCTATAATGAATAATGTCTGAAGTTTGTTCCTTTAATTTCTGATGTTAATTGTCATTGCCTCAACAATCAGATTTGAATTTTGATGTCCGACACTCTAAGGCACTAATATATTCTACTTCAATTACCTCTTGCTTGTTATAGTCTTCGAGATAGACAGATAGATACATAGATAGATTATTTATGCTCACATTTTATACACACAAATAAACATAATGAATTAAAGTAAAGACTAAACTTATTCTAAAAGTGTGTAAGGGTTGTCTTATTTCTATGATACCCTGTATGGCAGAAGAGATAAAATAAATAGATAGGATTATAAGAAAAGTCACAAATAAATAAATAACAGCAACATAAAGAATTGCCTATAATAAGGACCGCAGAGCTCTATTTATATTAGAAATAAATCATTTGCAGTACATACAAAAACATAAACTTACATATTCGAGCTTTCTCGACTTTCTATTAGTCGAATGATGAAGTTAAGGAGAAAGACATCATAGATTAAGTTAAATGCGGAACACGGACATAGTTATGTTCACAATGACCTCATAGAGTACCAGCTTAAAGTGCAGGTAAACATTCGCCCAAAGAGTCAGGCAGTCGGAGGACCAATACCTGTCCTGGACATTCGTAGTCTGATCCGCTTGGTTACACTCGAGTCTGATACCTATTGTGACTTGAGTAACAGAGGTACAGGCTGAAAGCTTTAAGTGATCGACCATCTCTCAATACTATGAAATCACAAAAGACTTTGGACTAGCCTCACTGATCCGACACAATAAGAAGGTTATACCGCCATAAAAAAACGAATTGAAACGCATTAAAAACGTAGTACTGACTATCTACCGTTGATCTGGAGACTTCGAACGGTAGTCGTAGGCGGAATTGTGATATGTTTCGAATCTCTTACCATCTCATGCGTACGTATATCATAAATTTTCTGGATGTAAAGTTTTTATTAAAACGAATGTTAACCGAAATTCGATAACAATCAAAACAATTTTCGAACGTGTCCGAATTTGCATACACATTAAATGAAATGAAAATTTAACGATCGTTACCCAAGAAACAATCAGTTCTTTTTTTTTATGGAGACTGCTTGCGGATTTAGCCCGAAGGCTTTAAAAACTGTGATGAGATATTGTGAAATGCAAGCGCCCTCGGAAGAGACCCTGCTACTATAATAGTGTGATAGTGTTTACGTGCTAGCATAACCCAATTAAATTGTTTTGTACATTTTACCTTAACAGGGTAGGCAGTGATAGCAATCTCTATACATATCACTGAACATATTCTGTAGAAAGATTTTTCTTCATTGAAGTTATTCACAGAAAATTGGAGTCGAGTTCCAATACACTGTCAGCGATACGGTACAAACATTACTAAATTTCTACATAAAGATTTGTGACTTGTCATCAGGCATTGGAAACACGAATTGGAGAATTCGAAGGTAACTGCTTCTTCAAGTGAGGGGTTACTATTAAGGATCGTGACCATGCATAAGCAGCCTAGATTGGGTGCGTGTGAACCACACGTTGCATGTTGCCTCCCACCGTTTTTATGCTTGTGTGAGACTATTTTGTAGGCGCCCTTCCCTGAGCACGTTCGCCTATCCATTTTGCCTAATTAATCTGTATCTCCAGACAATGCTTTGAAAACACAGGTACACACAGCAAAGGTAGCAGGCAAGTGCAATTTTAGAAATACCGACATAGATATATAACTCTTTTAATAGTATATAATATACTAGTCTATATTATACGCACTGTAGCTTAAAATAGAATACAGAAGTAGTGTAATTGATTCGTATGTCGTATCGTATAAAATTATCCAACAGTAATGATAAATGCATAGATATACGATATAAGTCTCTAGGATAGAATCGGAAGATATTAACCATTCTCTGACGTAAAAAATTGACAATGCAATATATCAGATCTTCGACCACCACGTTGTCGGAACCATTAGAACTACTTGCTTCGGCAGTACATACAGAGAAATAGTATTCTTGTAATAACCAAATAATAATACTACTGTAGAAAACTGTACAATGCACATTTAGTCTCCGCTAGCGAGCGGCGTGTCAGGGTCGCAGAACGCACGCCGTAGATGCGTCGGCTCTGGAATCGCCTTGGCATTCATCAGAGGCGGCTACAAATGCATTCGCGATGCATTTTTGATGTCGAGAAGTTGTTAATCAACGCCTCGAGGCAAACGCTGCGTTACGCTCTGATCTCATATGCCGGCAACCGGGACCAATCTGAATATTGTTGTCCCAGGTTTTGTTTAGCTCCCTCGGGCTGGAAAGAGGCTAGGATGGTGCTGATTAAAAAGTACGGCAGGACCGCGGAGTCTCCCTCTGCGTACCGACCCATATGTCTGCTGGACGAGGCGGGCAAACTATTTGAGCGAATAATTGCCGCCCGCCTCAACTCGCACCTGCAGCAAGTAGGCCCCGACCTGTCGGAATGCCAATACGGCTTCCGGCAGGCGCGGTCGACCGTTGACGCGATCCTCCGGGTCCGTCAACGGTCGGGGCAGGCGACGACCCGGGGTGGCGTGGCGTTGGCCGTCAGTCTCGACGTTGTCAACGCATTTAACACGCTGCCCTGGGGAGCGATTAGGGAGGCACTGGTGTACCACCGCGTGCCTCCCTACCTGCAACGCATTGTCGGGGCGTACTTGAATGGCAGGTGCATCCAGTATATGGGTCGGGACGCGTTTTACCAGAGGGAGGTAAACTGCGGGGTTCCGCAGGGGTCTGTGTTGGGGCCCCCTGCTATGGAACCTCGCATACGACGCGGTCCTTAGGGTCGGTCTACCCGTCGGCGTGAGTGTCGTCTGCTATGCAGACGATACGTTAGTCATGTCCGACGGGGACGATTTCGATAGCACCATCCGGCTCGCCGAGCTTGGGGTGGCATGCGTCGTGGACAAAATCCACGAGCTGGGTCTGCGGGTAGCGCCTCACAAGACCGAGGCGCTATGGTTCCACAAGCTCCCAAGAGCTAGGAACCGCCCAGCCGGTCGGTTCGCGTAGGTGACGTGCAGGTTCAGGTGGGGTCGACGATGAAATATCTCGGCCTCATCCTGGACAGTCGCTGGGGCTTCGAAGAGCACTTCGATCGCTTGGTCCCCAAGATCGATAAGGCAGTGGGTGCTTTACACAGACTACTGCCAAATCTTGGGGGCCCCAGGGAGGGAGTCCGCCGCCTCTACGGAGGAGTCGTGCGGTCCATGGCCCTCTACGGGGCGCCCGTGTGGTGTAACCGCTTCACGGGCGCCCGGCGCTGCAAACTAAGCTCCTTAGCCTGCAGCGCAAGATGGCCATCCGGATCGCACGAGGATACCGGACTATATCCTACGAGGCGGCCTTTATCCTGGCTCGGTTCCCGCCGCTTGACATTCTGGCGGAATTGGACGCGCGTGTTTATACGCGCGTCCGGGCTATCGACGGTGGGGCCGAGCCGCCCCTGGATGCGGGAGAGGTGCGTCGGCAGGAACACAGACATGCGATGGACGTGTGGCGCGAGCGGCTCGCCGAGCCGCGTTACTCGCGCCAACGCATCGTCTGTGCCTTCCTGCCGAACTTCGAAGCCTGGCTACGGAAGAAGGACATGTACGTCACGTACCGCCTGACGCAGGTACTCACCGGGCACGGGTGCTTCGGTGAGTACCTGAACAGGATAGGGCGCGAACCGACCGCGCAATGCCACCACTGTGGCTGTGACCGGGATTCCGCACAGCACACGCTAGCCGCGTGCCCCGCATGGGAGGCGGAGCGACGGATCCTGGTCCAGCAGATCGGGCAAGACCTCTCCCCGCCGGCGGCAGTAGCGGCTGCGCTGGTGGGGAGATCTAAATGGAAGGCGCTGGTCTCATTCTGTGAGTCAGTAATGACGCAGAAGGAGACCGCAGAACGGGATCGGGAGAGGGCCGATCCCGTTCGGAGATGGCGCAGGCGGGCCGGGGGCAGACCGGCCCGCAACCCTGTAGTTCTGGGCTCTCAAGAATAAGACTACGGTATCCCCTGCCTGTCGTAGAAGGCGACTAAAAGGGGCCTCGGGTTCATTGGGCGACAAGGGTGGGGGCCTTTGTCGTCCGCCAAGGTGGACCCGGGAAGAAGGCGACATCGGCTGGCCCGTGTCGCCTTGCACTGCGAGGGCACAGGGGAGGAAGTAACCTCCCCCGGTAAGTGCTCTCTTTGAGCACAGTGCAGAGGGGCTCCGGTGCGTTCCACTGGAGATCCCGGAGCCCCTCACCATGCACCGAGGAAGGGCCACCGGGGAGGTTTTAGTGGGTAAAACCCACATAACCGCCGCCTTCCCCAGAAGGCGGGGTATCTTTCTGAAGATTTCCTCCTCGTTAACAAAAAAAAAAAAAAAAAGGTTTTTGTTTAGATCTATTCATGCCTAGGATGTCTACTCAGTTTTTTATTAAGTTTTTGCCTATGTACCCAACGACACCATGTCCTATAATGTTTTAAAAGATAACTTAATAGTTGAGCGTTCGGTCACTTACTTTTGCATATAGTTTTTTTGTCTTGGATTCTTAAATACTCGGTTAAAAAGACACGAGAGTATGACACAAATAGTATTATATTATCATAACAAAACAGCCTATCCCTTAGAAACCAAGTTAGAGATGTGGTGAACCTCTTTTTAATATGGTTACATATTTCTTTAAAAAAAATTCTCCATGATAATTGGTTTTATTTACATAATAATTTAACAAAATCATGCCGTGTTATAGAGAGTAAGTATAGCCTTTCATTAAATATATCCTTTAGATATTTTTAGAACCAGAAACCAGTACAGTTATGCAAAAACTTTTGATAAAATTAAATCGATACTAAAGAATAAAACGTCTCCGATCCCCATTCTGTCACTAAAGTCTCAGCAGGCTATTCGCGATCAGTAAACATTTACATTTAAAGTCGGCAATAACTACGTAAGCTGATGAAGCAAGCGTATTGAAAACATCATGACGGACAAACAGTTATTATTATGTAGGTTACTTGGCTTGGTCGGTGTGTCGAAGCGCTGAGCACTAAAAAGCCGAGTTTATGCACTAACCAAGGCTCCAGTGCAAATTACACCGGCCGATTTCAAGTCGCTGGAAGTAAATATATAAATTGTTTTAGGCAATTTCTTGACTCTAAAAATGATGTGCATTAATGCGTAATTAATGTTAAATTTGATATTATTAAAACTGTGTACTGCAATAGTTTGAAAGGTATGTTTGTGTGTTTGGTGTTACCTATTATAGCTTACCGTATATTTTAAAATCAGAGCAACTTGGTTGTGTGGTCCTATACATAGACGATATAAAACAGCGATACTGGCATTAATTATTTCAAGTTATACGTAAAAAATCCGTGTTAAAACGGTACCCAAGACCAGGGGAGCAGTCGCCCCCTGCGCTGATAACCCGGGTAATGGGGTAACACCCCGAGGCCCGTACCTGCGAGGTTCCCGGGACTGACTGACTGACTGACTTAATTATTTCCGATAATGCAATTCATATTTTTCATGACAATCATTGATTCGGAGTAATCCAAAAACTGTTTATAAATGTATAACATTTTCCTTCACTTTAAATTTAAAAAATTCTTTTTGATTTTTCAAGGTACTGGAGATTTTTACATATAAGATTTTTTTTGATAGTATATTTTTGGTACAATTAAATCGAATAATATTTAGTGTTATGCAAGTAAAGTCGTAATGTCTAAGTGTGTACTCACAATCTGACTGACGTTGCATGAGTCATTGTGCTCTCTATGTTGTCTGCTAGGGTTAAGAGAGACGACCGGACTATTTACCAACTTATTATTTAAATATAAATGTATAATTTACATTTATTTATTCCTATTCTTCTCCTGGAATATCAAAACGTATCTATGGTAGATAATTCATAGTCTTTAGTTTTATTATCCGCGCTGATTTACAGCGTTCCCTTAAACTTGCCCACTTTCCTCGAAACGTCCTTTTGTCTCGGGCAGTTAAGTTGTTCTAAAGGCCCTTGTCTCAGCGTGTGCATTGTCGACGTGGTGTTAAGCAGTAAAATAAATAATTTGGCTTCACGACCCTTTGCCGTATTGACAATGCTATGATACTAGAAATCTATTCATTGCCGAGTATTACGGAATATTACGGACCGTCCGCGTATTGTTACCGTTGCTGGTTTTTGTTTACGTTTATTTTAAAGCCTGCTTTTTATGTTCGTGTAATATTTTTATGGCAAGGGTACAATTTTCTGGTAATAATTTTGTAATCTTTTCATTTTATGGATACGAACACAGAATTGTTTTTCTTTGATGTCACTAAAACTGGTATTCGATGTGACGTTACTGATAGCAGCGTGCGCCTAGCTCAAGATGAGGTTCCATGTCCCTTGTGCTAAATCAATCTACATAGATGTTCAGGCTGACCGCCCTATCCGCGCTCGACTTAAACCAGTGAAGTAATAAAAGCATCCGACCTCAGAATCGATCCAGAAAAGACACTTCATATCGCTATATACACCTGACAAACAAATGTTATACCCTGCCGCGTAATTTAGAGGTACGAACTAGGATTTTTTCGCGCTCATTCAATCTTTTTCTTCTTGATAAGCTATCTCTGGCACCGTTTAAAGTTAAAAACATTAATTAGATTATGACATTCGTTAGGACCGTTATTGTTGCAAGATGGGGGAAGTGCCTCGCAAAATACTCTCATGAAATGATATACCTTACCCAATTCTTAATAAAATAGGTCAGTAAAACGCACCTGTAATGTTCAGAAGGTTCAAAGGGAGTGGGATGCTCGTTTCCCTTTAATGTTATAAAAAATATTTTATCGAATTGTATATGATGCATAATGCAGACAAGGCATAAAATTCATTATATTTTAGTCTCTTCAAAGAAATGTGCATGTAATATGCACATTACCTCGTACAGAATACTGCTTTAGTGCATTCAACGCAGGTTAGGCATCCTAGTAATATCACGATCGCGGGCGCCGTGGCATTGTACGTTTTACGATGCAGTTCTCAGTAGATCGGTGCTCGACGCACGAGTACGGGGAACGCAACCGATGCTCTGGCGGTGAATCGAACCGTCTGCGGTTACAATAACACTGCAGCCTTCCTGTGGTGCCCGTCACTTGCGCGAGCGGCCTATGCCGTGCGCTCTTTGATTACTGTCATGAAGGTTATTTCACTTCGTACATACACGTACACACATTTTAAAATATGCATCTATTAATAGACCTTTGCAAAAAGAAAATTAATGACAAGAACTGAACTGAAATTACTGTTATTTAAATGCGAATACAATAGTGTGTAGCCTTACAACAGCACATGCTGTGACAATGTTCAATTTGACCATTTTTCTTTCTTGACCTGTATTTTTATCTCATTCTTTTTAATGTAAAATATTTTGTTTGTAATGCCCATGAAGAAAATGTCTATGTCTAAAAAGAAAAAAATGCGTTGTCTAACGTCCGAAAAAATCATACTTTTAAATTTGTGGGCGACTTAATAATTTTGGTAAAATGCAGTCATATGATTGTCTGTTGATACGTCTGCTATTTACCATTATTCTGCACACATGCAGAATTAGCCCTGCTAGGGTAAAATAAACGTAAGAGCTTTTTTTATAATACAGTACGCTGTATACGATATTGTATACCTCTCTAGTTAAATTAATTTATAAAGTATACACAATACCTAATTTTCGAGTTCGAGTTTACGTCATTGAAATATTCATTGCTCATAGGCAACGGACTTTAATACTATATAGTATACAAAGTTTATCCATACACTTTTTAAAACGGAAATGTTTTGATAATTCCCACGCTATACTTTCGCGTTGGATCACCACTTGACATATGTAGCCTTTTCAAATTCCTCCACCGAACGTTTGTCAGACACTTGACTATTTTGATAAAATGCCCTCTCAGTTCTCTATGGCGCTGCGGCCGTTCTCTTGAGTGTAACGTATATGAAGGTCCTTTTATTCTGTCTTAATAGAACAGTACCGCATAGTATATACTGTTTAGTCTTAATACTCGTACAATAATATCATAAAATTCTTAGTTTACCAGTAATAGTAGGGAAGAATGCGTTTGACTGAGATAATAGTAGATATAGTGTGGAAGAAGAAAAAGAATATACCAGAACTTCGTTATATAACTATGAATTTAAGAAATGCAAGTATATTTACGAGCAAAAACAATAATCTAACTTTTATCAAATTTAATATAGATAAATATAATAATGAATATAATATAGATAAATTTTAAGTTCTATTAAAAAATGTCAACAACCATCGCAAGTCAATGTCAAGCAATCGGTTGGCGTGATATTGAGTTATTCGTCCATTTGTGGCGCGCATACTTGATGCAAATATAGCATTTTTATGGTTTTCTCCTGGACGCCAATGGCAAAGTTGGACCAAATGAAATGGGGTCTCATTTCAATTGATACCAGGGATAAATGGGAAGCACCAGCTTTCAAACAAAAAATAATCTTCAAAATCGGTTCACCCAGTTGCATTCAATGAACGGTCTGTTTAACCGACTTTCAAAAGGAGATTTTCAATTAATCTGTATGTTGTTTTACTTTTTTTATGTTTGTTACCTCATAAAAAGAAAAAAAAAGAAAAAATGAATTGTCTAACGTCCAAAAAAATCATATTTTTAAATTTGAGGGCGAATTAATAATTTTGGTAAAATGCAGTCATATGATTGTCTGTTGATACGTCTGCTGTTTACCATTATTCTGCACACATACAAAATTAGCCCTGCTAGGGTAAAATAAACGTAAGAGCTTTTTTTATAATACTATACAGTACGCTGTATACGATATTGTATACCATAGTAGTTAAATTAATTTATAAAGTATACACAATATCTAATTTTCGTGTCGTAGCAGAAACGTCATTGAAGTATTCATTGCTCATAGGCAACGGACTTTAATACTATATAGTATACAAAGTTTATCCATACACTTTTTAAAACGGAAATGTTTTGATAATTCCCACGCTATACTTTCGCGTTGGATCACCACTTGACATATGTAGCCTTTTCAAATTCCTCCACCGAACGTTTGTCAGACACTTGACTATTTTGATAAAATGCCCTCTCAGTTCTCTATGGCGCTGCGGCCGTTCTCTTGATTGTAACGTATATGAAGGTCCTTTTATTCTGTCTTAATAGAACAGTACCGCATAGTATATACTGTTTAGTCTTAATACTCGTACAATAATATCATAAAATTCTTAGTTTACCAGTAATAGTAGGGAAGAATGCGTTTGACTGAGATAATAGTAGATATAGTGTGGAAGAAGAAAAAGAATATACCAGAACTTCGTTATATAACTATGAATTTAAGAAATGCAAGTATATTTACGAGCAAAAACAATAATCTAACTTTTATCAAATTGCATTGTTTTAAAATACAGGATGTATTTTAGGAGAATATAATATAGATAAATTTTAAGTTCTATTAAAAAATGTCAACAACCATCGCAAGTCAATGTCAAGCAATCGGTTGGCGTGATATTGAGTTATTCGTCCATTTGTCGCGCGCATACTTGATGCAAATATAGCATTTTATGGTTTTCTCCTGGACGCCAAAAAGCTTAAAAGCAATTTGCAAACACATTCTCTCGAGTGACTACGGTTATACGAAGTAGTTTGCGAACTTTGAACAACCCTGCTCGACGGAATGAGCTCGGTTATATCATGAAGCGCGGTAATAAAATCGTGCCCGATACCCAGGCCGGTCGATTCGGAACGAACGTTGCGCCATCTCCCGCCGCGGCGCAACACGACCCGCCGTGTTCCGAACGAGTTACCGCAATCACTACCAGCGGTACAGTCGACCACATATTCTGCAAGGATTTTATATTTCCTTTTTTATCGCTGATGGCCGGTGTTACGATGAGCTGGGTGCTGCATAGGTCTTTGGTCGCTCAGCCTGAACCTCAATTAAGTTATTTTAATAATTAATTATTTGTAAAAGTAATATTACAGCCACTTTAGAACTAGTAATAAAAATGTTTATCTCAACCTAAGTGAACTGAGATAACAGACTATATCGACATTTCTCCAAGCTTTCCAATGTGATGTCTGTAGGCTTATTATATAATTATATAATGCTCATTCATTTTTACTTAATAATTTATGAAGTCATAAAAGTAAAGCTTTTTTTGTAATGACGAGCTGCACAGATTGGCCATAGAAGCTGGCCTTGACTGCTTCACCGGATTGAGAGGTGGCATAGCTCTTAGGTCGCTTAGTGTAAGAGTAAAGCATTAACCGCTCCTATTGGATATTTATGACTTACGTAGAAAAATCAATTGAATATTACACAATATTCAACTGCCTTTAACATTTACGGAACATATATACTTCAAAATATATATGTAATACACCATGGAATCCTGCACTGCTCATATCAACGACTTTTCCTGAACTTTGTTGTTTTTCGACTTTTGTTCTTGGAACTATACATATAATGTGTCCACAAATTGTAATGGTGAAACAGTTTTAATGATATGAATTTTAACTTAAAATTGTAAGTAACAATTGCGTAGGCTCACAATCAAAAAAAAATCTCATGGATTTTATAACTATGTTTAATTAATTTTGCAATCAGGTTGATATCAGTTTCAGCAACCAGATTTTTCAAGCCCCTGTGGCGTAATTAATTTTATTTAATACAATTTAGTTAGTTTAAACATTTACAAGTTTCGCGATGCAAATCCCAACCGCCTTCTACCAATTAGTTTCTTTTTCAGATCCTTTTCGGTCACACGAATTGTAAATATTTGAGCTATAAATTTACAATTCTTACATGCTTTTTCTTCCCAAATTAAATACCAAATGAGAGATTCGTAACCTTACAGTCGAAGTGTAAATAAAAACTTGTATCCAAACAAGTTGGGGTTGAGGAACCCAAATACGATTGCGGGGCACCACAAAAACCCCTTCGCCAAATTCCCCCTCAGAGGGTACGGTAATTCATAAACTTAGTGTAAGTTTCAAAACAATTCCAACCCAAACCTGGAAACTCGAAATACGTTTCCGAAAGATAAATTTGTAACGCATGTATTACGCTTATAATAACGTATGTAATAAAGAATAGTATTGTCGCAAGTTCGATTCGAATAGTCATTTTATTTTTAAATTAATAGTTTTGGTAAAATGCAGTCATATGATTGTCTGTTGATACGTCTGCTGTTTACCATTATTCTGCACACATACAAAATTAGCCCTGCTAGGGTAAAATAAACGTAAGAGCTTTTTTATAATGCTATACAGTACGCTGTATACGATATTGAATACCTCTCTAGTTAAATTAATTTATAAAGTATACACAAAACTAATTTTCGAGTCGCTTGGTAACGTTATTGGAAGTATTCATTGCTCATAGGCAACGGACTTTAATACTATATAGTATACAAAGTTTATCCATACACTTTTTAAAACGGAAATGTTTTGATAATTCCCGCTATACTTTCGCGTTGGATCACCCTTGACATATGTAGCCTTTTCAAATTCCTCCACCGAACGTTTGTTAGACACTTGACTATTTTGATAAAATGGCGCTGCGGCCGTTCTCTTAGTGTAACGTATATGAAGGTCCTTTTATTCTGTCTTAATAGAACAGTACCGCATAGTATATACTGTTTAGTCTTAATACAATAATATCATAAAATTCATAGTTTACCAGTAATAGTAGGGAAGAATGCGTTTGTTGTTATAATAGTAGATATAGTGTGGAAGAAGAAAAGAATATACCAGAACTTCGTTATATAACTATGAATTTAATAAATGCAAAGAATTAATAAAAGTATATTTACGAGCAAAAACAATAATCTAACTTTTATCAAATATAGACTCAAAATTATATTCTATTATCACCATTTACAAATGTCGTAATCATGATACAATCTTCGAACCGATAGTAACACATGTATCTCCAGAGATTTATGCTCGTCAATATTTTTACACAATATTCAACTGCCTTTAACAATTACGGAACATATAAACTTCAAAATATATATGTAATACACCATGGAATCCTGCACTGCTCATATCAACGACTTTTCCTGAACTTTGTTGATCTTCGACTTTTGTTCTTGGAACTATACATATAATGTGTCGACAAATTGTAATGGTGAAACAGTTTTTATGATATGAATTTTAACTTAAAATTGTAAGTAACAATTGCGTAGGCTCACAATCAAAAAAAAATCTCATGGATTTTATAACTATGTTTAATTAATTTTGCAATCAGGTTGATATCAGTTTCAGCAACCAGATTTTTCAAGCCCCTGTGGCGTAATTAATTTTATTTAATACAATTTAGTTAGTTTAAACATTTACAAGTTTCGCGATGCAAATCCCAACCGCCTTCTACCAATTAGTTTCTTTTTCAGATCCTTTTCGGTCACACGAATTGTAAATATTTGAGCTATAAATTTACAATTCTTACATGCTTTTTCTTCCCAAATTAAATACCAAATGAGAGATTCGTAACCTTACAGTCGAAGTGTAAATAAAAACTTGTATCCAAACAAGTTGGGGTTGAGGAACCCAAATACGATTGCGGGGCACCACAAAAACCCCTTCGCCAAATTCCCCCTCAGAGGGTACGGTAATTCATAAACTTAGTGTAAGTTTCAAAACAATTCCAACCCAAACCTGGAAACTCGAAATACGTTTCCGAAAGATAAATTTGTAACGCATGTATTACGCTTATAATAACGTATGTAATAAAGAATAGTATTGTCGCAAGTTCGATTCGAATAGTCATTTTATTTTTAAATTAATAGTTTTTATGTATCGTATCCGAGGTGCAAAAGTTCACCTGCCAATAATTGTGACGGGTAATATGTAAAAATTAGCAAGTTGGATCTACCTTTATCTACCTACCTTACGAAAACGTGACAGCCTAAAAAATTATAGCCATCAACATCATTTCAATCATAAAACATCCACGTCTGGACATAGGCCTCCCCCAACGATTTTCAATAGGACCAAAAGGAGGTTATGGTCCAAAATTATAGTGAAACATATGCATTAACAAATCTTAATAATAGGTGTCACAGAATATGGCTACAAAGTTAGGATATCTGATTGTGACAAGTCCACATTGCCTCCTATTCTTCTCCATGTAGAAAATGCAATCCTATCTAAGAGTGCCATCACATTTATAACTCTTTTTATTTTACGATTGGTTATGTACTTTCTTTGTCTTCAAAGATTTATATATTCCGTGTCAAAGTCGGTGTAACGATCAACACCAATTGAGAGGAGATGAACTGTTCTTTGTAATATTCTGTAAAGATGCAGTAAGTCTTTTATAGTTTGTGAATCCTTTTTTTTAGCAGCAGGACTCGTCTAGGTGGTAATGCTTTTACCCCCAAGGAATGTGTTCCGGATTTTTTTTTGGCTCTGTAGCTTCTGAAATAAGTGGTCTAATGAAACTTACTTTGCTATACTTTGGAGTGATGAAACAGTTTTTATGATATGAATTTTAACTTATAATTTTAAGTAACAATTGCGTAGTCTCGCAATCAAAAAATCTCATGGATTTTATAACTATGTTTAATTAATTTTGCAATCAGGCTGATATCAGTTTCAGCAACCAGATTTTCAAGCCCTGTGGCGTAATTAATTTTATTTAATACAATTTAGTTAGTTTAAACATTTACAAGTTTCGCGATGCAAATCCCAACCGGCTTCTACCAATTAGTTTCTTTTTCTGATCCTTTTCGGTCACACGAATTGTAAATATTTGAGCTATAAATTTACAATTCTTACTTGCTTTTCTTCCCAAATTAAATACCAAATGAGAGATTCGTAACGTTACAGTCGAAGTATAAATAAAACTTGTATCCAAACAAGTTGGGGTTGAGGAACCCAAATACGATTGCGGGGCACCACAAAAACCCCTTCGCCAAATTCCCCCTCAGAGGGTACGGTAATTCATAAACTTAGTGTAAGTTTCAAAACAATTCCAACCCAAACCTGGAAACTCGAAATACGTTTCCGAAAGATAAATTTGTAACGCATGTATTACGCTTATAATAACGTATGTAATAAAGAATAGTATTGTCGCAAGTTCGATTCGAATAGTCATTTTATTTTTAAATTAATAGTTTTTATGTATCGTATCCGAGGTGCAAAAGTTCACCTGCCAATAATTGTGACGGGTAATATGTAAAAATTAGCAAGTTGGATCTACCTTTATCTACCTACCTTACGAAAACGTAACAGCCTAAAAAATTATAGCCATCAACATCATTTCAATCATAAAACATCCACGTCTGGACATAGGCCTCCCCCAACGATTTTCAATAGGACCAAAAGGAGGTTATGGTCCAAAATTATAGTGAAACATATGCATTAACAAATCTACGGATTTTTGCTATTGCATGAATAGGTGTCACAGAATATGGCTACAAAGTTAGGATATCTGATTGTGACAAGTCCACATTGCCTCCTATTCTTCTCCATGTAGAAAATGCAATCCTATCTAAGAGTGCCATCACATTTATAACTCTTTTTATTTTACGATTGGTTATGTATTTTCTTTGTCTTCAAAGATTTATATATTCCGTGTCCGATAGTCGTTATTGGTCAAAGTCGATGTAACGATCAACACCAATTGAGAGGAGATGAACTGTTCTTTGTAATATTCTGTAAAGATGCAGTAAGTCTTTTATAGCTTGTGAATCCTTTTTTTCAGCAGCAGGACTCGTCTAGGTGGTAATGCTTTTACCCCCAAGGAATGTGTTCCGTTTTTTTTTGGCTCTGTAGCTTCTGAAATAAGTGGTCTAATGAAACTTACTTTGCTATACTTTGGAGTGATGAAACCGCGGATTTGATATTTCACTAACCGTCCGGTGATTCGAAATGAATGCCCGTTTCATCGCTTTTTATCAAATATAGACTCAAAAATTATATTCTATTATCACCATTTACAAATGTCGTAATCATGATACAATCTTCGAACCGATAGTAACACATGTATCTCCAGAGATTTATGCTCGTCAATATTTTTACACAATATTCAACTGCCTTTAACAATTACGGAAGATATATACTTCAAAATATATATGTAATACACCATGGAATCCTGCACTGCTCATATCAACGACTTTTCCTGAACTTTGTTGTTTTTCGACTTTTGTTCTTGGAACTATACATATAATGTGTCCACAAATTGTAATGGTGAAACAGTTTTAATGATATGAATTTTAACTTAAAATTGTAAATAACAATTGCGTAGGCTCGCAATCAAAAAAAATCTCATGGATTTTATAATTTTGTTTAATTAATTTTGCAATCAGGCTGATATCAGTTTCAGCAACCAGATTTTTCAAGCCCCTATGGCGTAATTAATTTTATTTAATACAATTTAGTTAGTTTAAACATTTACAAGTTTCGCGATGCAAATCCCAATCGCCTTCTACCAATTAGTTTCTGATCCTTTTCGGTCACACGAATTGTAAATATTTGAGCTATAAATTTACAATTCTTACGTGCTTTTTTTTTCCCAAATTAAATACCAAATGAGAGATTCGTAACGTTACAGTCGAAGTGTAAATAAAAACTTGTATCCAAACAAGTTGGGGTTGAGGAACCCAAATACGATTGCGGGGCACCACAAAAACCCCTTCGCCAAATTCCCCCTCAGAGGGTACGGTAATTCATAAACTTAGTGTAAGTTTCAAAACAATTCCAACCCAAACCTGGAAACTCGAAATACGTTTCCGAAAGATAAATTTGTAACGCATGTATTACGCTTATAATAACGTATGTAATAAAGAATAGTATTGTCGCAAGTTCGATTCGAATAGTCATTTTATTTTTAAATTAATAGTTTTTATGTATCGTATCCGAGGTGCAAAAGTTCACCTGCCAATAATTGTGACGGGTAATATGTAAAAATTAGCAAGTTGGATCTACCTTTATCTACCTACCTTACGAAAACGTAACAGCCTAAAAAATTATAGCCATCAACATCATTTCAATCATAAAACATCCACGTCTGGACATAGGCCTCCCCCAACGATTTTCAATAGGACCAAAAGGAGGTTATGGTCCAAAATTATAGTGAAACATATGCATTAACAAATCTTAATAATAGGTGTCACAGAATATGGCTACAAAGCTAGGATATCTGAGTGTGACAAGTCCACATTGCCTCCTAGTCTTCTCCATGTATAAAATGCAATCCTATCTAAGAGTGCCATCACATTTATAACTCTTTTTATTTTACGATTGGTTATGTATTTTCTTTGTCTTCAAAGATTTATATATTCCGTGTCCGATAGTCGTTATTGGTCAAAGTCGATGTAACGATCAACACCAATTGAGAGGAGATGAACTGTTCTTTGTAATATTCTGTAAAGATGCAGTAAGTCTTTTATAGCTTGTGAATCCTTTTTTTCAGCAGCAGGACTCGTCTAGGTGGTAATGCTTTTACCCCCAAGGAATGTGTTCCGTTTTTTTTTAGGCTCTGTAGCTTCTGAAATAAGTGGTCTATATTTTGGAGTGATGAAACCGCGTATTTGATATTTCACTAACCGTCCGGTGATTCGAAATGAATGCCCGTTTCGTCGCTTTTTATCAAATATACACTCAAAAATTATATTCTATTATCACCATTTACAAATGTCGTAATCATGATACAATCTTCGAACCGATAGTAACAGATGTATCTCCAGAGATTTATGCTCGTCAATATTTTTACACAATGAACCATACGTCGGAACTAATCTTGGAGTATAAGTAAAAGTATAATTAAACATAAAACAAGTGATAGGCGAGTTTCAGGGCACACTCGTGACCTCTTCCCACATGAATCCGTCCTAATCGAAATTGAGCAATAACCGAATGGAGTGGGTGTTTACATAGCAATAGGTTAACCTTATCCGAAACTCTGTCGGTGTAAATTTGTCCGTGATGTTATCTGTTGTATTTATGAAGTTACGTTGTGAGGTTTGAAAGATTGCATTAGGTTATTGAGATATTATTGTTCGAGTGGTTACAATATTATACTTTAACTTAATGTTCGGTTTCCTGTACAGCTTGTTTTATTTCAACAACTTTATATACTCGTGACTACAAGTAGCACACGGGCATCGGAAATTGTATGCATTTTAAGTATTTCTTTCAAGTAAATAATTGGAAGTGAAGAAATTCGGTCAAATAGGGTCAAACATTACTAGACTTACCTTTTGAGATTTATTAATTTCTAAAATTGATTACATTTTAAGGAAGAAGGCGACAAGCTTATATCCAGTAGTGAATTGATCTTTTTCTCGGTGTTCATTACTGAAGGTAATGCTTATCCTGAATTGCGTTCACCGATGTGTCGCCGTGCTTCCTCCACACCGCTCTGTCTTCGGCTTGTCTTAATCGGACTTCGAACCCTATGAGACAAGTGAATTCATACGGGTTGATGATGATAATGATGAATATTGTGAGTTCTTGATGAAGTTTTAAGGATTACAAAATAAATGAGTAGCGTCACACGACGTAAAATGTATAGTTGTACTGATTTGAATTAGAATTTGATTAGGTTAAAAGTATACGCTTGCTAATGCATTGCATCTCAGCTGTAGAACATAATATTAAACAAATACAGATGGCAGAACGGGCAGGGGACGATTAAATACACAGAACGGAGTGACATAAGGCATCGTTGCGGTCCCAAAATCCCTCTTAAAAGATACATCGTATTGGCAAACTAATAAACAAATGTAAATTATAATTTATTGTAATATTAAATAAAGTAAGATCAATAGTAATGTGTAAGTAGTCTTGCGCCCCTTGTTAGTCATCACATTTGTGTCACATTGTATCAGAACTACGTGGACGTTACCCTTATGTGTAGGACATTCACCTTGTAAGTGATACGACTAGCTCATAACAAAAAGTCTCCTTTCACAACGAAGGACAATAACCAATATAAAGTTGTACTCTCTAAACATAAACCACAAAGGTTCAATATCTGAAACTAATAGAGTGGGACTGTACGCCAGCTGTAGTCGTGCGGTGCGCGAAAGTGGGTATTTTGGTCCATGGCCGACGTCGTAGGTCGGCGAATGCAAGGCCCCTGCATACTGTTGCAACAGCCGTAGTTGCACTTCTAATGCAACCGGTATACACCGCTTGGAACGTTCTCGATACGATGCGGCGAAACGTTTTGCCCGTTATACTAACACCCTTTGTCCTGCAATCGTATCCGAATACTTGCCGGTGAGGAACGATACCATTACTACAAAAGTTTAATCCATTTCTTTTACAAACATTTCTTTACAAAGAGGTCGTCTGTGCGTAGTAACGTTACATTCGATTTGAACTGAGTTTTTGATTTTACTCATAAACATACTTGAAAATAAAAACCTTCGACTTGACTTTTATCTGAATCTTAGGATTAATTTACAGCTTATAGCGTTCAATAGGAAACCATCTGTCGTGAGGAATGAGCCACTAGCACCGTTGCGGCATCAAACGCCGACCGGTGCCCTTTCTCCGGCCGCGGTGTGCCCATCACACGGAATTACATCAACTTTTTAATGAATAATTAATGGATACTTTATACGCCATGTTTAATTTCAATTGCTTTTAATAAATAACCGTTTAATTGGCCGATAAACACTTTGTTATAGTGTTTATAATCGATTAACTTCAAGATGGTCATTGCTTGAAATCTATTAAAATCATATTAATAGTATTAAATACCTGAAGGGAAGTAATTAAAATGTTAATTTATAGTTTATTGTGGAAAGAGAGCGAAAAAGAAAATGGATGCCGAAGAGGAAATGACGTTAGGTGATGGCTTATAAGAAGATTTAAGTCGAATTATTAATATTGACTTACTGAAGACTGGAAGCACCGGCTTTCAAATAAAAAAAATCTTCAAAATCGGTTCACCCAGTCCAAAGTTATTGAGGTAACCAATATTAAAAAACTATACAGACGAATTAAGGACCTACTTTTTCGATGTTGAAAATACATTAGGACCAATGTATTAGACTTCAAGCGGATGCCAAAAAAGTCGAATTATAGACTTTTCTTTTACAAGTACTTAGGCGCACTAGCTAGTATCTATTTACTCTACGGACAAACTATTCCAGTCCGAAAAATGAAAGACGAAGCAAAGTGCGTCGTTCGGGTTTCGCGGTTGAGATTTTGAGTAATGTTTTTGACTTTTCGAGGTTTGGCTTTAAGATGTTCTACTGTACAAGCATGATGGATTTTGTAACGTCTGCAAGTTGAAAGGGGACCAACTTTTTAAGATATAGGTATAGATAACTCGAGATAGCGGAAAAGCACATACGATTGAATTTAAATTTATAAATTTTTTAAATGTGTAAAAAATTGTACTTGCATACAAGTGAGCGGGTCAAGTCGCTCATTAAATTTTCAAAACTTAAAGTTATAAAACCTTTAAGGATTACTGTACACGAGTCAACCTCACTTTCCGTACCCTGTGTAAACACAACACAATGGCTCGTTTCCTCGCGGCCGGCTACTTACAAATGGCATTGTTAATAAGGCTTAAGTGTCGCACGAAATTATTATTTGCGCACAAATAAGTCGGTGGCTCTCGTGTTACCACTGCAACTGAGTACAACGTGGTATTGTTTGTGCCCCACTGACGTATGGCGTCGTAAAGTCGCAGGTTCCCTACCAAACAAACTGCGGACTAACTTCGTCGCTTTCCCAACGTACGTGAGTTACCGGGGGTATTTACATTTCCTAATAATGTAACTCTTATATGCACTAAAGTTCCACAAAGTTTTTTATACCAGCTAGGGTTGACTGATTTGTTTTACCATGTAAGAATGAGTAGCAACTGATTTCTAACCATAACATCTTTATGCCAGCCAAGCTTATCTAGAATCGCACATTTCTTAATCTAGTCATTCAGAGTCAATACAATATACAATATTTGCAAAACATGGTACATACAAGTGTTATAATTTTAATAAAGTAAGAGTCACATGTTTAGTCATTTAAGTGCCATGCAAATGTTTATTACGGATAACTGTATTATATTAGAATAGCTATATCATAGAATATGTCGTATATATATATCGTAATCTCAATACATAGGGTAATAATTAAAAATAACTCTTTCAGCCTTTTAACCCTATGTGGTAGACAAAGGTCGCAATTGCTGTTTAGTAAGTTAGGAACCATCGCCGCATAACTACCACAAATTTTATCAAATATAGCCGTGAGCAAAAATAAAGGGTCGGTTAAGAAAGTTTCAACATCTAGGAAGATAAAGACGCTAGATAACTGAAATAAATAGTGCATGATAGACAATTAAATATCCTTAAAATGGCGCCACATGGTAACACTAAGTATTAAAATTTAAATAAAAATAAAATTTAATGAAAAATACTTTATTATCCAAGTTTACGTAAGATATCCATTTTCGTTTAAGTTTGTTTTTAATGAAATATAAAAAAAATAATAAAAATAATTTATTTTATTTTAAGGATATTTAATTGTCTATCATGCACTATTTATTTCAGTTAGCTACCGTCTTTATCTTCCGAGATATTCGAACTTTCTTAATCGACCCTATATTTTTGCTCACGAGTGTATATCGCTAGTACATGGTAACTTTTTGGTCAAATCAAACGCGCGTAGTCTTTATATTATGTGTGACTATATCGAAATGTTTATAAACATAATGGTCACTTTACAATCCTATCGCTCAACAAATAACTCCAATTCAACGTCAAAGGGAGTAATGTAGGATTGGAGTGCAGTAACAACACTCGACACGCTCTCGCGCGCACAGCTCTGAGACGCTAAGAGTGGGTGATTGATGGCCGTCTCAATATATAAGCGCTAAAACTATATCCGGACACTTGTAATGTTTTTGTAATGCACTTTAACTGATCATATTCGAGTCTTCATGTTTTTTTTTTAACTGCATAACGATACGCCTGAGGTCTCTGTGATTCAAAAGTATTCTAAAGTTGCTAATCGATGGGAAAATTTAATAGAATAGAATTAATATTTATTTGACACAATAAACAATACAGTAGTATAAAAGAAAAAACAACATAAAAAATTAACAAGAATTAAAAAGCCAGCTCAATGCTGGTTTTCAGCCAAAAACGTGTTAAACCTATCGAAAGGCAGCTATTGTTCTTGCTATTACTTAATATTCTCTCTGTAATTCCTAATAATCCCATCGAAGCATCTGACTGAACTAGTTAGTCCTTCTAGGGTAGTCTCGAGTATCTAGAGACCTTAGCAAGGTTCCCGGTCGAGTAAAATAACGAAAAAGAGATGTAAAAGTGTTCGGGCTATTAACGGCAGTCAACCACAGCATAAATTGACAATTATTTGTTTCTTATAATATCTATCACACAAAACTATCGTAACATATAAAGCTCACAGTGCTTTTATTCAAAGTAGTCAGCTAAGATAGTTGAAGACCAGTTCCTAGTCATAGGATGTTTGCACGTTTTTTTTACTTTTAGGAATGCTACTCGTAGTACATCTATAGGCCTCGCAACAAATACCACATTACAATAAACCTAACTGTTCCTTTGTTACCCGTATTTCGAATAGAAAAGTGTAAGTACCCGTCCTTTTGTATGGTGACGCTTTTCGGAATTTAAAAATCTTCATGGTACAGGATTACGTGGCTAAAAATGCAAAAAAAAAGTCATTAAATAATTTTTTCTCCCTTTATGCTTCATAAATTATTTTAATTGGAAAGGAAATAATACTTAACTTTAATGACCCTTGTCATCCGAGCTTCATTTTTACGAATTAGATCCGCGATAAGATCACCCGCGTTTAAAACGATGACCCACCAAAACTTCGCGGTACACTGCGTTAATAATCCGCAAATGAAAATCCATTGCCGTGTTCGTTTATCCTATTTCACGTTTGTTAAGAATCGGAATGTTGATGGACTTTGAATTATTTCTTTCCGTCCTGTTGACCAATTTCTTTGTTGAAATAGTCTATTATGAAGAAATATTTAAATTTGGGTCCCTAAAGTCGTAAATATTTCAGTGCTGGCTGATGGGAACATTTCATATTTTTGCATAACAACGCATGGATTGGACGCAAATTTAACTAAATAAACACTTCCTAAAATTGAAAAACCTTAAGATGTGTTTCAACGTTTCTTTCTATCTACAGTTTCTTTAATTTTGGCAACTTTAACAGACGAATGTTGGGTTTTCTTCCAATTGTGAAACTTCAGATTAAATTCCAGACCAAATCTCAAGTTATGTGTGATTAAAGAAACTATCCTTATATTTATATTGGTTTTATGCTGAGCCACTGCTGGTTTGAATTTGGCAGAACTTAGAACGCTAAACCAGTCCCCTATTACAATTTAGCTAGGAGCCTCCCGTGATTCCCTCCCGTTACTGTAAGAGGGCTCCGAAACGCGAAACGATTCGTTACTCCAATTTTATAATTACCGGCGATTTTACGTCTACGTAAGCTCTCAAAAAATCAGTTATATTGCATCTAATGTTGGATTGGTTTTGAACCCATTATAAGTCATGTTACAAGCAAATATTTTCAAAAGGCTAAGAGTTTGTTATAACCAATACATCTTGGACGATAACATTCTTCTTCATTTTTAAACTCAACTCATAAAACCGAGCGTGGCCTACAACAAATACTTCAAAAACGGAGTCAAGCTTCGAAATATAAGAAGCACGACTACTTCCAAAGAGATGTCCCCGCAACAACTGTGGACGTGGGCGAAATGTGTATTTATTGAATTGGTCCAACCGTTCGTAATAAGAGCTTATGAGTCGTTCTCGTTTCGGCACCCCGCGCGGACGTTGACAAAAACTGCCACTTTACAATTACATGACTTCATTTCTTGGGTGACCGAATCGTATTTGTTACTTTATTGCATTGTGGATAAAGCCGGTTTTATGTATTTAATTTGATTCCGGCTATCCTCCCTTATAATATCGCAACCTAAATAAATTATTAATTTTTGTAACCGCACGATTACCTTTACTGACGATTAATATTTATGGTTTATCTTGTTTTTTTATCGCTACCAATCGATATAATCGAATTATTATATTTCACAACGTTTTTCTTAATTCTTTAGCCTAATTGGCCTTTTACTCTAATAATAATTATATAAATCCAGAATTATGTGACTATATTTTAATAATGGATGTTGACTATAGAAATTTCAGATCAAATATATTTTTTTTTGAAATTGAAGGACAACATTTAAACGTTCCAGGAAGTCGTTTGGCTCACCGTCTGTTACAACGGTACATAGATGTTTTGCGTTTATTATTTTTTATTGTGGGTACATAATACAAGGTCTTCTGGGCGGGAACCTCGGCCTGGATCTTTTACTAAATGCATCGGGGATTTCCGATCAGCTCTTTTAGACTCTATAATAATATAGTTATATTTTGGCGCTATTGAATGTAAAATATTATCAGAACTAATGAGATGAGTTCTAAATTATTATGTTACAGGCAGGTATTGATAAATTGTTTCCAACGCCAGGTAATTATGTTAACTAGTGCCAACAAAGTTATCAGACCTGTTTGGTGGAAAACTTTGTGCTCGATGTATGCGACTTCGGAACTATACAGATATCATGCAGCCACTCTAGGAACAAGTTCCTACATTAGCGCCAGCATTCAAGACCTTTTCAATGCCGGGAGAAGCATGCTATTTGATAGGATGGTTTACAAAGAATAGCTCTAACTTAACTGGTCTCTCTTGATAAACTGTTGAAAACAGCTAGTATTTGGAGACTCACACACGAGGTGTTTAAAGTGCTGTTGAAATCGAATATTTGTTTGATCCGGGAGCACAAAAGCTTGATGTGAATAGATTTTATGGCGGTTTTGAAAGATTCATTAAAGGGTTAAGGTGTTTTCAATAGATACCCCTCTTTACATTATATGGTTTTATTTCTTCGCACAAATCATGGCATGTCTATTAGAACTAATATCGTTTCACCGCTTCTTTCAACCTTTTGTATTTCCGCACACTTCATCATAACGCGGTTGAGGTTGGGTTTGGGTTGGGTATTGAAAAAATTATACTGACGTCCGGATGTCTTTACGCTGATTTTGAACCGACTTAAAAATGGAGGAGGCTTCTAAGTCGTAAGTATTTTTTACTGTTTGTATCAGATGCGAATATCATCCCTATTTGAATACAATCCCAATGTGCTTACATTGTATTTGTGAGGCCACAGCCAGCGGCGAGTCTTCTAAACCAATTGTGTACAAAATGAACGTTCATTGGCATCATAATGGTCGATATTTGCTAGGTATTAGTGGCACGCCAGTCAAGATGTGACGTTGAAGTATCATTGATATGAGTTTAATAGCTAGATGTCTAAATTAACGTCAGTGGCAAATATGAGACTAGAGGCTCAGCACAGTTTGACTGGCTCAGACAATTGAACCCTAATCACCAGATAACTGATCAACGGGGTCATCAATACTCGTAATAACGAAACAATGAATGAAGAGTGAATTAATTTAGGGTGAGGTCATCGGAACACACCCGGTGTTGCGGGAAGTGGGGGGGAGGGGTGATTGTTATCGGACAATTATGCGCTTCGCAACCTGTTGCGTGTATTTTCCCCATCTACCCGCGACATTTATTGGGGGATTGGCTCCTCTATTGTATATTGATTTTTGTTAATTACAATTTTAATAGTTACACTGTAATTTTACACACTACGTATGTATAAGTTTAGGTGCGATTAGTAACTATTTTTATCTCAATTTGTTAATTATTTACAATAAGACGCCTGCTGCGAAATTTTAATTTAATGGTTTGATTGATTGAAATTGCTCATTGGTGGTATTAATAATGTTTTCTCTCTAATATTTACACGATTGTTAACATTTCAAAAGTAATTTACGGGATTCCTCAATTCTTGAATAAACAATGCTAACTTTTTTTGACAGTTAAGTTTCATTTATATAATGCTTTTGTAATAGTTGATTTTCAATGACCCACTCACCTACTGTTTGAAAAAAAGGATTGAGTTCTAATAAATTCGAATATTTGTATTTTCGACAAGGAAGGCTAATTGCTGCAAAGTTTTAAGAAAACGAGACGATTTCTTAAACGATCTCCGTAGTTACAGAAAATTACATTTTTTGTCACATTTCAAGCCTCGGTTAGGTCGTAATTTACGCTATAGGAATAAAGGGAGGGAATAAGATGAAGTGACAATATTATATTGCTTTCTTTAGGACTACTTACTCGTTTTTGTACCACACGTTATGTTTAAAATGTTTTACAATAACTTTGCATTGAAAAACTATTTTACGAACTTAAACTATACAAGGTGTATTAGAAAATATGTTTCGAAGCTGCATGTCTCATGTCTTCCACTGTATATATTTGTTGCTACATAGCAGTCGATGTAAGCTTATAAATAGGATGGATCGTAAAGTAGTACGAACGACGCGCACGTTATATGCAATACGTAGTATTGTTTACAACACACGCTCTCGATAGCGGCACGTGCTTTCCAATAAAAACTTTGGAGGTCAAGTGTAGTAGGCTTATTTATATCGAGTCGGGGCTGGCGTCTGCGAGGGCGGTCATTAACTGGGTCGTGGGGACAAAGACCTCAGCGTCGTGCGGGGGAAAATCGAGGGAGGTTCCGTTTTTCTCCCGCCTCGGGCGCGCTCGGATTTCCTCGGCTGCGTGAATACGACGTTTTCCAGAACGCGATCACTGTTTACTCTCCGCTCTCTACGGCTTCCAACTCCGGGGGATTAATTTGGAAGTTCTCAGGCATTAATACCCGTCGGGAGCAGTTTTCCCTTTTTGCGGTTGTATAGAGGAGACGCGTCGAGATTGGACCTGTCAGCTCGATTACATTCCAATTTTCGACCTTTGTTCTTTTGAAAGCAAGTTTAAATTCGGTGCAATGTATGTTCGTTTCTTTTGACTTAGTTCACCGACCTCGTGTGCGATGGCTACATTTTTATTTATTTATTCAATAACTAACCACAAGCCAACGTACTTGTCAAAGGAAATTTAACTTAGTATATATTACACTTACAAGCTAACTTAACATTCAAAAATAAGTAATATGATAACATAAAAAATAGAAATAAACACTTGACTAAGACAACAACTCATTAAATGATATGATAAATACAATTACTTACGAGTCATGGTTCGGCCCTCTCGGGCGCCCTCGGATCGGCATGCTTACGCGTAACATAGTAACCGTCAAGCCGAGGTTATCCTTCAACGGGGACCCTTGTGTCGAGTTACTAGCGATAGAGGTTCAGGCTAAGCGACCTAAGAGCTATGCCACCTCTCAATCCGGTGAAGCAGTCAAGGCCAGCTTCTCTGGCCAATCTGTGTGGTTCGTCATAAAAAAAAAACAATTACTTACAGCGCTCACTTACATTTTTAGTGGCAACATCAATCATATTATTGCAAGTTTAATGCTACGTGATAAATGTTTCTGAGAAATATTTTAAAGTCTCTCGCTTAAAGCTTACCGACCAGAGCGGGCTGTGATACGGACTACGCTCTTATAAAATGCAAACGAAGGCCTTTGGTTTACACTTACGAGTACATGCGGATAAAAGCTACCTCTGTTATTCCTGGACATTTTTTTTCCTCAAAGCTTAGAGGAAAGACAGTAACCAATTTAGAATAACTAATTATAATAGTTTTTAATTTAATTAATTGTACTTATTTCGATATTTCAGCAATAATTATTCTATCTTAGAAACAACATATTATGGTTTTCTGTGTATAATTTTATAGTTGGAACATATCTCTGTCATATTTTAAACCGACTTCAAGAAGGAGGAGTTTCTCTATTCGTCTATATGTTTTTTTGTTTGTTAGTCATAACTAAACTGGTGATGACTTTTTTTATTTGGAAAGCTGGTGTTTCCCGTATTGTCCCATTTTGGTCCAATTCTGACGATGGAATCTACGAGAAAACCATATGTCTTAAATTTGCATTAAATATGGACGAATAACTCAATTTCACGCCAACCGATTTCGATAATTCATTTTTATTGGAAAGGACGCACTTTAAGAGAAATTTGGTTTTGGTTAGGATCTGATTAACTCTATTTCGTAATATTCCTACAATAATTGGGAAATATAAAGAAGAAAGTTGGGTTTGAAGTCGGTTTTTGTTTTTACTCATAAATATTCTTGCAAATACTAAGAAAAAGTTACAATTGGATCAGATATCTTTTTTTATATCACTAATGAATATTCATGCACTGCTTATTTTGTATAACCGGTATAATAAACGCATTGTGTGCAATCGGGAGATTTCGCATAATCGTGCGATTGCAACGAATTCGACCGTAAATGTAAATTTTCTTTTTGTAATATCTCGTCCTCGTTCCGGCGCACGGCTCGTCGCAGGGCGAGCCCGAATGAATGTATAATATTATTTAATTATGCAAATTGATGATGTGTTGACGCCTGTGCGACACCGACCTCTTCACTGCAGGAAATCGGTGTCGTGTACACTGGCGGCGTATGACTTTGTGTCACACACACAACACACTTGCTGGTTTCTTACATAAATCTTATGTACATATATACCTATAGGATAGTTTTCGCTACCCTGCGGTGTGTAACGAAATGGGATTGTTATTTCTTCATACATGTAATTTTAATTTCACTTCACTGGATTAAATTTACATAAATATTAAAAACAGAAAGCAGCTCATTGTGAATAAATAAAGCGTCGATAGACCAATGGCTTAGAATAAGGTCGAAACGACAGGTCGTGAGATCGAATCCACCAGTACATCCAACAGACTCGTAACACACACAAGCTTAAGCTTTTTTGAATGTGCATCAAGAATGTTAGCAATCTTAGAAACTAACAGATTGTTAGAATTAAAATAAAAATAACATTGACACTGACTTCCAACATCTCAGCATTACGCTGTGAGCTTAACTTATTGATTGTAACCGCGAATAACGTATAAACAATGTCAGTTCTATCTTCTGTATGTACGTATGATGTAATTGTGAAATCAAATCTTATAACCTATAACTATATACAAGCTGTTGGAGCGGTACGCAAAAACTGAAAGACAAACTTGGCCTATTTATACAGTTAAAGACCGCAGCTGACAAGCTTGCACATGCAATAGATAGGCGGGATTGTGATTAATCCACCGCCGGCAACCGCGGAGTCTCGTGCAAATGGATGTGTCATTAGTCATTAAGTAAAGAGCGGTCGAGCGCCGCACCGACGTGCCATTACTTTCTTCATTATTGACCATTAAAATCACATTACACGTGAGATTGCCATGCAAAGTGCGTGAAACTCCCGATACTTAATTGACATGAATAAGAGAGTAAGTTATTAACATGTCGCGAACAGAGCACCGACAGCCCGGAGTAGTTTAACCTCCACTAAAACCGTGTTCCAATATTCTATACCCTGAATGGTGCATATTGCATATCAATGAACTAATCGCACATTTGGTTACGTCGGTGTGATTTAAACTTATTCTTTTTGACGTTGTTAAGTTTTTGCTTTTCTTTGTTGTGTTAGTTATAATCAGTTGTTTTATTTATAAATATTTTAAAATGATATGAAATAATAACATACTTCGAATGTTTTTTTTAGTCTATATACTACAAATACGTAAGTGTTTGTTAAGATGATTTTCCAATAAAGTTGCTTAAAATGTTCAAGATCCCAATCTTCCAATTTAAGAAGTATTTTGTTAATAACAGTCATTTTGTTTGGTGTAATAACACGTAACACGTGAAGTCACCAGACACGTCGAGCTAACAACTTTAGTGTATTATAAGGAACCGTCACGAGCGGATGCATTCAAGCATTATAACTAACATTTAAACAAAACTCTCCATCAATTAACAAATCGCGTCCCACACCTTTAAAAGACAGAAATACATTTAAGAAAAAATCACGTGAAAATCTATTCTTTTGTACTTGCATAATGGAGGAAGACTCAATCTTGTTTAGAAGTCAGTTCAATATGTTTATGTTTATCATCATTAACTCCTTTCCTCGAGAAGAATTCATTACATATTTCAGCGTTTCACCAAAAATTGAATTAGTTTCGAAAAAACAACGAGTCCGACCTCGTTGTTTTTTTTTTACTTTCAACGAAAATGTTCCGAATGGTATCAATAAACGGCAGAGTTTATGTTATTGTGTGGTGGTGCCGCACGTTGTGCTGCAAAGGCGATATTGTTTTGAATGTA
Source organism: Meandrusa payeni (assembly GCA_029286785.1). Classification (NCBI taxonomy): domain Eukaryota; kingdom Metazoa; phylum Arthropoda; class Insecta; order Lepidoptera; family Papilionidae; genus Meandrusa; species Meandrusa payeni. The sequence goes on from JAGSMX010000034.1 coordinate 1,827,180, forward strand.
GTCTTACAAAATCAACTTTTTGTCCGCTTGTCCTCGTGATATTTACGACTTAATAACCAGTCGATGCTTGTATGGCACATGTTCCCGCTCGTCGCTTCTAGCCGTTTATCTTATAGGTGGCGTACGGATGACGCGTTTGGCGAATAGTGGCCGGTTACGGCAGGTCAGTGATCGCGAACGTTGATTGTCCGGCCCCGCGCTCCCGCTCTATAGCGCATTACGTAGCTCTATATCTGAGTTGCGCTCGTGCGGCCCGCACTCTAGGACCTCTTTTCTCTAAATGTTGAGCTTGTACCGTATCAATACGATTTTTGGCTTTTTGTTTATTTACCTTTGTTATGCGAAATACATGTATCTTTTAACAGTCCCAAAAAGGCGAGTTAATTTGTATAGACAAGTATATTTCCGAACAAAAACAAAAACTATATAAAAGATATATCAGGGAGATAAATAGAAGTTTCTAAAAATCGAAAGAAGCTTGTTGATTCTGATATTGGTAAGTTCTAAACGTGAAGTGGTCTAAATATGTAATATAACGATAACAATGAGATAGGCGCCAGAACTTTGTAATGTAACAATGATAATTTGGAAATTAAAGAAACTGTCGCGCGTTTATCGTTTCATTGGAACTAAATTGGTTGCAGTACATATACTCGTATAATTTATAACTAGCGTACCCAGCGCGCTAGATATTGCTTTATTTCATTTAAACAATAAACTTACATCATTAAATATTTTATTTAACTCTCACAATATATTATTTTTTTCATTTTTCTCCGTATTCATTCTCTTCTCAAGCGGGTAAAGAGAATAGAAGAGAATACACCCATGTTATCAGCATATCAGCAGCATCAGTAAACGGATACATTCGCGACGCTATAACGTACCTTGAATACTTCAAAATCCTTAATTATTATCTTTAATATCTGGAGTATACTTTATTATACATCACTATACTCCATTGTACTTTAATATGGTTAATAATAACATAAATATACACAACTCAATAGAATATCATCATAGTAAATAAAAGCTGTATTTGACAGTTCAAAAGAGGGTGCTCCGATCGTCATCAAATCCATCTGAAGATTCCCTAAAAGTTTCATTGAAATCGGTCCAGCCGTTTCGGAGTCTATACGGATCAAATCCACACACTTTCTCTTTTATATGTATAACTAATTCAAAACTCAACTACATCATATTTGAACAAGACAAAAGTTTTGGGATTCTGAGTATTCCGCAACGCTTAACCTTTAAGCAAGGTCATTCTATCGAAAGGCTTTCATGGCTCCGTGAATCCGCACCAAATATCCCGTCAAAGTCGGCCGGAGGACATCGTTCATTTAATAAACAACTGTTAAGTGCGTAATAACCTATTAGATATTGCGCTGTCTGGTTGTATGAGGCTGAGTGAATTATGTACAGAACACGTTCGTTATCTCAAACAGCGCCGCTGCCAATTGTTTATGGTTCGATATTAGATAATGTGTATGAATTAAGCTCGTTCGCTTTCTATTGGGGTCAACTGTGTGAAAATGTTTTGTTACATTTGAAAGAGATAACAGATTAACAGAACGTTAAGGATATCATATATTTCCATTTAGATATTTTAATTGGATTTGCAAGAATACGTTCATTTATCTTACAAAACATTATATAACCAACAACCGCTAAAAGTAGTAAAGAGTAATACAAGTTATAATGACATTGAATTATCGTTAAAGATTCATAAGATCAAGATTAGGATGAACATTTTTGATGCACAATGTTCAAGACAGGGATCGATACGATAGGAAGGATATATACCGTTTATAACATGATAGATGCTGAAATAAAGGTAAAATCTAAGTAAACTTTTCTAAACCCTAAGAGGGCCTTGACTCGGTTGCACCATTTCGTCGCCTTCGTTCTGCGGTTTACTTCTTTTACTTCTTCTCCCAGCGCTAACGCTGCCCGAAGTGGCATATAAGCCCTCGGATCGAACTGCTAACGCTTAATAATGGTAACCGTCCAAGCCGAAGTTCAACGGGGGGACCCTTTTGTCGAGTTACCGCCTAAAACCTCTCAATCCGGTGAAATAATAAAAAAATATTAACAAAAGTATAAACTAGAAAAATGATTGGCGAAACAACTTTTTGAATTCGATAGAGCATAATTTAAATACGAAGATTTATAAACTAATACATATGTATTTCATTTATCATGATAATCTTAAATAGAGACGCCAATTGGGATTCAAATCCACGTCTGTTAGATTGCTAGTGCTACGCTCAGGCAAGGCTATAGCCGTTCACAATAAATACTCATGCAAATTTCTATTTATTAATGGTTGGATGGCCCTAACGGCGAAGGGCACCGGCGGCAGGAGTCCCGTTATCTCGTTAGTGTGTCCCGGTGTATGTGGGAGCCGAGTGCGTAGGCTAATGGCCAATCGCTACGTAAATTATAACGCATGCACCGCACGACGCGCCTTGATGATATTTCATTCCAATTTGTAGTAGGTAAGGTGTTTCATATTGACGTTGGGTCTACGATTTTGTTCTATGAAGGTATACTGTGGCCTTAATCACAATAATTTGGTATCACATTATACTGTTATTCGACTATAATAGATCATTCATTATTCGTATAAGAAAGTAACTGGAATAGTTTTCCGGCATCTGTTTTTCTCTCAGATTACAATGTAGGTGTTTTTCAAGAGTAGAGTGAATAGGCATTTGCTTAGCTCCTGGACAGCATTTCCACTTAGTATCAGGTGGTATCGGGGTCACGCTCGTGCTTTGATCTTTGTTTTCATAACGTCATTTGCTTTTAGTATTACTATTTATAATGCAATGAACATTCTTGACAGAACAGAAACAGAACTTGAAAGAGAGAGAATCTAAATCATAAATCTGTAATATTACTTATGTTTTAAATTAAAAGTAAATTATATGACATGTCATTTTATCAATCTTTTGTTTTCATAAATAATAATTGTATTATATATATTTTTCTCAATAGAACTTCGTCCGTTCGTACGTCTTAGACGCAATAACAATGCTCACTTGGTGTCCATTTAAATGAATATATGAAAGTTGGATGTTTCATAAATCAATAAACATTAAGACGAAATATGCCTTTGATAATATGAATAATATTGTCATCAACTGTTATATATAAAAATCAAATTGTCATAAGTGTTGTTTGGAAGAAGTTGGAAATTAGGAACGTCATTCTTACTGTATTAAAGAGTTAGCTGGTTGAATTGACATTTACCAGATTGGTGATATACCAGTCCGTAACAGATTGATATGTATGTGAAGAATGTAGAACCATTTTTATAACAAATTAATAAAATGAAAATCTTACCTTTTTAGCTGAATACCATTGTTAGCGTATCTTTTGCTATTTTCGGGATCTATCTCTCTTTTATCGGTGCGTCGTATTTATCTTAGTTCCTTGTAGCAATAAATGTGGCAATTTTGTGATAGTAGAGCTAACAAAAAGTGTGTTAAGTTTACCGTAAGTTTAGTTATCGCCCCACACATGTGCTGCGTTCTCGTTCTGTTTTATTGTTATTTTTACTTTAGTGTTAAATAGAAAAGCTGAATGAATGGATATAACCATCATTCACTAAACTGGGTGGTTAATGTTTACAGCAGTGGAGCGCTTACTTGATGCTGGTTTTGATTTAAATGCACTGATTTACAGCTTCCTTAATTCTCTCGCTTCGCATTTATCTATTTAACGCCTATAGATGCCAATTAACGATCGCCGGGACATGCGAGACACGGTTACAAAACAACCGTTGACTTAAAGGCGTTTCTTTATTACAATCGTTAACTTTTATTGGGCGTCAAAAGTTTCTTGGAACTAAAAATATAAACTAACTTATTAAAATGTTTATAGTCTTAAAAATTATATTAAATATGTTTTTATATCTGTTATTCTGTTACTCTGTGTAAGCGGATTGAAGCGCTCTCTTGAGCACCTCAAGCTTGCAAGGAACCTCGGTCTAATAAAAGCACTCACGTATGCGACAGGAGGATATTAAGACACTACATTTTTCTGCCATTGTTCTCTCTCAATTCTGACTTTAAATTCCCTTTTCAAATGACACTTTCCTTTCACACATCCTCTAAGTCTCGCATTCAGAGTCACACATTATTTAAAATATGGTTTTAAATATACATGCGTATTCTACCGCTGTAGAATTGTAAGAAAAGATTTATTTCCTACTGTAAAAAATCGTGACACAATTTTGAGCCGTCTTTGTGTCACACAATCTATCACCTAACAAGTGAAATACTTAAACTTACTTACGCTAGTTTTATGTTAGAAAAAAAAATAGTTTTTAATCGCAGGTAAGACCACGGTGCGCAGCTAGTCCTTAATAAAAAGTAATATCAAAACATTGAGGACTAACGGACGACGTGGTATTAGTTATCGTCCGCGGGAGCTTTTAATTCCAATGAATATAATGTTTTGACTCTCTTGGATACAACAAGGTGGCGGGAGAACAATGCCACGTGTTTTGTAACATTTCTTCTGGAGACAGTGGAACAGCTGTTGTTTAAGTATGCCCATTGAGTCCGCGGCAGCTGACTACATGCGGCACCTGTCTTCGCTTTCAGCCGATGTCTCATTATGCTTGTTAAATTTGTCTCAATAAAGACTTGCTATATGTTTATGTAAATTGGGAATCTGATGACCTCGTCAATTTATCACTTGTTTATTGATGTGTTAATTAAACCATATGTATGTACGCGTCTTCCTTTGATTTCTTTCATTGAAGTGTAGATTATTTTTAAAGTCATAACTTCTTAACGCACGCTTTACTTGTAAGCTCTGCGTTACGAAAAGTGTAATCGGGCGAGGCGAAGGGAAGTTGAGACTGAGATATAAGTTAGTGAAAATGAAAGAGAGAGAGTTACGTTTATTATGTCAGACAGTAAAGATAGTCTGTGTCACAGTACGGGAGCAAGAGAGAGCAGTGCGCGCCCAGACTTTCTTTCTCTCATGAACAATCGTGTATATACTATACATATGATGGAAATGAATGGCATATCCCGATGTAGGAACCAATCTCAATTATAAAAGTGTATGAACAAATTTTATCTTTGTAATGTGTACATTTTTTCAGTTTTTTTAAAACGGTTAAAACATTTTTATTTAAAGCTTCAGTTGTCTAATGATTTAGAGACGTGATCCGTGAACCATCTTTTATCATAAGCTTAAGCTTATTTGGCACGGTTAACAAGAATGTTAGTAATGAACGTCTGTTTATGCCGTACGCGTGTCTGTATCATTGACCCAATTTCGCTTTGGTAAATTGTGCGCGCGTTTGTACAGTTTTTAAGAGCTGGGAATACAATAGGTAGCGCGAGTCGTATATAAAAATAGTATATATATATATATATATATATATAAATAGTTTTACATAAATTGTTTGTACTGTTTAATACCGATAGAGCCGTCAATATCCAAGCGGACTTCTAGTTGCTCAAGTTGAGATAGATTCCCGATGCCCAGCCATGTAGTTCTGGGCTCTCATGAATAAGACTACGGTATCCCCTACCTGTCCTAGAAGGCGACTAAAAGGGGCCTCGGATTCACTGGGCGACAAGGGTGGGGGCCTGCGTCGTCTACCAAAGTGGACCCGGGAAGAAGGCGACATCGGCTGGCTCGTGTGGCCTTGCGCTGCGAGGGCACAGGGGGGAGGGAGTAACCTCCAACCAAGCCGCATTTTATGCCCTTACTCTCTAAATAAAAAAGGCATGTACCCAACATTGGGACATATATAGCCTTTAACTGTACTTTTACACCACAATACAACATCACACTTTCATAGGTATTGCAATAGATGGTACATTTCATTTGCCAATAATATCTCGACGGAGATTAAAGCAGTAAAAGTACAATGTAGAGTCAATTAATATTAACTACGATGTTACAAGTATGTTTATATTTAATATCATTCGGTTACTGACTCCTACATTATTTCGTATTACACAAATGTTATAAATTTTATGTCTGAGGCAGCCAGCGGGGGCGCAGCTTTACGACGGAATGGATAACGTTTTCTGTAATAGAACCTAAACTGACTGCTTTTACTTAGCTTGTCGGTGTATTAATTTACCTCGTACTTTAATGTTTGTCATGTTAGGATTTAGTAGAAGATTACGACGTGAGAGAGCCAGAGTGCAAGGTAAAGACCTTTTTTGTCACTAAGAGTAACTATGACTTCCTGTTTTGGGCATTGAGCGCATCATAACAGTCGTTTACCATCAAAAGCATTTCTTTTATTTTAACATTTAAATAAATTCCAGAATAAAAATCAGATGGTCTATTTCACCGACCCCTGTCTTGCTTTGAAGACTAAAATGTAATTAACTAAAGAACCAACTGAAGGTCATTGAATACGCAACAGTGCAAAGAATGGTTAGTACCAAAGGGTACCAACTATTTGCATCAAAAAATTGATCCATTCGTTGCGGGATCAAATAGGGCGAGTTTCGGCTGCAGAGGGGAATTCCGCGGGGGAGGGGCGCGGGCAACAATGCGGCCGGGGTATTGATCCGCCCCCTGCCGTCTACACTCAACATTAGTAGGGGCACACATCTTGCTTTCACGGGACTTTTTAAGTTTTAAGGCACATACGAGTACACAAGGAAGCAACGATATCAAGCAGGCCTGACAAAGTTTACTTGTTCAAGATAGTCATTTTCCTTATGCGTATCACTCTTCCTAACAATGGCGTCATATGCTTCACTGAATTCTATATTTTTGCCTTCGCTTAGTTTCGGACAGTCGGGCGAAAAGTTTTCGACTATTGATTGCGAATTTTTCAATTTTAAAATTTTGATTCTCGAAATCTTCTGTCATTAATCTCTTAGTTAATAAATATACTCCTGCTTGCGTCAAACAACTGTAATACTGGTCTCATCGAAATCGAGAAGACCAATGTTATCGTCTTATCGAAAAATTCTTACATAAAAGGGTGTGGATGTGTGTTCCCTTTGGGCTAGAAACGGCTGGAACGATTTTGATAAAATTTTCAAGAGGTCTACAGATCCTTTGATCGGATCATCACTTTTAGGCCGATTTTTCGCCTTTATTTATTAGTGTCATGTGAATCCGGGGATGGTCTTTGGTATTAAACATTTAAAAAGTTTGATGGGACTCTTCCTAAGAATCATTATACTCTTCTGGTAACCCTACTCGACACGCACTGCTCTAAAGCTTCTGAGCTCGACCGCTTTATGCAAGCCTAGTACTTTTTCTTTCTGTAGCACTTCGGAATCGAGATTTATGTGTCGATGTTAGGTATCAGAAAAAAACGTTTTTTATTCTCTCCCTTCACTTACTGACGCCTCTTTCTTGTGGAATATCGGACTACTAATGTGATTGCGCTTGCGTTACAATATTTGTGACATAAAACAAAAGATTTGTGACAAAAAATATGAGCAATATTAAGAATTACATTATGCCTACTGCTGAAATCGAAAAAATGAAACTCAATATAACTTTGGTTCCTCGTAAAAGCGCATTTATCCAAAACTAGAACCACACATTACACACGGCTTGTGTCGACGCACGGAGTCCACCTAAAAAGATATCCTCGTGGTTAGCGTTAGAGCATTCATAGCGTTGTCATTTATAAACCGATTTTGATTTTTTTTTGTTTGAAAAAATTTGGTTTCAATCAGGCTCCAAATGAATTTTGTTGTCTTGGGTTCCGAAGAATGCATGTTGATTGCGATATTACTCGGTTTATGACAATACAAGACTGGTTAAGTATAAGAAATAGGCGCCAAACTACGTAATATAACTATGATATTTCGTAAATAAAAGAAGGCGTCCGCGCGTTGGTAGGTACGTTTTTGTTTTTAGAATACACTTGTTCTAAATTAATTTTCTAAATATTTAAAAAGTTTCTTTAAGGGGACCTTTGATCTTTGTAAGCCCCTCTCGCTGGCAATTGAAGATCCTTTCCTCCTACAGGAGTGCGGTGGGAGATAGCGTCGTTCAGAAGGCGTGCCCAACAGTAAGACGTATAAAGATTGTTACGTTACTTTAGAGATTAATAAATTAATAATAACAAAAAAGAATAAAAATATCCGCAACAAGAAAGGCTGTTAAAATATTTATATATGCATAGACATGGTAACCCAATATATCCCTAGCAACCCTGATAATTACTGCAGCCATTCATTTAAGTAGGTCGTTATGTTGTACGGCTTCACTGGGGACGTTCTCCACCAAGTATCAGGATAGTAACGCTCCTTCCTCCTTTAAACTTAGGAGTGCCAATTTGCCAGTCATTATTTAAAGTAGATAGGCTAATAATCGTAAAACTGAAATAATTATTTTCTTGCAAAATTGTCTATTTTCCTTATGTATATGTATATATATACATATGTCGTATTATTTTCTTAGATGTAAATGAAATAAACGCAATGTTTTATTTCCACCTATGTCGACTCTAATAACAGTGAAAGTAACAATTTCCATTGGCTGTCACTGTCATATAGCAAATTGTTTTGTTGGTATACAGTATTAATACATTTATAAATATATTTCCTTTACATATATATGTATATAAATATATTTATATATCATATAAAATAAGTTTTGTACTCCTGTAATATGTAACTCACTATTTCTGTATGTTTTGCTTAAGTTTATTTCTAATTTAAATAGGGCTCAGTACCTAGCGCTTTGCCCTTGTCTACTTTTAGTTAAGTTTAGTGTTTAAACGCTCGTACTTATTTTAAAACTAACTGTTTACTTTCTAATTATAACCATGTCGAACCATAATATCGGCCACTTGGTTGTTTATCCTCGTAGCTATTCAAATAAGACAAATATTAATTTAGTCTAAAAGACAAAGTTTATCTACTTTAAATACCAGATGCAATTTAAGTATATATTTTGATATAAGGATCAATTTGATACTACCAAATTGCGTTGGAAATAAATTATAAATTTTTATTGTATTTGTGCACACGCAGAAGCTCACATTGATACATCCACAGATTGTTATAAACTTTTGCGTTTATAATATTAGCAGGAATACGATGTACAATAAAGAGTCTATATATATCTATATACATATATAAGACACGTACAACCCCGCATCATCATCTGATGGTGAGAGGTCTGCTCATAAAACCACTGTAGAAGCGCATCACCACGCGAGGCAAGTAAATTCACTACCAGCAAGGTGTTAATGATTTTAAGTGGCGATTTATGGTGTACGTGAGTTTTATTTATACAACATGTTCTTCGAGCTATTAACAGTCCATAGTGCATGTTGTAAAAATTGAATTGAACACAATAACTCGTTGATTTTCAATATCTGTGCCTATGTTGTTCACATTTTCAACTTATGAGAAGACATTTAAGGCGCTAAAAATCGTTAAGCATTATTATTTCAACAGAATAACATAAGTATCTATTTTAGCTGGTAAGGAAAAAACAAGATTAAATGACTCGCACCGCAATGTTGCTTGAAATTTCTCTTTCAGCCACTTACTCATACTAAATTGTTCAAAGGCAACGTTTCTAATATAATAACAGGTTGTAAAGCATCCTAAACGAGCAGCGGAACGTGTGCCACTAATTCTTTTAGCGGACCTTATAGGCGCTGTTTGCGAGCCCTTCTAGAAAGTCAGTGGGCGTCGGACAAAGGGCTGTTGGGATGCGCAGTGCGGCGCCGGCCTGCCGCTTCTAGGGTTGCCCTGTTATTGATTGGTTTTATAACCACACGGAACACTTTTCAATTGAAAATACTTTAAATAAAATAACCTTGTATTGGGGTAAAAATCGCTAGGTCATGCTCAGCTAGGTTTTTTTATTTTTTTTAGATGTTCCGAATAGCCAGAGAAGCTAACTTTGACTGTTTCACCGGAATAGTTCTTAGGTCACATAGGCTGAATCTCTAAGCTTATTAGGGCTGATACCGATGTGGATAGGGGATGTTCCCATCGTCACATGAGCTGACAAAAAAAATGTGGAAGTGGTGAGATGAACTGTGATCATTCCTCCAACGGATAATAATATGTATAATATTTATTGAAAAACATCATTAAAAAAAATAAAAAAAAATATTGCAGGATAAAACTTATATTTGTGTGTTTAATTGCTGTACAAAATGTCATGGATGCGTACAAGAGAATCATTATATAATTTACTATTAGAGCAAGTTTACATTTGAAATGTGGCAACCCTACAATAAAACCTAATAAAACTGGTTATGGGCCCTACGTGACGCGTGCTCGGGTAATGAGTTTTGGGTGAAAGCCGCGCGCGTGTAGAGACGAGACTCGTTGATATCGAGAACTAGTTCGCTCATACGAACTGTCGATCAATCATTCGCGAGCGTGAAAGTCCAGTTCAAGGGCGAGAGGTGCAGCCAACCAGGAGTGTTATTTGTCTATAGTTATAAACCTACATAAAATGTCCGAGCAGATAAAATCAAACTATCTAAAAACAAAAGCATGTTATAGACACGTCCATATCCTTCTCAGAACATGTATATGTCAGTGGTCCTTCAGGTCGATAACAATAAGAGACAAGGATATATCATAGAATATTAATAGGAATTTAAAGTAATACTTCTTAAAAATCTTAAATAAATCATATACTACTGTATACCTGACAAAGATATTTTATAATCGCCCGGTTATCGAGAATATAACACCCAAAGTAGATGTCATTTCTACTTAATTTTCAAGAATACATAGTAAAGCTTAAAATATATATTACTATTTATTTATTTATTTTAATTTATTATCATTAAGATATGACTAATGAGTTTTTAAATACAGATAGAGAATTTTTTTGATAAAATTTTACTCTGTCTATTTAATTAAAAAAAAGTCATTATTAACGACCTTTTTTAACTCTTTTTGTTTTAATTCATGATTCTGAGGATTCATCATTTCTGAATTCAAGAGTTTAAAGACTTAATATGGCTAATCCATATTACTTAATAATACGATTTCATTAGTAACGTTGCACATCACTCGCGAACAATTTTGATATGGCCCTTCCCGCACAGCGTCGTGTGTGGAGCGGCCAAATGAAACTAATGTATGTTTTAATTTGGCTCATTAGAGTGAAAACAAGCGACCATAAAACTCAAATGATTTACGACGAGCACTGCGGGAGCGCTGAAATGTACTCGCATCAACTCTATAATTCGCTCGACCTAAATGTTTCAATTATATCGTTCAAACTGTGGTATGTCTCCCGTGCAGATCATTCATAGAGTTTTACGACGCGTCCACTAGAACGTCGCATTGTATTAATGAAGCTTATTTTCATTATAACTTCGAAAATATATCATTATTGTTCATCATTAACGTTATCAGGTAACGTTAGGTTAGCGTCTAACTTACTTCATTACACGCTCCTTAGCATAGAGAATTATACGTTTGTTCTAGGTTCGTCTAGACCAGAGGATCTCACACTTGTACTCTCATAGCCCACTTTCAAAATTAAGCTGGTTACACTGGACCTCATTGTATTGTTATGGAATAAGGAAGTTTTTACAGGTTTTTATATTATATACATGTAGGTGAAGTCAAGCCATCATTTTAGTTTTTCACTTTAGAAAGCAGATACATTCTAGTGGAATTTGAATTGTGAAACAGCATTTTTTTGTCATGCCAACGCAGGCGGGGCATGTGCGAATCCTGGGTCTCCGGACCACTTTGGAAACTAACGGTCTAGAATATCGTTGCTTATGAATATCTCTTTTTATTATTCTGATGATTCAAATAATCAGGTAGGTATACGAATTTTGTATAAATCCAGCAACTTACGCGGCCCTAATCATCGTAAGGCGACGTTCACGACGTAATGGATGACACGGCGATATTTCGTTTGCCTACGCATAAAAGGGTGATTTATCTTCAATCCATCGCGAGGGCAGTGAGTGCGTTCCACGCATAGCGACCAAACAGCACTCACTCCAAAACACATTCCAATTATTCTTTTTCCTTTTTTTACTCTATGCTCATGCTCTTTGTCTACCTTTTTTATCTGTGACAAGTTTGTTCTTTTGTAGGCTCGTTCAACGTTTACGTTATTTGGATTATGCATGTTGCGAGTGTTTTAAAAGTTGTGTCGCTAATTAGCTTCCCTGTAGCAATGTCTGTTAGACTTTTATGCGGTCTGCTTTATAATTAAGCGATATTTTGTGGTACTGTTAAAGTAATTTATTAATATAAACGCAAATGTATTAACACAGTTGTAAAATAAAGCAAAACACTTGTCACAATTAATTTCATTATGTCATTATATTAATTCGTGAAGCAAAAAAATGTACCCTTCGTTACGAAAAATGCGCGCTGATTATGAAATTTACCACACTTAATGTTTACATAGAGGATTGCAGAATGGTAATTTTTTTTATAAATTATGCATACAAAATGCATGAAGTCACGACAATGCGGTTGATACACATACATACATGCGGATAATATAATAAGTTAATTAATAGTTAATTTGTGTACAATAACATAGTTAATTACAAAGTTTAATAACTTTCTAAAACTATGATAAAGCGAATTCAAACTAAACACATTACCGTGTTTCCATTCTGGGAAACTTTTTAATTGTCTAACTCCGCCTAATGTTTGTTGTTTAAATTTTAAAATCTACTCTGAACCGTTGACGAGGAGCAACTTGACATTCTGCGCATACCTCCGATACGTCTATCCCTCTCGGTTCTCCATTTTATACTTAGTCACGCTAATCACAGCCCTATACCAGGAGGCGGTGGGAATTCAACTGGAGAGCTTCCAAAAATTTCCTAGCTTCAGTACTTACTTATTTTTTCTTTAATTATAAACATTGCAGTTTTCGTAATTATTAATTATAAGTTTCGAAACGACTATATACTTATTTACTTATTAGTAATATAACTGTCGCTTCTATTAATTACATTTAAATAAAGTAAAACTAGCTCTTAGATCCTTTAACAGTAACGAGGTCAAAAGAATGGAATTCAGTACCCGCTTTCATCACGCTTTTAGCGCAATATTTCGAATATTTTCGTTTTCGTACTTAAAAATTACAATTAGTACTACAAAATTAGAACTTTCTTAAATATTAATTTTGTTAGATTCTATACCGATATTAAGAAATTTATAAGGAAATAATATTTGCGTGTAACGGTAAATCTACAACGTTAACAAAAAATAATCGTAGCTTTGTTGCCCAGGCCTTTCAGCTTGGTTTTTATCAACTTTACAACTTTTGCCTACCTCTTCTTGAATATTAAAGCACGATGTCTTATTGTGTACTAGTATTACATTTTTTATAATTTTTAATACTTGTTACTATATGTTAAATAGTTACACTATTCGCAAATGACGTTGTTGAAGGAATATTTATTTAATGTATTTTTTATTAAATTTTTAATGTTCAATTTGCTAATTAATTTAACCTTCTACAATTTGAAGACCGGGTCATTATAAACACTATAGAATGCGATATTAAGGGTAACCGTGGGGTAAATAGAGACATTTCATCGCTCGAGTTCAACCCCATCATTGCCATTCCGCTCAATTAGCCGCGGTGTGTCCGCCCGCACCGCAGACGCGAGGCCCTCTGTCGGCTGCTTTGATTAAACTTTGATTGCGAACTGTCACTCAGTCGGCCGGCTGTGAATCGGTGTCAAATTGGGGACGTGTTCCCATTTGATTGTTTTCAGTCGTCAATGCACTTAGGTCCAGTTAGGGTTTCAATTGACAGCATAGAGAGTGTGGTGACTTAAGTCTTCTATTTTTATGCAAGTAAGCTTTGCTTTGCTAAACTAGACTCTTGCAACTAACGAATAAGCAAATATTTCGTTTTGTACTATAAACATAAATGAATACTAAGTAATAAATTAAGCCGCGGTAGCTCAATGTCCGGGCGGTCGCTTCAAGTTGCGTAGTGCGCTAACAACTCGAGTTCGATCCCCGGTGCCGGCACCAATAACACATCAGTAACCAAAAGAAATCCGAATAACTTGCTGAATTCCATTTAGAGTGATTCTCAGAAAGGGAGCAAAAGAAAAAATTTAATAAATTATTACCTAATCCCCGTAACACGTTTCAGAAGTCCCAACCCCCGGCAACGGGGAAGTTTGGGAAAGTTCGCCTTGCGCAGTGTCGCAAGTTTTTGTAACTCGCCATAATACTTAACGTGACGTGATGTTAGGTAATCTCAACCCGCGCCGTTACAGCTATTTACCGAATACTAATTTCTTAAATAATAGGCACCAACACGTTTTGCTTAAACTTTTCCTTACGCGTTCTTTTCTGTATTGTTTGCTTCTCTTAATGAGTATGTGATAATGGACTTAGCAATAAAAAATCTATAATATAATTTTTCTTACGTTTCGCAAATATAATATCAGTAGATATCGACCGCCCCGATATGTTGTCATTTCGACGTTGAACATTATTGGAAACTACAACACACACTTTTGGTTAATCAGAAACGAGTCTACTAAAGATTGTCCGTTTTAAGGTCTAAATATTCTTAATTTTCCTTAGTGAAAAAATAATAGTTCCATTGATCCTATGTATGAGCTCAAAGAGCAAAATGACAACTTTTCAGTAGAGGAACTTTGCCTAGGTACTGTGACGGTTGTTCTTCTAACTACATCAGTTTTGTTATATTATAAAAATTAGTTTTTGTATTAACCTTTGTTGTTTGATGACTAATCCACGATATTGATTGATTAAATTCCGATACTCCAAAAATTTTAATAATATTTGGTCAACCGACTGATTGGCCGTTAAAGTGAAAAAAAGATGGTCCCTTGTGTAGAAATCTCGAATAACCATTGAGCTTTTATACGTTTAAAATTGTACTTCTTAGGCCCTTTTATTGCAGCAAAAAATTTCTATCCACAAATGTGTACTTTTTTTAGTGCGCCATGGCAATTAGAGTAAAGGGTAGCACTTAACACAACAGAGTGAAAATGCTCAAATTGTTGCATTGGCCCTATATACGTAGGTTCTATCGATATAAGAAAAGAAACACGGTGACACAAGTTATAAGCAATCAATATGGTTGTAAATATACATCCAATGATTAACATATTCTGTGAACTAATATAGACTTAGTTTATTATTTCCGATTTCAATGTTTTGACAGATGGCGAACTAGCGTCCATATTCCACGGTATTCCAACAAACTTAATTTTACTGTCTCATTTTGTTGTTCTGTTGCTTTGCTTCGAAACTTTGACCTCTATATCGTTTGTCGTAATAACACGGAGATTAACATTGAGGCAACCAACTGACGATTGATTGTTGTTTTCGTCCGTCCCGTCGCTAGTGTCCGGGCTATTTTTACTTTTACGAGTTTAGTCCCCTTCGCCCCTATCTCCCTGTTAACGCTTCATCCCTGGAACTGACGATGTGTCGATAATCACGTAGACAATATTGTTTCGTTTTTCCAACTCTCAAGTACTATTTTGTCTCTCGGATAATTGTTTTTATTATTGACAAAGATTGTCAAATTGAAAATTCTTCACTCGGTATTCGTAAAGTTATTTTGTTTTACGGGTTAGCCTATTAAGTTTTGTAACATCATTATTAGTTTTAACTCCTCAGGTAAACATTTTAAAAACATATATCTGATAAAAGTAATCAAAAATCTTTTAGGATATTTGGGATTTTGGAAATGTTATGTGTGTATTTACTGCAATATCATGATTTTTATATTATTTACAATCATAAGAGCCCAAAATCATTAATTCATCAAGGTTGCAACAATTTCACCAAGATATTTGTCTATCACTAACTGAAGCTGGCTGGCTTTAGATCATTTTTATCATTACATATGGCATATAAAATCGAAAGAACATAAAAGTACTCCATGTTAGCAAATAAAGATTGCGTAAACGTCGAATGAAGAACATAAGAGGTGACTTAAGGTGAAAATGCTTGTTTACGATTGTTTCATGGTAAAACTTTTTACACGTGCCTGCTGTTTGTAGAGCGAGATCGCTGAATAATTCAGAAATATATCACTGCGGCTCACCGCGACGGTAATTTGTTCCGACGATGTGATATGTTTATTTCAATTTCACGACTTCATACTTCAATAAATTATGTCGGGACAGCAGTGTTTTTTCACTGATGCTTTCTGTATGTCTCGGTTACATTTAATATTTTTTGTTTTAACACAACTGTAACTGTCCTTAACGGACTATTATTTATTTTAGCCTATCTTTTATCTAGCTGATCTTTGATTTTTGTTATAACACAAGAAGCGTAAGTCTTTGTTGAATATGGTATTCATTGATAGTCTTTGAACTGAATAAATAATCTGTTATTTCTACGACCATTTTACATGGATATAATGAATTGTTTGCTTGATAAATATAGTAAAAGCCGGCCCATTCAAATATCTAAAAAAGCTTCTTCGGAGTTGTACCACTCTTTATATAAAAGTAGTAGAGTACTATGTTAAGAATAAAATCGTGTTATGAAAGAGTGTTGATTTTTGTATTCATTTTCAATTGCCCTGCCTCTAACCCATTGATATCGATGCTTAACAAAATATCAAAAACGTACATTCTTAACATAATAAAAAAAAATTAAGAAATTACACTTTTATCTGTTCACAATACGACAAGTATATACTACGTCAGACGTTTAGCATTATACGAAGTTTTACAGGTGTCTTAAAAATTCTAATTCTACTGTGAATGTTTGTTGATTGATGTTTATTTTTTTTTGTCATAACTCTAACTGATGATGATTGAAGATTCAATTTTTGATATGTGTTATCTTGGTGAATGCATATTCCCCTTCTCGTGAAGATACTTTACATCAATAATGGAGGCAAAATTGTACCACCCTTAGGATAAAGTTTTAGTATTCCGCTCTTCTATTATTATTATCACAAGTGGACAGTGTGTTATCGGAGTACACCACTCCCATTAGTGGGAGTAAGGGACAACTATGATACAGTGTAACTCTAAACTATTGGGCGAGCGAGCCCCCCACAAACGCTGGTGTAATCGTAATGGACAATTATTTCGGCGGGCGGCGCTCCCACACGTGGCGCGTGCGTGCGGACTGCGGAGCGCCATTACCAGCGGACGAAGACGCGTGTGTCAGCCAGCGGCCGCGCGTACAAGTCATGAGCGGTAGCGGGCGTGCCTATTTGTTTTCTGTTAAAATTATACAAATACAATACAAACACTCGGGATGAGTCATCAAGCAGTGCGATCACGTTCTTTTATTTAATTCGATCGTGACACACCTCTTTCATTTTATTCACATCTCTTCACACGATTTTCTTAAAATGTAGTCCTTATTATAGTAATTAACAATAAACGTTTACGACGACAGAACTTCATATTCCATCTTTATTATTTTCATGTTTGGCGTTCATCAATTGTTCGTTTTTTACTTAATTTCCTAACCTGTAGAAATAGTCGTCATTAGTGGTCTTTCCGAATTGTTAAGACTTGAGGACGGTCAATTCCTCAGGCTCCTCAATCTTAACACCTGCAGTTCCTCGGGCATTGTATGTAGATATTTATGGGCGACAGTGATCACTGTAGATCAGCCATAAGCTCGTTTTCCCATTAAAAACATACATCAAATAAACGTGTTGCCCGGTCTTTATTTATGATCTTTAGAATTGGTGATTAGATGCCGAATATCTGTGAGAGGACCCGCGAGGTATATTGTGTGCTCCGGTCGGTATTGGTACTCGCTACCGCTCTTGGGCCGGACCACGCTATCTGGTCGATAAGGCCATGTGTGCAGCCTCCGCGGGAGCGCCCCCCTCGCCGACTATTTTCATTTATCACTCGCTCCGAGAAGCTTGAACTTTTTGTGCGTAGTAGTATCGATTCAATTTAATATTGTTGTCATCGCCATCTACGGCCATTGGTCCGTCAGTTTGTTTCATCTTTTTACACCTTTATGTTAAAAAGTACAGCATGCCGGGGCCATTGACTCATAGCAATGTTACACAACAGTTTATGTAATGTGTCGTTAGTTATTTTAGACTGCTTTTATTTTGTTTGTTTGATTATATTATATATTAGTTCCGAGAACCGACCTTTGTGCGAGGATACATTCTTTTTACGTTGTTATTTCACTTTATCAACCGACCTCAAAAAGGAGGAGATTCTCAATGAGTCCATATGTTACTTCAACTTTGGACTGGTTGAATCGATTTGTTTATTTAAAAGCTGGTGCTTCTCGTGTGGTCCCATGCTTTTTTGGAAAGGATGTATGTACTACAAGGGTAGTTTGATGAAAGTTTGGTAAGGTTCTGAGTAATTCTACATCGTAATATTCTACGATATTTCGGGAATACAAAGAGGGCGTCCGCGCGTAATAACTTGCCGCGTTTGATTCGAATTGAAATCCGTTTTTGTTTTTGAGAAATTTACTTATTATTAAAAGTAAAAGTGCAAAATACCATTTTTTTTTCAAACACCTCTTTGGAACACATATTTAAAACATATAGTAAACAATATATACTTAATACATAAGATGTTTGCATCGCGGCTATTCGTTGTGAGGATCTGAAGTCTGAATCCCAGTCCACTTGTACCAATGTGTTTATTCCGGAAAGAAACAAAACAGTGTCAAACTAGTCGCTATACAGCTTACCGATTGTCCTGCGACTGTGCCTGTCTCACTCGCCCCTCGTGCGATCGCGAGGGGATAATTAATCCCCTGTCTATTTCAAACACGTTTCACCTCATTCGTATCACGTCCAACAAAAAACTTATTAGATTTACTACCCGGCCCGCTCGATCAATAAACTGCCGGTGATTTGACGGATCTTTTACGACACTGACAGCTCTGTTGGCTCATTCGTAAAAATTAGAGAAAATTTTATTAAATGATTTACCACGCGCTCGGTGGTGAAGGAAAACATCGTGAGGAATCCTACATGTGTTAGAAAATTTTCTAAGACATGTAAAATCTGCCATTCCACACTAGGTCCACGTGGTGGACTATGCCTTTATACTCTCTTTATAGAGAAGCTCTGTACCCTACAGTGGGAAATGTACAAAATATGTAGGATGTAACTTTATAGTGATAAATGAACGATATAGTGTATATTTATAATATTTGCCAGAAGTTATTGGGTATTTATCACAACGCAAGTTCGGCATCAATTTCATGGCCGATTCCTATCTGTTATCATTGAAAAAACTCCTTCGCACGGGGGTGGGATGTGGGAGCAAACAGACTAGGTACCAGCAGCTGGTTGCCCGGACCATTATTGTTCCTCTCTACCTGAGCGGAGCGGCAACGTCGCTCATCTTAAGCCGTAGTCATACAAATGGGTGCAGCAACGAAAGACTTTTTATAAGTGTGATTATTATCAAGACTGCTCTGTAGATGTCACATAACAATGTTGATATTAATTTGGATTTAATGATTTTATTTAATAAATAAACGACTGAAAGATATCGATGGGAGAAAGCGGAAATGTATCGTGCAAATTGTTTTAGACGAGTTATTGCTATAGCATTGTTTTTAATTAAATGTGCCGATCAGTTGGCCAAAGAAGCAAGCAGCCTTTACAAAAAGGCAAAAGTATTATCCGTGAAATAGCTACCGACCGAGTCGTGGTTCGGCCCTCTCGGGCGCCCTCGGAGCAGGACCCTTGTGATAGAGGTTCAGGCTAAACGACCACCTCTCAAACCCGTGAAGCGGTCAAGGCCACCTTCTCTGGCCAATCTGTGTCAAAAAAAATAAAAAAAGGTAATATTGGTATAAAATTGCATATTCTTCATTTTCTTCTATGACATTTCTACTTACTATCGTCGATATGATATATATATAAGGGCGCAAATAGCAGGGGCATACAACTTCCACTAAACTATTTACATAAATATTTTGTAGTATTTTTATTTTATACAGAATTAGTACTATGATTAAAACATTTTATACAGCGTTCTGAAATCATCATAACATTCATTTTGCTAGTAAATATCGTTAGTAATGCATTTTTTCATGATTATCTAGTTATCACTATTAATTTATTGCTGCGTGGGTGCCGTACCGCTTTTTGCGTAGATACATGAGTACCAACCACCACGTCATCTTTTTCTATTGGCAACAGCATTCATTCTCAAACTCTATTCCTTACTTTTACTAAATGCGTGACGCGTTACGAAGAGTGTGAACGGGCGAAGCGAATGGAAGTTAAGAGGAATGTAGGTTAGTGAAGATAGAAAGAGGGAGTGTTACGTTTTGCATATTTATGACATAGTGCAGGCCTATTGTCTGTATCGCACTGTAAAAGCAAGAGCACGCGTTAATTTTCTTTCATGTTTTACATAATATTTAAGTATATTATTATTATTTATATTATACATATATTAACATATATATTAAAAAGTTTTACTTCAGTCGTGTCTAAAGCACACTCTTATTTTCTTTATTTGAAGTTAAGTTTTAATATGTTTAGACATTTGTCGAATCGTGGTGATATCACCTCAATGTGACACAAACCTTATTAATTATGCATGTGCCACCTCCCACGTCCCCACTATAACAATGTTTTCAGTTTTAATTGCGCGACAAATGCCCCTCAATGTGGCGGCCGTGACGTTGACGGGGCTAGCGTGGCTACAACAAGGGATGGAAACTGCAAGAATGTCACAACAGGTGAACTAAACAACAATTGAGCATTTTCCCGAGGGTGGACAGTTGACAATATATTAACACCGTATTGTTCCGGTATTAATGATAATAATAATTATCTCACATGACGAGAATCGTGAAGGCCGAAAGGGAAAAAATCACTAAATACATCGACTTGGCTCACGAGGTGATTTGGGATGTGGATTCGACGAAAATTGTCCCGACAGTCGTTTTTGCAAACGGTCGTATAGCGAAAAGTCACGATCAAAATCTTAAGAGACTTTCGCTATATGGCTGGGTCAAGGGTCAGATACAGAGGGCAGTACTCCTGGACACGGCACGCATCATCAGGAGATATCTCTCTGTTTCACCCTAACCACCGGTTGCTTGGGCCATGCTTCGTTTCCGGTGACACACATTAGGTTAGGTTTTTTATAATTCAGCGCTGTAGCACTGGGCTCTCAAGAATAAGACTACGGTATCCCCTGCCTGTCGTACAAGGCGGCTAAAAGGGGCCTCGGGTTCACTGGGCGACAAGGGTGGGGGCCTGCGTCGTCCACCAAAGTGGACACGGGAAGAAGGCGACATCGGCAGAAACCCCCCGGGACGTGCTCCTTGAGCACAGTGCAGAGGGGCTCCGGTGCGTTCCACGTTTTGATCCCGGAGCCCCTCGTCATGAAACGAGGAGAGGGCCACCGGGGAGGTTTTAGTGGGTAAGAACCCCATAACCGCATTTCATTAGTTCTTATTTTAATAGTCGTAAAATCAAGAACTCAGTGTCTTGCTTCTGTATTTAGAGAAACGACTTTTGACGCATTTTCCTACAATTTGTCCATTCTAACAAATTAATAAAATAATTAATAGTTAAAGTGACAGTATCTGTACTGACACTGTCATTAAGAAAATGGTTTTGCTATTAAAAAAAATTTACAAATTACATTTAAAAATATATAAAGCTACATAATCTTTAGCTTGGAAAGAGAGACTTGTAACCGTTGCTTGCACTTCTGAGTCGATGATGCGTGTGAGCTTTTATTTATTTACGAAGAGGCCGTTTAGGCTTATATCGAAACGTTCTTCATCTTCAGGAACGAGATGGTTCATGTCATTTCCGCACACCAAAAAGTATTCCGACACGTGCAAAGACGTATATCAATTTGTTGATAAATGTTATCTTACAACTGAAAAAAGCGAGTAAGTGATTTGCGTAGGTAAATTTCATTAGAATTATAATTGTATAATTAGTATTTTTTGTTCGCACGTTAATACAACACAATTAGGGTCAATTATATATCATTAGCGAAAAAGCCAATTAACTTACAGATAACTTTAAATATAACTTTTCCCCAACATCTCTAAGGCTTTTTTGTTATACAATTTAATTACCGCACTTTGTTAACCCTTATATTATTAACTACATATGTAATATTCTGCTAACTGGGCAGCCAATCTCATATACAGATTTTATGTATGACTATGAATGGTAATTTACATTTCTTTTATACTTTCCAAGCAAGTGCTTGACAACAATCCCTTGTGATGTTTATAAATGCAGTCCTGGAATCATAGAACATCTAAAGGCTGCTTTCCCAACTCTTTCATTAAAGACGTAATTGTACGACGGCACGTACAACCACTTCCCGCTCCGTGAGGTGTCAAGCACGGCGGTGGCGTGGCGTCCCTGGCAATACAATTTTATTTGGTAAACCTATGCTATTTATTCAGAAAAGCTGACCGCATATGTGAAGAAGAAGGAGAATGTTGGCGGCCAGAACTTCGTAACACTACTATGACACTTCGGAAATAAAAAGCGCTCGTGCGAAGCAGTTTAATCGTTTACATCTACATTAATTTTTAGGTTGATTTGAAGTCAGTTTTTGTTTTTATAACACGTGCCATGGTAATACGGGGACAAGACATCCATGTCTGAGAGATTTAATACATGACTCAAACCCGAACGAAACGCTTTGCTTCTTTCATTATTCATACAGTAAAGGACTGGAATAATTTGCCCGCTCGATCTGTTGCGATCTGTTTTTCCCTCCGATTACAATGTGGGTATTTTTAAGACTAGAGTGAATAGGCATTTACTAAGCTAGTGCGCCTTACCACCCAGGACTGCATGCCAAGTAACTAACTACGAACTAACTTCGTGGCCAAGCACTTGCTTAGAAATTTTTAAAAAATCCAATCAAATTTTCATGAACTCTTTATCAAGAAAAAAGAATGTTTCATAGCGACAATAGCATTGTACCAGCGTCCCATTTCTTGTATCAGACGTGAGAAGAGATTCCGCGTCCGTGTATCAGTGCCATGCACTACGGGCACCGGACACGTCGCTTCCTCGCGTATTAAGCGTCCGCCCACGCGGCCCACGCGGCCTGCTTCCTGCGGCCTCGACCACTCTGTACTTGAGGCATGCGGCTCGACGCACACGGACGATTTTGCCGGACACATTTTTACAAGCTAGAGCCATCGTCATGTGTCCGATAATGCGATTCGCATGTACAATAACTTGATTCAAAATGTGTCTTAGATATTATTTTCAGATTAGAGTAGAAGGTAAATGGATACTGGCATCTTATTGAGATAAAATCCCCATGAGGAAAAATATTGGCAAGTGGCATTATGATTATTCGTAGAAAGACAATAAATGTCAAAAATCCTTGTAATAAACTTCACTGAGTAGAAATTATGAAATGGCTTAATCGAAGAGGGATCTCATTTTCAACGAGTACCGCCATAAAATACCACCATGCCGTTGTTGTGATCTGAAAATGTTAAATGGGTCATCGGCTAGCTTGATTAATGGGGAGGCATAAAAAGATATTTACATCGATACATACTTAATGTCTCGTACACACACATACTCATGCGCACATGTACTCGCACAAGAAAACGAAATCAAATTACAAAAAAGCAAGGTAATTTAACAGATGCCAACAATAACGTCATCAGGTTTGCTTTTAAATTCACTTAATTAGTTTCTAGACTAAGCTCTTCGTTGTGTTACGACTCAATAAAGTAAGGGATATAAGTACAGCCTATATTTGTTTCAAAATTTAAACAAAAACAAAATAGTACGTCAGTCGACCGTGTGCGGTCAACCTTAATGTAAATGGACTAGAGGAATGACGATTTAACGCGGTCGTTGCGCTGGACTACGCAAAAAATAGGAAACTCGTATCACGCTCGAATGTTACATAAGTATATTTTTATGAACGTAAAAATATATATTCGTGTGTTAATAAACTCGTCTATCTTCGCGTTTCAAGGCCTCTGACATTGATACTGTTTTCATGTAATCTCCTTTATTTTTTACCGATACGTGTCGTGCTGATAATTTCGTGAATGAACGATCGATACCCTTATTTTCCGATTCCCAATTTTTATCCATTTAAAAAAAGGTGAAAGGAACCCCACGGATTAAAAAAAAACAATTCACATTATTACTACATCGTAAAGTTTTTCTCACGCTTCAGATCATGTATGTGAATTTTTATTTCAAAAGTGCTTAAATGATTTATACCTGTATACTTTTATGTGATTTTAGCGATATATGTGTTCACAATTACCTGCGTGGAATGAGCTTTTTATTTTATATGTTTTAACCTTGAAGCTTTTTTTGCTATTGGGAATTGATTGAAATGCGGCCGTGTTCTTATAGGGCTTAGCTTAAAACTGCCTGTTTAAGGTCTACTAGGGAACCGCGGCTTTGGTGCAAAGGCAATGGAATTTGGCAGTCCGACATTTACTTTGAAAAGCGCTTTACTCAAGTGTTGTGCTTCTAGTAATTATGTCAATAAGAGCTATTAGAAGGATATTTTATTTGTTTGTATATTATAATATATAACTAATACTTCATATGAGACCGACGTGACAGCGTCGATGACAAATTATAACGAGTGATTTCTTTTGAAGTAACAATCCGAAAAGCGAGTTTTTTCTCATTTGATAGATGAAGCTGTCTGCGTGTTTTAAATGTTTTATGTAAACGGGACAGAATTGTAAAGAAGTATTCTAGTCATTAAAAAATATTCGAGAATACATCAAGTAGCTCATTTACAAAATGTTTCGGGAAGGGAAAGGGAAAATAGTTATTTTTTTTTTAAATATTTCATATATAAATATCTTAGTGACCTCTAATATATCGGATCTAACCGGCAGGCATCCTTGCCAACAGTTTGTCTACCGTAATGATAAATGTAATACTGTTTTATCTAGTCATCGTTCACGCGTGCGTATTTTTATCAGTACGCACAGTGCGGAGTGCGAGATAACGGCTTAGATAAACAATCACCTGCAAATGACAAGCGTTTCACGGCATAGAAACAATTGGCAAATGCAAGAAACCTTTTAGTTTTGCAATCATGATATTAATCTATTATGTGAATACGTCATCCGATTCATGGAATTTACGATAATACCTCTGTGTTGGATTGTAGATATGTGTATGAATTTTTAAAATGTAAAACGTAATTTATGATAAAAACTAATATATATTTAACGTTAGTCTTATTAACCGACCGAGGTCTTGGGGACCTGGCCACAACAAGACCGATGAAACTGTAGCAACCTCCTCGCAATCCGCGTCGGTCCTTTCCGAAAAAAAAATTACTGACTTTACTATGCTATATCACGTTTGCAGATTTGTTTAAATTGATTATCTGTTATCTAAACACTACATTAAAATAACTGTTGACCCTCGATAGTGTAACACGATTGGCATATTTAATCGAGCCCTAATTCGGCCCTGTCGATCAATTGCAATCAGAATGCTGTCCTGGCCGGATAGGCTACAAAAAAGCTTCTACAGTAGTGCCAATAAAGAATTTGGCTTGTTCGTTGTCTCTGTTGCAAAAATTATGCAGCGCAAGCTAAATTGGCACAATTTACCAATTAATATTAAGTGGATAATTTTGTTTGGCCTAAGTTATCCAGTGCTTTAAATAATCTAATAGAATGAATAAATAAATAAATGTACGTGATGGTTACGACAAAAATAATTAAATTAGTACAAATCACCAGCGGCTACGTTTGTGATGTAGGTGATGATTTGTTAATCCAATTGTATATAATAAAGGTCCAGGATTATATGACGTACATTGTTTGTACATTGATTTTGAATGTGAAAATATAGTACGTTTCTTTACTTTGTACTTTTTGTAAAACTGTAGTATAGTTGAGTATACCTACAGTAGCATTTCTAATATATTTTTCTTTTATATCACATATCCTTTAGTGTTTATTAGTGTACATTTCGGCCCGTTACGTTAAGCTGGTTAAGTAATTTGATTTTTTCATTGGTAGCCCAGTCGCTGGGCAAGCAGAATTTGATATGTGGTGCCGACATGTGAATTTAAGTGTTGACTTACCATGTGGACAGATGTTGTGATAAAGAAAAAAAATAATTTCGGAGAGCTAATGCAAAGATATGTATATATGGATATTCTACTGGCCTGACTATAAATTATAATTTTTCACTTCGTTATTCAAACATTTTCAACAGATTTCCCTTATATGTAAAATTTATTGGAATAGCATAACGTCATTTTTAAATTTGTTGTATAGTAGAAATGTTAAACGGCACATTTTCCCTCAGGTACGTACCCGACGGGCGTGCGCGGGACACCCGTGGGAACTGAGCGCTTCCTGCAACCCGTCTCACCTTTGACTCCACACGGTACCTCAGTAAGTCCGAACCCACTTGCTTATTACACCTTCGTGTCGTGACAAACTGACATGTCCACATGCAATGATTTCGACACTAGATATTGACAAAAACAACATATTACATTACTATCAGTTTTTTTAATAATAAATAATTTGTGTAACTGTCGATGTACAGTCGATCCGATCGAAGCAATTATTTTATATATTAATAAATTTATAATAATTATATCGGACGTGCTCTTTGTATTCTTGTATTATGACCTCCTGACCCAATTTTAATGAAACTACTCTTAAAAGTTTCCAATAAAAATATATCATCAAAATCCGTTGGCGTAATATTGAGTTATTCGTCCATTGTGGCGCACAAGCTTGATGCTAATTTAACACTTAAATAGTTTTCTAATGGAAAATCCATCGCCAGAAATGCACCAAATTGACTAACTACATGATCACGCGGGTAGCATCTGCTTTCAAATAAAAAATAATCATCAAAATCGTGTCACCCACTCGAAAGTAACATAAAAAAATATAGACGAATTGAGAACCTTTTTTTTTGGCTTCAAAACATTCCTTGCAAAATAACTAATGACTGACTCACCCAAACCCAAGTTCGTCTGCCCTCATCTGTCACTTAATAGACATTAATATGTCTACAATGTTAATCAAGAATTAATTCAAAGTCGATACTTATAATACAGGTTAGGTTTAACAAACCTGCTGATCCAGATAATTAAGAGATTAAATAATAAACAAGAAATATATTAAAAACACGTTTAAAATGATACAATAGTTTTGTTATATAATTCTCTGTCATTTAACCATATTAGGAGCAACCAACTCCATTACTGCACTAAATTTAATTATAATCGCGGACATTCTAGTATTATAAAAAGACGAAATCTAGTCCTTTTATACATCCATCTTAATTTCATTGACTGTATCGATATGGATACAGTATTAGGGTTATACAAAACGATTGGCATGCCACTCTGTTGCCTATATGCCGAAAGGCAGGAAACAACGAAAGAACCAGAATCTTTGTCTGATGGTAACTGGTACCCATCTAAAGGGTCTATTCCTCTAAGGGAGCACAACTACATTTTGTAATAGTATATAAAATAAATTATAATTTGTATGTGAACTAGAATCACGCCTGACGTGACGTTCGAGTAGTAAATACCTGTTCATTTTTCTTTTGAAGACACCCCCATAGTAATAGAAGGGAAACAGTGCATATTGCAATCATTTCCTGTACGCATATTGAAATAAAGCGCCTCGTCCAGGTTAGTAGGATGTCATTATTCACGCTTTATTCTATGAAATCATGTATTTCCTTTCCCCTCTCGAGCTGTTATGTTAGTCGTAATAGTTAAACGCAGTTTCTAATTCAAAACCAAGAAACCTGTTGTGTAAGTACAAATAAATCATCCTATAATAATTGAGCCCGTAGGCGATAAGGGCCTAATAACCTAGGGTGAAATAAATATAATAATAATAATGCCTGACATAAAATTCGAAAAACTATTATTTTTGTTGTTTCGTTGTATTGCGTTGTCTGGTCTTAATTATTATTCTAATTCTAGCTCTTCTGTATAATTTCCTGACTTAAATTTCGGTATATGATTAAAGCGAACAAGTGGGTAAAATATTCACGTGTGCATGCATTATTTATTATTCAAAGTCAGTACAATTATATCACGCCTAGCGGAAGAACCCTACGACACACGGCCGCTCCGAGCGTACCATTAGCACGACCCATAGACCTCACAATCCATAGACTCGATAATCCATTTTATAAATAACGTGGATAAATTATATTTGTTTCTATTGAAAAGAGAATATATGTCACACAGATAAAATTTAAAGACATGAACAAGCAATCTACCACTTTTATTATATATATATTTCACCATTGTTATATATATTAATTATACAATACAAATTTATATGAGTAAATAAAGAATGTCAGACATCTTAAGCGACGTCAACTTACAACACACAACCAATTAAACTACATGAAGCCTACGAGTGTCGGTGCACCACTTAAATTTTTCATTTTATTTTTCAGTGCGTTGTTTCAACGTCTAATATTGTGTTGATGATGCTGACTGTGGTCTTCACGTGTTATTTTAGTATAACCATTTGTAATGTTAAGGGAAAAATGTTTCATGGCCATAAATCAAGCCTGGTCTAAGTTTTGCTAGCTCTGCGCGCTTCCTTCCCCGAACTATAACACAGCATAGGTAGATACCCGGTCGTGGAGATCAAAGGTGCACTAAACGTGCTTCCAGAGGCATTAAGTTACACGCAAGGTTCTCCGTCGCATTTGAGCCTGCTAGCTTCCCATGCAACTTCATACAGATACTGTCTTGTGGATTAAAGATAAATATAAATTCAGTATAAAGGTTAGAGAGAGGTTATATAAATTAATTACAAACAAGGGTAACAAATTATTGAACAAAATTTATTTAGCATATTTCCGATTTCGAGTACAGCGCAGCGAAATGTATACAGAGTATCCGTATCTCAAGCAAGTTCTGTCATTTCCTACACTGAAATTAGGTTATTTAATTCCTCCATCACCGTTCCACTATCGCACTTCAAGGCGGACTGCTAGATTTCACTCTTTTGTGGTTTGTTTGTTTTGTAATGGTACAAGTTATCTAAAGCATTCAGATTCCTACGTCCTATTTCACATCTGCTATGTTCCTTTACTTGTAGTTTTAACAAATTAGTCTTCTAAGCTTTAAGAACGGTAGGTACGCATTTTTCAAAAGATAATGGTTAACACTAGCAAAGAAAACAAACCCAAGCACGGTATTTAAGTAACAGGGTGTGCATCTCTAGTATATAATATTGTTCTTCGGTATCAATTTAAACACAAATGTTTATTTATTTATTTAAATCAACAAAAATTATAACACCGTTACAGATAATACCAATATGATGTTATAAAAACTTAGTTAAAAATATATTATTAAAATTAAAACAAATAAAAAGCTGCTTGATGTATTGACAATAATATATAAATATAATAGAGTCAAACATGTTCTAACGTCACGTGTTATTATTATGAGGGTAAAAAAGCATTAACTTTATTATAGCAAGGTTGAATAGACATAGCCATGATGCCTGCATTTCCGTCCACCGGATGCAACTAAGAGTGGTTTTTTGTATTGATCCGAAAATCGAAACACATGCTTGCTTGGAGTTCCAAACATATACCGCCAAGTAACGAATAGAATTTACGGAATTTATGGAAGAAGTCCAAAAAAAGACTTAAAATCAAAACTATGATAAAATCCTACACGCAGGGACTCTTTTATCTATATAAAAAAATAAGAGTCTGTTTGTAATATTAATATAACTTTTTACTACATGCATCATAAAAATGCACATAATATGGTACATATAATAATAAATATTTTTTATTTCAAACCAAAGATTCATGTACAAACTAGTTCGATAATAGCTGCAGTTGTAAAAACTGTGTCGCAGCTATTAACGCCCATCTCCAAACAATTTAATACAAATACAAATTTAGTAAAATTAAAAACATATAATGTAATTCAGTTTACAATAAGGACCTACCAAAATAACATTTATTACAAGTTCCGGCTAATCTCAGGAACAACTAGAGTGAGGAACTTAGGCTACTTTTATTGTACTATTTTTCTACTACAGCGAAGCGGACATGATCAGTTAGTTTTTGAATTATAATTATACTGCCAAGTTTTGGCGCTCACATTCTTTTCTGCCACATACGTGGGCATTAATATGTCCTTACCTAGTCTTCGATTTTCATAAACCTATAAATATCTCAATCAACTATCATTTTTCTATACGATGTTCAGGAGTTCCCTAATATATCTTCGTAATTCAAGATCAACAACTACTGGCGACTGAGTTTACTTTCTCTTTCAAACAAACCATTAGCTTTCGAAATCCAAGTCCATAATGCCGGAGCTATCGCTGCATAAACATAAAAATACAGAAGACATGGAAGCCGAAGTCGAAGAAACGATTCGTCCGGGTTTTGATTCGCGCGTCACTCAATGAAAGTGATTGCTCAAACTAACTCCGCCTGTAACTTCTTAGAATGTAAAGAACGCAGTGTACTTATCGAATAAGTTAATTTGTGCAAAGAATTTGCTTTTTGTATGAAAAACGTCTCGTAATACGGTTCACGTTGTTACAGTAAAAGCAGTACGCTTCAGCGCACGCATTGCGTGTTATCTCTGGTCCCTCGCACTGCAACTAGCTGTACGTTCGCAAAACGACACCGCCTACAATAAAACTTCGTTTCCATACAACGTTATCTTTTTCAAGAAATAAACTTTTATTACTTCATTACTTGCCGCTTTTGAAATGGTTTTTGAGCGCACCGCCAGTTTTACAGCCTCGAATGTAATTTTTTCAAATGTTTTTTGCACAACTTTTATGTCCATAAAATACTGTAACTAAGTTACTTCTAAAAAGCAAGCTTCTACGAAACGACCTTATCGTAAGTTCGAATCCATCATAAGGCTATCGACGCGAACTAACTCCTAACACGAGCTTAAGCTTAGCTAGAAAAATATTGTTAACAATCTAAAAAAACAAATTTCGCCCTAACGCCCCCTATCTACCATTATTTTGTTATTATAGTTCATAAAATGTCTTCAATCATTCTCGTCTCTATCAGTAGTAATATAAGACATACTTTTAAGTCAACTAAAGAAGTAGACGAAGTAATTGATTTTTTTGAGTGATTTTTTTCCGTCAGCATTCTAAGAACGTAAACTAAGTAAGTAACCGTAAGGAACCCAGCCAGTGAGCTAATTTAAGCTTCTAACACATCCTAAAAAGCAATGCGTATCGGCAAAACGAACAAAAAATTCATCAAAAGCTACCAAAACATTTCCACCGTCACCTAATTCTGTCTACCTTGTTCACCCGACTACCCCGCAGTTCTGATAATGGCTCTGTCAATATGCAACCCAACACCGGGCGAATTGAATTACCGGACCCCAGCGGTACACATTTTTGTATTTATAATTGGATATCCTACGGAGGGCGCCTTTGATAATATTGAGGAGTAATAAATGTAGTTTGCGGCTTAAAAAATTGTAGATCCTCTGAAATGTACTTACGGAGTAAATTTATTTATTGCAACACTAATTATTTTATTTTCACAAAGTGTATAAGTATGATGCCTAATATCTTCATATTATTCTGGCTCAAGGGTTTAAGTCTTTTATTTATTTTATAAAAGGTAAAGATAAAAACTCTGGTTCTTAGTTATCAAAGAGCGTATATACGAGTACTTCCTAGTAATGAAATAAAATTAACGCGTGCAAAACCCTTATAATTTTTTTTAGAAAATAGTGAAAGTTTTAAGAATACTGACTTGCACATTTTTTATCGTTAACATTAAATGTGCATCGTAAAGTATTCCGTCCCGACAAAATCTGACTCGAAGGACCAAAATGGTCCTCGAAGCGGATTCACCGCTCGCTTATCACTGCCTCTACGTACCGTTTGACGGTGTACTTGCGGCTTATAAATAGGGCACTAGATGAGAGAACATTTCCGGGCCAACGTCGAGCCCGCAGCTTTAGCGGGGCCGACTGCGTTATCTTGCTAATGCCGGCTAGTGCATCGCAATTATGCACGTTGCATATTCACTATGTATTTACGTCGAGTTTACTTTAAACGCTAATGTAACTGCAAAGGCACCGCTCTTTGACTATTTCATCATTTGTAACTGTAATTATAGAATATTTAATGATAATATGCCCATTGACACATGGAATGAACGATTAAAATATACAGCTGTACATAACATTTTACAGCTTCGGGTTCGAACAGCTAGTAAGCTAGTGGCGAAATGTATATCAGTACCCGATCCTTTAGTTACCTTCATACATAATGGACATTTCTGTCACCCAACTCAGAGTAATAGAGATACGTACTTTGTGGCCGGGCCGGATATATTGCTAACAAATTCACTACACACGGCTTAAAGTATATCTTAGACTCTTTCTTCATTAATACATGCATTATCACTTATTTAAGGGCTATAACAACTATCAACAATAATATAAAAGACTTAACAAACATTAATATGAAAATTATAATAATAGGGTCGGGAATGTATAAATATACCCTTAAGTAGTACTATTAAGTTAATTAACACAGTTATTACACTATCAAATGACGGCACTACCGGTATTTAATGTAAATTTATATCTATTCTATTGATGTCTATATTCTGGTATTCTCCCCATTGGATTTTTTAGAAGCCAAACGTAGGCTTATTTGATAGAGGGGGCCGTATTGAGTGCAGTATTGTTTTAGGCTTTGAATAGAATGCAGTAGTTGTTATTCTTCTCATATCTATGCTCTTGTGGAAACTTTTGTGTCTTTTTTATTTCAGACAGGCCATTGTTGCACATCTTTTAGGATTTCCTTACACAAAAAGTATAGATAGCATTTCTATGATATGATTCTTAAAGGTATGGTTTTATAGATGGAGTTAATGTTACCGACCATTTGGCCAGATTTTACTAGTTAATCCCAATTATCGTCGATACCGCAAAATAGTGAGCATATCAAGCATGGAATTGAACCGGTTATTCGACGAAGAGAACTTATTGACATGTTATTATGTCTGTCACTGTAATCGTAATTATTTCTTTATTAAAGAATGGTATACTTATCAGAACCATTAAAAGTTATCCAGCAAATTATAAGACAAATTAATTTTAATTAGTGGAGACCCTCTAGCCGCGTCCCGGACCAGAAGGGAGAAATCGTATTAGCCTCCAAGTAAAAAGGAAGGTCACAAGCGCGCCCTCGCCCACCTGTTTATCTTTTTTTAGAAGAGTAAGGCGACGAGATATTCGTTTATATATGAAAGCGAGATCGATACACAGTTTACCTATACGAGTACATTTGAACACCGCAAACACGAGCCTATATCTTTTAATTTAGTTCTTATCTTGTTAATATAGTACAATGACCAATACATCGATCAAAGTGATCTCGATAAGCTTTTAATGTTAAGGTCGTCGTGAAGGCCGTCTGAATCTTATTAGACGTAGATAAATCATTAGGTTTTTGCTTGTACAAAATATACCCAACCATATAAATACAAAACTGGCTTGGATATTTCCTATCGCATTCTTTTGTCCATAATATATAAAATAAATAGTGGGCTTTAGACAACACGACTGAAGTAAAACTTCTTTAGCTCCATCTATATGTTAAATTTATGTATAATATATACACGATTGTTTAACAGAGAAACAAAAGGTGCGCCCTCTCTCGCTCCTACAATGTGATAAAGACAATAGGCCTGCACTGTGTCTTAGATATATGAAACGTAACTCGCTCTCTTTCTATCTTCATTAACTTATATCTCCCTATCAACTTGCATTTGCCTCGCCAAGTCAAGTGTGTGAAATTAAGTTTTACTTTAAAACTTTGACGAACTGTCACAATCATCAAGGTTACAATTCAATTGCTCTGGT
Organism: Meandrusa payeni; assembly: GCA_029286785.1. Classification (NCBI taxonomy): domain Eukaryota; kingdom Metazoa; phylum Arthropoda; class Insecta; order Lepidoptera; family Papilionidae; genus Meandrusa; species Meandrusa payeni. The sequence goes on from JAGSMX010000034.1 coordinate 1,860,994, forward strand.
ACGAATACTAGCTAGAGCTAATATAATTATGATAAAAGGACTCATTCCCTTGTCACAGATTGATCCTACAATTCTGCCTTCTGCTACATCCATCCATGTGTCATCGGAAAGACCCTTAACATATCCTTTTTAAACTATATTATCAATTAGGTTGTTCTATAGTCGTCCCTTTATCCCGTACAGTCCCCGCCACTCACTCTACATAATAAAATACAATATTAAATTTCACTTCTTTACCATTTCCCTTCAAGTGTACTTGTACTCGGATATGACCAAAGTACTGACCCATACCTATACAAACTATACTTTTCCTTTACGTCCAGAGACGTCTTAGTGACAGAACCCTGTTACATTAATTTTACTTAAGCTTATGCGATACCCAAATCTTATTTCCATATTAAAATGGACACCAACGCAGTATTGTATATTGTCAGGAGAATTATCTTTGACAGATTCTGACTCCTCGCAATTTGAGTTTAGGATTTAAAACAATGAAAGGGGTTCATTGTTTTATGTTGATATCGAATTACTGCCCTATCTAGTGCGATATGTATAAAAGTCATTACAACATTTATTTATCTAATACATATTTATCAGTACACATTCCACGCTCACGCGTCGCTTCGTAGATAAAAAGCGTAGTCTATTCCTGAAAGCGGGTCACTTTCCGCCGACACGCGGGGTCAATACGCGGTGTGCACTCGACCATTGATTGGTAAATTGACGTGACGCGACGTCGCCGCTAGACCGGTGCTTCCTGTAGATGCTCTTTTCACTCTTGGGATGACACTTGGAAACTATTCGGTTGGTTTTTTGACCGTCCTCATTTGAGTACTAGTTAACCGACTTCACAAATGGGGGAGGTTCTCAATTTATATGGTTTTTTCGAATTTTTTTAACCGACTTCAAAAGAAGGGATTTCCTAATTTGTCCGTTTGTTTTTTTATGTTTGTTACCTCATAACTTTCGTCTGGCTGGACCGATTTTGATAATCCTTTTTATTTGAAAGCCAACAGATTTCAATGATTTCTTTTTATTGGAAAGGATGTACTTCAAAGGTAGTTTGATGAGAGTTTGGGTACGTTAGTTGTTTTTTTGTTATTGAACTGTTACTATTTCCATTATATTATAGCATATGCATATGGTTCTAAACCTGTTTGTATTATTAATTGTTTCGTTCCTGTCGATGGAAAAACATCAATCGTCCAGTAGACTCACCAACTGGCTCCAGACTAGTTCCATTAGTAAATCTAGATCAAGACCGCATGTAGGCAATTAATAAACTAGATACTACCCGCTATGCAATTTTAAAACATTAGCATTTACTTGCTTTTAATTTATTGTAGATAGATAGTTTTTATTGAATGATATATTTCTTACATAATTGACACTCAACACTAGACAAACTCAAGTGCTAATTACCCGATAGCTCAGATGCAGTTAAAAAAGCTAAAATGAGATATTGGTAAATTGATAACAATCTTATTGTATTATTCTCTTAGGAAATTATACACGAATGTGGGAGAACGTGTGTGGAAGAGAATGAGGGCGATAGGAGTTCATAGTATAAAAAATATTATAGATGTTAAACTTATAATTGCTGCAGATTAGATTCCCATTTAGTACGGTTTATCTCCCGTGAATTTTTTTTTCATGCTTCTGACATTTTTCTTTCCAACGAACATAATTGGTTTGCTGATATCTAAGTGCTTCAAGGACTTCTTACTGTAACCGTATTGGGAATTCATTCGGAGACAAACGCGTTAGGGGACGTTCAAGTATTACGTAAGCAAACTTTTTAGAGGATTTAGATGATCGACAGACGATTCTATACCGAAAATTATAAAATTACAGTTAACAAACAATCGATAAGAGACAAGATCTTTTCCTTTTAACAAAATCAATGGTGGAAAAAAGATAGGGTCATTCGGCGTGTTCGTTCCCATTGTAATTACAAAGAAATAAGATTCAGTCTTATTTATTTTACGTAAAAATATAATGTACAATTCACCAACAGTATATAGTACTAAATTTAACATCTTGCCTGTGTAAAAACCTATTAATATATAACAAAGCATTGTTTATTAATTTCGTGCAAGATTATACAAGAAACGAAAGCTTCTATCCATTATCCGTATTGATTCTTACTCACAAAGTAATGACCCTTGGACTCTTATCCTATGAAATGTCATGTAACTTAAATCGTAGGAAAAAGTTCAATGTTTTTATAGCAACTGCAAGAATGATCTTCGAACGATCGGACCGTTAATGTATCACAAATTATAGATGTAGTATGGTTTATGCGAGCAACAACACAATAAACGAGATAAACGCCATTAACTGCTCCATTTCTTCATATATTCCCTTTTGTAGCTCCCCACTTGTAAAATATGCAAAGATCCATATGGAAGCGGCGAAATAAGCCCGTTACAGTCAATATCGCGGAGAGATGGCTTTCTAATCGCGCCGGAGTGTGCCCTTGTACATAAATATTTCAGCAACGTGGAAAAATGCTCGGGGAGCACGAGAGAGTCAAACGCGCGTTACTAGGTCAGCGTCACTCTAGCTTAAGGCCCGCTCGAGTCTCCCCTCCGCGCGTTAGATAAGACGCCGCGGGATGTCTTCTACCCTCTCGAACTTTGACTGCTGTAGCCCTTAGCTACCGACATCAAAGCGACGAATTTTGTTATTACTTTACGCGCGAAAAGAGGAGAAAAACACCCCATCACGGTGTAATCCTCAGACAAGCGTATACGCTTCCAAACTTTGAACGATTGCTTGGCGTAAATAATTATTGCTAAGCACCGTTTAAAAATATAATTATATATCGTGACTTGGTCATACGACGCCAACTAATTTGTTTGTCGCTTCTGAAATATTTATAAGTACCTACGTGGTTGATAGACGTACATAATTTTTCTATATTTTTGAATGTTATTAAGTACGGATTTTCGTATACTTGAACAAGCTATCGGGAACTACTCTATCAACATGAAGCGAATAGCATTCCGCATCTTGTTTTGGATATCATATGTTTTCCACCTGATCGACAGCTTCAGTTTCAATGTTGATATACGCAGCGTTAACGGTTTCGAATTTCGTTTCGCAGTATTTTTAACCGACTTTAAAAGAGAAGTTAAAAAAAGAAAATGTTTTTTAGACAAAAAAGTGAAAACCGGATCATAAATGACGATTACTGATGAAATTTTCACTTGGTTTTTTCGTGTCGATTTTTTTTTGGTTACAAATTTATACCAGATACTTAAAAGTCGTATAGAAGAGTGGCTGGTTATTGAGATTTTGGTAGGTTTATGACAATCCAAGACTAGGTAAATGATCTTAACTACAAGGAGCACGAATGTAAAAGAAGGAAGAGACAGAACTTCGTAATATAACTATAATACTTTGAAAATAAAAGAGAACGCTAAGAAATAAAAGAGCTTACTCCTTTCTCAGAGGCCGGAATGTATCTGCAGCTGCTTCGGTATTGTAGATGTCTGCTATTATGTTATAAGCTCGTTTGCCCCTTTTCTTGTAAAAAAAGAGCGTCCGTGTGTACAATAAAGTAAACATTTTTTGTCAATGACGTAAAATGTGCACATTCACGTTCACGTGTGATTTGAAGTCGATTTTTATTTTTATTCGTTTACTATTTATATTTATCAAATGAAGCCCAGTCGTTGAATCAAAATTACTGTCGATCAGAACTAACAAAACGAAGCCACGCAAAAATTGCGAGATGACCGCGATGTGTGCGAATACGGGATAAATAATTAACCTAGACATTGAGCGCACTTACAACTCGGAGCACTAACATTTGCCGAAACTTCTATTAGTATGTAAGACGAGGTGTCGTCGAGAGGGCGAGGAAGGACGCAGCGGCCGTGCACCCGGCACTGCCCCGCGTGTCCCCCGCCCGTGACTCACGTGCTCAGCTGACACGTCTCCAGTCTCCGCGATAAACATCTTTGTCTACCATGTTTACTTTCGAGGAACAAAGGCCTCGGACTTATGTAATCTTACTCTTTAGTATTATGCTATTCATTACAGAATTGTTGAGTTTCGTTTGATAAACAATTTATAGTTACCGAGATCCGGAAGACAATGATTCATTATCAGATTAGTGATTCATTATTAAGCGTCAATAGCCTAATGATTTTGGGTACGATCTATGAAACGTAAGGTAGGTTCGAATCCACTATTCGTCTATTGACGTGAGCCATCTCACAGGCTTAAGCTTAGTTTGAGTGGTTAACAAGAATGTTAGTTTATTTAAAAATATATATTTTAGCATTTTTACAAAAAAAAGGGTGATCAATTTTCGTTTTAAGTTTTTATCATTATTCGTGACGTCGATTTAACACTTAAATGTAATATTTTTTAAATTTCTGTGCTATCACCCGATGCATCGCCGATGAAGAAGTATTCACGCCATTGGCTTAGATGGCTAGGCAGATATAACAGATTTCTATTATTTATGGTTCTGGCACACCTGTCTAAATTCTAGAATATTTTTTTTTGCATACATCTATTTCGAGTACTTCCGACGTCACCCTTCTTTAGTATTTAACCATATATACGTATACCATATAGGTCGATAACGTTAGTATAGGAAGTCGTGTCGTGTCTTGAACAAAAAAAAATAGTCGTATACGTAAACACTGCCACTTAGTTATACTTCATAATTTCTCATTACTTTCTACATGCCCAACCCTCTGAAGCATGTCTTTCTCTATTCTAGTCCTACTTTTTTTATCACACAATTTCTAATCTTCTCATTCACAGTCACGAGTGCATCCTAACCCCATCTCTGTGACATTTATTTAAACAAAATTCTAACCTCTTTATAAAAAAGGCATAGTTATACGTATAGATAGACCGTTATACACCAACTAATAATAAGAATTCTGTTTTATCATGAGCTCTTTTTAGTTTATGTTCTCGACTCCATCCACCTTTGCTCTTTGCCTTGTTCTAAATTTTTTATTGAATTTTTTCGTTCCTTTTCCGTTCCTCTTTTCATCCCATCCTAATAAAAACAAAGGACTAAAGACGATAGGAGCTACGACCAGATACCGCGTACCAATATATATTGTATGTAATGACGTTATAATTAAACTTAAGATCATATATAGACAAAATTGTTCGTAATCCACAATTGGATGTACATGTGTGAACAAAACAAATGAATAATCGGATATCTCTCGGAGGCGGACACAGAAACACACTTAGGGTCCAGAATGGCCGCCGATGATAAATGTTCCACCGCCGCATCTCGCCACAACTCTTCGTTTTACTACGTCCAGTGGCGCAGGCGCGGTGGAAAATATGACAAGGCCCGATGAATACGATAGAGCCGACACTACTTACAACAACTCTTCTTAAAAGTTCAACAAGACAAGTTATCAAAGATTAAATAACACAGAGTGCCCATTCCGAACAAAAACACCACAATTTATGTTTTTACGCATCCATCTTACAAGTGCAGTTATAATCTAGAAGCGAATCAATCTCGCCCTCTGTCATGCTAAGCTATGCCAGCTATTAAAAATCGGTCAACTCAATTTAACCCAATAGGCTGAAAGGACGTAAGACCTCTCATAGTTATAGTAATTGTGCTATTGATAATGATATGGACTCTTTTTATGAATACAATGGGTGTTTTCATAAAAAGAGTCCATGTCACATCTTCACCGGACCGAGTGGTGGTCGAGTGGTAAACTCGTTTTCTTATAAAATACTAGCGACCCGCCCCGTCTCCGCGCGGGTACTAATTATCTCTCGCCAGATGACTTCCGGTGAATGGAACAACAAAAAAACAAATTCTAGTAATCCGGTGTCTCACTCAATGAACATAGCCTGAAAACATCTTTGGTTTGCTAGATTTTCCCATGTTTTTAAAACATTTTAATAAATAGTCTATCTTTCCTCTTTATAATATTAGTAAAGTCACCTATTAAAGTAAGACATCTGATGTCGAGTGAATGTGTTTCATGAAGTTTCAATGTATGTACATGCATATAAGTGATATTAACATATACAGTTGCATTTTAATACGAATTATAATTTTTAAGTGATGTAAATTCAAATAATTATTTGTTTTAATTTAATATGCCGTGTCTGTACAATGTTGAAGTCGTGCATTGTTTTAAATCTACCTTAATTATGATTAATAAAAACATCCCAAAATATTCATATTAAAAAACGTAACCTAAAAACAGTTCGGAAAGTACAATAACCTTTGCATTCAATAATGACGTAACGTAGGATGTAAGGCGAGCCCGTAAGGTTCACATTTAATCGGCGAGGGAGTCGTAACGTGCACTGTGCTGTTGGTTGTCCACAATCTAAAGGATACCGGAGACAGAGTCCGCCACAAAGCGACGAGCGTCGAGAATACGCAAACAGGTGTCGGCTCCGAGGTTATATTTGCATATAAATAGAGTTCCTGCTTAACTGTAACACAACCCCGTCCCTCTTACTCCTATGCCCCGGCGGTCGCGTTAGACGAGCGCGGTGCGTTACGCCTCCTTGCACGCACTGTACGCTCGCCACTCCAGGAGATTCTATTTATGAACGGTGATGTAACGTGGCCAATGGACTGCTCGGGTAACTGCAATCGCGCGCTCGCATTGTCTAATCGATCGAAAGATCGATGCAAGGAACTCGATGACGAGCAGCCGGTGGGAATGCTCGCATTGCGAAGCTTTTTGCCGTTCGCAAATCTAGCCGGTAGCGCGTCGTTAAAGGCGATTGTGCAGACATCGCGATGCAACTTTTTCCACCGGGGAAGTTATTACAATGCACCGCTAAACCGGTCGGGCCAGAAGCTAGGAAGTGGTCCCAGTATTTTATCGCTCCGTCATCCTTTCGCGTCGCTAGAAAAACCTCCGCGCTCACAGCCTTCGGAATGACACGTCCACTTCATTAATAATTGAAATCGAGATAGATCCGTACGGAATATTGGCGATATGACAAACAAAACGATGGATTTTTTCTAATTTTGGAACGTGAAGTGATTTTGGTCAAATCAGAGTTGACCGGTTCCGAGTCTCTTCCGCTAGTTGTTTTAATGGTACGCTTGTTATATAATAGAAGCGCCGCCTCGTGCGGAGTGCGTGGGCGCAGGTGACATGCGAACTATTCACTCCACTGAGAGAGCGCAGCTAGTTCTGTTATCCGAGACCCCTGTTATTTGTGTTCGTTTTTTTCAAGTCGAGCCGAGCGTTTTCTATTTGTTCCGTCGGGCCCTTTTTTGCTGGGCTGCACCGCCCGTCCTCGAAGGTTCGGAGCGTTTTTACGAAGGCGAGAGGGACGAGGGGGGTACGAGCGGTGAGTGGAGGGGGCACGGTCCCCTCCCGCGGGCGGGCCGTCCTTGGCCCGAGCGTTCACCTTGGCGCGTTGCGTTGCCCCAGCACAGGTAACAAAGTTCCGCGAACTACGTGATTTCTATGGCTGTCCGAAAGTGGATCTGGATTGGGCACCTTGGAGCTCGCTCGTTCGTCGCTAATCTTACTGAGAACTGTGAAATGGTACACTGCAGCGTCTGGCGGGGCGACTTCGTTGCCCAAATCTTTACATTGTCTTAAGTTCTGGATCGGGGTCACGATCACCCGCCGCCCAGTAGCCGCGTCGTGGTGGTCCTCCCGTCGTTAGATATTTCGGTGCTGTTCCAATTACCACAGCTTAACTTTATTTATTTCTATCCCGCATCGATTTTATTATCGATAGTATTTTGTGTATTTTGAACAACACTCATTTGTGACAAGTATTTTTATTTGATTTTTTTGTAATTCATAATTTTTAGCAATCATATTTAGATAAGAATTACATAATAGAAATGAAATATGAATAATATTTTTCGATCTTATCGTACGTCGGTATAGTAAAAAAATGGTGCCGTAAATCTTTTAAACGTAGTCCAAAAAAGTTAAATTACTCATACATGCTCTAACTCTATTTTGAACTCGCTCTTCGATCTCGGTAATGACTCCTCCACTTAACCGAGTGACTTCACCATCTTTTAGTTTCAAACTTTGTGATCTACTTCATCTGTATGTTCTACCATTGTCTCTTGCAACCCAATAAAACTTATCTCCACGCGCTGTCTTTTTCTAACGCGAATATCAACAACTTTATTGATTTATCACTAAGCAACCATATGACACACGTATTTGTTAAATAATCGAAAAATCGAAATGAATAATCGAAATCGATTTCCTTGGTCTAACGTCAGAAACTTATTGGAGTTACTGTTTGTTGCTTAGCAACGACGTCTACTGAAGTATAATTTATATACCCTATACCAGGATAAAACGATATTTAATTAAAATGACACCTAGTTAGATCGATTTATCGTCTCCGAAACCTCCAGTATACAAAACTTAATGAAAATCGTTGGAGCCGTCTTGGATTACCATAAACCTTCCAATATGTCTATCAACAGGCATGTTTTCGTACGATTTTTGGTAGTATCCTGTGATGTCTTCGAAACCAAGATTATATGCCCACAATTTTGATATCCAAATTTTTTTGATCTAAGCTGATTGGTCAGAGAAGCTTGAAGCAAACCGTTTCATTAAAAAAAATCTTCATAAATGACGCCGCTATGAGTGCACATACTTTTATAAAAAAAAACAGGAAAATTGAGAACCTCCTCATTTTTTGAAGTCGATTAAATAGGACAGCTGATAAGGTTGACGTGATCGTCAGCATTTGAGTGTATTTGCCCCAATATTCCTTATTTGTTTAATACAGGAGAAGCACTTTTTCTAGCATACCTTCTAAATTAAACGATTTTTTAGTTGAATCGCGTAGAGTTTTCTTATCTTGGTAGACAAAATCGTGAAAAGGACTTTCGGGCCACGTATCCTGAGGAACTCAGTTCTGAGAACGGAGATAACGAGTAAGTTTTTTTAACTTGTTTCCACAGAAATAAGATTAATGGCAAGATAATCTCGGTGGCGAGAGGGGGGTCAACCGAGAAAGTTCTTACGTTAAAACTCATTTCAACTACTTTTAACATTAGTAGTGCCCACATCACGACGTAAGTCGGCGTGACTTACGTTACGTGTCTATATGTGTCAGGTTCATTTGTACTTGCAATTCCTTTTCAACCAACTTCAAAAAATGAGAACGTTCTCAATTCGTTTGTATGTTTTTTTTATTATTGTTACCTCGGAACTATAGACTGGGTGAACCGATTTTGAAGATTCTTTTTATATTAGAAGGCTGGACCACGTGTATTTGGATTAATTTTATTCCGTGATTTACTACTACGGTAGATCGGAAATACATAGAGGGTGTCCGCGCGTAATAACGTATGACGTTTGATTCGATTTGGAGTCGGATTTTGTTTTTACGCAGCGAACATTACGGCTAGTGCACTGATTTACTGGTTTGCGAGCGGTTTGTGGGTTATTTCACTAGGTTTATGTGCGGCTTTAGTGCTCCAGCGGCAGGCGAAGTTCGGCGCGGGTTCGTTCAACTTCGCGAGTGCGCAACTATCGCGACGTCGCGTATTTGCGCTTTTGGCTTTGTTTTCCGAAACATCGCGCCTACGGAGACGGCAGCGGCGTCCCGAAACTCGGTGAGCGTAATCTTATCGCATTAGAGGCCGGACATAGGAAGGGCATTAAATTTGAACGATCGTCGTGAAGCGGCGGCCCGAACGAGCGCCTGAAACCGGTCGGCCGTTCGTAAATAATGGATTAGAGGTGTGGCGGGGGGCGGGTGCGGCACGCACAGGCGGCGGGGCGAGGGGGGCTCGTCGGCGGGGGAGCAGGGTGCGCGGGGAGCGGGCTCCGGGGAAGGGGAGCCTCCCGTCGGCTCACAGCTGTTGCGCCCGGGAGCGCAATGCATCGGCGTCCACGGCGCGCGCCGATCGTCCCCGAGCGCAGTGACAGTGTGTGACCGCAGTGCTCCAGTGATCGATCGTGTGTGTGTGCGTGCCATGGCGTGGATGTGCAGTGCTCTGCCGGCGAGGAGCTGACCCGCCGGCCGCCGGCGATGCGATGCTTCGCCACAGTCGGAGGTGACTATCCCTCGGCTTAAACCTGCATGCGGGCCGCGCGCCCAGCCCGCTCGTTATTTGTCGCCATGACTCTTGTAATCATCGGTAAGCAACGCCGTGATTATATTTTTGGCGCTTTTTTTGGACGTAGCAAAAAAAAGTAAGCATTGGGCCGGGCGGCGGTGATGTCTCCTCTTTTTTGTAGCATTTCGACAATGGACGTCGCCCTCTCGCTTAGGGGAGTTTTGTATAGATTAAGGCACAAGGTTTATTTTTTGTGCGTCCACAAGGGTTTCGAGTAGGTGCATATAGGAAATATTATTACTAGTTGGTTTTACAATACTGTCGTACGATTTTAAATCACGAGTAACTGGAGTATCACGTAATCACTTTGCATGTGGGTATTTCGACAATTATTCCCATTAATATGGTGATAAATTTTAAATTAACAATATAAATCACAATTTCATTAAGATTTCAAAATTTATATTGTTCAGAAAACAATGACGTTCAAGAATTTCGCAGTACATCAGAGTAAGTGACCTCTGAAGTCATTGTACTTAGTCTGGCCATAATTATTGTTATTTTGTACAATAATGTGACATTTTGAATTCGGAATTATCATTCTCATATAAATATTAACTGCATTGGCACATTTTCGCGCCAATTTTTGCAAAATATTAAGAGTGAAATGTACATACTCAACACACTTACGTAACACGTAAACACGTAAAATGTTTCGTCCTTCATTTATGACATAAAAATAAAAAAATCTAACAAAGGATAAAGTAGTCTAGAAAAACAAATTGCTTTATGAAATGTTTTTATGTTAGGAATTAGCAGTCCACCATTTTTATTTTATAAAACGACTTGGGATTTGAGCTACATAAACGTCTACTGCACCAATTTTTTGGAAATTATTTGAGTGCAAAAATTTGAAAAATAAAGGCCGTACGGAAAGGCAATTTTAGAAAAATAATATTTACTAACGGTCTACATTTTGAGTAAAATGATGCGAGTTTACGCTGAAAGTATAAATGTTTTATGATAGTGTTCATTCATTTAGTTATTAGAGGTTACACAATAACACTTTGAAATAAAGGAAAGCTCTTTTCAAAAATCCTTATAATGTACATATTAAGTCGCATTTACAATGATATTATCTCCGACGTGTAGGAATAAAAAGCAATTATATATCAGCTAGTACAATGCGATGTAAGTCGCTCAGTTAACGTGAATAATACAAATTGCATCTTGGCTTGCATCAATCAAGTGTTTACGCAGTCGCTGTCTACTTGTATTAATTTCCCTTTAGTGTTGCGGCACTCGCGTTTTCAGCGTAACCGTTTGTATTATGCGAACTAGTGAGTAACACGGAATTAATTACTCGATGACAATTCTTATTTTAGTAAACAATATTAATTCCACTAATTTATTGATAATGATATAACAAAGGGCGTAAGTGTCTGTCTACACCCTGAGATTAAAAGACGTTAAAGCTTTTTTTATTTTTAACTAGCTGATCCGTTATACTTCGTACCGTTTTATTTTTTTATACTAGCTAGTAGTAGAATCTCAAAGAGGTTTCGAGTTAGTGCGTGAACAGGTTACGCTTAAAGATTGAAACGCTTTTTGTTATTCTGTAAATTTCTCTAGTTCTGTAAACTTATACGAAAACATAGTCTACATGTTTTTATCATTAGCCTGCTCTTAACCACCAAAGGCTAGCCGGAAAAATTGCCAAATAACATTAAGGTCGCCTTTATATTTATATCTTGGTGGCAATAATTACAGTTTCATGACGTTCAAAATTTCAATTTTGAAAAAAATCAATCCATTATACATCATTTTCTTAACATTTTAAAGACAAAGGTAATGCTTATTGTAACGATAGAATATTATCAAAATACAGACATCGCTTATGTGAAGTATTTGTTATTTTTAAAGGTCAACAAATATTTATTGCTACGGAATTTCTTAGCAGTAGGTTGCGATAGCTTCGAAACATGTTGCAGCCTGCAGCCGCAATAATGGTTTTAATCAAAACAGGTGTATCTAGCACCTTGCGCTTGACCTTTCGCTTTTGCCCATAGATCCGTTTGTCTATTCTTTATCGCTACCCATCTAATACCAAGTATATAATTGCAACTCGAAATGACCAAGATAGGCGAGGTAAACTGACCATTCCCTTTATTGAAGTCATTGGAATTCTCGATCATTTCAACACAGCTCGCTCATGCTAAGATGTGACTAATTCTTAAAACACATGCGTCTTAACGTACTCACTTCCGAGTGCGACCAGCGGCAGATTTTCCGCAGTCAATGATAGAAGCGTTGCTGGAATTTCTTCGGCCTCTTTACCTTCCAGCGCTCATCAGCTAGTTTTAGTTCTAGAATTTAAATAATAATCCTCCTAAAGCAACACTGACCAAGTCGTGATTAGGCCCTCCGAGAGTCAGAATACTAAGGAC